>JAPDVR010000005.1:27349794-27949794 GCA_026230005.1 Gila orcuttii | reverse complement strand
TTAAAACCAGCAGGTGTCCTTCAGGCCTACAATAGTCAAACCATGTAAACATTACGTATACAGCCAAGTTTCCTATTGGTTGATTACCACTTGAAGAAACCCATTGTCTCTCATTACATCTATTTGACTCCATGAAAAAGGCTAGATGCCGAAACATTTCGGAGTTCTTTTAGTTGGTTCTGGATGACAGTGCCACTTCAATAAAGGCCCATAGTACCTATGTAGGATTGACAATGATGTGGGACAGTGGATAAGCCCCACTTCATTCTCACGTGTTTTTTTTTTTTAATGGTTTGGTTAATTCGTGTCATTTGTGTTTATTCACCTGCAAGAGCAACTGTATTTCAGTAGGTTTATTCTGTGATGTTAAGTAAAGCTCACACAGGCAGCTGTGGGTCCTTTAGGTAGGGAGCGAGGGGGCACCTCAGTCAGTTACAGAAACAGCCGATAGCATGTAGCAACGTTGAGTTTATGTGCAGCAATATAAATGTATGTATAATGTGTATGTGAATAAGTAGTGAAATATCTGCTAGTAGTTTTATCAGTTTTGTGAATTAAATGTAAAAAAAGTGATATTGCACTTTACCTGGTAGTGAAAGCACTGTAGCCCAATAAAATATGAATTATTATTATCATTTCCAGTCAGAAGTAAAGAAATAATTTCAACCCATGCACGCCTGAAAGTTCCTTTGTGTCCAAGTGTGCAACACCTACATTTCATCTTCCAGTTTGTGTTTGGGAGTACTTCGATTTCGTGGTTCAAAAACCTGAGAGGAAATGGATAAAATTATCAACAACTTTCTACAGCTTCCATTATTCATCCATTACGACACACAGTATATATCAATGCTGAATGGTTGTCTGTGTTACTGTATAATAGTAACTGCAAAATAATAATAATAACAAGCAAAACAAGCAAAACAAGCAAAACAATAATACAAAACAAGCCTTTTTCCACTAAAATATTGACCAGGACATTGATGTTATGCTTAAAATCCAATGTACATCTAATAAATTATATGAAAATGAATAAATACAAACATACATAAATGTTTTAAAAAAGAGAAATAACTGATGTACCAAAGTGTCAGCTCGATTGAATTCAGCTGTGCTCCTTGTTGTGATGACAATTTCAGAATCAGAGTCTGAGGTATCGTACACTGAAAAAAAAAATTCAAACAACCATTATTTATCTTCCAGCAGAGTATCTAAATATGTAAAAATATTGAATTATGAGATCCACTAACCTCTTTTAAAGTGTTTTTTCTAGGCAAATGAAAAAAGTAATCCTGGAATATGCCTTTCCTATTTCCTTTTTATATTCTGCCAATTTAAATGGCCTTTCTGACCCAGGCACATGGACCACCTCTGAGAAGTCTGGATACAAAAGGACATAACGTCGCTGTCCGATGAAAACCGCGTATGTCCGATTTTGAGATTTTTCGACGGATAGAATGTCCAGGTTCATTTCCGTATACAGTATGCTTCACATGTCTAAATGACCAATGAAAAGTTGTGAAGTTATGTCATCTGATTTTCACGTATATCCATTTGGTGTCAAAGCTGTCAATCACGCCGCGTATCTCCCGCCCTGAGGCATCTCGCAGGTCTAAGCGTCTCTGGAAGCTCAGCATTGTATAGCCGAATAACTCTGTGAGGTAAAGTATCAGCAAATGTTTGTTTTTGACAACTGTTCAAGTTTATTATATATTCGCAATATATTCACAACTGTTATTTACTGGTAAATGGTCTAGACGAAGTAATTGTCACTGTTTATTGTGGAGATGTTAACGCACGGGTCTGTTAACTTAATAGTCTACTTTTAAGGTAGTCTAATATTTTTTCTGACTAATAAATTACTGACACAGTAAAGGGTAGATTTAAATATAGAATAACGAATTTTAAATAAAGAAAAAACGAAAATTAAATAAAGAAAAAAAACCCCGAAATTTAAATAAAGAAAAACAAGATTAATTTAGATTGATAACGTTACGGGTAAAAAGGCTAATACATGTTGGGTCGGTGTACTTTTTCGTTCATTTCGGAATGAAAGATGAAATGTAAAAAAAAGGGTGCAGCTTGTTTTTTTGTTTAAAAGAAAATAACAGAAATGGCTGTATTTTTTTGTAGGCTACATAGCACGCGCCGGCCCTGGGTTCAGCAATGAGTGTATCGATTCATTGTCCCTTCATAGTTTGCAAGAGACATTTAATAAACTGAGCGTATTTAATAAACTGAGACGTAGGCTATTTAATAAACTGAGCGTAGCCTATTCATCTGTCAATATGAAACGCGACTTGGCCATTCTAATTAATGATCGGAAGAACGCGTATCGACCACCGTTACTGTAAAATATGCACGTATGTCCATTTAAACTCGATTTTGGTCAAATGTGGATTATATCATTACACTGGCAAGACTATGGTTAAATTTTTAAGATGCCATACCAAGTATGACACCGCTACGTTCAACTGCTTTTGAATTACGGTGTTTTTTTCACTTCCTGAAAAGTAACCGTTTTGGACATACGTGAGTTTCATCGGGCAGCGACGATAAGGTCCTTCGTGCATGTCCTTGTTAAATGTTCTCATTTTCTGGACAGCTTGTAGATCAGGTGCTGCTACCTCTGGGTCTGTAAATAACGGGAGTGTTTTCCCTCTTAGAGGTTTTAAATCAGTTCCATCATTTCCATGTGGCCCCATCAATCCTACGTTTATCTAGTAAAATAACAAAGATATAATTAATGTATAGGTAAAATAAATACACACACACACACAAATACATATAGAACATTGCAAAATTGTATAGGACGGTCAGTGTTTTCTTTCTTTAGGCCCATATCTTCCTTTTGGCCCATAGTTAAAAGACTGTCATTCTTTTGACCTCGAGCTTCTGTACTCCATGAACTGTTTGTATGATGGGCATGGTTGTTCTGCTGAAATGGACAGAGTTCCGTTTCAAAATAGAAAGTTAGAAGCCGCTCGAAAAATCATTAGCATTACTACTCACTTTTATTCACATGTCCTCAGATAGCTAGCGTTTTGCTACACTTACTTTGCTTAGCACTGTCCGGCTGTCAAGAAGTCCCCTGTGTTTCCGTCTGGTCCGCGTTCTTTAAAAACTCCAAACACCGACCACGCGTAAAGCAAAACCGCGTTAAGCTGTTCATGTGTTTGCCACAAAACGGGCAAAACATCCCTCGGCCGCAGTCCATGTTCGGTCACCATAAACTTAATTCACGCCATATACTCCACATTGACAACACGAATTGACCGCGCTCACCAACAACACCTATCACCCGCTTTCACCTCGTCACTTCTGGTATGTGGTACATTCCCTTTCAGTGAGGAATCTATCGTTTGTAAATTTGTTTCGGGACTGGTAAAAGTGTTTTGCGTCTTGTTAATTTGTTTTCTAAAATGTTAATTTGTTTTGTCCTTGGTAAAAGTGTTTTGCCCATGTAATTGTGTTTTAAGGTAGGTAAAAATGTTTTCCAAAATGTAAATTTGTCTCGAGCTTTGTAAAAGTGTTACAGTCTTTGTAATGTTGCTTTGCACTTCCCGGCCACCGTACAATAGTGATAGAGATATATGTATTTCATCAAGATTAAGTCCCTTGCACCTGCACATTTTTCATTTGAAGTAATTATTCCTCTTAATTACACAGCCTGATTTATTAAGTTATGAATAATAAATTCTAAGTTCTCCAGGGCAGACAATTGTTTTGTTTACATACCTAAATTTGATAATCTCAGTCCGTTTGGAACACTCATGTCTAGCACTTTTATTTTATCTGCACATTTAAAAAACGCTATCTAAAGAAGCTTTTTTTCAACAGCTTTGTCATAGAATGCTGGTGGCTCTCACGTGTCTCATAACTGATTGCTGTCAGGACTGGGGTTTTAGCTCTCTTTCTTTTCTCTAGTCTTTTTTTATTCCATCCATGCTCATTATCTCTCAACTATCTATCCTCTCCTCTTGATTCCTCCGCTTTATATTATATTCCCTCTTCTCTGTTTTAATGCTAGTGTGTTTTGTGCCTCTCACATTCACATGTTAGTCTTGTCTAGTTTGTTGGTCTGGTTTTTGTTTTGCTTACATATCTGTCCTCTGTTCAGTTAGTGCTGTGGTTCCCTGTTTCACCAGAACACACCTGGATCTGGTCGCTGATTGGACTGCCTCTCTGGCTTGACCCTTGTCTGTCTGACCCTTTTTGATCTGCCACCCAATCCCCAGAACCAATCCCTGTTACAGTCATGTTCTGTTCGGATTCATTTTCCATGTTTTTGTTTACTTGATTTTTCATTCCTTGTTTGTTACATAGTTCAAGTCTACTTTGTTGCTGATGTTTCTGCCCAGCCTCAAGTCTCCTTCATTGCTGATAATCCCACCCAGCCTCCAAAACTAGAAACAGGTGGATAACATAATCAGTAACCATGGAAACAAATGAGAACATACTTAGAAACCAAGTAGACAAAGTAAACCGGAAATAAACAAAGTAAACGTCTCAGGTTATGACTGTAACCCTTGTTCCCTGAGAACAGGGAACGAGACACTGCGTCGTGAGATGCTTTTGGGGAACACCTCAGCGTGATTGGTATCTGAAGCAACTGTTAAATCACAACAATCGTATTGGCCAGCGACAGCCTATGACATCATACTAGTGCGACCAGGAAGTATATAAGGGGTGCCTAGAGAACATGTCATCCACTTATCATTTGAAGAGACTGTGCTGGCAGCCCGGAGACATGGCAACAAGAAGCAGTGTCTCATTCCCTGTTCTATGGGAACAAGGGTTACAGTCGTAACCTGAGACGTTCCCTTTCGAAAGGGAACTTGCACTGCTTCCTGAGATGCTTTTGGGAATGAAATACCCACGCCGCCATGCTGAGGGGAGTGCATGCCAAAAAATGGCTGAGTCTAAGCACAATAATGGCAGTTTCAACAGAAATGCCAAAAACCACTTACCCCTTCACACTAGGCTGTGAGTGACAGTACTCTCTATGGCCACTCCCCAAACAATCACGCCTCAATGAGGAAGTACCTTCATAAGTCACAGAAGGATTTGCCTGGAGCTCAATAGAACGGTGGCTTCAGTCTTTTTCAGAAAGACTCTCTAAATGAGAGGAAGCCGACTCACTTGGGCAGTGGCCATAGGGAGTACTAAGTACTCAGAAAAGCGGAGGCCTTAACCAAAAAACTTCAAAGGCTGCTCAAGGGCTTGGAACCAACATCTTCACTGGGAAGTTGTTCCTTTAAGGCAGGGGTGCCCAACCCTGCTCCTGCCGATCGACTGGCCTGCACAGTTTATCTCCAACCCTAATTAAACACACCTGCCTTTTATTTTCAAGTGATCCTGAATACCTTAATTGGTTGCTTCAGATCCTGAAGACCTTAATTGGTTGCTTCAGGTGTGTTTGATTAGGGTTAGAGATGAACTGTGCAGGACAGTCGATCGGCAGGAGCAGGGTTGGGCACAGCTGCTTTAAGGGAATATGGCCAGGAGGCCTTAAAGGAATGCTGGCCATTCGCTTTTAAGGGGGACAACTTTGTCAACCCCCATAGCCACCAGGGAGGCTGACCCAGTCTGGCTTGTGACCTAGTCTAGCTAAAAACCTGTCTGTTTCCTAAAACAGAGCCTCTTACCATTACTTGCCTCATGAGAGGTAGCCAGATGAAAGGGACTGCAAGAAGGCAGTAACCAGCTCACACTGGACAAAGAGAAGGGCATCCTGGAGAGCAGGACTCAGCATAGCGCTTTTCAAACCCTTGCAATCGAGGGGAGTTACTCTGCTCGCCCCTGGACCTACAGAGCGCTATCTTTTTCAAAGCATTGAGAAGGCTGGGTACTATACATAGGATACTCTAACCTCCAAGACAGGTTGCTGTCTGAGTTAGGCTCTGGAGGAGTGGAGGCCTCAAAATGATAAAATTCCATGGAAGAAGCCTAAAAAACTCAACCCCATGACTTGAATATGTGTCCACAAGACTTTGACTAATGGATGTTGTTGCCTAGAGTTTTTGCTCCAAAATGATCTGAAAATCATCCTACCTAATCATTTACACAAAACAATACATTGATTTAAATTTTGTAAGAGACTTTTTGTTTGGAGAGGCAATATGCAAGGGGGCGTGAATAATGCTCTAATTCACACCTGAGAAGACAATGACCTGCATAATGAGCTGCATAATGGGCTGCATAATGAGCCTTTCACACAGGTCTGTCACTGGGTACCAAAGAATGTGAGGACAAAATAAATTATATATATATATATATATATATATATATATATATATATTAGGGCTGTCAGTTAAACGCGTTATTAACGGCGTTAACGCAAAACCATTTTAACGCGATTAATTTTTTTATCGCGAGATTAACGGTCTTTTTGGCCTAGCAAACTTTGTAGTTTTTTTCACATGCTTTTGCAACAGGAAGCGGCATGCGCGGCGCTGTGCTATGAAACGCATTCATTTCAAGGGCTTGCGCCGTGCGAGGACGTTTTGTTGCTTCGCCGACCAAAGCGCAAGTGGATCTAGCTAGACCAGAAACAAAACAACAGGCACGCGCACACACTTGTTTGGGCTTGCGAGCCGGCCAAATAGGTTAAAGTTACGTTTTGAGTGGATGACGAGCGCGAGACGGCGAAATGGATGCCAATAAGATTCTGAATGGAAAGTTTACTTTTAAAAAGTTGCCAAATGGTTCCATTGACTAGACCAAAGTGATCTGTGTATTTTGTCGTTATGAACTGAGCTATCATCATCGCAGCACGTCCAGTCTGAAATACCACTTAATGATGGCCAAGCACACACACACAGCTGATGCGAATTCTCCGCCCCTCGTCAATATCAGTACCTCGTCAGTATTTCTTTCACCCTTTTATTGATGGACAGTGTTACATTGTGTTACAAAGAAATTATTTGCTCCAAGTGAGAATGTTAGTGTGGAATTGAACACAGTATTGCCAATGTTGTTTTCAATAAAAAAAATGTGCACAAAGCAAGCAATCCACTTTTTTCATGTTGATAAGAGCATTACAATGAGAAAAAATAATGAACAAAAAGAAATCAAGAGACATTAAGAATAGATAAAAATGTGCGATTAATTGAGAGTTAACTATGACATTAATGCGATTAATCGCGATTAAATATTTTAATCGTTTGACAGCACTAATATATATATATATTCATTCTACAGAATTGGTTCAAAGTTAGAGTTGGAAACATCTTGAAAAAATGTGTCTTTTTCCACAAATTTTGTATGCATGCAAATTGTATAATATCCAAGGTTAACATTCCTA
Organism: Gila orcuttii; assembly: GCA_026230005.1. NCBI lineage: Eukaryota > Metazoa > Chordata > Actinopteri > Cypriniformes > Leuciscidae > Gila > Gila orcuttii. Next base: position 27,942,491 of record JAPDVR010000005.1, on the reverse strand, counting down.
GTAATTGTGCAGTTAATTCTCATACTGTATTTTCAGAAAATTTGGAAGTATCCTCTCCCCAAATGTGTCACTAATAAAACACAATACAAAAAAGGTTACAATTACAACAACAATTACAATTTTAACAATATTTCAAGTGTAATCTTTCTTTGTAAAAAGTATACATTTTATCATACGTATTTCAAAGGTAAGTGTCACATGTATGTCCTGTGTTTCCCCCCGTCATTGTGCAATTGGTTTAGTCCTGTGTCCTAGTTTTCCCGCTCATCGTTAGTGTTTAGTTCAATCACCTGTCTACCTGTCATTATCAGTTCATTTTTTTCCCCAGCTGTGACTTGTTTACCTAATCTGTTCCCCGTGTATTTAAGTCCTGTGTTTCAGTCTGTTCCTTGTCTGTCGTTGTCACTATATACCTGGTTGTTCTGTTCCTGTTCCTTTTGATCCTGTTCGTGTGCATCTAGTTTGTGTAAATAAAGACTGCTGCATTTTGATCCTGCTTTCCGTGCCTGCTTCAACCAGCCCGTAACAGAACGACAGACCGCCCAACATGGACGATCGGGGCAAAATGATCGTTATGGCTCAGGAGAGCCAAAGTTTTTTTTCTTTTGTTGTGGGCTTTTGCCGCCTTGCCTTCGTCAGTGACCTGGATGATGAGACCTTGTGCACCTTGTTCCGGCTCGGGGCCACTCTCAACCATCCGATTGACCTCCCAGACACCAACGGACTAGACTGGAGGGAGACCGTCAGCCGATGTCTGGTGAGCGTCGTGTCCCGATCCGGAACACAACCCGCCGAGACTGTCCTGCTTGAGTCTCGTCCAGCAGAGACTGTCCTGCCTGAGTCTCGTCCCGCCGAGACTGTGCTGCTTGGGTCTTTTCCCACCGAGCCTATGATCCATGGCAGCCCTACCGAGCCTGCGCTCCCCGTCAGTCCAGCCGAGTCTGCACTTCACGTCAGTCCAGCCGAGCCTGCACTTCGCGTCAGTCCAGCCGAGTCAGCACTTCACGCCAGTCCAGCCGAGCCAGCGCATCTCGTGATGCCCGCCGAGCCAGATACTGTTCACGTCACGCCCCTTGAGCCAGAGACTGAATTCCCACGCAGCCTCCTTCTCCCACCTCCTCTCATCCGCCTCCTTTCCACTCTTCCGCCACTGCCTGTCAGTCCCTCAGCTCGTCTAAGCACCTTCTGCGAGGTGGAGTCGCTGTGGGCCAGCGTGGCTAGAGGCCGTGTCCCCGGCTACACCTCAGTCCTCAGAGCCCACACCTTCATCTCGACCTGTCAGCCCATCGCCTCCACCTAGATCCACGACTCCTTCATCGCCTCCGCGTTCCGTCTGCCCGGAAGCTCCACTGGGCTCTATCGCCACTCCAGGTCGGCCTTCGGTGGTCGAAGTCCAGTTTCTGCCACGGACTAACGGGATTCGGGCTGCACCCTCACCCTGCACCCCTTCGGCACCCCTGGACTCCTCCCTTCCTCTAACCTCCCCGTCGTCCTCCCTCACCACATCGTCACCTCAGTCATCCGTCCCTATGTCACCTCCTCAGTCCCGCAGATCAGCGGCGTGGCTCCCGTCTTCCAAGCTCGCGATGGCGCCTTGGTCCATCGGCCACTCGGTTCCGCCATGGCCGTCCGAAGGATCTTCTCCACCATGGCCACCTGAAGGGCCTTCTCCACCATGGTCATCTGCACAGCCAGCCTTGTCCTGGTCCCCTGAACTGCGTGCTCCGCCCTGGCCGCCTGAACTGCCAGCTCCGCCCTGGCCGCCTGCACAGCCTGCTTCGCACTGGCCACCTGCTCCGCCCTGGAGGCTTCCTGCTTTGGATTGGCCACGCCCTTGTCAGCCTCCAGGACGCCCGCCCCCCCACCCTTATCGATGTAATATGGTGCGAGGTCGCGCCTTGCAGGAGGGGGTGCTTCTGTCACATGTTTTTCCTGTGTTTCCCCCTGTGATTGTGCAATTGGTTTAGTCCAGTGTCCTAGTTTTTCCGCTCATCGTTAGTGTTTAGTTCTATCACCTGTCTACCTGTCATTATCAGTTCATTTGCCCCAGCTGTGTCTTATTTCCCTAATCTGTTCCCCGTGTATTTAAGTCCTGTGTTTCAGTCTGTTCCTTATCTGTTGTTGTCGCTATATACCTGGTTGTTCTGTTCCTGTTCCTTTTGATCCTGTTCGTGTGCATCTAGTTTGTGTACATAAAGACTGCTGCATTTTGATCCTGCTTTCCGTGCCTGCTTCAACCAACCCGTGACAGTAAGGATTCATTAGTTTGAATATTGGAACAAATACTATAATAACATCTTAGTTGATAATTCAATGTACCTACTTTATTTTTGACAAAACATCCCCTACTATATATTTAACATATGAGCAAAAATTGGCGAACAAAAGCTTATTTGATGTGGCAGTAGTCTTTTTTTTACAGTAAAAACTTTATAATCTATCCAAAACTAATAAACGAAATATTGTCTAAACATTCATATTTAGTCTGTAACATATCGTGTTTATGATATATTAGCATATAAATGTTACTTTCAAGATTGTTGCTTATACAAAGACATTATATTTCAACATATTTCAGTCTATTTTTACTCATCTCAGTAGGCTATAGCAATATAGTTTGGATGTGTTCATGTAAAAATAACATGTTTACTAATGTAGGTGCGAGTGTGAATGAACGGCACAGATGCGGGCTGTACAGCTGTAGTAAACAACAGTGCGTGCGCGTCTGTGCCGTTCATTCATTCATTCACACACAGACACGCAATTCATATTTAAACAGTCTTTTTGCGGTTTACAGACACTATTCCATATTGCGATTAGAACAAAGCACTTAAGAATAAACTTACTATTCACATCAGCTGGATCCATTGCTCCTCGAAATGAAACTACCAGCACTCCAGAGGTAAATTTTCCAGTATTATTACGATAGTGCTATTCCTCACAGTGTAGCAAGACAACGTAAAGTACATGATTCTTATTAAACTTGATGTGTTTTATCCAGCTGATGTGGACGTTGGCATGTTTGCATGGCTTGCCTCAGATAATTTTCGTTTGAATAGCGCGCGCTTTCCATGGGCATGGTCACATTAGCACTTAATGAGCTATAATGAGCTGAAAAGAAAAAGACTGACATCTCTCTTTTCATACAGATTATATAAACTGAGAATATTTGTTTTTTATATAAATTACTGAATTTAAAAGAAGAGAATTTAAGCTTCATGCCTGTGTGACTGTATGTCTGTGTGATTGAGTATTCGCTGAGTTACAGTTAATTTACATACAGTCCGATTCAGAATGGACTTCACTGACAGAGAGAAGGCAGAACTGGCATCAAGTTTATTTTTCTTTATTTGGCAAAAAGCACAACACTTTGTTTTTATTGTGAGTATACACACACAAAAAAAGACACTTAACAGGATCGAATGATGTATAACACTTATATGGAAGATCAAAATCAACAGAGTATTTTGAGTCTGTAAAATACTGTAAAAAAGTGAGCTGGTATCGCCGGCGACCCTAGGGGGTTAAAAATGTTTCAAGGCTGGCACCTTGAAACCTATTTCAAGGTTTGCGTTCACGAGCCACCAGGCACTGTTGTTGTGCAAATGAGCAGGTCGGAGCGCGTTAAGGGTTTTCTGTTAGAACGGTGTCGTGTTAGCGTCCCACTAAGTTACTAACTAATGATCTTTGCAACGGAAGTGAATCAATCAAAACTAACTTTAGCTGGACAATAACTTTATTCTAGACCTGCTGTAAAGCCAAAACAATCTCTGTTACTTTAATTTCCTATTATCGCTGTATTATCTATATTGTTAAAAGCGCTTTATAAATGAAGGTGACTTGACTTGACCAGGATCACTAGCTGCCAGTCTTGGGCTGGAGAGGCTCTCCTTGAGGAGTAGCCTACTCTGAGCTACAGCAGACTAGGAGGCAGAGATGCTATAGCAACAACCGCCCCTGTCTAAGATACACATTCCTAAAGTATTAAGCCTAGGCCGGATATCGGGATGGCCCAAAAATTGAGGGCCAAACACACACGCATGCATAACCTTCCTGGAGTTCAATGGAGCAGTGGCTTCAACATAACGACTCTCTAAGCGAGAGGTGGCCAACTCACCTAATACAGGGGAACTGACCACCTGGAGCTCAGTGGAGCAGTGGCTTCAGCATAACGACTCTTTAAATGAGAGAAAGCCAACACACTCAGCCAGGGTGATTGTCAAGGCGGCCCACAGGGGACCGCGTTTGAAGTCATGATCTATCTGGAGCTTGTGGGAGCGGATGCTTCAGCATAGTACCCTTTACTCTCTTAGTAAGAGAAAACCACTTCACTCATCCTAGGGGGGTTTATCAAGGAGGCCTCTCTGAGGGCCATACGCTTGAAATCGTGATATTGCCTGGAGCTCAGTGGAGCGGTGGCTTATTTTCCAGAATAACTCTCTAAACGAGAAGAAGCCAACTCACTCAAACAGAATGATTATTAAAGCGGCCCCTACTTTTAGTGGGCCAAATGCTTGCCATATCAATTATCTGGAGCTCAGATGAGCAATAGCCTTAGGAAGATGACTCTCTAATTGAGAGAAGGCCAAGTCACTCACTACAGGTGATGCATTTCGTTCTAATGCTACCCACCATATAAAAAATACCCTGTAATACCCTTATAGCCTGAAAGGGTGCACTCACTACCAAGCCCGGAACCGGGCCTTCAGACAGGTTCCAAACGATGGAACACACTCATCATTGGCCTAGCCTCAGGACTGATGTTATGAGCGCCTGTGGAGGAAGAAGGGCACAGGGGGAAGAAAGAAAGAAGAGGAGAGGGTGGATGTGCAGATCCTCAGAGGGAAGGACCACTTCACTGGCGCTGGGAGTGCCTGTGATGGATCACTTCCCTCAAATCCAGCTTCTTTTTTTTCTCTAGTAGCGCCTTCTCTGCGACCTATTCCAAGGAGGTGGAGGGGCCCGGGAGCCGACGCTAGCCTTTCGGCCCTGTCTACGGTTTTCAAACCGAGACTTGCCAGGGCCCCCTAGCTGCCAGGGCGCAGAGTCAGATTGGCACGGTATGCATGATTTAAATGCATGATCTTCCAGCCACGGCCTCTACGGAGGTGCTGAAAAGTTCAGACAGCGAGACCAGGGCATCGAGGCGAAAGCCCTTCTCTTTCTCCCTAATGTCCGCCAGGTTCACCCACAGATGTCTCTCTGTTGCCACCATCTCCACCATCGATCTACCAACTGCGGCGGCGGTCTGCTTGGTGGCGTGGAGAGCCAGGTCCGTGATGCGGTGCAGCTCGGATACCGCGTCAGAGGTAAGACCCTGACCTTGATCTAAGTCTTTCAGCAGGTCAGCCTGGTAAGCTTGAAGCACTGCCATGGTGTGCAATGAAGCACTAGCCTGTCCTGGTGCCACGTATGCCCTGCTGTTTAACCACTACGTGTTCTTAAGCGGCTTTGTAGGCAGGGCCGGAGCTTTTAGAGTACACGTAAATCGCCACATATCCATGCTCATGCACCCCCTCTTCATTTGCAAAGTCTGCATGCCTATGTCGGTGGATGCGGGCTGAATACGGGTTCTTCCATGCCTTCTCGAGCTCAGTGTGGAGGTCTGGAAGGAATGAAAGGCTCACAGGAGCTGGAGGGTTATGGCCGGAAATAAACCGCTCGTCTAACCTGCCACGAGTAGTCTCTTCCCTAGCGCACTCCCATGACAGTTTGAGCCTGTCTGAAGCGCGCTCCATAACCCCCAACAGCTCATCATACGCGGGGCAGGACAGCCGCGAGGGATCAGATGACTTGTCTTCTTCCCCCTGAACAGCCATCCCCTGCTCTACCTGGCATGGTGCCAGTAGAGCACTGTCTGCTGAACCAGAGAATGCATTAGATGCTGCATCCTCGTCCAGCAGAGTGTTCTTGTCAGTGGCTGAAGCGCGTGCGAAATTTACTTCTCTCTCAAACTCTTAAGCCAGCTCCAACTGTGATCCCACACAACCTGAATCTTCTCTCCGCCTCAGCGTGAGAGGGACCCTAGCTGCCGGGCACAGATGCTTGTCCTTTTTCCCTCGAGAAGATTAACAAACGAGAGCAGAGCGTCCTTACAGAAAGATGCTTGCAGTACACGCAAACAGCTCTCTCAAGAACTGAGCGTGCGTGCTCATCGCCCAGACAGTGGACACACAAGTCATGTGTGTCTCCACAAATCATGTGTGTCTCTATGGCTATAGTAATTGTTATTATTTATGGCTGCATGTATAGCAGAATGCATCATAGTTGTATCACTGAAACATAAAAACTTTATTGCAAATACTGCAAAATATCTAGTAAAGGAGATTAAAAGCAATTAAAATTAAAAGTTTAAGAGATTAAAAGTTTTTCATTAACCTAATTTCTCTTGAGGCTGGTGGGGATGGGATTACCTTAAAGAAGGTCCTGGTTTGTGTGTTTTGATTCACTTGATACATGTTGTTTCATTAAGAGTTACTAATATGAAGTATTAACCACACCCTATAACGTTTTTCATTACAGAGTTTTACAACATACAACGGTATGTTGGCTGGTGAGTATATAAAACATGGCTTAACTCCCACCTCACATTTGGAGTGGTTGTTTGCCAAGCAGGAGCAATGCATTTTAATATTTTATTGACAGTGACAACACTGTGTATTACCAGACTTGTTCCTGCTGTGTGTGGGGTTAATTTAGGCACATGCATCCTCCAAGGTGAGCCTCAGCCCCCTGCTCTCTTCAAGGACGGAGACTTCATCATTGGAGGGGCTTTCACCATTCATTACTATCTAAGGACAGAGAAGCACACGTATACTAGACGGCCACAACCACTGGAGTGCAGTGGCAGGTTAGAGTTTAATATAAAATGTAACTAATTTTTTAACAGAGCAGTCTTGAGTGGGTTGTGATTTTGCAAAATTTATGTTCATAACTGTCTTTTTGCTTAAGTTAATCAGAATCAGACCATCAAAACGTGCACATGCTTATTTTTAAAAATGCCTTTAGGCTTTATTATACTTAATTAGTTTTTTTTGTGTACTTCAGCAGCATGGACTTCAGAGAGCTGCGGTTTGCTCGTGCCTTGCAGTTCGCTATCCAAGAGATAAACAACAGCTCTTATCTCTTACCGGGCATCACATTAGGGTACCATATATATGACTCTTGTGGCTCTGTGCCAATGGCAATCAAAGAATCATTTCAGCTTGCCAACGGACTAGATCTCATATTTAACGACACTGATTCCTGTGCAAAATCAGCTGCAGTTCTTGCACTAGTTGGAGAATCTGGTTCCACACCATCTATAAGCATGTCAAGGCTTTTTGGTCCTTTTGAAATTCCACAGGTGTTTGCTCAGTAAAACTATATTTTAGTCTTCTAAGAGATTTCCAAAATAAATAAAAATGTGGCGCTGTGCCAGAAATTAAAAAATCATTGTATTTTTGCCATACGGATAACACAGATGGAAAAACTTTGAAAACATTTGTTAAAATGAACATCTGTCATCCTTTCTCACAATACATATAATGAATGTATTCTTGTAATAGCATCAAAAAGGTTTACTTAAAGTCCTTATATGTTCGGAAACATTTTATTTGAAATGCTTTCTTCCCCTCTTGGAGCACTATAGGTGAGTCATTACGCAACATGCGCGTGTCTCAGTGACAAGCGGCAGTATCCTACTTTCTTCAGGACCATCCCCAGCGATCACCATCAAGCGGCCGCACTGGCACGGATGGTCAAGCACTTCGGATGGACGTGGATCGGGACTGTGCGCAGTGATTCAGACTACGGGAACAATGGTATGGCATCATTCCTGAAGGCTGCAGAGGAGGAGGGAATCTGTGTGGAGTATTCGGAGGCCTACTACAGGACCCAGCCGCGCAGTAAACTGAAAAGAGTCGCTGATGTCATTCGCAGATCAACGGCTCATGTAATAGTTGCCTTCCTGGCCTCAGGTGATATGAGACTTCTTTTAGAAGAGCTGAGTCAGCAGCCTCCTCCTCCGCTGCAGTGGATTGGCAGCGAGGCGTGGGTTACAGACCCAGAAATGCTGCGGTTTAATTTGTGTATCGGTGCTGTAGGCTTTGGAATCCCGCGGTCTGTTGTCCCGGGATTTCATAACTTTTTACTTGAACTGTCTCCAGAGCAGGCACTGAAATTTCCCCTGCTGACAGAATTCTGGGAAAGATCATTTAGCTGTAGTCTAAAACGGCAGACAGGTTCTTCTACTGGTATGCCAGCATGTAATGGCACAGAGGACCTGTACGCATTACGGAACCCGTACACAGACACGTCCCAGTTGAGGATCACTAACATGGTGTACAAAGCCACATATGCTATAGCTCATGCTATCCAAGACATTGTCTGTGACGGAAAGTATTGTGACAAAAACATCAAAGTTGAGCCACGACAGGTATGTTTTCTTATCGTGGAATACTTTCTTTCTGTTTTTCAATACGTTTACAAACGAGAATTTAAAATTATCATTAAAATACAGTATTATTTATTTACTTTCTGTGTAGAACTACTGTATTTTTACAACAACACCCACTATTTCACCTAATGATTATCAGCAAATAATTTTAGTCACAACCCCATGTAATCACAATATTTCATGTCTGTCATGCAGGTTTTTGATCAGCTCAAACGAGTGAACTTTACTAAAAATAATTATTCTGTTTCATTCGATACCAATGGAGACCCCGTGGCCACTTATGAACTTGTGAATTGGCAGCTTCAGGGAGACGGTTCAGTTGAATTTGTTACAGTGGGTCAATATGATGCATCCCAGCCTAAAAGCCAAGAATTCAGTCTGACCAGAGCTATCTTTTGGTATGATGGCAGTGAAAAGGTATAAGTTGTGTTCTATTCTATGTGATTGTGACTTCTTACGAGTGTTGTGAAATAACCCTGTTTTTGTATTTTTCTGATGACATATTTTCTTCTAACAATATAAAAGTACAGTGTCATAAATGTAGGTCCTACACTTCTATTAATTCAATTAATTATTTTTTTAAAAGTGTATTATTCATTAAGAAAATTAAATCTTGATTCATTTCTGACTGTTTGTCACATTCAGGTACCTGTGTCTGTGTGCAGTGAGAGCTGTCCACCAGGCTCTAGGAAGGCTGTGCAAAAAGGAAGACCTGTCTGCTGTTATGACTGCATTAACTGTGCAAAAGGAGAAATCAGTAATGAGACAGGTAATATGTTTAGACACATTATTCTGGATAAATCACAGATGGTTCTGAGCTAGTGACATAAAAGACAGTTTATCATAAAGAAAAGAAAGATCTGGTTTAAAACTCATGCACAGAGTACTTACAAATTTTGGGTAAGATGGGGTAAGAATAAGATGTATTTTTTTACAGTTGACCATAAACGGCACAAAATCTCAACTTTTGATGAATGGCTACTCTATTTTTAATTGTGTCACTTTATGTAAATATCAAGTCTATTTGTAAGATTAAGTCAGTCAAAATAGTTTTGAGGTTAATTTATCTAATTTTGAAATAGTGACATTAATGACAATGTCAAAATAGTGACGTTGTATTATTGTTGAACATCAACGTTTTTTTGTTTTTGATTGGTAATTGGGAATTTGTGGACAGATAAACATTTTTTTCTTGTATTACTGAAAAAATAAAATTAGACCCATGGAGTAAGATGCCAGTGTTTTGTACAGTATTACCTTATTGAGGATTAGTGAATGTTTGCACCTTTTGTAATAGTACCCCCAATTGTCCTTAGTGTGAAAAGATGGATCTCAAAATTAAATATGCAAAAGATGCTGGAAAGCCAAAGAGTATGGATGACCTGCAGAATTTTGTTTGAAGAACAGTGGGCAGTTTACAACATCTGTTTTGTTAAAATAATTATTTAGGGCAGTACTAAATAAAAACATGAAGCAATATTTATTTCTTTATTATTTATTAACATTTTTCAAAGTGTATGTAAACTTGGTATAATATGTAGGTAAACATTATTGACAGCATTTTAATGTAGGACAAAAATGACCACCATATCATAGATCCTGCTTTTTCCACTGAGTTGATTATTCTAAAACAGCATAGTCTGATAACCTGTTTGTCTCCATTTTCCTAATATGGTTCATGAATGACTTTTAAGCACTTATTTCTTCATCTTCCAGATTCTTTAGATTGTCACAAATGTCTACCTGAATACTGGCCCAATAATGAGAAGGACAAGTGTCGTCCTAAACCAGTGGAGTTTCTCTCTTGGGATGAGATCCTTGGGATTATCCTGGCTGCTTTCTCTATTGTGGGCTCTTTAGTGGCTTCAAGCATAGCTTTAGTGTTCTACAAAAACAGGGCCTCTCCGATAGTAAAAGCCAACAACTCAGAACTGAGCTTTCTGCTGCTCTTCTCACTGACTCTGTGTTTCCTCTGTTCACTTACTTTCATTGGTCGGCCCACTGAGTGGTCCTGTATGTTGCGTCACACAGCATTTGGTATAACTTTTGTTCTCTGTATCTCTTGTGTTCTGGGGAAAACAATAGTGGTGTTAATGGCCTTCAGAGCTACACTTCCAGGAAGTAATGTCATGAAATGGTTTGGCCCTCATCAACAGAGACTCAGTGTTTTTGGTTTCACTCTTGTACAGGTACTGATATGTGTGCTTTGGTTAACAATATCTCCACCATATCCTTACAATAATATGCAACACTACAAAGAAAAGATCATTCTAGAATGCAGTTTAGGATCAGCTGTTGGTTTCTGGGCTGTACTGGGTTATATTGGCCTCCTAGCTTTCCTTTGCTTTATTTTAGCTTTTCTGGCCCGAAAGCTCCCTGATAACTTCAATGAGGCTAAATTCATCACATTCAGTATGCTCATATTCTGTGCTGTTTGGATCACATTTGTTCCAGCTTATGTCAGCTCTCCAGGGAAATTTACTGTAGCTGTGGAGATATTTGCCATTTTAGCTTCAAGCTTTGGTCTGATTCTTTGTATTTTTGCTCCTAAGTGTTTCATTATAATATTTAGGCCAGATCAGAATACTAAAAAACACCTAATGGGTAAAGTACCGTCAAAAGCCCTATGAGTCACACAGTGCAATCACTGCAGTGCATACAAACACTTGCAAATTACATATTTTGTGATTTTAACACATCAGTTGTTATACTTCTTTTTTTATTATTATTAATGGTTATGCTTGTAACAGTTATGTTAAAAAAAACAAGATGGAAAATATATAATGAAATTATAAGTATGTAAATTTATATTTTTTGTAAATTCTCTTTACAATTCTGTTTGCACATGCCAACTTTGATACTTCATTTTATAAAATAAAAGGCAAAGGTTTTTGGTAACACTTTCTATAAAGCCTGGATTTATAAGGGGTGGTGATGGCGCAGTGGATAAGACACATGCCTTTGGTGTGAGAGACCCGGGTTCGAATCCACTGTGAGACACCATTGTGTCCCTGAGCAAGACACTTAACCCCTAGTTGCTCCAGAGGTGTGCGACCTCTGACATATATATAGCAATTTTAAGTCGCTTTGGATAAAAGCGTCAGCTAAATGAATAAATGTAAATATAATGCATTATAAGGGTATATTTTAATGCATTATAATACATGCATAATGCCTTACAAACAACCTTGTATTATGTGGTATTATCTGATAAATAATCACATCACTTTCAATACATTATAATACTTACCTATTTGTAGTTATAACATTTAAAAGTACAATGCATTATAACACAAAATTAAGCCTGTATTTATAATGCACGCACAATGCCCTATAAACAAACTTATACACAACATGCACAATGCAACATTTAGAGCGTGCATGGAAGATATTCAAAATGGCTACATAGCACCACCGTGGCAACAGGACAGCTAAACTTTTGAAAGTGCACCTCAAGGTCATTGTGTCACATCCTCCAGCTGGAGTGCTCATGAGCTTCTTCAGAGGTCACTCCTTTTGTCTTTGTGTTAATATTAAGGACTACATTCCCCTCAATCCTTTGCCTGGACTCATTATGGCTTCATTCAGTAAACCTGTGTATTGTTGCCTTGTTTGCTCTGGGATCCCCATAGGGATCCCACTGCCAGTGGCTGCTCTTCCTGTAATGGCCGTGGCCATTTTGTGTGTTTGGGCCGCACACATGCTCTCAGCTCATGAGTCCGCTCCAGAGTCCGCTCTAGCCCATGAATCCACTCCAGAACATGCTCAAGCCCTAGAGCTCCCTGCCTGTCCTGTCTCTACTACAGAGGTCGCCCTTGAGTTCCCTGTCTGCCCTTATGCGACCACGGAGGTCGTCAATGAACTTCCTGTTTGCCCTGTTATTGCCACAGAGGCCACTATTGAACTCCCGGTCTGTCTCGTCTCGGCCAGAGAGGCTGTTCTAAGTCCCAGAGTCTCGTCCGAGAAGACCACTATAAAATACTGTGCTCACCTTGTCATAGACAGTATTCCTGGATGTTCTGCCTGCCCTGTTATGGTCACAGAGGCTATAAATAAACCCTCGGTTTGTTTTGACACGACCGCTGAGGCCAACCCTAACCTCTCTGTGCTCTGTGTTCCAGTTTCTCCTGATCAACAGCGGTGGTCTCCAGTTCCTCCAGATATGCCCTGGGGATCTTCAGCTCCAGCGTGGTGGTCTTCGGCCCCACCAGCTCAATCCTTGTGGTCACCAGCTCCTTCCACTCCGCTGTGTTCCCATCTGCTCTACTGTGGTGGTTATCTGCTCCACCGTGGTGGCCCTGGGCACCTCCCCGGCCTGCTCCGCCCTGGCCACCTGCAACACCATCTCCGCTCTTGATATTTTCCCTTCCTACTCTGCCCTGGCCACTTGCTCTGCTGGCTCCACCCTGGCTACCCTATCCACCTCGGTCTCTATTACTGCTTCCTCTCCACGGACATGGCCCTCTGTCCCTCCCCCTGTTCCACCTTCGCTCCACCTCCTTCCTGGATTTTATTTGTCTGTTGTTGGAGCGTCTGGTAGCCGCTCCGTAAGTGTCCTTCAGAGGGCACTCCTTTTGTCTGTGTTAATATTAAGGACTACATTCCCCACAATCCTTTGCTGGGACACATTGTGGCTCCATTCTGTACACCTGTGTATTGTTACCTTGTTTGCTCTGGCTTATTTAAGCAGTGTCGTCTCATGCATTCTTTGTGTAGTATTGCTAGTATGTTGCCACTGTGTGTCTGAGCTAATGTATTCTTGTCCTGGATCCCGTGTTCTTGATTTCTGCCTGGTTGTTTATATTTTACCCTGTTAGGATTATCCTGATTTCAGCATGTTTGGACCGTTACCTGCTTTTGACTGCTCTTTGGACTACACTTAATAAAGACTGCACTTAGATCTTCAGCTAAGTCTCAGAGCAGTTATCGTAACACATTGAATGGGAATACTGGCTTGCCAGGAACTACCCCTCACACATTCTTGGTCGCCTCATACATATACGCATTATATACAACTTACATGAATGTGGTTAACCAGACCGTAAAAGAACATACAGGTGCTGGTCATATAATTAGAATATCATCAAAAAGTTTATTTATTTCAGTAATTCCATTCAAAAAGTGAAATTTGGATATTATATTCATTCATTACACACAGACTGATATATTTCAAATGTTTATTTCATTTAATTGTGATAATTAAAACTGACAACTAATGAAAATCCCAAATTCAGTATCTCCGAAAATTAGAATATTACTTAAGACCAATCCAAAAAAAGGATTTTTAGAAATGTTGGCCAACTGAAAAGTATGAACATGAAAAGTATGAGCATGTACAGCACTCAATACTTAGTTGGGGCTCCTTTTGCCTGAATTACTGCAGCAATGCGGCGTGGCATGGAGTAGATCAATCTGTGGCACTGCTCAGGTGTTATGAGAGCCCAGGTTGCTCTGATAGTGACCTTCAGCTCTTCTGCATCGTTGGGTCTGGCGTATTGCATATTCCTCTTCACAATACCCCATAGATTTTCTATAGGGTTAAGGTCAGGCGAGTTTGCTGGCCAATTAAGAACAGGGATACCACACTACAGGTGAATAGGGTATTTTTTTAACTAGCAGATATCACCATGAAACTTTGCCAGTTGATTACCTACATTAAGATGAGAAAAAAATGTATTACAAGTTTTCTGTAATTTAATGTTTAAATATGCAAATGAGGCATTATCTAATTAAATATGCGCTAATTTGCATATATTTTAAAAAAGAGTATTAGATAAAGCCAGGTTCAAAATTATTTTTTCATTGTGTTCACATATTAGATGGGGAAAAAATTACAGAGGGATTTATGGATCTACTTTTGCTATTCTGTAAATCAGAATATACTGCCAATAGCCTTGATTTAGCCTTGAAAATGATTTTCGCCATGTTTTTTGTAATAAAATGTTATATAAATCAGGCTAGGTGTTGAGACTCAGGAGGCGGAGACAGATCCATGCGCAACAATTTATTAATAACATAAAAGTAGTGATAAAGGAACTCAAAACAGTAGTAAAGGCAGCAGGCTGAATCGATGTAAACCAGGCGTGAGTTCGGGGCTGGCAGCAAGCATGCAGGTCAGAGACAGGCAGAAGTTCAGGGCTGGCGGCGAGTATCAGAGTCAGGTCACAGGCAGAGTTCACAAGGCAGGCTGCACACAATCAGAGAGGTAGATAAAGCAAAGGTTCAATATATCAGAGTAACAGGCATCTTAGATTGTCTTGTCCCGGGCCCAGGCAAGACTGTCAGCTGGCCTGATCAGAGCACCAATGATGCATACGAGGAGTGTGCATCATTAGTATTCAGGGGAAGAAATTTGAGACTGAGTACTGGGGATCTCACTAGACGCCGTAACACTAGGAATAATATATTTACAAATCCCTCTGTAAATGTCTTCATAATATAACTAGGTACAAGACTGGAAAGTTTGGTGTATGTAGGTGCTACTAAAGTGGAGATTTCAGACTTGGAGTATGACAGAAAAGTCACAATGTGCTGTGTAATTTAATTGTTTTGTATATATAGTGTGTAAAGTATAGTATATGTGATGTATGTATATAATGGCAGAGCGCGTCACGTGACGACTCTGAACGAATCACGTTGTCAGAAATTGGCATCAGCCAGTGAGATTGCGCATTTCGAGTTAAATCGCCCGTTTTACTTCCATGATTGGTTGCTGATAAACAGGAAATGACCATATTTGGACCCGACAGTGTTGCGCAGGAGAGAGAGAGCTTTCTAACGGTGTGTGTGATGACAGTGTGCAGATCGCGATCGCAGAGCAGCATGTTGATTTAGAATGCCAACTTTTGAGGAATTTAGGCGAAATCTACACACGCAAACAGACAAATTGTAGTAAAACAAAGACCTAAATGTGTATTTTGGACTTTTTTTCAGCACAAGTCTGAAAGAAGACATGCTATTGAAGACAAATATCCCAAAATCTCAAAATTGACCAGTAAAAAAAAAAACCGATGTTTTTGCCTGCCGTGTCTCGCCTTAAACCAGGTACTGGTAGCTTTGGCACTGTGTGCAGGTGCCAAGTCCTGTTGGAAAATGAAATCTGCATCTCCATGAAGTTGGTCAGCAGCAGGAAGCATGAAGTGCTCTAAAACTTCCTGGTAGACGGCTGCATTGACCTTGGACCTCAGAAAACACAGTGGACCAACACCAGCAGATGACATGGCACCCCAAACCATCACTGACTGTGGAAACTTTACACTGGACTTCAAGCAACGTGGATTCTGTGCATCTCCTCTCTTCCTCCAGACTCTGGGACCTTGATTTCCAAAGGAAATGCAAAATTTACTTTCATCAGAGAACATAACTTTAGACCACTCAGCAGCAGTCCAGTCCTTTTTGTCTTTAGCCCAGGCGAGACGCTTCTGACGCTGTGTCTTGTTCAAGAGTGGCTTGACAAGGAATGCGACAGCTGAAACCCATGTCTTGCATACGTCTGTGCGTGCGTGGTTCTTGAAGCACTGGCTCCAGCTGCAGTCCACTCTTTGTGAATCTCCCCCACATTTTTGAAAGGGTTTTGTTTCACAATCCTCTCCAGGGTGCGGTTATCCCTATTGCTTGTACACTTTTGTCTACCACATCTTGTCCTTCCCTTCGCCTCTCTATTAATGTGCTTGGACACAGAGTTCTGTGAACAGCTAGCCTCTTTAACAATGACCTTTTGTGTCTTGCCCTCCTTGTGCAAGATGTCAATGGTTGTCTTTTGGATAGCTGTCAAGTCAGCAGTCTTCCCCATGATAGTGTAGCATACAGAACTAGACTGAGAGACCATTTAAAGGCCTTTGCAGGTGTTTTGAGTTAATTAGCTGATTAGAGTGTGGCACCGTGTGTCTTCAATATTGAACCTTTTCACAATATTCGAATTTTCTGAGATACTGATTTTGGGGTTTTCATTAGTTGTCAGTTATAATCATCAAAATTAAAAGGAATGAACACTTGAAATATATCAGTTTGTGTGTAATGAATGAATATAATATCCAAATTTCACTTTTTGAATGGAATTACTGAAATAAATCAACTTTTTGATGATATTCTAATTATATGACCAGCACCTGTATATTTGTGCATGCACCTCAATCTATACCTGTTTATATTGTATATTTAAATGTATATTTGCTTATCATTGTCAGGACAAGAACAAAAATAACCAATAAGCTGGACATAAAACAACAATAAAAACAATAGTTAATAGCTGCATATACACCTGTGTTATGAAACTTCTAAATATCGATTGAAAATGTTTGTTAAAAGTTTATTTTTGTATATATAAATATTAAGCCAGCTATTAAATATATGCTTTTCAGATGTTTAAAAGAAGACTTTGTTTTTGTCACTTTACTTTAAGCAGTAAAATACCACTCATAAGATTTAGCATGATACTATGCAGATATTAAGTAAACAATGTCAAGAT
Source organism: Gila orcuttii (assembly GCA_026230005.1). Lineage (NCBI taxonomy): Eukaryota > Metazoa > Chordata > Actinopteri > Cypriniformes > Leuciscidae > Gila > Gila orcuttii. The sequence goes on along the minus strand of JAPDVR010000005.1, from coordinate 27,925,587 downwards.
ATCAGACTTGGGAAAGTTAAAGATATGAAACTATGGGATATATAATCCATTATAACTTAAGTGGAAAAAATTATGTTCATTGTGTGTTATAAATCATACTCTTAATAATTATAACGACAAATAGGTAAGAATTATTACTGCTGTTATGATTATTCATGAGATGATACAGCACATTATAAGGTTGTTAATAATGCATTATGCATGCATTATAATGCATTAAGAATACCTTTATGATGCATTATAAATACAGGCTTCATCTGGTGTTATAATGCATTGTACTCTTAAAGTTATAATCACAAATAGGTAAGTCTTATAATGTATTGTAACTATTGTTAAGTTAATTTATCAGATGATGCAACATATTATAAGGCTGTTTGTAAGGTATTATGCGTGTATTATAATGCATTAAAAATACCCTTATAATGCATTATAAATGCAGGCTTCATAGATAGTGTTACCAATTTTTTTATTATTATTTAAAATGGCTTTATTTATGTCAAAGTGGGTATCAAGTAATTATAATTACACATCTGACAATAAAGTACAGACAATTAACTAAAATTAGTTATTTATTCCATTCAAGTGACAGACTAGTGGCTCCCATATATTTACAAAGAATACAGCAGTCATAGCCAAACAATATGATAAACCGGAATGAAATGATGTCAAGATGGACAGGGTCAGTGTCATGTTGATAACATTTCATTTGGACATTTTTCCAGTCATTCCCTTCTTAGTGTTTAAATCAGGCCTCAACAGAATTACATAGCATTTAGGTATAAAAATACAAAACAGAAGTCCGAAAGTGGAAGCTAGAATGGCAAATATCTCAACAGCCACTGTGTATTTCCCTGGTGAGCTGTTGTATGCTGGTATAAAAGAGATCCACACAGCAAAAAATATGAGCATACTAAAAGTGATGAGCTTAGCTTCATTAAATGAATCTGGAAGTTTCCTTCCAAGGAAGGCGAGAGTAAAGCACATACAAGAGAGCAGCCCAATATAGCCCAACACTAGATAAAATCCTAGTGACCAGACATCTTTACATTCTAGCACAATCTTACCACCCTGATAGGATGTGTTTTTGAAGGGGTAAGGAGGTGCTAGTGCCAGCCAGCAAGCACACAGGATAACTTGGCCTGTTGTGCAGCAAAAGATGAAAACCCTTTGCTGTGGAGGGCCAAATAGCTTTAGAGAAATGGACCCAAGCATAGTGGAACGAAAGGCCAAAAGCACCACAATGGTCTTGACCAGTATACACGAGATACATAGAACAAAGCTGATTCCAAATGCAGCTTGGCGGGCACGGCATGTCCATGGCGAGGGCCGGCCCACAAACACCAGTGAGCAAAGAAAGCAAAGTTTGAGAGACAACAGCAATAGAAAACTCATCTCAGAGTTGTTGGCCTTAACGATGGGTGTGCTTCGAAAAAGGAAGAAAATCACTGTGATAACAGTTGCCACAGCGACGCCAAATAGAGACAAAGAAATGAGAATGATGCCCATGATTTCACGGTATGACAGAAACTCCTCTATGCCAGCAACACAAAAAACCCTTTCTTTGTTTGGCCAGTAGTACTGGGGACACTTGGTACACTCAGTAGCACCTAGTAGACATAAACAAACACTGTGGGTCAACCATATTTTCCATATAGCACACATTATTACAAGACTTTCAGGAATACTTGATTCTGTTTGGTGATTCAGCAGTCAGATGTATCCTATACACTCATGTGTATAACTGCCCTAGTAAAAAATAACTTAGACCAAAATCTTTTAAAATACATTTATTTCACACTAAGTATTCTTTAAAACAATTAACATAATTTATTAATATATCACTTAAGACTTTCTGATATAAAATTATATTTAAACTTTATTTGGAGTATTTCTTTATTGCACAATGCACATTTCTTAATATTATGCCAAAAATGTGTTTTAATATCACTATTAATAAGGATGGTATGATCTCTATATAATTTCAGTCTTTAAATGCAAGATAATGTGTACCTAAAGTATACTTGCAATAGTTCCACTTTAGCACAATCGAATACACTTAAGTATATCTTTAGTTGGACTTTAGCACTACTTCCGCACAATTAAGGTGCATTAAGTACAAAATTAGTTGTTTCAATTTAGCAGACTTTAAGTATACCAGTTTAGTATACTAAAAGCACAATTGCATGGTATTTGTATTATGAAAATAAATATGTAAATGTATTTGTAGTATACTTATCGCCAAAAAAAAAACTTATTTCAAATACATTTTAGTTTTTTTTTTCACTAGGGTGAAACTGCTGTTACTTTCATATCATTTGTGTCATACAAACTCAACGGACACCATTGTGTCTTTCTGTTATTGATATTGATACTTTATTATTGGTTTTACTGTAATATTGTAGCAGTGTCTCGATTTCTTGCCCTAATTTCTTGCCCTATAGAGGGTTGTTGGGCTTTGGGCTAATAACCAGATAAAATTGTAAAATCATTTATACTCAAATCATTATTTTAAGTCCATATATTTATTTATTTATTTAATGAGGAGTAGCCATGTAATAATTTGGATAGATAGATAGATAGATAGATAGATAGATAGATAGATAGATAGATAGATAGATAGATAGATAGATAGATCATCTAAGCTATCATATATTTACCTGATATATTGCTGATTTCCCCTTCAGCACAGGGCAAACAGTCAAAGCAGCAAACAGGCTGTCCCGGTCGAGTGGCCTGGCGAGTTCCAGGGGGACAAGGAGGGGTGCATAAAGAAACAGGAACCTGTATTCAAAACATTATGAAATCAGGAATCTCCCAAAACTTACAGCTCTACAACTGTTTGCCATAGGGGCACAAGCTCACCTCAGTGTGTCCCCCTGCCCACCGAATTAACCCTTTATCTATCTTAAGCTGCTGTCCATGTGGGGCAGAGCCATCATAAGTGCCCACCATCTGAAACCGAATGGTACCCCTGCCATTTCTCTGCCAGTTTATGATGTCATAGAGGGGCACAGGCTCTCCATTGTTGTCAAAATACACCTTCTCTTTGAACTGGTTTGTAAAATTCACTTTTTTCAGGTAGTGAAGAAGCTATTTAATTAGTTAAGGCAAACAGTATAAAATGTACATAAATAGAATTACAGTATGGAATATACATTTGAATATAATTGTTTAACAAGATAATAATTTGTACACATTTTAAAATTGCTAACATACAAAAAGGTTCGGACAAACACATAAATATTACCTGCCATGGAGAGAACTTTGATTCAGTTTTGCAGAAGTGGTCTGAACTTTGTTCCTCAGAGCCACATTGTAACAGCTGATGTAGAGCATGAGCAATAGCATACACTGCTTTATAGACATTGTATGAAATCCTCACCCTTGATACATCAGTATAGCTATTCTCAGTCTCCATCAGATCCTCTGAGCCAGTACAGAGTGACAACTCAGAATCACCACTGTCCTTATAACCTAGGCTGCATCCAAACAGTTCCTCCCAAAAGATGTTATTGAAAACAGATTCGGGTCTAGGTGAAGGCCTTACCGCAAGGAGAAACTCAGCCAAGCCTGGAATAGTAGTGCCCCTGAAGGAAAAACCCACTGTTCCAGCCAGAACAGGGTGAAGTTCAGGGATAGTGAGAAGTTTGGCTGTCACCCAGGCTTCACTGGCCACCCACTGCCACATCGTCAAATTCCTGTGAGCCACTTCAGCCAGGAGCTCCAGCAGCTGTCCTTCAGTGGCAAATACTATAATCACTCGTGCAGTGGAACCCTCCAGGCTATTAAGAATAGCATTTATTTGTGCCTGGGAAGGTGCTTTTGGTATTGTGTGGTGAAAGGCTATGCAGCCACCAACTCTTTCAAGCTGCTCAGTAAAGGCCTGGATACCATAGTGACTGTAGTCGTCATCTGTGCCCACTGTGCCCACCCACCGCCAACCAAAGTGGGAAACCAACTGGACCAGTCCCTGCACCTGAAATACATCACTGGGAACAGTACGAAAGAAAGAAGGGTATTCCTTCTTATCTGTGAGGCAGGTACAAGTCGCAAAGTAGCTTATCTTGAAGTGGGGTCAGCAAAAAAGGATCAAGAAAGAGAAACAGAAAAAGGGAGATTAGGGGAGATGTAAAAGGTGAAAGCAAGATCTTGATTTAGTGTTTTTGGCAGATTTTGTTTTTCTAACATTGTAAAAACATTAATAAAATTGCAAAATCAAACATTTGTAGAGGGAATAAACATAAGAATAATCAGTAGAACAATGCACATACATATATTTTGTTGCACTGATCAAGTTATAGATGCAGAATTTTTTTCCCTAGAGGTTTTCCCTTTGTTTGCTGCTGAAACAACTATGTCAAATGCAAATTAAGCGAGAGGCATATTTTTCACAATAACTAAAATTCACTGTAATCAATAGTAACCAGTAGAATCAGTTGAATAAATAATATGCACTAAAAGCCCCAGGAAAGCATGTGAGTAACCTATTGATGAAACGTTCAAAAAGACCTGTTAAAGATTTTTGCAGGATCATAATTGGCATGTTATTTATTCAATAATATGTAATAACAGACAGTATTAGTTTATAGCTGTGAGTATTTCTGATGTGTTTTATGAGTGTTAAACGTTTTAATAAATGAAAGTTCCTTGAAGGTGGACATGTTTATCAAGACATGAAAATTAGAGGGGTTAAACAGAGTTTATACATATTCACAAAGCTTATATCTATTATCAACACATTATTTTGCTAACAGTTACACACTGTTAAAGGCCAGGAAGGTTGATAAATAAATATCTATAATTATAACCTCTTACTCAGACTCTTACCAGTGGAATTCCAAATGGACCCAAAGTTTGTGCCACGGCCCGTGTAGGCGAAGATGATGCCAGACCAATGACAGCTGGCACAGGGGCAGTGGAAAGGCATTTGGCACTGCCAGCATCAGCCTGTGTTTGACTGGAGGTGCCGTTCACCAGGAAAAGCACACTCCGCAGGCTTGTGTGCACATGATCACAGCTATCCAAGATCCGATAACCTAGTGTCACTCCTGGTAATAAACTGGAATTATTGTTGATTTCTTTAATGGCAAACACCATTGTTTGGACCCAGCGGAATGCACGAAAATCAAACCTGTTGAGAAGATGGACAGAGAGCAAAAATAACAAAGAGAGAGCTGGTTGTAGCAGTTGTGAAAAGGTAACAAACGGTCTGAAAAAAAAAAAACAGTTCCTAAAAGTGATGAACATCATTCTTTTAGCATTATTATACAGCATATGTTATGAGTAATAAAACATGGATCTCATTCATGATTTTAAACCAACTGGTATTTTATCTTTTCATTGCTGTTCTCCATTCTCTGCATGCCGTATCAAACACACCCGCTGCACTCTTGATGTTGTGGCTGTTCAGAGTAATTATGGTCCGTTTGCGAAGCTATATAGTGCATGGGAAAAAGCCCTCCAATTACAATATCACCATCTTGTTCCAGTACTGGTGAATTAAAATCCCCCAATTTCCAGCACCTATTGTCCTTTGAGGTGCAGAGAATTACTGAGAAGTACAGCAGAAGCAAAAGACCCAATGGTGCCAGTTCACTCACTGGCATCTTACTGGCCATTGCTGCATCTTTCAAATCCGACCATGGAAACAGCTAGTGAGGACACCAGAGTGTATGGAAGTCTAGAATTCCCAGCTATATAAAATATATCACAATGATGCCAAATGAAACATCAGGTGAGACTGGCCAATGATATACATTGTGGGTGGTCTCCCAGGTCATATGATTTAACAGTGTTTCAGATCAGAAGTGCCTTGAAATGCATTAGGGATCATTCTAAAACTTTTGAAGATCTCGAATGGCAACTTATAGCTTAGAATTGTGTAACATTTATAAACAAGAATTTCTACAGAAAAAGACTAAATGGGTTACATAATTTTCTACAGATTCACTATAAACAACCAATATTTTCTTTTCATTTTGTGAATATTTAATGTAAACATAGAACACTGCCCTACAAAGGCTAAGAGCAGTATCTTCAATTTTTCAAAAAAAAATTTTTTGCACAAATAAAAAGTGCAGGATCTGCTCTACAATCTGTTAAAATTTCATATGGCTACCTAATAAATTTCTTATATAAATTTACATTTTTAGTTGCAGTATTGTATAGAAAAGTAGAGTGAAACCAAGGCAGAATGCAGTATCTGCCCGTACTGCAGTCTGCCTTGGTTTCACTATGATACTGCAGTTTGCCTTTGTGTGGCATAAGTCAGGTTTTATAGCATACTGTATATGTATGCTATAAAACAATTTTGTATGCTATAAAACCTCTAAGGAACTGTCAAAATGGCTTCACTTTTACGTGGAAAAATGCTGGTGAAACTTGCCTTTAACAACAAGGAACCAAAAACTGGTAAGTTTTAAACCCTTTTTTTTTGTCAATTTTGTCTGTTTAGCTCTTTCTAGCTAGCATTAGCTTTTTTACAACATAATGGGATAGATACTTGGGGAATACCTTAGAGAAATTACCTTAAAGGTCAAAATTAATGAGTAATAATGACAGCTAGTGTTTAAAATAGTTACTGCAGTACAAATTCAAAATAGTGGAGAGAATCTCCCCCGCCCCCTCCTCCACAGACTAACGGGGTTCACCAGAAGTTCACGGAGGTTGTCAGGCTGAGACCGCGGCAGCATCCATAACAATGTTGCAAGACGCTAGTCTCACATAGCCAGACATTACTTCGCTGCACAGTTAGCTCCAGCTAACGTTCTGATGCTGGCTATATTGACAGTCATAAAAGCACAACTGTTACTCGACTGACAGACACACTTTTTCGGCTTAGAATTACAGTAAGAACCGCCAAAAACTCCACAACCTCGCCGTCCAAAATCACAACTTGATCACTATGATCGATGCAAAAATAGTTTCAGCCCTGGCTGACAATAAAAGGTATATCGTATCGTATGTAAATTTTTTGACATGATGAATTTGTTGTTCCCATTGTTTTGATTAATATATTATTCCTTAGGCTTCAAGATGAGTTTATTATGTTAGTGTGACATGAAAATGTGTTTTGACAGTTACTTCACGTCTGCCAAGTTAGTGTAACTACACCGAATGTTTTTTTTTTTACAGTGACTTAACTCCAATAAAACATGCATTAAAAGTTCAGTAGCTGCTGTTTCCTAACAAGCTCATATTTCATTTATTGATATATTGATTCCCTGAATGATTAAACTTAAACTGTTGGTAATTACATGTGAAGACCTATCCCAAACTGAAATAAAAGCAATACGTTAATGATTGCCATAAAAAAACAGCACTTTTGTGATACAATTAAAATATGAATCTAATAACGCATGTTTTTTGTTTGTTTGTTTTTTGAAAAATATGATTATAATGCCAAAGGGGATGGAAAGTCACAACTTAGCAGAAAGAATGAAGATGGAGAAAACGGTCAATAAAAAAATAAAAAAAGAAAACGGGGGTTTACATAATATGGGTTTATTATAATATAATTATAATTAACATATATTGTACTTTTGACAACTATAAGCAGCTGCTGAAGCTGTGTGCAAAGGTTTGGGTGATTTATGATTTATGATTTATGATATAAGCAAGTGATTATGATCACTTGCTACACTTACTGCTATATGTTATTGTATGGCCATGTAAGTATACGCAGTAATGCAAAGGCAAAGCGCAGTATAGCCTATAAAACTATCAAATTTTGCCTGACTGTCAAAAAACGAAATGTTTAATATTCACCTCCCTTTGATCTATCTAATTGTACCCTTTGTTGTTAAATTTAATTGGATGCTTATATTTTGGTGTAAGAAAAACACAAAAAGCTGTTTTTCTCAGTTTGGCGTTTTTGCTGATACTGCTCTTAGCCTTTGTAGGGCAGAACAGACTAATATTGATATTATGTTCTATATTGAAATGAAATTAAATGAAAATACTACTCATTTAATTTTACTTCTTATTTTATGTGGATTATATTGAAAATTTTCATAAGGCTTAAAGGTGCCATATGTAAAAATTGAGGTAAAAATATCCAAAAAATGAGCTACACGTATCAAAAGAATGAGAAGAAATAAGTGCAATGATGTCATTAAAAAAATGACAAGTTATAGTGCTGCCGAGATATAAACCTGAATTAGCATGCTAAATTACTAGCCCCGGCCCGGTCGGTGTCTAATACCAGTTTCGGCCATGGGAGGCGGTATGCGGGCAACATACATAACCACCAGCCAAACTGCAACACACGAATAACTCGCACAGCTTGTATCTCTTTAATCTCTAAAAAGGGAGAGAGGGCAGGACCGCGCTCGTGTTGTTTGTAGACGTGAGAGTGCGCGCGCGCGGCCGAGCTCTCTCTCTCTCTCTCTCTCTCTCTCTCTCTCTCTGCTCGTAATGCGCCCTCTCAAGCGCAGCGGCAGCAGTCATTCTATTCTACACCCCTCACCGATCAAAATAGGCTTTGGCGGGACAAAGCGGACTATTTGACGGTTTTAGAAGATTAACAACCTGAAACTAAAAAACAGACTAGAGTAGGCCAACTTTCTGGAGGTATACTGCCCCCATCTGGTATGGAATATGTGGAGTATGAATTGATTTTTTGACATAAGGCACCTTTAATAATATATACATCAGCCTCCACAGGAAATTATATATATATATATATATATACTATTTCAACACTGCATGAAGGACATTGCATGTGCATTTGAGAGAGATGTCTGTGTATTTGGATCTGTTTGTAAGTGTTACGTATCCACTGGAGGCAAGCGTGACATATCTGTTACGTATACACTGGAGGCAAGCTGGTAGAGAACCCAAATGCAACTTTAATGAACAAAACAAGATTAAACAAAAACATGACGTGGCATGGAATTCAGAACTCAAAACTCAAAACAATAACCTGGAACAAACATTCAATACTAGACAAAGGCTGCGTTTACACTTGGCATTAACATGCGATCACCGTGATCCAATCAAGCAGATCAGATCATTAGCCAATCAGGACATGGAGTGTTTACATTTGTTCACATTAAGTAGCCTTTGTATCTGGATAACCGATCGGATTTCTGTTTCCTGCACAATATTTAAATTAGGTCTGTGGCACGAAACCAGATTAAGAAGAGGATAGCAATTAAACAATGTACCAATTGCTTTCACTCACTTTCTTTACTTTCCTGTGCAATCTCCAGTCTTAGATCAAATTCAGTTTTTTGAACGAAGTTGATCATACAAATTTAACTGGGTTGATCATGTTAAACAAGTCACATCATCGATCATCTGAGTTTAAGGTTATAACGTGAAATGACTATATTGACAGAAATGGGAGATTGATAAACATGCTGAAACAATAAAAACATTCAAAATTTAAAACATTAAAAAATTCCGATTCCGATTATTCCGCTCGCAAAGCAGCGTGCAGCTCTTCATTAAGATCTCATGACTGACTGTGATTGTACAGGCGATCGCCTCGTTCAGATAATGTTGCACAATTAAAATGAAAAATGACACACATAGTATCATGTAAGTCTAAATCATTTCTTGTCTAAACTGCGTCTGGCCATTATTTTCTGACAGCCACGCAGGGAGACTGGGCAGGGATTTATATGACGTCCACCTTTGAATGCAGACACGATGGATTGCGTTTGCATTACACTGAGATCCGATCACAATGCGTCCTCGACTACCTCCGAACCTGGACATGCTGATCGGATAAGATTCTGATCAGAAGTGCGTTTACACTTGTCTTTTCAATGTGTATGTGGACAACATCCGGATACAGGTCGCATGTTAATGCCGACCAAGTGTAAACGCAGCCAATGACACAGGGCAAACATGAGAGTTTAAATACAAAGACTAATTACAAGACAAGGAACACCTGTGAACAATGATCAGACGATTAACAAATGACAAGACACATGGCAGGGGGTCAGGGGATAACATGACAGACAAGAACAAGGAACAAGACGCAAAACCCACACAGTGACAGTAAGGGATACAGAGCCACTGATCAGTGTTGCCGCGGTCATTCCCCTGTGTGCTCCGGCACTGGTGATGGGTCCTATTTCCTGAAAGAGCAACACGGGTGCGTTTGTGTCTTTTTCAAGATGTCATTCCACCCATGCGTTTCTGGATGCGGTCGTTGCTTTTTCCTCTCTGACGGTCACAATTTTTGCATCACGTGTTGAACTATATATTTATGTATATATAAATATGTGTGTATAGATATTTATATGTTCAGCACGCTGGGGCAGCTTTTGTGGACAGGTCATGTTCTCGTTGCGGGAAAACGACTTTCGCAGTGTTGAGATCGAGACTCGCCTTTGTCTGCGAAGCGCGAGTCCCCATTACCATGCCCCACCCCAGGGTGCCGTGTGGGATGGGTGATCGAAGGATAGTGATGGATGTCTCGCCCGGTAACCATTCCCTGTGGGCTCCTCACTCCTCCATCACACCGCAGCCGATGGAATTCCTGTTGAGCCTGCTGTTTCAAGTTGGGTTCCCCCAGAGGATAAGATGTCGATAGCAGCATCGGAGGGTGAGCTGGCCTCTGGAGATGACGACTCGGTTGTGTTATCTCCCTCTGGGAGCGAGGCAGATCCAGAAATGTCAGCTATGCTGAAACGGGCCGACCGAGGCTGCCGGGCTCGAGTGGAACCTCCACCGTGTCCCGTTCAGTCTCGGTTGGAGATTTGGTATCTCGGGGCGGGACGCGCTGGTTCTCAGCTCGCCGCCCCAGTGCTTTTCTTTCCCGAAATGCATGGAGAGCTTATCAGGTTCTCTGCCAGAAACTGCCTGAATAGCTTTTCCCCCTCACTACCCTTGATGGAGGAGCGGTGAAGGGTTGCGAGGTGTCCCTCCATCGGAGCGGTCTGTCACAACACAGGTGCACCTGTGTCTGGCGGCTGCTGCCTTTTGGGGGGACCCTCGTCCCCCCCTAAGGCCTGTGAGTTCTCGTCCGTTCCGACGGACAGAGTTTACAAAGCCCCTAGGCAAGCCGCTTCCTCTTGCGTGCCATGGTGCTGCTACAGGTCTGTCAGGCCAGGGCACCCATGGCATGCACGAGGGTAGCCCAGACCGTGCGCTCATTGGTGAGCACCGCACTGCATCCGACCTCGCCCTCCGGGGCACGAGTGTCGTGGCGTGTGCGACCGGTCTGGCGATGTCCACCTTAGTGGTCCAGGAGCACCATTGTTGACTCAGCCTGGTTGATATGGCGGATGCGGACAAGGTTCGGTTCCTGGTCTCCCCAATTTCCCAGGTTGGGCTGGTCGGCGACGCGGCGGAGAACTGCATCCAACAGTTCTCTGCCGCCCAAGCGCAGACGGAGGTCATCCGGCACATCCTGCCCCAACAGCCCGCTGCTGCCTCCACCCCGGCGCCGGTGGCAGTTCCTCTGCCTGCTCGTAGCCGAGGGCGTTCCCCGGCCGCAGTAGGGATGCCCAGCCCGCTCCAGGTGCTGCCAAGCCAGGTGGCAAGCGACAGCGAAAGCATTCCGGAGCAGGCCGCCCAGGGATGAATGAGGATGCTCTTGGAGTTGGTCACGATCACTCCCTCCCCCTCGGTGAGGGCCGGGTGGAGTCTTTGTTTGTGTGTGTGTCTGTTCCTCCGCTGGCTCCCACAAAAAACAAAAAAAAAACGGAGCAAGCGGTTCTCACACTTCAAAGAAAGAGCAAATTCATCTGTTCCTGGGCCAGTCTGGCGGGTGTGACCCTGCATAGCCTTACACCCCTCAGCCCCCTCTTGGTCGCCAGCAGGCAGCTTGGTGCGTTCGAGGACCCGGTCATCTGCCTTTTCACGTGCCCCCTGCCGCTAGTAGAGACAGGTAAGTGTTGCACAGCACACTAACACCACACTCTCCACTTTACTGCCCCACCTCAGGCTCGGCTATCCCGCTCAAGTCAGTGATAATCATCACATTATGTGTTGAGCAGACATGCTCCTGAAAATCCAGTGATATTCATCACACCTAGTGTTGAGCAGTGCTCCTGACTTGTGCACGCTTATCTTATCCTGCTGGCGAAGGATTTGATATAGCCACTCTTCCAGCCGGTATGAAGGCCAGTTGTAAACCCGTTCTTCATGCTACTAGGTGGTGGGTCATGACCATCTTGGCCCAAGATTGGTCTGCAGCATTGACCTGAATGACATGTGCTTCAGATCTCTACCTTCCGTACCGCAGGTCATCCTGTGTGTTGCGTGTGAGGGTGTGAAGTATCAGTACAGAGTCCTTCCCTTCGAGTGCTCCATAGTCAGTTGGGTTTTCAGGTCAAATGGGAGAGAGCAATCTCGCCCACGGGTTGAGTATCTCTTTTTCAGTTTGGAGGTGGACTCGGTTCAACACTTCTCTCCATGAGAGTGTGTTCAGCTGGTGTGTGTATTGAAGTGAGAAAGGGTCCCACTGAAAGAAACTTTCAGAGGCTCCTCGGGCGTAGGGCAGATGCAGCCGTTAGGCTTCCACCATATGAAGACCACTTCAGCGCTAGCTTCAGATCGAGTCCCGAGGTGACCGTGGCAGAGCAGCACACCCTGTGTGGCAACAGTTCACCTCGGTCTGCTGCCAAACCTTCACTGACTGAAGGGCCATGTATAAAGGGCGTGCTTTAACGGAGGCCTGGCCGACCTCCGACTGCACGGGCATTCGTGCCTTGAGTGTTGACATTGCGGCCATTACATAAGCTTCCCTCGCAAGTCACAACTCTCCCGTCACCTCCTCCTTGGAGTCAGAAGCTTCTGACGACGCTTCTTTCCACTATTTTCCCAGCCTACTCAATCGTGCCGCCGACGAGCCTCATGACAGTCATGGCCAGGGTGAGTGGAGACTCCATCCCCTGGCGGTCCAGCTGGGTCATGACCACTACGAGGCCACACAGTTGCCTCTCCGGTTTCGTCTCCATGCCAGTTGCATTTATTCTGTCCTGCGGACAACCCTTGGACAGACACTGGCTCTCAGCGGCCCGGGGGCCCGCAGAAATGCGTTCCCCAGTGAGCCTCCTAAAAAAGTGACTGCGATTCATTATCGCCTGCTCAAAGTTCAGTGAATTCATCACACTTACATGTTGAGCAGAAATGCTCCTGAGACTCAGTGAAGTACATCACACTCAGGTGTTGAGCAAAAATGCTCCTGTAGCTCAGTGAATTCATCGCACTCAGGTGTTGAGCAGCAATGCTCCTGAAGCTCAGTGAATCTTTTCACATTCATGTGTTGAGCAGAAATGCTCCTGAAGCTCAGTGATCTTCACATGTAGTGTTGAGCAGTGCTCCTATCTTTTGTGCGCCTGTCGCTTGCACCTACTGTGCCAAGTCAGGAGTGGAGCAGGACTTGATAGTTGCCCCTTATTGGCCCAACCAGACCTAGCTCCCCTCGACAGCCTTCCTGACTCCCCCGAACACATTTTCAGGGACGGGGCACGATGGCACCCAGGGGTAGAACGCGGAGGTTCAGGTGGCTATCACAGGAACATGTGGTAGTTACCATCACTTCTGCGAGAACCCCCTGGAAAGAGGTGGTGTGCTTACGCATTAGAAGTGGAACCTAGTCATTGAGTGAGTCTTCTCTCCGTGAGGAGCTCCTGAAAGCTTTCGACCATTTCAGTGCTCTTTCCTGCAAGATGGGTTGGAGTAGGCTGTTTTCCTCCACCCTCAAAAATTATGTTTCCCCTGTTTTCTTGACGCTCATAGTGAAGCACGTCCTGATCGTCAGGTTCCTGAGGGAGCAGGGTAATGTAAATCCTTGCGTCCCTCTTTATCCTCTTGGGCCTTATCTCTGGTGCAACTGCACTGCAGAGACCGCCCCTGAACCACTGCAGGCAGTGAGTTAAAAATTCTGTTAAAACAGTTCTCCTGCTAACATGGTCTATTCTGGAGGGTAGGGACTTGCTCGCTTTCGGTCAACAAATTGTGCCTGGAGTTCGGGCCGGCTAACTCTCACGAGCTGAGACCCCGGCCTGGATTGTGCCCAAGGTTCCTACCTCTCCCGTAATAGGATCGGGTGGTGAGCCTGCAAGCACTGCCCCGGAGGAGGCAGACCCAGCCCTGGCTTTCTCTGTCCGTCCGCTTCATAGCGGTTAGACGTGTACAGAACGCAAGCCTTAAACCTCAGACCAGCTCTTATCTGTTAGGAATCAGCAGAGAGGGAAGGCTGTTTCCAAGCAAAGTTGGCCAACTGATGGTGGCTGCCTTCATTTCGGTGAAAAATTCCGAGATGCTCATGTCCGCTTAGGTGTTGAGCTCCTCTATAATGAGTGTGTGCTCCACCTGAGCGTTGACAGAGTGCTTTGCTGACAGATTTTCTAGAGTTGGGGGCTGGGTGACACCTAGATTGAACCGCTTCTTCCCGTGGGCTCCCTTCTCATGAAGCCAGTTTCACCGTGAGCCCGGTTCAAGTGTCGGCTTGCTGCGCCATTCCCCTCCTATGGACTGGATACGTGCGCCTTTCTACTCCAGTTGAGTTCCCTGAATCTTAGGCTGGAGCCACCACAGTGACATTCCATATGTCATACTGCCCGGTCATCCACCCAGTTCATATGTGTATTCTCCACATTACCTCCCTTCGGGTAGGATGTGGCTTCCGCAGCGTCCCTTCCTTCCAATGTACAGGGAACGCTTTCCCAGTGGTCCTGTAGGAACAGCAGTGACTTCCCTGGCCTAAGCCCTGTCCCTTTCCCACCTTAAAATTGCGGGGGCATCAGGAGGCTTTTGTCTAGGCACTGGAAGGTGGCAGCTTTAGTGGCGTTTTCAAAGGTTGGATCACATTTCAGTCGATGTCGACTACGTCCGACGTTGTCGTGCATCCACTTCCGTATTTATACCCGCGCCCCGGGGGCGGAGTGTGTGATGCGAATCACGCACGCCAATTCCATTGGCTCGTTCAATAGTACTCGAAGAACATTGGCTCTCTGACGCGATCCCATTTTAGTGGACGTCGACTACGTCCTCCATTCCCTCCTTCAGGGAACGGTGGGTTGCATACGCAACCAGGACGTTATACCGCTTGTCATTAGCTGACTGCCATCTACTGGATATAACAAATAACACCCAAGAGTGATCTGGCACTTTTCACAGGTAAGCAAACACTTTGTGGTATTCTTTCTTTCTTTCTTTCTTTCTTTCTTTCTTTCTTTCTTTGGTAACACTTTATAATAACGTTACAATTCGTAGTCACTACGAGTTACATCTTAGAAAGCCTATCAACTTCGAGTATTACAAAATGAGCCAATGGCAAAGAAATACCATGGGTCTGCGGAATTTGCATAGCGTAACTCCGCCCCACCTCGTGGGTATATAAGGAAGTACGCTGGCAACATGCAGATATGTTTTCGCTTCGGAGCCAAGTGTATCACTTCACTCCACAAGCCATCCTGAGTTCGACTTAATCTCCACTCTCTTTGAGACGAGCTTCTCTCCAGGTGTTGGTGTGACGGCGAGTTCCAGCGAGTGCACATTCCCTTCTGATCTGTGCAGTGATCTGCCCGAGTGTGTGTGTGTTTTGTCCCTGGTCGCTTCAACACCCTGCAGAATTTTTTCCTCTCACAAAAGAGATTGCGCGTGGCACGTCTTTTTAAAGATGTCCACCCGTGCTCTTCTGGTTGCGGTCGGCAGGTTTCTGAGTTTGATGGGCACAATCGCTGTCTTGCATGTTTGGGCTTAGATCACGCTAAGACAGCATTTGTGGATGCCTCATGTTCTCACTTTGGGAACATGACCATCGCAACACTTCGGTCGAGACTCAATCCTCGTCAGAGGGAGAGTCCCCTCATCCACACCCCGATCTACCCCCTCCACGAGAGGTTGTACTTCGGCTGGTGGCCAGGGTGACCTGAGGGTGATGTTGTGGAATCAAGTGCCGACGATTCGTCCTCGGCCCTTGGAGTGGAACCCTCCGCCCCATCCTGAGCGCTCGCGGCTGGACAATTGGTTTTTGGGTGCGGCAGCTGATATTCGTCGACGTCCAACCCCAATGCCTTTCTTCCCGGACGTGCATGAGGTCACAAGGTCCTGGAAGACACCCTTGTCTTCCCGTGATCGTTTGGTGACATTCTCTGCCTTTCCTCCCCTCGATGGGGACGCTGCTAATGGGTACACTTGGGTTACCCAGGTCGAATGTTCTGTTGCGATGCAGCTGTGTCCGCAGGGCGTTTCCCCCGTGGCCACCCAAAGCACCCCTCCAAAGCCTGTAGGTTTTCGTCTACTCTGGTGGCGAAGTCCTATAGAGCCGCGGGGCAGGCAGCCGCCTCTTTGCATGCCATGGCCATTCTGCAGGTCTACCAGGCCCAGATGCTCAGGGACATGCATGAGGGCTGGACTGACCCAGGGCTCTTTGATGAGCTGCGTGCCGCCACTGACCTCGCTCTCCAGGTGACGAAGGTGACTGCACACTCCCTGGGCCAGGTGATGTCCATTAACGTGGTCCAGGAGAGACACCTTTGGCTCAACCTGGCCGATATGAGAGATACCGAGCGATCCCGCTTTCTCGACACTCCCATATCCCAGCCCTCTCCAGCCCTGCGCCCTGCTAAACGCCAGGCTAAGCGGCGCTCCTGAGATGGGCTGCTCAGAGATGCTGGTCAGTTTTTCACAGAAGCTGGTAGCAGCTTCCCCCGGTGAATCTTTTGTTCTCCACTCCCCACTCCTCCAACTCACCCTATTGTGGTTAAAGAAAGAATTGACAGATCCATCTCTGAGCCCCCAGAGGTCCCGGATTACAGTGCGCGCCGCTCACGAGCCTCGCCACATTTGTCCCCCTCTGTCACCAGACCCCTGCCAGAGCACGTTCCCGTGGAACGCTGGTCCTTCCCAGGCCTCCTCTGGCAGGAAGCGGTTACTGACCGTGCCCCCACACCGGGACGCTATGGCTCCCCCGTCCGGGCCGGTCATTCCGCCTCGCTGCATCACCCAGGGTACGTCTGTGGTTCGCATGACCCCGCTGGCACAGTTCTTGGGAGCCTGGCTAGAGCTTTCCAACCTGTCCCGCTGGGTCGCGAGAACCATCAGGCTTGTCTATGCGATTCAGTTCGCATGGTCTACTCCCGCTTCAGGGGAGTCCGCTTCACTATGGCCCTGTCATGAGAGCGGAGGTCGCCACCCTACTGGCAAAGGGTGTGATCGAGACTGTCCCTCCAGCCGAAATGAGGTCCGGCTTTTACAGCCCCTACTTCATTGTACCCAAGAAAACCTGTGGGTTACGACCAATCTTCGACCTGCGCATCTTGAACCGATCCCTTCACAGGCTTCCATTCAAGATGCTCACGGCCAAACGCATTTTCGAATGTGTGCGGCCACAGGATTGGTTTGCAGCGATCGACCTGAAGGATGCCTACTTCCATGTCTCCATTCTTCCTCGACACAGACCGTTCCTACGGTTTGCTTTCGAGGGGCGGGCATAGCAGTACACGGTTCTCCCATTCGAGCTAGCCCTGTCTCTTCGCGTCTTCACGAAGGTCATCGAGGCACCCCTTGTGCCGCTACGGCAACACGGGGTTCGCGTCCTGAACTATCTCGACGACTGGCTGATCCTAGCTCACTCTCGAGACCAGGTTTGCGAACACAGGGACCTAGTGCTCCGGCACCTAGCTCGTCTGGGCCTTTGGTTCAACTGGGAGAAGAGCAAACTATGCCCCGTGCAGAGGATCTCTTTTCTCGGAATGGAAATCGACTCGGTCGCCATGTCCGCGCAGCTTACGAGCGAGCGCGCGCAGTCACTGCTGACTTGCCTCAGACAGTTCGAGGGCAAGAGTACGATTCCACTGAAGTTATTTCAGAGGCTCCTGAGGCATATGGCATCCGCAGCCGCAGCAACGCTTCATATGAGACAGCTCTGGCTTCGCGATCGAGTCCTGAGGTGGGCATGGCAACAAGGCACGCTTCGAGTACCAGTTACTCCGACCTGCCGTCAGACCTTCACCCCGTGGACAAACCTCAGCTTTCTACAGGCCAGAGTGCCCTTAGAATGAGTTTCCAGGCATGTTGTTGTCTCAACAGTTGCCTCCGCCACGGGCTGGGCTGCCATGTGCAATGGACATGCTGCCACGGGCTTCTGGACAGGACCCCAGCACCTTTGGCATGTCAATTGCCTCGAGTCGCTGGCAGTACGCCTTGCTCTGCACCGCTTTCTTGCACTGCTCAAGAACCAACACGTACTAGTCCGCTCAGACAATAATGCGACAGTAGCGTACCTTAATTGACAAGGTGGTCTACACTCCCGCCGTATGTTGCAACTCACCCGCCACCTCCTCCTATGGAGTCAGAAGCATCTGAGGTCGCTTCGAGCCATTTATATTCCAGAAAATTTAAAAATTGTGCAGCCGACTAGCTCTCACGGTTTCAGCCTCTTCCTGGAGAATGGCGACTCCATCCCCAGTCGGTTCAGCTGATTTGGGAACAGTTTGGCGACGCACAGATAGATCTGTTTGCCTCCCGTGACTCTTCCCACTGCAGCCTGTTTTATTCCTTGACCGAGGGCACGCTCGGCACGGATGCACTGGCGCACAACTGGCCGCGGGGCCTCCGCAAGGATGCGTTTCCCCCAGTGAGCCTTCTTGCACAGACCTTGTGCAAGATCAGGGAGGACGAGGAGCAGGTCATATTGGTTGCACCTCATTGGCCCGCCCGGACCTGGTTCTCCAAACTTGTACTCCTCGCGACAGAACCTCCCTGGCCAATTCCTCTGAGGATGGACCTTCTTTCTCAGAGACGGGGCACCCTATGGCACCCTCGTCCCGATCTTTGGAACCTCCACATGTGACTCCTGGACGGGATGAGGCAAGTTTGAGTACCCTACCACCAGCGGTGGTGGCTACCATCACTTCCGCTAGAGCATCGTCCACGAGACATGTCTACGCGTTGAAGTGGAACCTCTTCGTCAACTGGTGCTCTTCTCACCGAGAAAACCCCAGACGACGTAACATCTCCGTTCCCTACTCAGGGAACGAGTATTACATACGTAACCGAGGTGTTTCTGTTATGTCACTTATAAGTTATTAGTTAATCATGAACTAATCACTTACAAAATATTAATAAGTGGTATGCCAACGATTTACAAATGTGTTGTAAGTTATCTTAAAAAATTTAGATGTTATTAAGTCATTAATTGACACATTATTAATCACGTATAAATGTCAAAATTGTAGCATATTTATCTCAATAAACAATGGTAATCATAAACAAATGATAAACAAACCATTAGTAAATGATCAGTATAACATATGTTGTATGTATGTTTTATGTTTTAGTTGTAAGCTGGCCAAAAGCACAAACATGCAGGTATACTAAAGCAGTATTTTGAAGAAGAGAAATTAATTTGTTTTCAAGTGGATATACATTTATAAATGACTTAAAGTTAGGGGGTTGCAGTGGGTTATGTTAAATCCTTTCACTCATCAGCCACATTGTGTTTTGTGTGGAGTGTGTGAATCTAGTGATAATGTGAACCTCAAAACCGGATTTACCTTCCACTGAAGCTCACATGCAGGTGCACATGCGTTTAAAGACTCCATGTGTGTCAGAGAAGACAGCTGTCTATACCCTCACCAGTCAACACTTACATTGCAGTACACACTACAAAGTGTACAACACCTGTTATAGATGATGTGTAAACGCATGAATGCATAGGCTTATATAAAGTGTAAACTATTCATCACACGGAAACGTGTTGTAGTCATGTTTTGTAAATGATTAGCTCATCATTAACTAATCATTTATAAATTACTTATAACTGAATTAACAAAACATTAATTAAATGTTAGCATACCAATTATTAATCAATTATGAATGTATATTCATATTTTGTAAATGATTAGTTCATCATTAACTAATAACTTATAAGTGACTGAACTTTATTATAAACTGTTACTCTTTCTTTCTTTCTTTCTTTCTTTCTTTTCTGGCTAGCACAACATTACATGATACCAATTCCACTTTACTTGCAACCATTTATTTAAAAAAAATCTCCTTAAGTTTTTTTTTTTTTTTTCTAACAAATTGTTTTGTTTATTACGGAAGAGGATTAAGGCCAAGCAATAATAAAAAAATAAAACCATCTTGAGATTAAAGTCATTATAATGCGAAATTAAACTCGTTAAATTTCGAGAAATTTACTCGAAATACAATCTTGAGAATAAACTCATTAAATATAGAGAATAAAGTCGTTGTAATTCGAGAAAAAACTCGTTAAATTTCGAGAAAAAAGTCGAAATACAATCTTGAGAATAAACTCATTACATTTCGAGAATAAAGTCGTTGTGTTTCGAGAAAAAACTCGTGAAATTTCGAGAAAAAAACCTCGAAATACAATCTTGAGAATAAACTCATTACATTTCGAGAATAAAGTCATTGTTTCGAGAAAAAACTCGTTAAATTTCGAGAAAAAAACCTCGAAATACAATCTTGAGAATAAACTCATTAAATTTCGAGAATAAAGTCGTTGTGTTTCGAGAAAAAAAGTCGAAATGAAATGTAGAGAATAACGCATTCGATCAGTGTTCATTGCATAGCCTACTGATAGAGGACATGGCAGAGTTGGATCACTTTAGTCAAGCTATATTTTAGACTTTCTTTCAGTAACAAAGAAATACTATCAACTTTAGTTAATTATGACAGAATAATAATTAGCATACGAACTTTAAAGAGAATTTGCAAGTGGCTAGCTCTTTTTAGAAGAAAAAATCTGTCCAATTTGCGCGATGTACTCACTTTTGTCCAACATGAAATGACAACCAGTGGACAAATGCAAGGTTATCGCTGGCGTCACCTACGCACAATTCATCAGGGTTTCCTGGTTTCCCAGGATACCATAAGATGCATTATTAAACTTGTTGATCCTCAAGGTGTGGAATTTCGCCGAAGGAGACGCTTGAGAAGACGCCAGTACACTTGCGCTGGCCCAAATGCACTCTGGCATATGGACAGCTATGATAAATTAAAACCGTACGGCATTGCCATTAATGGCTGTATAGATGGTTACAGTCGTGCATTCTGTGGATGGAGGCGTACACAACCAACAACGATCCTAAAGTAATAGCCAGTTACTTCATAAAAACAGTTACTAGAGGGTGTCCAGTTATTACACTGGTGTCCAGTGACAGTTATTATTCTGTCATAATTAGCTAAAGTTTATAGTATTTCTTACTGAAAGAAAGTCCAAAATATAGCTTGACTAAGTGATCCAACTCTGCCATGTCCTCTATCAGTATAGGCTATGCAATGAACACTGATCGAATGCATTATTCTCTACATTTCATTTCGACTTTTTTTCTCGAAATTTAATGAGTTTATTCTCATGATTATTTCTACTTTTTTCTCGAAATTTAACGAGTTTTTTTCTCAAAACACAATGACTTTATTTTAGCCTTTGCTTGACAGACATGTGTAATTGTTAAATAAAATGTGTAAAGAAGAATAAAAAATGTAACTTTATTTACAAAAAGTCCCAGGCGTTTTTCTTAGGAATGCTTAGAATTTTCTAAGCAATGCTTTCTCCTCGTCACTCTCCAGTAATTGTTCCAGAGCTTGTTCCACCCTAAATCGTTTACTGCTTGCCATCATAAAAGTGCTAAAACAATAAATAATGCTATAATTGTATGTATATATATATATATATATATATATATATATATATATATATATATATATTATAATTGTTCTGTCTCTCTCTCATATAAATCTCTGTGCTCTGTAATAATCCGCTCCGTAAGCCTCATTTCGATCTCTGTCTCCTTCTCTCCACTCAACACTGTTTGCGTCATATCCCTTACTTAGTACCACCCCTTGCAAGGCTACAGAGTCCTATGATTTGCTAGAATACGTCATGGTAACCTTCCTCTGATTGGGTAAGAAAAATATTCCTCCATTGGCAATTTTTCCATTGGTTGTTGCCCGTGGAATCTGCCAAACAACATCGATTTCATTGGCCTTTTACGTAGAGATATTGAGCAACAAGGAAGTGTGTATATATACAAGCCGGGTAAGTTATCACTGTTTTCAGCGGAATCTGAGGAAGACGGCATTAATAGTTCATTAATAGTTTTTTAAGATAATTACACATTTGTAAAAGTATGCCATTTTGGGCGGTACCGCCCAATCCGTCCCCAGAGGGTTAATAATGAATTAATTATGATGTGCCTCCTCAAGTAAAGTCATGACACAATGATGCACTTACAAATCATTAACTAAAATATGAATAAACATAAACAATAAGAGTGCCATCCTTATTCCTTTACGCCCATGGTACAAAAAAAAAAAAAAAACAAAGATAAAAATTATGTGTAGTTCTTTTATTTTTATTTATACAATCAAACATATATGGACTTAAAAGAAAGTCCAAACATACCTGTAAATACACACATAAGACACGTTTACATGTAAAATAGGGAATAAGCTATAAGCTAATGCTAATTGAAGCACATATATTTAAAAAAAAAATACAGTTAATTATTGTACAGAACCTCCTGAAACCTCACAAATACAACATACATGCAAACATGTCTTTAATTATTAATTCTGTTTACCAAAGAAGTCAACATTTATGAGATTAAAATGCCAGCATTACCATAGGAACACGAGCAAGCACCGAGTGCTCCACTAATGAGTGTCCCACCAGAAACAAACCCTACATACTGTAGTTCCAGGAAGAACAGTAATTAGGCCTATTACTAAATATAGGCCTAAATAAACTATAAAAATCAGAAAATGGTTTAGATCAAATTATATTTATTAGCGCTAGTTATTAGTATATTTTCCACGTTTTATTAGATGGATCTGTGTAATTAATGGCTAAAAAATCATGTGCCATTCCAATTATTTGTCACAAAGCTGCAGATAGCAGATTATGATATTACAGTTTAAATTATGGCAGTATTAAATTATATGTTTAATTCAAATTTAGATTACTTCTTATTTATTCTTACGGAGACTGATTGATTTAGTTTACCCCTAAACGTTAATTAACGCATTAACTATCAAACATATACTAACATGTTTAAGGCTGCTGTTATTCATGCATGAATCATTATGACTCCTGTTGTAGTTAAGGGTTGCTCTTCATTGGTTCATGATTTGTTAATATATTCACTAATCATGAGTTAATGTTGAAGTAACTGTCACGGGGTGACGAAAGCCGGAACTAATGGCTGAAAAGTGGTTGTGGCGGGGAGCACTTCCGGTGTAACACCAGGCAGGTTCCGGGGAGACACGGAAGCAGGAAAAACACGCCGGGAACGAAAGCTAACGAGGGTAATCGCTGGCAGCTGTAAAATATACAAGCAGGTGATTGGACTAGGAGGTGGATAAAAGAAGCTGACGCTGGAGAGAAAGGAGTTGGGGGAGCGAGGAAGAATCAGTAGAGACGCACTGCAGTGACACAGCGTGGAAGGGCCTGGAGGCAGAGAGATTGGATTCAGCCTGAGATAAGTGCTTGGTTATTCTCTGTCATAATTAGTCCATGAAGAAACATTGCGTTGACATACTGATGAAGTTCACGATCCTCTGTCTAGTTTCTGAAGATGGATTTTTGGAAATGACACAGCAGTGAGAGCTCTGTTTGATCAGCATACGGAGAGTTTATCTGTTGAGGTTGTCGTCCGGGGCCGCACTCTGCCTTAAGGATCTGAGGTTTGTGCATGCTGTGCTGAGTTTCAATTAACACGTAAGAATTGAGTGTGTTCTAGTGTATACACAAGTGTTGGACGTCGCAGAGTGTACGGGCGACCAGCCTATAATCCCTTGATAAAGTGTGAAGTATACTACCTCCCTTCTCTCTGTCTGAGCCCAGTGAAGAGCCTGTTACAGCTGTGAATAAAGAACCTGCTAAAGCTGTGAATTGCACTCATCTCCATTCTCTCTGTCTGAGTCTAGTGAAGAGCTTGTTAAAGCTGTGAGTGAAGAGCCGTTAAAACTGTGAATTGCACTTATCTCCCTTTTTCTCTGTCTGAGCCCAGTGAAGAGCCTGTTACAGCTGTGAATGAAGAACCTGCTAAAGCTGTGAATTGCACTCACCTCCATTCTTTCTGTCTGAGTCCAGTGAAGAGCCTGCTCAAGTGAAGTATACTTACCTCCATTCTCTCTGTCTGAGTCCAGCGAAGAGCCTGCTCCAGTGAAGTATACTTACCTCCCTTCTCCCTGTCGGAGTTCAGTGAAGAACCTGCTCAAGTGTGAAGTATACTATCTCCATTCTCTCTGTCTGAGTTCAGTGCTGAAGCCCCGTAGAACCATTGAAGTGAGTTATCTGCTGCTGTCCAGTCTGTTGTCATTGTTGAACCCTGTGACAGAAAGAACTGAGCCACCACTGACCCGTCCACTCTTATCAGTCTGTGCTGAAGCTTGCAGAGCCACTGAACCCGGGCGCTACTCATCTTTCTGTTGTCTGCGTTGGAGGAAGGGAACCAGAGCTCACACACAGTCACCCAACCTCGGGGGAGGAAGTTTGCACTGTTTTTAGAGACACTCATTTTAACCTGTTAAGCTGCAAGCCTACTTTTGAAAAATCCCCAGAAATGACATACCCAAACTGAAACAGATACAGTTCATGAACCCTTTGCACTAAAAGCACAAGTATGATCTCATTTGAAAGCTGACACCTGGTAGTTTATTGTAAATGTAGAATTAATTATTGTCATAATGAGAATTTTTTTTTTTAAATAGCTTCAAAGTTTTGTAAAGTTATTAGAAATTTATTTTTATGAAACATCTTCATGAAAATAAAATTGAAGTTGGCCCTGGAGCAATCTAGAAATGCACTGCAGCTAAAGCCATATGTGTGACCATTTTATATTTAAAATCTGAAAATGATAAGTCTAAAACTCTGTATTTAGTTCAATGTTTTTCAAGATCATGCCAAATTACTTTATTTTGATTAGACTCTAAAATGCAAACTGATGTTTAGTCATCTTCTGAGTCATCTATTCAGTCTATTGTCTCTATTGTTTTGTGGTGCAAACAAGCCCCATTCAGTGTCAGTCTCCCCTGCACACATTTACACCTCTCCAGACTGGTTATGGCTCTAAATATGCATTTCTTTTGTCTGCATTATAGCTACTAACGACTGGCTATTCACAGGCTATTCATAGGGTTTCAAATCCTAATTTCTTTTATCAAAGTTCTCACTAAATATTTGAAACTGGTATCAAATGCACTGAAACATTTCAGTAAGCATTCCTATTTAGAAAAAAATCATAAAACCATAACTGCTGGTGGCAGGTGCACCTGGTCTAGCTAGCATGTTAGCTTAGCACACCATCAATACACGACCATTTATGAGATTAAAACCATGTTTGTGCTCCAAACTTACTTTATAACGCAAGTCGAGTGTTTTAAATAATCTTCTGTGATATAATTTGGCTTCAGATAAAAAAAAATCCAACAGAAAATTTATTATTTATAGTGTTCTGCACGATGATGAAATCTATATTGATTAGCATTACATTATAAATATAATCTATTATGAAATACCTGGCATGGCTTGAAGAACACAGGTAACTCAAATATCATTGCAATCATGTTTATTGTCTTCAAAGCATCTTTATCTGCATGTTACAGCGATCTCTGTCAGCTACTTTCTGTATCGAGGTGACGTCCTGGAATGTCACATGACTATGGGTCTTCTTCATGATCCATATATCGACTATTATTGTGCATATAGCGCCCTCAGGCTCTTGGTATGAATTGAAAACACAGCACATCTCAGTAAGAAGCGATCATAATGATTACATCGACACATTTGGGTATAAATTCAATAAATATTATTCCTGTCTATAGAAATATGATGTGAATCTATGAGAATATATCAATATTTCTCCAAGTCTGCACATTTTTGAGCTAAAGCCCTGAGGGACGTTGTTTTGTGAATCACTGTCATGACGACAGCATGGAGTGTTTTTTATGAATGGACCAGCTGACGCTCATAATTCATATTAAAGGTATCGACTCATTTTTTCATTTCATAACTCCTGACACAAATTAAGACATAACTGTCACTATAAGTTTCTCAGAATACAATAGTGGTCAAATAATTAATCTTGAGTCTTATATCTTTTTAATGATGTATAGTTTGTCAAGGTATAACATTAAATCTGATAGTAAATTTGAACTAAATAAAAAAAAAAAACGCTTCAGTGCGCCGACGCACGGGCGAAGGTTAAGAGGTT
The DNA here is from genome assembly GCA_026230005.1 of Gila orcuttii. Lineage (NCBI taxonomy): Eukaryota > Metazoa > Chordata > Actinopteri > Cypriniformes > Leuciscidae > Gila > Gila orcuttii. Next base: position 27,899,431 of record JAPDVR010000005.1, on the reverse strand, counting down.
AAACAAATAAAGAAACGTGTTAACCCTCTGAGGTCGACAAACGCGCCGGTGCGTTTTGCTCGATTTTTTTTCACATAGCAGGAAAATAGACTTAAAATACTCTGTCATTTTTGGTCATACAGACTTAAGAAATATAAAAAAATAAACAGTTGAATGTCTACTTTTTTATGTGTCCACTTACAATCGAAATAAAACATTGTGCTTTTGTAAAATAAAGAAAATAAACAGGGTGCGCTTTCTGTCTCTCCATCTCCGTTAACCTTTTTTCTGGAGCACGTCTCTAAACTTAAAACTCAGCGAATACAATTCACCCAGGCATGAGCAATATATCTTTATAATCATTTAAGTTTGTACTTTTAAAAATATCTAATTCAAAACTAAAATAAATATTCTCTGTTTATGTAATCTATAAAAAAAGAGAGAGGTGTCAGCCGATCTCATTATCGTTCTCTCAGCTCATTATTCTGCTAATGTGACACGCCCACGGAGAGCGTGCGCTATTCAAATGCAAATGATCTGAAGCAACACATGCAAACGTGTAAACGCCCCTCATAAACGCGATAACACAACAAATGTAATCATCAGATTAATGTACTATTTCGTCCTGCAAGGCTGTGAGGAATAATCCCTGGACATTTACCTCAGAACATGTGCTGGTTTTATTTTCATTTCGAGGAGCGACGGATCTAGCCGAGAATTGTGAGTACGTTTTTTATTCTTGTGCTTTGTTCTAATCGCGATATGGAATAGTGTCTGTAAACGCAAAAAGACTGTTTAAATTTGAATCACGTTTCTGTGCGTGAATGAATTAATGGCACAGATGGGCGCTGTTGTTTATGTTTACTATGTTACAGATGAAATATGAAAGACAACATTTCGTAGTTTTGGATAGATTATAAAGTTCCCTTTCGTTGTCACATTAAGTCGGATGACGACGAATGGGGTTTCGCTTAGACAGCCTATCAACTTCGAGTATTACAAAACGAGCCAATGGCAAAGAAATGCCATGGGTCTGCGGAATTTGCATGACGTAACTCCGCCCCACCTCGTGGGTATAAAAGGAGGAAGTCCGGCAACATGCAGAACATGTTTTCGCTTCGGAGCCAAGTTTATTCTTCTCTCCACAAGCCATCTCTGAATTGTCAGCTTCACAAACGAGTACCTCCAGTGTTGGTGTGACGGCAATCTACGGCGAGAGCGTGCTTCCTGCTGATCTGTTGCAGTGGTCTGGCAGTCGGTGCGTTTCTCCCCGGGCGCTTCAACACTTGAGTTTTCTCTCACTAAAAGAGCTTACACGCGGCACGTCTTTTTAAAGATGCCTCGCCCGTGTACTTCTGGTTGCGGCAGATTGGTATCGGACTCTGATGGGCACGAGCGTTGTCTAGTATGTTTGGGCATTGATCATGCTAGAGCAGCGCTCGTGGATGAGTCATGTTCTCTCTGTGGGAACATGACCATCGCGTCATTGCGGTCGAGACTCAGTGAACTCGTAAGAGTCCCCTCATCCACCCCCCGTCCTGCGGCTGGTGGCCAGGGTGACCTGAGGGTTACGGTCTGGAACAAGGCGCCGACTATGTGTCCGCGACCCCAGCCCCCCTCTTCAATGGCGGTGCCCGCTAGTGAACAGCTGATCCCCGCGGGTCTACCCTCTGGTGGCCCGCGTGTTTCAGTTGAAGCTACAGAGGATGATGCCATGTCTGTTGTATGATTGCTTCATATGAGACCGCTTCAGCTTTGGCTTCGCGACCGAGTCCCGAGGTGGGCATGGCAACAAGGCACGCTCCGAGTACCGGTTACTCCGACCTGCCGTCAGCTCTTCACCCGTGGTCGAACCTCAGTTTTCTCAGGGCGGGTGTCCCCCTGGAATGAGCTTCCTGGCATGTTGTTGTCTCAACAGATGCCTCCACCACGGGTTGGGGCGCCATGTGCAATGGACATGCTGCTGCGGGCTCCTGGGCAGGACCCCAGCGGCTATGATATGTCAATTGCCTCGAGTTGTTGGCAGTATGTCTTGCTCTGCACCGCTTCCGGGCATTGCTCAGGGGGCAACACGTACTAGTCCGTTCAGACAATACCGCCACTGTAGCGTACATCAACCATCAAGGTGGTCTACGCTCCCGCCGTATGTCACACCTCGCCCGCCACCTCCTCCTATGGAGTCAGAAGCATCTGAGGTCGCTTCGAGCCATTTTCATTCCTGGAGCCCTGAACTGTGCAGCCAACGAGCTCTCACGGCTTCAGCCCCTCCCTGGAGAATGGCGACTCCATCCCCAGTCGGTTCAGCTGATTTGGGACCAGTTCGGGGACGTACAGATAGATCTGTTTGCCTCCCACGACTCGACCCAGTATTTTTCCCTGTCCGAGGGCACGCTCGGCACGGATGCACTGGCGCACAGCTGGCCGCCGGGCAGCAACTATGCGTTTCCCCCAGTGAGCCTTCTTGCGCAGACCTTGCGCAAGGTCAGGGAGGACGAGGAGCAGGTCATTCTGGATGCGCCGTATTGGCCCACCCGGACCTGGTTCCCCGAACTTGTACTCCTCGCGACAGCACCTCCCTGGCCCATTCCTCTGAGGAAGGACCTTCTTTCTCAGGGATGGGGCACCCTGTGGCACCCTCGCCCCGATCTTTGGAGCCTCCACCTGTGGCTCCTGGACGGCTCGAGGCAGGTTTGAGTACCCTACCACCAGTGGTGGTGGCTACCATCACTTCCGCTAGAGCGTTGTCCACGAGACACGCCTATGCGTTGAAGTGGAACCTCTTCGTTGACTGGTGCTCTTCTCACCGAGAAGACCCCCGGAGATGCTCGATCAGCGTTGTGCTTTCCTTCCTTCAACAGGGGTTGGAGCGAAGGCTGTCTCCCTCCACCCTAAAGGTCTATGTAGCCGCTATTGCCGCACACCATGACCTTGTCGAAGGTACGTCGGTGGAGAAGCACGACCTGGTCATCAGGTTCCTGAGAGGAGCGAGGAGACTGAATCCTCCTCGTCCTCCTCTTGTTCCCTCTTGGGACCTCTCAGTGGTTCTAACTGCCCTGAAGAGTGCTCCCTTTGAGCCCCTGCAATCAGTCGAGCTTAAATTCCTGTCAATGAAGACAGCGCTCCTGGTTGCACTGGCCTCCATCAAGAGGGTAGGGGACCTGCACGCATTCTCCGTTGACGAAGCGTGCCTGGAGTTCGGGCCGGCTTTCTCGGATATGTGCCCAAGGTTCCTACCACTCCCTTTCGGGACCAGGTGGTGAACCTGCAAGCGCTGCCCCCAGAGGAGGCAGACCCAGCCTTGGCACTGCTCTGTCCAGTACGCGCTCTCCGCGCCTATGTAGACAGGACGCAGTGTTTCAGGACTTCAGACCAGCTCTTTGTCTGTTATGGTGGGAAGCTGAAGGGAAAGGCTCTCTCCAAGCAAAGGCTGTCTCACTGGATAGTGGACGCCATTGCTTTGGCATACCAGCAGCAAGGTCAACCGTGCCCCCTTGGCGTGACTGCCCACTCCACCCGGAGTGTGGCATCCTCTTGGGCTCTAGCGCATGGCGCCTCGCTAACAGACATCTGCAGAGCTGCAGGCTGGGCGACACCTAACACATTCGCCAGATTCTATAATCTCCGAGTGGAGCCTGTGTCCTCTCATGTACTCGCTTCAACCAGCTAGTACCGGACCCGCTCAGGTGTCTTCGCTTGCTCGCCATTCCACTCCACGGACTGGATACTTGCGATAGTCTCCTCAGGTGAGCTTCCCCAAAAGCCCTGAGCTCCTCCAGCACTCCTGACGTCGGCGCCAGTGTCTATTGCCTGCGCGTCGGCTAGGTGCCTCCCGTGTGCATGGTCCCTCCTCTGAGCGACCCCCACATGTGTATTTCCACTGTAAGCCTCTCTGAGCACGTGTCTTTCCCTTGGCAAGCCACCTTGCCACCCCTGGGGTTGAAATATTCCACCTGCGGCTGGACACCCCAGTGTTCTCCATATGCATCCCTCCGGGTCATATGTGTATTCTCTAAGTCCGCCCCCTCTGGGTTGGCATTAGTTGCATACTTCCCCTAAGCTTGGGATATGCTTCCCAGTGTACCTTGGTATTCCTGTGATTAATGGAGTCCTTCGTCCGTCTATGACAGGGATCTCGATTTACGCAAGGCACTGGAAGACAGCTGAGAAGGTGGCGTGATTAGACTGATAACCCCATTCGTCGTCATCCGACGTAACTCGGAGTGACAACGAAAGGGAACGTCTTTGGTTACGTATATAACCCTCGTTCCCTGAGTAGGGAACGGAGACGTTACGTCTGGCTGCCACTTTCCGCTGTACCGCGGGGATCGCCTGAGCTCAGTCTGGGCTCCTCAGCGAAGAAACATATCTGCATGTTGCCGGACTTCCTCGTTTTATACCCACGAGGTGGGGCGGAGTTACGTCATGCAAATTCCGCAGACCCATGGCATTTCTTTGCCATTGGCTCGTTTTGTAGTACTCGAAGTTGATAGGCTTTCTAAGCGAAACCCCATTCGTCGTCATCCGACGTAACGTCTCCGTTCCCTACTCAGGGAACGAGGGTTACATACGTAACCAAAGACGTTTTTATTCTAAAATATCAAATATGCTTTTGTTAGCCAGTTTCTGCTCATATGTTAAATATATAGTAGGCTATGTTCTGTCAAAAATAAACTCATCAACTAAGATGTTATTATAGTGTTTGTTCCAATGTAAGCTATATCAAACTAATGAATCATTAACTTTAAAATATGTATGATAAAATGTATTGGCCTACTTTTAAAAAGAATACTTTATAAGAAATTTATGGGAAAAGACAATTTTCTTTTCAAGATGTTTCCAACTCTAACTTTGAACAAATTCTGTAGAATGGCCCATATAGCCATTTAGCAGCCTTTAATTTATATTTGGATTATATATTTACACTGCCGTTCAAAAGTTTGGGGTCAGTACGATTTTTTATGTTTTTAAAAGAAGTCACTCATGCTCACCAATGCTGTATTTATTTCATTAAAAATACAACAAAAAACAGTAATATAGTGAAATATTATTACAATTTAAAATAACTGTTTTCATTTTAATATATTTTAAAATATTATTTATTCCTGTGATCAAAGCTGAATTTTCAGCATCATTACTCCAGTCTTCAGTCACATGATCCTTCAGAAATCATTCTAATATGAGGATTTGATGCTCAAGAAACATTTATGATTATGATCAATGTTGAAAACAGTTGTGTACCATTTTTTTAGGATTCTTTGATGAACAGAAAGTTAAAAACAACAGCATTTATTTGAAATAGAATCTTTTGAAACATTATAAATGTCTTTACTGTCACTTTTGATCAATTGAATTCCTCCTTGATGAATAAAAGTATTGATTTATTTTATTTATTTCCCCCAAAAAAATAAAATAAAAATACTTACTGACCCCAAAGTTTTGAATGGTAGTGTTTAATGTTACAAAAGATTATATTTCAGATAAATGCTGTTCTTTTGAACTTTCTATTTATCAAAGAATCCTGAAATAAAAATGTAAATAACTGTTTTCAACATTGATAATAATGAGAAATGTTTCTTGAGCATCAAATCAGCATATTAGAATGATTTCTGAAGGATCATGTGACACTGAAGACTGGAGTAATGATGCTGAAAATTCAACTTTAAAATCACAGGAATAAATTATACTTTAAAATATATTAAAATCGAAAACAGTTATTTTAAATTGTAATGATATTTCACAATATTACAGATTTTTTGTTGTATTTTTAATTAAATAAATACAGCATTGGTGAGCATAAGTGACTTTTAAAAACATTAACAATCGTACCGACCCCAAACTTTTGAACGGCAGTGTGTATAGATATATAATTTTTCTTTTTCTTTTTTTTTTCCTCCTCACATTCTTTCTTGTGACTGAATGAAAGGCTGATTATGCGAGACATTGTGAATTATTCAGGTGTGAATTATTCATGATAGGGGTTGGGCCGTTCACGCCCACACGCATATTGCCTTTCCAAACAAAAAGTTTTACAAAATTTAAATCAATGTATTGTTTTATGTGAATGATTAGGCAGGATGATTTTCAGATCATTTTGAAGCAAAAACTCTAGGCCACAACATCCATTAGTCAAAAGTATTGTGGACACATATTTAGTATGCGTTTTGTGGCCTTATTTCAGAAACTTTAATTTTTAGTTTTATCAATAACCATGCATAAACAATATTCTCTCAAAAATACAAACATGTACATACATGTTGCTCACATATTACGGTAGCCCTGTTTGTGCTAAATAGAGTGTAATTACACCTTTGCCATTAATATGTTTATAAGCAACTGAAACAAGCACAAATGTCAGGGCATGTCAAAACATCTCAAGGACCCCAAAAACACCTTAGACCCCAGAGGGTTAACTTTGAAATTCTTGTTGTCCGCCTTTTCTCTGGTGTGGGGTAGCTCCTCAAGGTGGTGTGGTAGTTCGGGGGTGTCAACTGGTAGGCAGTGCCTCCACACCTCCGGCGTGGGCGTGACATAACTATTAATTCAGGTATTAGTACATGATTATTAATGCCCTGTTATTGTAAAGTGTTACCGTAATTTTAATAACAGCATTGCATTTCTTGTTTGAAAATTTTGAAACAAAGAGACAGTGAGACCTAGAGTGATGTCATTTCTGAGAAGCCCATGTGGCACAACCTGTTCTATAAAACAGTGCTGCACATAATCTTTATCATACACTAATGAGACAATTAGGTGAGAGAGAGAGAAAGTAATAGATGTGGATCTCTCTATATTTATGTATTTATCTATCCTTTACCTGTATCTCTGCAGCATCGATCAGTAGGTCAGGCTCCTGTCAACTCCAGGGACACTTCAGGTTAAACGGGACGTACCAAGACGGAGACCTTATCATTGGAGGCCTGTTTGCATTTCATCTCATCACAGTGTTCCCAGAACTGAATTTTAAAAGAAAACCGGAACAGATGCATTGTGAGCGGTGAGCCTGGGCTAAACAGATGGCAAAAAAGGACATTTAAAAGAAAATAGAAGGAAGAACATGCAGAACAAAGTCTATGTTTTTATTTATTTGCATTTGATATTGTCTTCTTAATCATTTAAAGCAGATTGTCTAATGACATGTTTGAAATGTACTAAAATAACTGCTCTTAAAATCCAGAAAAGAGTTAATCTTATCGTGTGCTTGTACAAATAATTATTTCTCTTTTTTATGTTTATGGTAATATTCTTTAGGGTGACTGAATATAAACATTTATGCTGCCTTTTCTAGATTCTATATGGCAAGTTTCCAGCAGGCACAGACTATGGTATATGCCATAAATGAGATCAATAACAATCCTAACCTGTTGCCTAACATCACCCTCGGATATCATCTGTATGACAACTGTGTAAAGCTTGGAGTATCATTCAGGTCTGCAACAGCACTGCTTAGTGGGACAGAGGAGACCCTTTCCAATTTCAACTGCACTGGCCCACCACCAGTAATTGGGATTGTGGGGGATCCTGGATCTACTCACTGTATAGCAATCTCCAGTGTGCTGGGACTATTTCGAATACCTTTGGTAGGATGAGATGAATATAAACTTCAATAACCTTCTATAAACTGTTTCAATTTGTTTGCTCATGTAAAAGAGTAATTGCTATAACAATGAAAAAAAATCTGTTCCCTTTCGTCCTGGGAACTCCGACGTGTCGTCGGGGGAGTTCCCTGACGAATTGGGATCACGCTAGGGAGCCAACTGCCTTCAAGAGAATTAAAACGAGCCAATAGACATTGGCATGCAAGGTTTGCATTACGCGACCCGCCTACCAGCGCGGGTATAAAAGGCGGAAGTAAACATTGCGCAATGCTTTTTGCTTCGGAGCCATTCAGTGTCTCTCTGAGCTGCTGTTTTCCGAGGAAATATTGAAAAACGAGTCTTCTTTGGCGAAAGGAATCCTCTGCTGCTGGTGTGACGGCGCTTCAAGTGGCCATCGCTTCCCGTTGCCGGCCGTTTCTCTCTCTCTCTATTCAAACAAAGAGCTGTTTTAACGGCTGGTATTGGTAACGGTGAGTGCAGCACACGGGCTTGCAGTTTCCCCGCTGTGTCTGCCGCGGTGGTCCCTTTGTGCCTCGGCACATAAAATAGCATTTCTTTTTGTCTAAAAGAGCAACACGGGCGTTTCGCGTCCTTTTCAGGATGTCGTTTCACCCGTGCGTTTCTGGATGCGGTCGACTTCTCCCTCAGGAGGATGGTCATAAACACTGCCTCTCGTGTTTGGGCTTAGGGCACGCTGAGGCAGCGTTTATGAATGAGTCATGTTCTCATTGCGGGAACATGACTCTGGCGATGCTGCGTTCAAGACTAAGATCCCTGAAACATGGGGGAGTCCCTTCAGAGAATCCCCGATCTAGTTCGTCTCCCGGTTCAGTTCGGCAGACGGCTACTTCGGTGATTCCTGTTGGTGAGCGGATGAGGGTTACCGTGCAGAACGTCCCGTCAGGTGAAAGATCCTCACGGGCTTCTCACGCCTCTAGTAGCTCGTTGCCATCAGGTGTCTCGGTGGAGCTTCCGCCACCGCCTCGTGCGGACCCGTTTGTCTCCTTTGGGGCACCGCCTGAGGATCAGATGTCGATCGCGGCATCGGAGGAAGAGCAGTCGTCTTCTGGTGACGACTCAGCGGGTCTACCCCCTTCTGGTGTGGTGGTTGCGGCTGAGCCGGATCCGGAAATGGCCGCTATGCTCGAAAGGGCAGCTGCGAATGTCGGGCTCGTCTGGAACCCTCCACCGGGCCCCGAACCTTCGCGGCTGGATGATTGGTGTCTCGGAGCAGGCCGTGCTGTTGCCCCACGGCCTGCTCCAGTACCATTCTTCCCTGAAGTGCATGAGGAGCTGAGGAAGTCTTGGCTGGCCCCCCTTGCGACCAGACGTAGACAACCTCGCTCCTCCTTCCTCACCACCCTTGACGGCGGGGCGGCGCTCGGGTACGAGGGAATCCCCCCAGTGGAGCGGTCGGTTGCGATGCAATTGTGTCCTAAGACCGCTTCCTCCTGGCGCCTGTAGGTTTTCCTCTGGTCTGACCAGGGATGCCTACACGGCGTGTGGAGACGCCGCTTCCGCCCTGCATGCTATGTCGTTACTACAGGTCCACCAGGCCAAGGCACTTCATGACATGCAGGGGGGTGGTCTCGACCCGGGTCTGCTGAAGGAGCTGCGTGCGGTGACGGACCTCGCCCTACGGGTCACCGCACGTTCCCTGGGTCGAGCGATGTCCACCTTGGTGGTCCAGGAGCGCCACCTCTGGCTCACCCTTGCTGATATGCGGGAAGCAGAGAAGAACAAACTTCTCAACTTCCCCATATCCCAAGGGGGCCTCTTCGGCGACGCGGTGGAGAGCTTCGCCCAAGAGTTCTCCACCGCCCAGAAGCAGTCGGAAGCGATACGGCACGTCCTGCACAGGAGGCGGACTGCTGCTGGTCCGTCCTCTGTGGCCGTAGAGCCTCCGGCTGCCCGTCGCCGAGGTCGCCCTCCGGCGGCCGCTCCTCCTTCAGGGCAGCAGTCTAACCCTGGGGGACGGAGGTCGGGTCGTAAGAGGGCGGCCAAACCCGCTCAGGCACCTCCTGCTCCTTCCCAGAAGAAGAAGCGCGGGAAGCGTCCCTGAGACGGATGACCTGGTGGAGGTTCCGGATGCTGCTCTTCGGGAGGGTGCCCCTGCACACCTCCTTCCCCCGGGAGAGGGCCGGGTGGAAAATCCTCTGTTCAATTTTCTTTCTGTTCTGCCGCTGGCCACTCGGTCAGCGGTACCCACATTTTCAAAAAAAGAGCAGTTTCTCCCTCTTCCTCCTCCAGGTCATCCACAGCCGAGACTGATGGGCACGCAGTCTCCCCCGTCCAAGAGGTCCGGGACGGCAGCATGTGCCGCCCCCGAGCGGTTACGTCCCCGTCCCCCTCTTCCCAGCTGGCGGATAGCAGTGACGCAGCCCTAGCTGCGTCGCTCCGGTCTGCGGCTGGGCTCGGAGGTGCAGAGACCAGCACTCGAGGAGGCAGGGCCTCGTTCCTCGTCTCTCCCCCTCCCCTCGCCACCGGACAGTCCGCAGCAGAACGCTCACGAGCCTTCTCTGCCGTCTGCCCCTCCGTGGAGGCAGGTTGGTGTCAACTACACCCTGACCCCGCTCTCGGTCGCTACGGTGCCACCAGAGCCGGCTCCCTGTCTTCCACCTCGCTGCCCCTCCGCGGGTACGCCGGTGGTCCGGGTGGGTTCATTGGGACGGTATCTGGAGGCCTGGTTAGAGCTTCCGAGTCCGTCCCGATGGCTCATCCGCACCGTACGGCTCGGCTATGCAATTCAGTTTGCACGCCGGCCTCCCAAGTTCAGGGGCATCCACTTCACCCGTGTGCGGTCGGTGGACGCCCCTGTCTTGAGGAAAGAGATCGATGTCCTGCTGGCGAAGGACGCAATCGAGCCGGTCCCTCCTGCCGAGATGAGGTCTGGGTTTTACAGCCCCTACTTCATTGTACCCAAGAAAGGCAGTGGGTTACGGCCAATCCTGGACCTGCGTGTTTTGAATCGGGCCCTGCACAAACTCCCGTTCAAAATGCTTACGCAGAAGCGCATTTTCGAGTGCATCCGTCCCCGGGATTGGTTTGCAGCGATCGAACTGAAGGACGCGTACTTTCACGTCTCAATTCTTCCTCGACACAGACCATTTCTTCGGTTTGCTTTCGAGGGTCCAGCGTATCAGTACAAGGTCCTACCCTTCGGGCTGGCCCTGTCACCCCGTGTCTTCACGAAAGTCGCGGAGGCGGCCATTGTTCCCATGAGAGAACAAGGCGTTCGCATTCTCAACTATCTCGACGACTGGCTCATTCTAGCTCACTCGCAAGATGTGTTGTGCGATCACAGGGACATGGTGCTTCGGCACCTCAGCCGGTTGGGGCTTCAGGTCAACTGGGACAAGAGCAAACTCTGCCCCGTGCAGAGGATCTCTTATCTCGGTATGGAGCTGGACTCGGTCGCCCAGACTGCGTGCCTCACAGAGGAACGCGTCCAGTCAGTGCTCACCTGCCTCAGGTCTTTTCGAGGCAGGACAGCGGTTCCACTGAAACAGTTTCAGAGGCTCCTGGGGCATATGGCAGCCGCAGCCGCAGTAACGCCGCTCGGCCTGTTACATATGAGACCGCTTCAGCGCTGGCTTCACGATCGAGTCCCGAGGTGGGCGTGGCACAGCAGCACGTTCCGGGTCAAAGTGACCCCGCACTGTCGCCAAACGTTCTCCCCGTGGTCGGATCCTGCGTTTCTACGGGCCGGTGTGCCCCTAGTCCAGGTTTCCAGCCATGCTGTGGTTTTCACAGATGCCTCTGCCACCGGGTGGGGGGCCACGTACAAAGGGCATGCAGTTTCAGGTCTGTGGACGGGGCCTCAACTGCATTGGCACATCAACTGCCTAGAGTTGCAAGCAGTACGTCTAGCCCTGCGTTGCCTCAAGGGGCTCAGACAGAGGCACGTACTGGTCCGTACGGACAGCACTGCGGCCGTTGCGTACATCAACCATCAAGGCGGTCTACGCTCCCGTCGCATGTCGCGACTCGCCTCCCACCTCCTCCTATGGAGTCAGAAGCATCTGAGGTCGCTTCGTGCCGTTCACATTCCAGGGGAGCTCAACCGTCTGGCAGACGAGCTCTCTCGGTTGCCTCCCCTGCCAGGAGAATGGCGACTCCATCCCCAGGCGGTCCAGCTGATTTGGAGTGTCTTTGGAGCCGCACAGGAAGATCTGTTTGCGTCTCCAGACACGACCCATTGCCAGTGGTTTTTCTCCCTGACCGAGGGGACCCTCGGCACGGACGCCCTGGCTCACAGCTGGCCCCGGGACCTGCGCAAATATGCGTTTCCCCCAGTGAGCCTTCTTGCACAGACTCTGTGCAAGGTCAGGGAGGACGAGGAGCAGGTCCTTCTAGTGGCGCCGTATTGGCCCACCAGGACTTGGTTCCCGGAACTCATGCTCCTCGCGACAGCCCCTCCTTGGCCGATTCCTCTGAGGAAGGACCTTCTTTCTCAGAGACGCGGCACTCTATGGCACCCGCATCCAGTCCTCTTGAAACTCCATGTCTGGTCCCTGGACGGGACGCGGAGGTTCTAGGTGTTCTACCACAGGCAGTGGTAGACACCATCACTTCCGCTAGAGCCCCCTCTACGAGGCGCCTCTACGCGTTGAAGTGGAACCTGTTCGTCGATTGGTGTTCCTCCCGTCAGGAGGACCCCCGAACTTGCCCGATCGGAGTCGTGCTTTCCTTCCTGCAAGATGGGTTGGATCGGAGGCTGTCCCCCTCCACCCTCAAAGTGTATGTCGCCGCAATAGCCGCACATCACGATGCAGTCGCAGGTAAGTCCTTGGGGAAGCACGACCTGGTCATCAGATTCCTTAAGGGTGCTAGGAGGTTAAATCCACCTCGCGTTTTGCACTCTGTACCCTCTTGGGACCTAGCTTTGGTACTTAGAGCTCTTCAAAGTCCTCCCTTTGAGCCCTTGCTGACTGTAGAGCTTAATTTCCTGTCCATCAAGACAGCGCTCTTGTTAGCTTTGGCCTCTTTTAAGAGGGTCGGGGATCTGCAGGCTTTTTCGGTCGACGAATCGTGCCTAGAGTTCGGGCCGGCCCTTTCTCATGTTGTATTGAGACCCCGGCTCGGATATGTGCCCAAGGTTCCTACCACTTCCTTCGTGGACCAGGTAGTGAACCTGCAAGCGCTGCCCCAGGAGGAGGCAGACCCAGCCCTAACTTTTCTCTGTCCCGTCCGCGCTCTGCGGGTTTATATTGACAGAACACAAAGCTTCAGAACCTCAGATCAGCTCTTTGTCTGTTACGGAGGCCAGCAGAAGGGGAAGGCCGTCTCCAAGCAGAGGTTAGCCCACTGGTTAGTGTATGCTATCACCCGAGCGTATGAATCTCTGGGTGAGCCTTGTCCTCCCAGGTTGCGTGCCCACTCTACTAGAGGTGTTGCCGCTTCCTGGGCTTTGGCTCAAGGCGCCTCGCTGACAGACATCTGTAGAGCTGCGGGCTGGGCGACACCGAACACGTTCGCTAGGTTCTATAGCCTTCGTGTGGAACCTGTTTCCTCCCGAGTTCTGGCTACGGCCAGTGGGTCGAGGGAATAGGTTGTGTCGGCTTGCCACGCCACTCCGTGCCTCGGCCGGATACGTGCGTCTTTTTGCTCCGTTGGCGCCCTACGTCGGTGAGCCTCGTGAGTTCCTCCTTCACCCCTCTGTGCTGGGTGCGGCGGACCGCCCGGCGCCAGGTCTGCTACCTCTAGTAAGGAGTTGTTAGTAGACTGGGTGCCCCAGTGGTCTCTACTGTGACCCATGATGCCATGTGCAGTTCAGCCATGTCTTCCCCTTGACGGACTCGTTCGTCGTCCCCTTGAGTACGCTCCCACTTCCCTTGGATTGGGACTACCTCTGGGACTGCCATATGTTTCACTATTCCTTCGGGCTAGTACATATGTGTATTCCTGGCCTTCCTCAGTCAGGCTGGGGCTTCCGCAGCGTTCCCTCCTCTCTTGAGGGAACGCTTTCCCAGTGTTATCCAATGCTCCACTGTGCGGGTCTTGCGGAACAGCAGTGTGGTTCCCGTGCTAGCTCCCGCAACTTATTTCAAGAAACTGCTGCAGGGTAGCTTAGCCGGGCGCTGGAAGGGGCCAGCACCATGGCGTTTTATTAGGGATCCCAATTCGTCAGGGAACTCCCCCGACGACACGTCGGAGTTCCCAGGACGAAAGGGAACGTCTCGGTTACGTATGTAACCCTCGTTCCCTGAGTACAGGGAACGGAGACGTGTCGTCCCTTCGCCATGTTGCTGTACCTTCGCGAGGACTGAACACAGTTCGGCTCCTCAGCGAAAAGCATTGCGCAATGTTTACTTCCGCCTTTTATACCCGCGCTGGTAGGCGGGTCGCGGAATGCAAACCTTGCATGCCAATGTCTATTGGCTCGTTTTAATTCTCTCGAAGGCAGTTGGCTCCCTAGCGTGATCCCAATTCGTCAGGGAACTCCCCCGACGACACGTCTCCGTTCCCTGTACTCAGGGAACGAGGGTTACATACTTAACCGAGACGTTTTCCTTGCCGTTATGATCTCTGCTATAAGGTTAGCTACTACGCCACCTGCTCCTGTTTGAGTGACAGGAAAAAGTACCCCTCTTTCTTCAGAACTATTCCCAGTGATGCTTTTCAAGTGCGGGCTATGGTTCGGATAATGAGACATTTTGGATGGACCTGGGTTGGTCTCCTCTACAGTGATGATGACTATGGTATCAATGCTGCTCAGTCCTTCCAAAAGGAAGTGCAGTTGTTTGGAGGTTGTGTTTCTTTTTCTGAAATCCTGCCTCTTGATAACAACTACATAGACATTCATCGCATTGTACAAGTGATTCAGGCCTCTACAGCAAGAGTGGTGGTGGTATTCTCCACAGAAGCCTATCTGCTGCCTTTGATGGATGAGGTGGTATTGCAGAATGTAACAGGCAGGCAGTGGATTGCAAGTGAAGCTTGGGCTACTTCACCTGTTTTTCACACTCAGAGTTTTTTGCTCTTCCCGGGGGGCACACTGGGCATCGCCATCAGGCGTGGGGAGATCCAAGGACTTCATGACTTTCTGCTTCACCTCCATCCTGACAGTAATTTGAGAAATAATATGGTGAGAATCTTCTGGGAAAACATGTTCAGATGCAGTTTTGACAATGGAGGCAGAGAGGGAGAAATAATATGTACTGGACAGGAGGATCTGAGCAGCATAGACACAGCATACACTGATGTATCAGAACTGAGGGCCTCATATAATGTATATAAGGCAGTTTATGCCCTGGCACATGCACTACATGACCTGATGCAGTGTGAGGAGTGGAGAGGACCATTTAGTGGGAATAGCTGTGCCGAAATATCCAACCTAAAACCCTGGCAGGTAAGACTCCTGTGGACAGAAACACAGCTTATCAGAGTATATAATTGAATAGAATAGTTAAATGAAAAACAAAACATGTTCATACAAAATATATATTTGTTCTGTCTACAAACTGTACAGCTGGTTCACTACCTACAGAAAGTGAATTTCACCACAGGTTTTGGGGACCATGTGTCATTTGATAAGAATGGAGATGCTTTAGCCATCTATGATGTGATTAACTGGCAGCCAAGTTCTGATGGGTCAATAGTTGTCCACACAGTTGGTGTGGTAGATGAAGGGGCAGCAACAGGGAAGGTGCTCACACTGGATGAAAGTGCAATATACTGGAACTTAGAGACAAATAAAGTAATTAATATTGCATAAAAAAAGTATTTGAAACTATTGAAACATAACTAGCATATGTATGGCATATTACGTGAGTAATGGTCACTGAAACAGTACACTTTTCGTAATATAGTACAAACACATACTATTTTTATGTGTTTTTTTGTTTTGTTTTTGTTTGTTTTTTGTATCCGTCAGTCCCCACAGTCTGTGTGCAGTGTGAGCTGCCCCCCGGGCACCAGGCGAGCCAGAAGGAAGGACCTTCCTGTCTGCTGTTTTGACTGCCTGCCATGTGCAGATGGAGAGATTTCCAATATATCAGGTAGAGAGAGTATTATAATCATAAGAACATCTGAAACTGTTATTCAATCATATCTATTACCAACATTATACAACTATCTTTCTCTCTCTCTCTCTCTCTCTCTCTCTCTCTCTCTCTCTCTCTCTCTCTCTATTCATACACATAGATTCCATTGAGTGCATAGTGTGTTCAGATGAGTTCTGGTCCAATACAGATAAAAATCAGTGTGTCCCCAAAGAAGTGGAGTTTCTGTCCTATGAGGATCCTCTTGGCATTTCCCTGAGCACTGCTTCCTTGCTTGGCACCTGCATCTGTTCTGCAGTGGTTGTCATCTTTGCACATTATCGCCACACTCCAGTTGTGCGAGCTAACAATTCAGAGCTCAGCTTCTTGCTGTTGGTGTCACTCAAACTGTGTTTTTTGTGTGTGCTGCTGTTCATTGGCCGGCCCCAGCTGTGGACGTGTCAGTTAAGATGTGCTGTCTTTGGCATAAGCTTTGTCCTGTGTGTCTCCAGCATCCTGGTCAAGACTATGGTGGTAATAGCAGTGTTCAAGTAATCTCGATCAGAGGGTAAAAGTGCTATGAAATGGTTTGGAGTAGCTCAACAAAGATGCACAGTTCTGGTCCTAACAGCCCTCCAGGTTGTGATATGTGCAGTGTGGCTATCAAATGCATCTCCAACACCCCATAAAAACAGCCAGTATATCCGCTCTAAAGTAGTATATGAATGTGCTATAGGCTCAGTGGCTGGGATTTCCATGCTACTTGGCTATATTGGTCTTTTATCAGCAGTAAGTTTCCTGTTAGCTTTCCTGGCGAGAAACCTTCCAGACAATTTTAATGAAGCAAAGTTCATCACTTTCAGCATGTTGATCTTCTGTGCTGTGTGGATTGCATTTGTTCCAGCATATTTGAGCTCGCCAGGGAAATATGCAGTGGCTGTGGAGATATTTGCCATCCTGGCTTCCAGTTTTGGATTATATTTGCCCTCCATATTTGCCCCAAAGTGCTATATCATTATATTACACCCAGAGAGAAACACTAAAAAAGCCATCATGGGAAGAGCAACCTGAAAGAACTAATTAATTAAACAGTCTTAAATGTCTCCAGTCTGACATATTGCTTGTTGCTTGTTGAAACTTAAGTAAACAGCTTTGATGCAATTTAATAAAACTTTTTGGAATCAAATAATCTCAGGTGGTTTTCAGATAAATGTCTAGCAACTTATCATTCCATCTGATCCATACTCAAATTGATTATTAAGTGATAACTGCGTTTGGAAACACTTCACGTGTTTTTATGTCTTCATAAATAATTGTAACCAAAGTTAAAATGCATTATAATATTTGCAGATTCCTTGTTACATCTGAAATTGGTTGTTAAAGCACTGTGAACTAATAAGAACAAACAATGAACAGCTGTATTTATATTAACTAATGCTAACAAAGATTAACATATTCAGAAACAAATGTAATGCTCATGGTTAGTTCATGTTAGTTCAATTCAATTCAATTCAATTCAAATTTATTTGTATAGCGCTTTTCACAATACATATTGTTTCAAAGCAGCTTTACAGAAAGGGCATTTCAGAAATGTACATAGAAAAAATACAGTTAGTTAATCATTTATTAATTTAGGGCATAACATATCGCCGGCGTTGAGTCGTCTCTTCAAAGGCGTCGAGTCGTCTCTTCACAGGCGTTTAGTCATTTCATCGTAGGTGTTGGGGACTCTGAAGTCTCCGTGAGAGGCTGGATACAAACTGGAGCTGACAAACGCCATTTACCTCGGGACTAGCGTCCCGAGATAACAGCAGAAAAGCAAATGGGAAATAATTAGCATAGCTGCTGTTCATAAAATTAATGCATTCGATCTGATTCAACAGTGGTATAAAAGGTAAGCATTATGTGAATACTTGGCTAAAGAGATGCGTCTTTAATCTAGTTTTAAACTGGGACAGCGAGTCTGAACCTCGAACAATATCAGGAAGGCTATTCCAGAGTTTAGGAGCTAAATGCGAGAACGCCCTCCCTCCTTTAGTGGACTTAGATATCCTAGGAATGACCAGAAGCCTCGAATTTAGTGATCTTAAAGAACGCGATGGATTGTAGGGCGATAGAAGGTCCATTAAATATACAGGAGCTAGACCATTTAGGGCTTTATAGGTCAGTAGTAGTACTTTGTAATTGACACGGAACTTAATAGGTAACCAGTGCAGAGATGATAAAATTGGTGTTATATGATCATATTTTCTTGACCTAGTAAGAACTCTAGCAGCTGCATTTTGCACTAACTGTAGCTTGTTTATTGAGGATGCAGCACAACCAGCTAATAAAGCATTACAGTAATCTAGTCTTGAGATCATGAATGCATGAACTAACTTTTCTGCATCAGAAACAGATAGCATGTTACGTAGCTTAGCAATATTTCTAAGGTGAAAAAAGGCTGTTCTTGTAACATATGATATATGATTTTCGAAAGTCAAGTTGCGGTCTAGTATAACACCCAGGTCTTTTACTGTAGTGGATAAAGTAACTGGACATCCTTCTAAATTAAAGTTGTATTGTACGAGGTTTTGTGGGTAGTTTTTTGGACCAATAAGTAATACCTCCGTTTTATCTGAATTTAATAGCAGGAAATTACACGTCATCCAGCATTTTATATCTTTAAGACACTCTGTCAATTTAGATAAGTTAGTGTTTTCATCTGGTCGTGATGAAATATATAATTGAGTGTCATCAGCATAACAGTGGAAATTAATTCCATGTTTTCTTATAATATTACCAAGTGGCAGCATATATATTGAGAATAGCAGAGGGCCTAACACCGATCCTTGCGGCACTCCATAGTCTACTGACGTTATCTTCGATTTTTCACCATTTAAACAGACAAAATGGTAACGGTCTGATAAGTACGATCTAAAC
Organism: Gila orcuttii; assembly: GCA_026230005.1. Taxonomy (NCBI): domain Eukaryota; kingdom Metazoa; phylum Chordata; class Actinopteri; order Cypriniformes; family Leuciscidae; genus Gila; species Gila orcuttii. Next base: position 27,880,953 of record JAPDVR010000005.1, on the reverse strand, counting down.
CAGTTTAATGCCTGTCCCTGAACACCAGTGTAGTTTTGTAGTCGATCCAAGAGTATTTAATACATTAGTATAGTATAGTATAATAGTATAGTTAATACATTAACTAATGTTAACAAATGAAACCTTATTGTAAAGTGTTGCCATTATAATGTATTATAATTGTGGTTACAAATATTCAAAAGACCATTCATTGCATTATAAGCTGCATTACAAGGCATAATTATTGCATTATTAAATACTTTCATAATGAATATATATAATGGCTTTAAGTAACGTTACAGGTTTTTCTTATATTGAAGCAATTCCATCTTTAAGTACCACCGCCTCCACCTACAGTCAATGCGAGAATTGGCAGCACACAACACAATAATATTGTTAGATATGATGTGATCTTGTATTGAAGTACAGCAGAAATCAGAACGGAGCTCAGTGGAATGGAACAGAACTCTGCAGTCTTGAGAGTGGTTTCTCACAGTATATATTAGATTTATTTACACAGTTTCTTCTAAATTCAACACACAGTATAAGATACACGTCCTGTATGAACAGCCCATAGATCTAACTTTGGCAGATTTAAAATCTTGATTGCAAAATGAATTGCTGCAAGGAAATGTAGCTATGCTTAAGATGTTTAATACTGTATACACGGCTGGAAATGGGGAGAGTGTGAGGAGATATAACATTTTGAGGTGTTCCATTCCAAATTATTTTGATTTTTAGATTTAGAAATTTATTTTAGTCGTTTATTCACTTTTATACACAGCCTACGAAAGCGCTTCATATATATATATGCTAAAATAAACAATGCAGCTAAGTATTCTATGGTTGGTTGCGCAATGTCATGATTGGCCATAATATCTGCATGTTGCAGCCAATGGATATGCTTATCTATAGATGCGTGTCCTCACAGAACCAATAATCAGAGCAAACCACTTCAGGTAAATTAACTGGAAAGAACTGAGATCTTGGCCGAAAGTCTGAACAGAAACCGCTATTTTAAGCATCGATTAGTGACTTACTTCTGGAATTCCTCCTGCTTCGGTTGCCGGTCTGGACTGATCCTTGTTAACGACCGCTCCCTGTCCCTTATCACGGACCTGGAATAATTATCTGTTTGCTCGCCTTTTGCCTGAGTTTTGACTTCTTGCCTGCCTGATTCTCCTCATCGCCTTCCTCTTGGACCAAACGCTTCACAGACTGATTGTCTGTTCCCTTTCGAAGGGAACTCAACAATACGTCAACGACGTTATGGGGAACGCCTCAGGCGTGACAGGTGTCTGAAATCACTATCAAATCACGTCAATCATATTGACCGGCGACAGCCCGTGAATCATTAGCGTGAATGATTAACGTGCGACCTGGAAGTATAAAGGGGCGCCTTGCACACATGACAAATCATCTCATCGTCTTCAGGGACTGTCTGTTTGAAAACGCTACTCAATGAAACGGTAAGAAAATTAAATGTACAGCACACGAGTGTGCTTTTCCTGCCTGGGAGAAGAGCGCGCACGGGAGATTCCCGAGGGAATCCTCTGTGTGAACTGTGAGCGTTTTTCTTTTAAAACGCTCGCTCTCGTCTGGCCCTCTTCTCGAGTGAAGGGGGTTCAACGTCTGGTTCTCGTGGTCCCGCTCGTGCCGAGGCAGAGCGGCGACTTGCATCATGGGCTTCCAGATAGAGCTCGTCGATCATCTTGAGAGTGCTGTAAACCTCTCAGATGATTCGACGGCTGACGAGGGCGAAGCAGGTGCTCTTGCTGCTCTTCAGGACGAGCAGGAGATGGCTGAGGAGGTTTATAATCAGGTAGATCCTGAACCCTCTCAGCCACCCTGCCCCGTGTATGCAGGTCTGGTGGATGTTGTGGAGCGCGCCGCCAACAGGCTGTAGCTGCCATGGCAACGCACTAGAGGAGAGACCGCTTGCGTAGGCTCGGCGATCGGTTTCTCCCCGGCCATACACCACCAGCTCAGGTGAGCCTAATCCATTCCTTCCTGATCTTCACACAGAGATCTAGAGGGCATGGAAGAGCCCATTCTCTGCCAGTATTCACTGACATCAGCGGGTTAATTTCGCTGATGTTGAGGGGATCGCAGAGCATGGGTATGTGTCGATGCCGCCCATTTGACGAGTCGTTTGCGAACTATCTCATGTCTGGGCAGGCGTCGACACTGAGAGCTCCATTTCTGCCATCCAAACCGCTAGAGACAACAGCGCGTTTGAATCGCAGAGCATACACGGCAGCAGTTCAGGCTGGTGCTTCCCTGCACACCATGGCGGTGCTGCAGGCATACCAGGCCGACCTGCTGCAGGATCTCGACCAGGGGGCAGGGATGTCCCCTGAGGCGGTTACTGAGCCGCGCCGAACCACGGTTTTTGCGCTCCGGGCCACCAAACAGACTGCTGCCACGATCAGTCGGTCGATGGCGGCGATGGTGGCCACGGAGAGACAGCTTTGGTTAAACCTGGCCGACGTTGAGGAGAAAGAGAAGGCCTTTCTCCTCGATTCGTCGGTTTCGCCCTCTGAACTCTTTGGCCCCTCCGTGGAGGCGGGGCTTGGGAAGTTCAGGGAGGCGAAGGCGCGCTCAGCTGCTTTTAGGAAAAAACCTGCATACCGCTGAGATCCGGTTCCACGCCCAGGCAGGCGGGAGGGCCTGGCCCTTCACGGTCTGAGGACCATAGACAGGGCCAGAGAGCCAGTGTCGCCTCTCGTGCGCCCCCTCTGTGGAGGAACAGGGCGCAGGAAAGGCGTGACTCCCGCTAGGAGAGGGATCTGAGGGAGGTTATCCAGCACAAGCGCATACAGCGTCGCTGATGGATAATCTCCCCGGAGGGCTTCATTAAAAAGAGAAATCCAGCCCTCTCCTCTCTTCTGACTCCCCAGACGTGCATTACATCAGGCCTGGCGCTGGGCCTATGATAAGAACGATGTTCCGATGGCCCGCCTAGGCTTGGTTAGTAGAAACGCCTCTTTCAGGCATGTAAAGTGGTGGACCCCAGGTTCATAAAGAACTATCTGGCGAGTCTTCACTCCGCACGCCGCAGGTGAGCTGTCTGGTCTTTTCAAGAGTCAATTTTGTGAATTAAAATTCCGAAATGTATCTCTCTACAGACCTCGTTCCCTGTATAGAGCTATGGGGTCATGTCATTTGCTATGTCATCAGGTAATAAGGTAAGAGAAGTTTCCTGGATTATTAGGGCCCTGAAGTTCCCCATTAGGTGGCCAGAACGATAACTATGTTAGCCTTCGGGCTGTTAGCCACCTCAGGGTAGAGTAGTTGGTCTCTCTCTTAGAATTTTTTACTTAGAGTGTTGACTGACGCTAGAGCTTCAGATAGATCTTATGTCCGGCCCACGGGTCCGTTTGACTTCTTCCTGAGTATTTCGCCCCTTGAGCTCTGTTTGGGTTTTCATTAGGCTGAGCGATCATACAGCCCTTTGTATGGAATAATACAGACTATATTCTTTAGTAAGGCTGTGGCTCCTCCGAGCCCTCAGATAGATCTATGCCTGCAGGCTGGCCCTCACCAGGGCCGCCTCTGTAGCTGGCCTAGGCTGTGCCAGGGATAATAGGAGTGCTCTGCTAAAATTTAGCATTGCTTCCTCTGAACCTTCACTTTGTGAATGTAGGTTTCTAGCATCCCTGTATAAACAGCCTCCTCCCATGGGAGTCGTTAGGCCAAGGCCCGCCCCCTTCTCTGCATTCTGGGGTGACTAGAGTAATGCAGCATGGTGCAGAGGATGGTTTGTAAGGACATGGTAGGCCTCAAACAGGCCTCCGTGGTATATATGTCTTTATTGAGCAGGGTTAGTGCGTCTTTCGCTTCACGAAGAAGACTGGGTTTCCTGCCCGACCCTGCCATGCAGAACTGGCCTACGGATTTAGGCCGCCAGTTTAGGCTTCACTCACCTCGCTGAGCTACTGCTCGAGCGCTAGGTTGTAGGTGGATGGCTTTCATTCAAGCCCCACTCCCCTAGGTTGGGCACAGATAAATTTCTGTCACCCCTAGAGCCGCTGGCAGGCCCGGACCCTGGTAACCTCAGGGTGAGGTGTGAGTATCCCCCTGTGATACAGGGTAGGTCTGAGCACTTCACTCCCAGTTCTGTTTATCCTACCTCGCACCACTATGGCTCGGGTCGAGTATGAAGTAAGCTTCACTTCTTCTTTGGTCGAAGTACGCTCCCCTGAAGCCAGAGCATTGCCCTGAGCTGACGCCCATGCATAGATGGTAGGCCCCTGACTAATGGGGCCTCCGTTGAGGCAGAGTGGCGTATGTTGTACTCCCCTTGTTTTAAGGGTGCTAGCTTTTTTGCGGAGTACACTGCCATGGGCAATGTGATTAGGCACCAGGATGCTGTAGGCGCTGCGTAAACAGCTTTGCTGCCAACGAAGGCTGCGCCATTAGGTAGTAGGCCTCAGCAGGCCTCCTTGATTGGACAGCCCCCTAGAGGGCACTGTAGGCCAGCTCACTTTACGTGGTTGGCCTTGGTGGTTCGGGCAGTTGACTCACTGATGGGTAGTAGGCCTTAAACAGGCCTCCTCGGAGGTGAGTCCCAACATTGTGGGACATACCTTATAGCGCTACTGGAAGCCCATTAGTAAATTATGCTTGTGTAGTATGGTTCCCAACAGTGTACTTTATAGCAGAATATGACTTGCTATTAGCTAGTAGGCCCGACCAGGCCTCCCTGATAGGCGAGTCCCCAGCTGGCTGGCCTTAGCAGGCCACCTTATACTATCACCCGGACTCAGGGCTCAAAGCTAACAGTGGTTATCAGGTAGTAGGCCACTCAGGCCTCCCTGAAGGTGAATTCCCACTTAAGATGGTTATCAGGTAGTAGGCCTCACCTGGCCGCCCTGAAGGCGAATTCCCACTTAAGTTGGCTATCAGGTAGTAGGCCTCTCTGGGCCTCCCTGAAGGTGAGCTCCCAAATATTGTGGCTGTCAGGTAGTAGGCCGCTCTGGGCCTCCCTGAATGTGAGCGCCCAAATATTTTGGGTGTCAGGTAGTAGGCCTCACCAGGCCTCCCTGAAGGTGAGTTCCCACATGCTGTGATTATCAGGTAGTAGGCTCCTCCAGGCCTCCTTGAATGAGTACGGTCAGGTAGTAGGCCTCACCAGGCCTCCCTGAAGGTGAGCTCCCCACATACTGTGGTTGTAAGGTAGCAGGCCTCACCGGGCCTCCCTGAAGGTGAGTTCCCACGTACTGTGGTTATCAGGTAGTAGGCCTCTCTTGGCCTCTCTGAAGGTGAGCACCCCACATACTGTGGTTATCAGGTAGTAGGCCTCTCTGGGCCTCCCTGAAGGTGAGCACCCCACTTACTGTGGTTATCAGGTAGTAGGCCTCACGGGCCTCTCTGAAGGTGAATTCCCACTTACGTTGGCTATCAGGTAGTAGGCCTCTCCGGGCCTCCCTGTAACGTTCCCTAGTGGTGCTGGGTTTATGAAGCTAGTGGTCTCTTGCTATCAGTTTCAGCTAGCCTTAATAGGCAGCTGCTGAAGGCGAGCTTGCGCCCTGGCTCGCTAAAGTGTTCATTCTCTGCTATTGGTTCCCTCCCGGAACTTTTTCTGCCTACAGCCTGGTTTGCCTACCAGGCAGACCTGTGCTCCCCTCACCGAGGGTCTCTATGAGCATGCGGCTTCCTGAGTCTGGTCAGACGGTCGTAGGCCTCTCGTGAGGCCTCCCAGTTAGATCAGCCCTTAGGCCTTCACAGGCCTCCTCAGTGTTTTGAAACACAGACACTGGGTTGATCCGTGGATAGAGTAGAGAAACTCCCCTCGCTAGCAAGGGTTGGAAAGCACTATGCTGAGTCATACTCTCCGGGATATCCCGTCTCTGAGATCCGGGCCGAGTGGTTCACTGCCAGCTTCGCAGTCCCTCGGGTTGGATGCCTTTCTTAAGGCTTTGTTGTCCAGAGGCTCTGTCTTCAGACAGACAGGATTTGGCCAGACTAGTGTCTATGTACTGACGCCAGGTCAGGCCGTCCTGGTGGCATTTCGGGGTGAGTACGTTCCCCTGAATAGTGACTGGCTGGGGTTCCTTCGGGTTCCCTAGCCACATTCCCTAGAAGGGACCCCTTCTAATCGGAAGCTGTGGTTCCAGGCCCGGAGCCGGCCCAGGTAGACCTTTTTATTTAACCATGTTTATGAAGGTTTTTCTGTGAGGCTGTAGCTTGGGCTATGACCGTAGGGAATGCTGTCACTGACAGCCCAGTGTGACCTGAGGGTGAGTGGTTCTAGCGTTTCATTTGAAGTTGCTGGTTCTGACAGTTGTCACTGCCACTTGGCATGCACTCCCCTTAGCATGGCGGAGTTGGTATATCGTTCCCCATAACGTCGTTGACGTATTGTTGAGTTCCCTTCGAAAGGGAACGTCTCAGGTTACGACTGTAACCTATGTTCCCTGAGAACAGGGAACGAGACAATACGTCTCCCTGCCATGCCTCGGGGCTTGCCTACCGTACAGTCCCTTCAGACGATAAGGTGATTTGTCATGTGTGCAAGGCGCCCCTTTATACTTCCAGGTCGCACGTTAATCATTCACGCTAATGATTCACGGGCTGTCGCCGGTCAATATGATTGACGTGATTTGATAGTGATTTCAGACACCTGTCACGCCTGAGGCGTTCCCCATAACGTCGTTGACGTATTGTCTCGTTCCCTGTTCTCAGGGAACATAGGTTACAGTCGTAACCTGAGACGTTTTTTGACTATTGCCTGGTCTGCAATTATTCTCTCTCCTATTTGGTTGAGTCCGGCCAAGGGCTACGACTCACAGCCAGTTATTTGAGTTTAATTGATAAAGATTGTATTGAGCATCTTTCTGATTTTGGGTCCTTCGTTAGTGGAAACTTGACAGTGTAAAGATATAAAATACTGGATGACCAGTAATTTTCTTCTATTAAATTTGGATAAGACTAAGGTAGTACTTATTGGACCAAAAACCTGTACACAGAATCCCTTAGAATACAATTTGCATTAAGAAGGATGTACTGTTACTTCATCCTCTACAGCTAAAGACCTGTGTGTTATATTAGACAGCAACTTCTCTTTTGAAAATCATATTTCATATGTTACAAAAACAGCCTTCTTTACCCGAAACATCGCTAAGCTACGGAAAATGTTATCTGTTTCTAATGCTAGTTCATGCATTCATGACCTTTAGACTAGATTACTGTAATGCATTACTAGGTGGTTTTCCTGCATCCTCAATAAAAAAGCTACAGTTAATCCTTTTGTTAGTACCTAGTGTAGCGTATCTGGACAGTCTCAAATGACTTAACCATTCTGAGTTTTGGGAAAGCTTTTAACCCTTTGAGTTTTGTCCTATAACTCACTAGCGAGCGCCAAAAAGTCTGCATCTAATGGCGTCCAAATTGCCCATTGACACCTTTATGGCATGAGAATGTTTACACAAACATCAATAAACCAGAATGCGTGAGCTTCAAACGAATTCCTATCGCCCCCAACACCCCTCTTTCCGGCGAGGAAGAATTTCAACGAAGGCGACCCAACACACACAGACACATATAGACATTCTTCACAAATGAATCCAGAAATAAGTAGTTCTGACAAGGGCAAAATATATTACTATATACTGATGTGTTCTGTTTTCATTTTAGTATAGTTATGATTTCTCTAGATGTGTTAGGTAAACTCTAACTGCCTATATTCATGCATATGAACGTAACTTTGTTTTCCTTTTTGTTTACATGTCTTTCTTGGTATCATTTTAATCCTCTCGGTTTGCCTTAGCTAAATATATATAAGAGGTTACGTCAAAATCTATTTTACTATGTTTTACCATCTTGGAAGTGAAATGACCAAATTGATGACGGCCTCATAAACCATGCAAGCTAGGCTGTCATAAGAGACAAAGAGATCTTCTCCCGCCAAAGATTGCTGAATGTCATTGGTCAGGTCGCTCCGAAAGAGGTGTGGACTATCTTCCTTAAAGGATGTTTTGATGCTGGAGCATCTGGGCTTTTTGTCTTGTCTTCTTGGTGCTTTTTGTCTTGTATTCTTGTTCTCTCGTTTTACTTTTCGTTTTGCGTTTATCTCAGTCTTTTATTTTCACTCTCGCTTGCTTTTTCGTGTTTGGTAGAAGTCCGGTCCTACAAGGGAAACAAACTCTTCCTTATAGCTTTCAAGAAAACGTACTTTCAAGTAGTTTTGAATTTCCCGCGAGCGAAACGAGCTCCAGAACCCTTCCAGCTCAAGGACGCACGAGGACCACACACCCACGCAGCCTTGTTTCAGCGACACAAAGGTCTATAATGCAAGTAGCCTATTTATTTCCATTGAAATCTAAATGTGTTAGGGGCTGTTTATCCCTGCTTTAAGGTGTGTGATTTCTTGCTTGCTCTCAAGGGTTAACTGTTTGATAAGTTTGCTATTTCTGTGATCTGCTTTCTCTCTCTCATCCTTTCTTTACTTCCGTTATTCATTATTCCGTATATATTCGTTGTTAAATGTAATTTGTGCTATAGCTTCATTTATTAAACCCCATTATACTCTATATTGTCTCTGACTGTTGCTCATCAAACAAAGCCTCTTTAATGTGTGATCTTAAGCTACAAGCTTGATATTGTTACTTTAGTCAGTGATATTATCAGAAAGTTATTCTTCATAACCAGAAGAATAACCTTTCCTGAGAGAAATAAGAATAATCCTTCTTGAGAATTGATCAGAGGACCGTGCGGTCGGTTCGGTGGATGAACAGATCATTCAAGGTGCAGTTAATTCTGTTAAAGGTTATTCCGAAAATTGATATAGCCTATCTGATATTATATATATTCATAATTGACTATAATTCGTTGTGGTTAATTATCTATTTATAGATACAGATTCATGGACTATATATTCCCTTTTTGGGCGATTTAAAATTGTAGGTGATAACTCATAACCCGTATGATCAGTTATTGATTATGAATTATTAATTATTAATTATACATTCCCCTCACCTGAGCTGAGACCCTACACTAGGATATCTAAGTCCACTAAAGGGAGAGCGTTTTCACATTTGGCTCCTAAACTCTGGCATAGCCTTCCTTGTAATGTTCGGGGCTCAGACTAGGGGTTGCAAAGATTAGTCAACTTTAATGCTCTGCCATGACGCTTAAGCTTGACGTCGACTGTTCATGGCTTCTAGAGGGCGCAACAGGATAAGAAATCTTTGAAGTCCACTTACGCTCTGTTTCCAACAGTTAAAATGACAAATAAATGCATACTTCGAGAAATCTCCACAATATATACTTTGAAAATGCTCCACAAGATATGTTTGATTATACCATCTGGATGTTTAAAATTGTTTGGGTGAATGCAAGATTTAAACAGCTTATTGTACAAGCAAGTTAAGCGTAGTTCTAAACTAATGCACTGCTGCATTGTAATGCACACACAGTAGCTTACAGATCATGTGCAGATCACACACACACAGGAACATTCAGTAGTGCAGAAATGTATGTAGAATGTAGAAATGTCAGCACTGTTCTGTGATTTATTAATACAATTGCTTAGAAACTGAAAAGTTCTAGCATATATTTCTTAGTAACTAAAAACCACAGCTTCACTATTAGTAGAGAGACGCTGTCAGGTAGAATTAATTCACACGCAATCACTCTCTCACTAATGCATTCATATAAATGTAATCTTTACTGTGCTACTTTATCTGATTTAGAACGAGCAGAAATCTGTGAGAAATAATCACCCAAAGACAAAATAACTGATAAAAATAAACTCTTATGTACGAACAATAGCCTTGTGGGCAGTGCTGTGGAGTGTTTGGAATAACGCGTTTAAAAGAATGGCATTAGGTAACGACGTTATTTTTTTAGTAACTATCTAACTAATCTAACTAATTACTTTTCCCGTCGTTACAACGCCGTTAACGGTACTGGACGTTAAATGTGGTGCGTTACCACGGGCGTCAGTTTGGTTTGAAATGTGCTGGGGACAGAGACGCATTCGGAAGTGCATTTTCAGAAGTGCTGGGTACAAACTTGTCAAACTGTGCAGCCTCTCTGCCCAACCCGTAAATAAATCCATCGATCCGCAAGATTTGTTTGAGTTCTTAAATGGTCTGGTGGTAGATCTTTTGCCAAGCGTGTCAGAGGTTACGGGTTCTAATCCGCACTCGTATAGGTTTTTTTTTCTCTCATCAAAACTGAATATGTTAATCAGTGGTTACAGTCTATATCAAGCAGGGACACTTTGTGTGTATTTTATTTTGTGATTTCACCGGAATGAATTAGAGAGTGTCCACAACGGCGATAGATTGAAGTGTGCGCCCGAGTGAACACTGTGCGAGCGACAAGAGAACACTGTATCCATGCAACTGATAGCAGCGGCCACGAGCACCCAGCTTGATTTCAAAAACAACACATTTTAGCGCTAGATCTCTTATTTAATAGCGAATTAAATGGCAACGCATGGCATTGTTAGAGTTTGATTTATTTAATTTGCTACAGTTACTGCAAACACACTTTATATTTTTTAACTGTTTACTTTTGAAGAAAATACTTGAAGTAGCCTACAGAATGTCTACCAGACCAGTTGTCTGACATTGGGAGTTTGATTTATTTAATTAAGAATAAGACTACAGAGCTAAACACACTTTTTTGTTGTTTAAAAGTTTACTTTTGTTGTGAACAAAACACTTGGAAGTACAGGTTGTTTACTTGACCAGTTGTCTCAGGTTGAGAGAGTTTGATTTAATTTGCTAGAGTTAAATGCACTTTATATGGTGTAACTGTTTACTTATCTTACAAAGATAATACTTGAAGTGCAGGATAAACCTCTTGCTGTCTGTTGACGTGCAATAAATATCGAAAGTTATGTACAAACACCTCTCTGTTCTACTCATTTCAACTGACTTGTGAAAACTGCTCAAAAAAAATCCAAATTCTTTGACATATAGCAACTTTTTTTTAACAGTTACTTTCCCTGGTAACGAGTTACTTTTATTATAGAGTAATTCAGTTACTAACTCAGTTACTTTTTGGAACAAGTAGTGAGTAACTATAACTAATTACTTTTTAAAGTAACGTTCCCAACACTGGTGCTGTGCAACCCACGTTCCAGTCTCAGCTCAAGAAGGTTCAGGCTTATTTGTTCATTAATGACGTCATCAGTGACTAGTCGACGTCGACTTGCCTTTCATCACATAAATGTCGACTTTAAAAAATCAAGTCATTCAACCCCTAGCTCAGACACACGCTCCCAGTTTAAATATAGATTTAAGATGTAATGGTTATGAGAATGTGTACAGTCAGAAAAGTTTATTATATGTAATTCTGTGTGTTAAAAAGAGGAAAATAAGCAATTTGCTTTAATTCAGAGAAGTACTTAAAAAAAAGGGGTGAAGAACACATCATAATTCATGTCCATATATAGAATATTAGTAAGAGTAATAGCACTGTGATTTCCTGATTCTATTACCGATTACTTTGGTCTTCAAGTTAAAGAGTCATAAGATGATGCACTAGCACAATAACGTGCCAAAAACTGTATTATTTAAAAGTTACCCTGCTCATTTATTGTTGTACCTTGTTTTCAAGTGGTTGCTTTTCAAAGTTTGTGTTTAAGAGTTCGCCTGTGTATCGGGAATCGGTTGATTATGCCTGATGTATCGCAAGGGAAGCGTGTTGCGCCTGCTCGTCCATTATTACACTGGACATGAGGGAAGTAACACCGTGTCCTGTGTCTTATTACTCATTATTCCCCTTTTCCAGGTAAAATCTGTTTATTAATGCATTTTGTGTGTGTATTGATGTCCTCTGTTGTCTAAGAAATAAGCTAGAAGTCAAATTTGTCTGTATAATTGTTATTGCTTTGAGTAAGTGCTGCTTAACGTAAGCTCCACTATAGTTATTTTGCTAGCTGCATCACGTGGTGTACATCGCATGGTGGGGATATACAACTATACGGTTCATGTGCTGTGTTCAGCACTTAAAGAGAAGATGTGTTTAATGATAAATAACTGGGATATGTTATATGATTTTGTGTAGTTGAGAAGAGTGAAGTTAATTGCTAAACTATCAGTGTGGTTATAGGTGCGTTAAATATTAGAATAATTAAATTCATGTTTGTTAATTAATCTGTTCAGTTTCTATGTATATAAGAGGAATAATACAGCCTGTTCCATGTATTTAAAGTAACTAGTTGCATTTGTACTTTGCAGTGATATTTTGTCAGTTAGTGTAAAGTGTTTAATTAGTGCTGATTTTGCATTTAGTAATAACTTTTTAATATTATGTATTGTTGAATTATTGTTCTTGTAAAAGAAATGCATTATTACACTGGACGTGAGGGAAGTAACACCGTGTCCTGTGTCTTATTACTCATTATTCCCCTTTTCCAGGGGTGTAACAAAGACACATCTCTTTAGCCATATTATACATCTTGTTGTGTGAAATATGCAATTGTTATGTTATAAGTATGCCTTATTGTGTATGAAGCACTTCTGTATTGTAGTCAACCACAATTGTAACCCTATGTAAAGAAAAACTGCAAATTATTGTTATAAAGTGATTTATTGAGAAAGTGGTTAATAAAGAAAAACACAGCAAATTGTTGTTGTAAAGTGATTTATTGAGAAAGTGGTTTATAAAGAAAAACATACCACACTAAATGTTTTAAGCATTTATTAAGCAAATGGCAGAGAAGAGAGAAATTGAACATGTATTAGAAAGAGCTTTGCTAAATTTTAAGAAAAGAATGCCATATTACCATTGATGTGTTACAGACGAGACACAGGAGAAAACAGAAGAAGAGCCCGCAGAAGGAGAACAGAGAGACTTAATTTAAACCCTTTAAATTTAAATTTAAGTCCTAGGGAGTTTCCAGAACTTATGACAGTTCAAGACTTCAGATTGTACAAATTGTCTGTAAAGGACTGATGAATAATCAGGGGATTTCCAAATATGTCAAAATGTTGATGGAAGTATAAAAGGCTGGAATTAGAAGATCAAGGCAGACGCTCATTTACCAAAGGACTGCCTCTCCGCCGTTAGATGCCTTGCTGTTGCGCCTCCTGCAGTTAAAGCTTGCAAACGATTTGGTTTTGATTTACTTTTATTTTTGTTTTATATATTAGTACATTGTATGTAAACTAGTTAACCTGTATTTAATGACAATATAATTGAAATTAAGAAGCTTGCCTGCCATAAGTCTCTGATTTCTGAAAAGCTTGAGCTGAACTGACCACGGAGAAGTCTTCTGTGATCTAATAATTGTAAGTATGAAAATTCAAATGCTTATGATTTAGGACAGATTTGAATTACTTAACCTAACCTGAGAATAATTAAAATAAGGTAAAAGGTGTTAAAAATTACGCACCATAGAACAATCTCATAACTTTTTACTCCAGTTTGTCACGGAACGGGTAGGGCAAAAAGGTGTGAGGACTCAAATGCAGGAGAAATGATTTATTACAAACACAAACAAACACAAAGCAAAAACCCACGAGGGGGAAAAACACAATGAATAAAAATTAAACAGCAACTGAACCTTAACATGAAGCGGGGAACGGGGAATCACGGGGAACGGGAGACATTAGACAACGATCCGACAAAGACTGCAAACAAGAGGAGACTTAAGAAGGGAACAAATCAAGAGGGGACAGGTGGAAGAACTCAAACAATAATCAGGTAACGAGGGGGAGGGATCAGACAACGACAAGAGCACATGGCCCAAAATAACAAAACACCCATGTGCAACACAAGACAGGACAGGCATGTGACATTACCCCCTCCCTACGGAGCGGCTACCAGACGCTCCACAAGACCAGGGTGGGACAGGAAGGAAACACCAGGGCGGGACGGGAGGGACAGACCAGGGCGGGACGGGAGGGACAGACCAGGGCGGGACGGGAGGGACAGACCAGGGCGGGACGGGAGGGACAGACCAGGGCGGGACGGGAGGGACAGACCAGGGCGGGACGGGAGGGACAGACCAGGGCGGGACGGGAGGGACAGACCAGGGCGGGACGGGAGGGACAGACCCCTTACTCCTGGGAGGCCAGGGCGAAACAGACAGTCCATCGGGCGGCCAGGGCGAAGCAGACAGTCCATCGGGCGGCCAGGGCGAAGCAGACAGTCCATCGGGCGGCCAGGGCGAAGCAGACAGTCCATCGGGCGGCCAGGGCGAAGCAGACAGTCCATCGGGCGGCCAGGGCGAAGCAGACAGTCCATCGGGCGGCCAGGGCGAAGCAGACAGTCCATCGGGCGGCCAGGGCGAAGCAGACAGTCCATCGGGCGGCCAGGGCGAAGCAGACAGTCTATCGGGCGGCCAGGGCGAAGCAGACAGTCCATCGGGCGGCCAGGGCGAAGCAGACAGTCCATCGGGCGGCCAGGGCGAAGCAGACGACCCATCGGGCGGCCAGGGCGGTGAAGACCCCTCGGGCGGCCAGGGCGGTGAAGACCCCTCGGGCGGCCAGGGCGGTGAAGACCCCTCGGGCGACCAGGGCGGTGAAGACCCCTCGGGCGGCCAGGGCGGTGGCCCCGGCTCAGGAACAGCAGGCCCCGGCTCAGGAACAGCAGACCCCGGCTCAGGAACAGCAGACACCGGCTCAGGAACAGCAGACACCGGCTCAGGAACAGCAGACACTGGCTCAGGAACAGCAGACACCGGCTCAGGAACAGCAGACACCGGCTCAGGAACAGCAGACACCGGCTCAGGAACAGCAGACACCGGCTCAGGAACAGCAGACACCGGCTCAGGAACAGCGGACACCGGCTCAGGAACAGCGGACACCGGCTCAGGAACAGCGGACACCAGCTCAGGAACAGCGGACACCGGCTCAGGAACAGCGGACACCGGCTCAGGTACAGCAGACACCGGCTCAGGTACAGCGGACACCGGCTCAGGTACAGCGGACACCGGCTCAGGTACAGCGGACACCGGCTCAGGTACAGCGGACAGCGGACACCGGCTCAGGTACAGCGGACACCGGCTCAGGTACAGCGGACACCGGCTCAGGTACAGCGGACACCGGCTCAGGTACAGCGGACACCGGCTCAGGTACAGCGGACACCGGCTCAGGAACAGACACAAGAACTGTAACAGTCACAAAAACAAACACAAACACAGAAACAAACACTGGCTCTGGCGCTGGAACAGGCGCTGGCTCTGGAACAGACATTGTCTCCAGCTCTGGAACAGGCCTTGGCTCTGCCTCCGGCTCTGGAACAGGCACTGGCTCTGCCTCCGGCTCAGGAGCAGCAGACACTGGCTCCGGCTCTGGAACAGCAGACACTGGCTCTGCCTCCGGCTCTGGAATGGGCACTGGCTCTACCTCCGGCTCTGGAAAAGGCATTGGCTCTGCCTCCGGCTCTGGAACAGGCAATGGCTCTGCCTCCGGCTCTGGAACGGCAGACAATGGCTCCGGCTCTGGAACAGGAGACACTAGCCCCGGCTCTGGAACAGCAGACACGGGCATGTCCAGGATCCGAGCCAGACGCTCCAGATAGTCCGTAAGTGCCTTGGCGGCCACACAAATGGGCATTTCTGGATCTGTCTCAGACTGGGCAGACTGGACGTGTACTGTCTCTCGCTGGGCAGACGTGACGTGAACAGTCTCTCGCTGGGCAGACGTGACGTGAACAGTCTCTCGCTGGGCAGACGTGACGTGAACAGTCTCTCGCTGGGCAGACGTGACGTGAACAGTCTCTCGCTGGGCAGACGTGACGTGAACAGTCTCTCGCTGGGCAGACGGAACATGAACAGTCTCTGACTGGGCAGACGCAACGTGAACAGTCTCTGACTGGGCAGATGGTACGTGAACAGTCTCTGACTGGGCAGACAGAACGTGACCAGTCTCTGACATGGCCCCTCTTCTCCGCTGAGTCCTCATTTGGTCGGATCGTTATGTCACAGAACGGGTAGGGCAAAAAGGTGTGAGGACTCAAATGCAGGAGAAATGATTTATTACAAACACAAACAAACACAAAGCAAAAACCCACGAGGGGGAAAAACACAATGAATAAAAATTAAACAGCAACTGAACCTTAACATGAAGCGGGGAACGGGGAATCACGGGGAACGGGAGACATTAGACAACGATCCGACAAAGACTGCAAACAAGAGGAGACTTAAGAAGGGAACAAATCAAGAGGGGACAGGTGGAAGAACTCAAACAATAATCAGGTAACGAGGGGGAGGGATCAGACAACGACAAGAGCACATGGCCCAAAATAACAAAACACCCATGTGCAACACAAGACAGGACAGGCATGTGACACAGTTATATCAGATGAAATGCACATGATTTATTTTTTGCTTGAAATGTTATGAACAGCAGCTATGCTAATTATTTTCCATTTACTTTTCTGTTTTCTACTTAGGGGTGCCCATCCCAGGGTAACTAGATTTTACGCCACCTCTAGTTGGATCCAGCCTCTTACGAAGATTTCAGATGACCCAACACCTATGAAGAGATGCCGCTAACCCTGCCAGGACGCAAACTCTGAATTAACATGCACCACTGCCAAATTGTCTATATATTGTAATCATTATGATCTCAACTTAGGCTATAATTAGATGTGCCACAGGTGCATCGACAGGTACCATTTTGTCTGAAGAGCAGTCCTGGGACATCCTCAGTGCTGCAATAACGTGCAGCATTGAACAGGGTTACAGACAAGTAACCAGAGACATTCCCTTTCAAAAGCTACACTTAATGGTGAGCTTAAATCATCACTCTGGGAACAAGAATAACCACGCCGCCGCACTGTGGGTGTCTCGACCCCTCATGGTTGTGTAGTGTGTGCTCACAAGAACATGAAAGGTCTCAGACATGAGCTTGTGATGTTGACTCAAAGACATGTGAGCCAGGAGTGGCATGAACATCCAAACTGTAAAATCTTACAAATGTGTGCAGAAAGGACCAGCCTGCTGCATCACAAACATGCTGCAGGGTGGCACCCCCTGCCAAGGCTCAGGAAGAAGCGACCCCCCTAGTAGAATGAGCCCTGATGCCTACTGGCAAAGCTTGACTGCGCACCTCATAGGCAAAGGTAATAGCATCTCTCACCCAATGTGAAATTCTCTCTTTTGTGGCAGCCGCCCATGACAAACAAATAGTTGCTCTGACTTACGCCACTGGCTAGTGCAGTGAATGTAGGCCCGAAGAGCACAGACTGGACACAGTCCGTGAAGTTTGACCTGATCCGGTGTTGTGACCGGTGGAGGACAGAAGGCTGCCCTCAAGAGAGACCGGATGTACGGTCGAGAAAAGAAACCTTAGGCAAGTAGTCAAGATAAGGATGCAAAATTACTTTCACCATTCCTGTGGCAAAGTCTAAGCAGGATGTTGAGACAGACAGAGCCTGCAAATCCCCAATTCTTTTCAAATAAGTGATAGCCATAAGAAAAACTATCTTTAGAGCCAGAAGCTTGTCAGGCGCTGACTCTAGAGATTAAAAGGGGGTCTCAACCAGACCCTCAAGTTTTCTGCAGGAATTCCAGAACTAAAGCACTCTGTTCAGCCAACAAGTAGCTATCAGTAAGAGTCAAGGACCCTAGATGATGAATCTTGGCCAGAATTCCTAGGGGCATAGTGATTTAGAAAGAAGCAAAGGGGACATTGCAATGTTCCTTGAAAGGCGAAGTGGTCATTTCAACTTCGTAAAACCTTTCCAAACCCAATCCCAAGGGTGTAAATTGCCCTAAGGGACAGGAACTTGCCCTTACCCTAAAGCAGAGCCTGCTGCGCTAGCCTGTTAGACGACATGAACACATTTTTGTAGGCGACTACCATAGTATGGTCCACCTGCACTTGGACATGGTAGCCCCTTAACTGCTGGAGGAAGCACTTCAGGGCCAGAAATACAGCCATCAATTTGATGCAATTGATGTGCCAATCGAGATGATGCCTCCCCAGATCCCTTGGACTGGACGATCACCTAAGACCGCTACCCAGACAGAGAAGCATCTGCCATTAGCATCTTGTGACAGCAACATGCACCTAGAGTGGGACCCAGGGTGAGGACCCAAGGCGCGTAGCCCTTACCATAAACATGGGTTTTTCGAAAGGGCATGGAGCACTTGCCCTTGCCCTTATTTGCCTTTGGGGATTGTATGGATGAAATCCACGGCTTTGAGCCAAAACTGAAGTGGTGAAGCCCATATGGATCACTGTGGACGCATCCGCCATGAGACCTATGTAATGTCCTGAACTAGTCCAGAACACCTGGGGTGTTTAAAATGGTCTCGACACGAGCAGGAGACAGTTGTGCCCCCGATGGTGACAGAGTACAATTTAACCCCCAAGCATGTTACCCTCTGGGTTGAAGAGAACGCTTTTCTTGGTGTTGTGTCTCAGCCCCAGAGAGAGAAGATGAGTGGGGATCGATCTCAATGTCGAAGCACAAGCTCTTGAGACTGGGCCAGTATTTACATTTACATTTATTCATTTAGCTGACGCTTTAATCCAAAGCGACTTACAATTGCTGTATTTCAGAGGTCGCACGCCTCTGGAGCAACTAGGGGTTAAGTGTCTTGCTCAGGGACACATTGGTGTCTCACAGTGGATTCAAACCGGCTCTCTCACACCAAAGGCATGTGTCTTATCCACTGTGCCATCACCACCCCAGTATCAGCCAATCCCTGCCAATCCCTGTTTTGTGGAGTTCCACAGGGTTCAGTGTTGGGCCCAATATTGTTTACTTTATAAATGTTGCCTCTGGGTCAGATTATTCATAATTGATCAGAATCAGAATCAGAAAGAGCTTTATTGCCAAGTGTGCTTGCACACACAAGGAATTTTCCTTGGTACTGAAGCTTCCAGTGCACATATACAAATACAGTTACAACAAGTAATAGTAATACAAATAGTAATACAAATTCTACAAATAAAAATATGAAAATACTATAAAAATATATGGTCACAGTTTGGTTTTGTCAGAATAAACATTTACAGATTATGAACATATTTACAGTATTTTGTGTAGTATGAATAAATATAAATATAAATATCACCTGAATTTTTAAGATATTGCACTAAACAGTGGGAGTATTGCACTTACAGGCATATGCCTTGGGAGATATGTTAACTGTTCAGAAGGGAAATGGCCTGTGGGAAGAAACTGTTCCTGTGCCGAGATGTTCTTGTGGCCAGTGATCTGAGTCGCCGTCTTGACGGTAACAGTTCAAACAAGTGGTGTCCAGGGTGAGTGGAGTCTGTGATGATTTTACCTGCTCTCTTCCTCACTCTGGAAGAGTACAGGTCCTGGAGGGTTGGCAGGGAGGCACCAATAATCCTCTCCGCAGTCCGGACTGTCCGTTGTAGTCACCTGATGTCTGATTTGGTAGCTGAACCAAACCAGAAAGTGATGGAAGTGCATAAAACAGACTCAATGACGGCTGAGTAGAACTGAATCAGCAGCTCCTGTGGCAAGTTGAACTTCCTCAGCTGGCGAAGGAAGTACAGTCTCTGCTGGGCCTTTTTCACAGTGGAGTCAATGTGATTGTCCCACTTCAGGTCCTGAGAGATGATAGTGCCCAGGAACCTGAATGACTCCACTGCTTCCACAGTGCTGTTCATGATGATGAGTGGGGGGAGTGCTGGGCTGTTCCTCCTGAAGTCCACGATCATCTCCACTGTTTTGAGCGTGTTCAGCTCAAGGTTGTTATAACTGCACCAGACAGCCAGCTGTTCAACCTCCAGTCTGT
Organism: Gila orcuttii; assembly: GCA_026230005.1. NCBI lineage: Eukaryota > Metazoa > Chordata > Actinopteri > Cypriniformes > Leuciscidae > Gila > Gila orcuttii. The sequence continues at coordinate 27,861,287 of JAPDVR010000005.1, read as the reverse complement.
AAGCAGACTCATCACCGTTTTGGATGAGACCGATGACAGTGGTGTCGTCTGCAAATTTCAGGAGCTTGACAGTGGGGTCTTTAGAACTGCAGTCATTAGTGTACAGGGAGAAGAGCAGTGGGGAGAGAACGCACCCTTGGGGGGCGCCAGTGCTGGTGGTGAGAGTCCTGGATGTGCGTTTCCCCAGCCTCACTCGCTGCTGCCGGTCCGTCAGGAAGCTGGTAATCCACTGACAGATCGAGGATGGTATGGAGAGCTGGTTCAGTTTGGCTGTGAGAAGACCAGGCATGATGGTATTGAAGGCCGAACTGAAGTCCACAAAGAGGATCCTTGCATAAGTCCCTGGTCTGTCGAGATGTTGCAGGATATAATGCAGTCCCATGTTGACTGCATCATCCACAGACCTGTTTGCTCTGTAAGCAAACTGAAAGGGATCCAGCAGGGGTCCAGTGATGTCCTTCAGGTGGGCCAACACCAGTCTTTCAAACGACTTCATGACCACAGACGTGAGAGCGACAGGTCTGTTGTCATTAAGTCCAGTGATTTGGGGTTTTTTGGGGACAGGAATGATAGTGGAGCGTTTGAAGCAGCAGGGAACTTCACACTGCTCCAATGATCTATTGAAGATCTGCATGAAGACCGGGGCCAGTTGGTCAGCGCAGGCTTTTAAACAAGCAGATGAGATGCCGTCTGGGCCTGAGGCTTTCCTAGTCTTCTGGTTTTTGAAGACTCTTCTCACGTCCTCCACACAGACCTTAAGCTCAGGTAGGATGGCAGGAGGGGGGAGTAATGGGAGTGCAGGAGGTGATGGTGAATGTGTGAAGTGCAGATCAGACCGGGTGTGTGGTGTGAATGAGGGCTTTTCAAACCTGCAGTAAAATGAATTTAAATTGTCAGCCAGGTGTTGATTGTCCACAGATCGGGGGGATGGTGACTTGTAGTTGGTGATGTTCCTCAGGCCATTCCAGACTGATGATGGGTCGTTGGATGAAAACTGTTTTTTCAGTTTTTCAGAGTAGTTCCTTTTAGCAACTCTGATCTCATTTGTCAATCTGTTTCTGGCCTGGTTATACAAGATTTTATCCCCACTTCTGTAAGCATCCTCTTTGGCATGACGAAGGTGTTTGAGTTTCCCAGTAAACCATGGTTTATCATTAGTAAATGATAAAAATGTCCTGGTAGGAATGCATGTATCCTCACAGAAACTTATATATGATGTTACAGTATCCGTGAGCTCATCCAGATCGTAGGTAGTAGCTTCAAAAACAGTCCAATCAGTGCAATCAAAGCAGGCCTGTAGATTCTGCTCTGCTTCATTAGTCCATCTTTTTACAGTCCTTATTACAGTTTTAGCTGATTTCAGTTTCTGCCTGTAGGTCGGTATGAGATGAACCAAACAGTGATCAGAGAGCCCCAAAGCTGCTCGTGAAACGGAGTGATACGCATCTTTTATTGTGGTGTAACAGTGGTCCAGTATATTACTGTCTCTGGTGGGACATGTAACGTGCTGTCTGTATTTTGGTAGTTCACGGGAAAGATTTGCTTTATTAAAATCCCCAAGAATGATTAAAAGAGAGTCTGGGTACCTTTGTTCCGTTTCAGCTATTTGTTCAGCCAGCTGTTGTAGCGCCGCGCTCACGCACGCGTCTGGAGGGAGGTAAACATTCACGAGAATGAAAGAGGAAAATTCCCGAGGCGAGTAGAAGGGTTTACAGTTTATGAAATGTGCCTCTAAATTAGGAGAGCACATCTTCTTCAGTGTTGTTACATCTGAACACCAACTTTCGTTAATGTAGAAACACAATCCACCACCTCTTGTTTTCCCCGTTAGCTCCGCGATGCGATCCGCTCGGAACAGCTGGAAGCCCGGCAGATGTATTGCGTTGTCCGGTATGGCTTCACTCAGCCAGGTTTCAGTGAAGCACAGAGCAGCAGAGTTTAAAAAAATCCTTGTTAGTGCGGGTGAGGAGAAGAAGTTCATACGTTTTGTTAGGAAGGGATCGGAGATTCGCGAGATGAATACTGGGGAGTGCAGTGCGCAGGCCGCGCTCGCGGAGTTTAACCAGCGCGCCGGCTCGCTTCCCGTGTTTGCGTCTGACCGCGCGTTTGAACAACACCGCTGCCCCTCCGACGAGAATGTCCAGCAAAACGTCCGAATAATCAAAAACTGTAGAAAAGGTTTCTGGTGTGTGTTTCCTAATGTCCAGTAGTTCGTCTGTGGTGAAACTGATAGGAAAAGAATGACTAAACGCAGAACAAACGAACAAAAACAACACAATAGCTGGAGAGCTCCACACCGAGGCAGCCGTCTGCGGCGCCATCTTGAGATTCATTGTAACATTTCCTATCACTTTTACGCAGATGACATTCAGCTTCATTTTACCTTCCGGCAAAATGAGTCATCCAAACTTACAAGGCTCCTAGATTGCATAGACGCCATAAACAACTGGATGGCTTAAAGCTTTTTGCAGCTGAACCCAGATAAGACGGAGGTTTTAATTATAGCATTAGATAGCGCTATCCCTCTGATTATGCAGAACATTGGGCATTTGTCATCTGCGGTCCGGCCTAGTCTAAGGAACCTTGGGGTGATATTTGACAAATCTCTTATCTTTTGAAACTCACATCAAATCACTGACCAAGTCCTGTTTTTTCCACTTACGCAACATTAGCAAATTGAGGACTGTGGTCTCTCAGTCATACCTGGAGATGCTCATTCATGCCTTCATTTCCTCCCGTATTGACTATTGTAACTCACTCTTCTCCTCACTCAATAAATCTGTCCTTCATCGTCTGCAATCCATTCAAAATTCTGCTGCTAGGCCACTTACTAGATCAAATAGGCGCACCCATATCACCCCTTCTACTCTGTTCCCTTCACTGGCTTCCTGTAACTTACAGGATCCAATTCAAAATTCTCACCATAACCTATAGGGCTCTACATGGTCAGGCCCCTGCTTATCTTGCCAACATAATTCACCTACACACCCCCTTCCGGTCCCTCAGGTCTAACAACCAAAATCTGCTACCTACGCCACATACTCGTCTAAAGACATGTGGGGATAGAGCCTTTGCCTCTATGGCACCCAGACTCTGGAATACTCTGCCAACTAGCATTAGGTTTGCTGAGAATGTGGACAGTTTTAAGGAACAAGTGAAGACTCACTTGTTTAGGTTAGCTTTTGGGTAATCTCTGTCTTTGGTCTATTGATAATTTTATCTGTTGTATTTTATTTTATTCTTAGACTGTGTTTTTTTTTTTCTACTATGTTTTATTGTCTATTGTAAAGCACTTTGTGACCCTGTCTGTGAAAATAAATTTTACTTACTTACTTACAATCCTCAATGTAACAAGGCTAGGTCGAATGGAAGGACCCGTTAGTGGTAAGCTTCGCCCCCGAAAGCAAACCTCAGGAACTTCCTGAGTTGTTGCAATAATTCTATGTGAAAATATTCATCTTTAAGATCGATCGTGACGAATGAATCGCAATGTTGAATTTCTAAATGAATCGTCTTGATAGTTAGCATCTTGAACTTGAGCGTTCTGACGGAACGATTCAAGCCTTGAATATGTCAAATTGGACACAGTCCCCCATTTTTTCGTTTTGGGAACCAGGAAATATCGACTGTAGTATACTAACTCTTCTCTCTGGGAGGGGAACATGTTCTATGGCCCTTTGTCCAGAAGAGATTATCTTGTGACAGCAGATGCAACTACTCCGATTTCACGGTAGTGGGCATCAAGCCGTTTAAATTACGAGGGCAGTGTATTCCTTTTTTTTTTTTAACTGTCTTTAGGACTTAAACCGCTGCCTCCCGAATCACCAGAGGTGGCTGGGATGTTACAGTGGTTGTGTGAGGGTGTAAGCTAGGAGCTGATTGATGTATTCTACATGCCCCGTCCTGAAAACCCTCAGAACTTTTGCTTCAGGTCTATTATGAGGCTGCTGAGCGCGACTAGATAGTCGAATAACTTGATGTCGAGGGAAAAGGCACAAGAAGAATAAGGTTTTCCCCATGAATGAGTCTCATGGAGATCCTCAAGAGGGGGAGTCTAGCTGTAATCTGGCCACAGCACGAGTCACCACCTTGAATAACTCCTTGCACACTTTATCATAACGGAAGGAGCACTCTGAGGCGGCACTCTCAAAGTCCATATTTTTTCTTTAGATGGCTGTTTCACTATTTAATTCCTCTGAATTAAATGTACCCAAAGAACAGCCAGACAATACATTAATGCAAACATCTAACTTCTTAAATTAGATAAGTATTATTATTTAATTAATCAGCATTAAATACACCCAAATATCAGTCAGACAAGTAAAAACGGTCTGGATGAAAGGCTGTGTTTAAATCTTTCATATGATTAGCCTGGTATGCCTGTAACACAGCCATGGTGTGCAGCTGTCACAATCACCACTCTATCACAGACTCCATTCCCCATTATTCTTTGCCCAGACTAATCAGACTAAATCATGATTACATCCACCTGTGTGACACTTCAGCTCATTACCTCACCCTATAATAGCCTGGTCATCTCAGTCATCCGTTGCGAGGTCTTGCCTAGTGTTACTCTGCATTTCTGAGCATTCTCCCTGCTTTCCTTTTGCCTATGTCCCCTGCCTGTTTGTTTGTTTGTTTGTTTGTAGTGATGGGAAGTCTGACTCTTACGGTTCCCAAATGGCTCTTCATTTAGTATCACTAGGAACTTTCTATTTTACACCAATTTAGCAATTGTGAATGATTTGTGTGTTGGTAAGCAATTTTTTATTCAGTGTTTTCATAAAAGCCTTAAGGCAAAAGTCTTAACATTAGCATTTAACCCCCTGGGGTCGGCGGTCACGCCGGCGTGACCAGCTCGCTTTTTTTCTTATCAGTGCAAAAGAGACTCAAAATACTCTGTTGATTTTGATCTTACATATAAGTGTTATACATCATTCAATCCTGTTAAGTGTCTATTTTTTGTGTATACTCACAACAAAGTGTTGTGCTTTTTGTCAAATAAAGAAAAATAAACATGATGCAAGTTTTGCCTTCTCTCTGTCAGTGAAGTCCATTCTGTAACGCGTCCGAAAATGAACTGTAACTCAGCAAATACTCAGTCACACAGGCATGAAGCTTGACTTCTCTTCTTTTAAATGAAGTAATTTATATAAAAAACAAATATTCTCAGTTTATGTAATCTGTATGAAGAGAGAGAGAGAGATGTCAGTATTTTTCTTTTCAGCTCATTAACCCTCTGGGTACCAAAAACGTGCCCCCACGTTTTGCTCGTTTTTTTTTAGCATTGTAAAATAAACTCAAAATGCGCTGTTAATTTTTATCTTTCATTTTCGTGTTATACATCAATCGATCCTGTTCAGTTTCTATTTTTTTTTCTGTATACTCACAATAAAAATAAACTGTTTTGCTTTTTGCCAAATAAAGAAAAATTAACATGATGCGAGTTCTGCACTCTCTCTGTCAGTGAACTCCAATTTGAAATGAGTTCGAAAATGATCTGTAACTCCGCGAAAATTCAGTCAAACAGGCAAACATACCCACGGGCATAAAGCTTGAGATCGCATCTTTTAAATTAAGTAATTTATATAAAAAACAAATATTCTCAGCTTCTGTAATCTGTATGAAAAGAGAGCGATTCCAGTCGAGCTCGTTACGAGCTCATTAACTTTAATTTGTTCACGCCTACTCACGGAGCGCGCTATTCATTGTGCTTTGCAAAGGACAGCTTGGTAAAAGGCAGGACACACCTTGGAAATGCCCCCGTCCCACCCACTTTTTTAAACAAAGAAAATGTACTCCACGCTCCTTGTTTAGCAAAGAGCGTGTTTAGCAGTTGTATGTCCAATAACATTACGATGTCCAACAATCGATTTAAATAGTACATTGGGTATAATTTGGTATATGTTTGGTATAGGTTTGATATATGTTGTTTGTGCTGAGAATTTTCACGTGAATATGAGTACGTTTAAACGGTCCAGTGGCATAACTTTTGCCCAGCATGTCAGAGGTTCTGGGTTCTATCCGCACTCATACAGGTTTTTTTTTTTTTTTTTTTCATCAAAACCGATTATGTTTATCAGTGGTTGTATATCAGGCAAGGATACGTTTGTATGCATTTTGTTTTGTAATTTCACCGGAACGAATAGAGAGTCTCCACAACGGATGGAAGCGCGCGTCCGAGTGAAGACTGTGCGCGAGCCACTAGAGAACACAGTATCCGCGCCACTGATCACAGCGGCAACGAGCACTTTGATCACTTTATTTAAAAAACAACACATTTCAGCCCTTATTTAACAAACTAATTAAATGAATGCTCTGCTAGTTAACTGGAGATGTTTTATTTATTTGTATCGGTACATTCGTGCCGCGAGATGTTTCAAAAGTGGTGGTGACAATATCGACCTTAGTAAAAAGTGGTGGCGCAAATTACGCCTATGCAGGCATGTAATGTTCACTTGTGTCTTCAGTTGAACAGGAACTGCTTTCAAAAATGGCACCAAGACATGTAACTGTATTCTCAAAACAATCGGATTGCTTTGATTTCACTACTTATATCCAACTTTCCGAACTTCCGCTACTAGCCTTAGCCCGCTAGCATAGCAGGCGTGGTCTGTGAGGATAGCGATCTGCCTTTACTTTTGTTTATTTTGCTCACATTTGATTTGCTTAGAGCCCGCATCAACGGGGCATAAGCATTTACTGTGAGATACCTGCCTTTACTTTTGTTTATTTATCGCTCACAATTGCTTTGTTTATAGCCGACTGATTATTTTTTTTTATTTTGCTCACATTTGATTTGCTTAGAGCAAATTTAGAACATTGAGTTCCTCCACATAGAGGAATTACAATAAAACAGATGGAAAAACAAAACCTTTGAATCTCCTCTCATTCTTTGTTCAGGCTGCCTCACTTGATGGGCCATTAGCCATTGGGGGAGTGTCTATGTCACACCCCTGGTCTGAATCTCATTAATATTGATAGGCCATTACCACTCCCACGCATAAACCTCTTCTGACAAAAAAACTGTTTTACAAAGTTTAAATCAATGTATTGTTTTATGTGAACGATTAGGCAGGATGATTTTCATATCATTTTGAAGCCAGAACTCGAAGCGACAACATCCATTAGTCAAAAGTCTTGTGGACACATATTTAGTATGTGTTTTGTAGTCTTATTTCAGCAACTTTCATTTTTTTTTTTTTCAATAACCACGCATAAACATTATTCTCTTAAAAATACAAACATGTACGTACATACATGTTGCTCACATATTATGGTAGCCCCGGTTGTGCTATATAGAGTGAATTTACACCTTTGCCATTAACATGTTTATAAATAACTGAAAAAAGCACAAATGTCAGGGCATATCAAAACATCTCAAGGACCCTAAAAACACCTTGGTCCCCAGAGGGTTAAGTGCTAATGTACCATGCCCACGGAGAGCGCGCGCTATTCAAACGCAAATGAGGCAAGCCATGCAAACATGCCAACGTCCACATCAGCTGGATAAAATGCTCCATTTTGGAGCAAAAACTCTAGGCGACAACATCCATTAGTCAAAAGTCTTGTGGAGACATATTTAGTATGTGTTTTGTGGCCTTATTTCAGAAACTTTAAGTTTTAGTTTTTTCAATAACCATCCATAAACAATATTCTCTCAAAAATACAAACATGTACATACATGTTGCTCTTATATTATGGTAGCACTGTTTGTGCTAAATAGAGTGTAATGACAACTTTGCCATTAATATGTTTATAAGCAACTGAAAAAAGCACAAATGTCAGGGCATGTCAAAACATCTCAAGGACCCCAAAAACACCTTAGACCACAGAGGGTTAAATCCGGCTCCCCCATCTCTCTTTGTCGCTCTGTGTACCTGGCCTGTGCCACTACACTCAGTATCTTCGTAGCGTGTGTCCCCCTTCCTTCTTTCACATAATGGTATGATCCTAGTCTGTCCTCCCATGTGATTGGCCGCATGGTGTGCCCATCCAAATAAAGTCCCAACCTAGATAAAGATTCTGGATTACTCAATAAAAGCTGCGTTTGCAACTCAACTTTTGTGTCTCAGAGCAGTTCGTAACACAAGACTTCGCCATGCAGATTCAGCAGCCGTGTGAAACCCAGACCCACCATGGATCCAGCAGTTCAACTTGTCCATTTACAGCAAGGTAACAAATCACTCGAGGACCACACCCGAGATATCCTAGCCATTGCGGATCTCACCGACTTTCCTGATTTTGGCCTTATTGACTTTTATTGTTATGGACTCAATGATCACTACCAATCGAAACTCACCAGTGTTGTGAACTTTATTCTTCTTAAGTGTAGAAAAACTCAGAAGCGAAGACCAGCAGACTTGGGGTTGTTAAGCAGAGTTCTTTGTTGCTGTGGCATCGCTGTAGTCACCAAGTCTAAAATCTTACCCAAGTCTGACTAAGGCAGTATACATTTTAGTTCATATACCCTTTCAGGGGGAGGAGTTACATAAAGGTGGAGACACTCTGAAACAAAAGCATGTAAATGAGGCATACAGGTTTAGGAACGTGCCCTAGACTGAGATTGTTACCAATCCTAATCCAATCAGCATAACAGTGTAATGTAAATATCCTAATCCAATCAGCCAGACTCTTCACCGATACCTTCACATTATCATAGAGCTTAATGGCCAGGAAGTGCATAAAGACAAAAGGTGATAGTCTCAGTGCTCTGATCAATTTAACTTACAATAGAGAGAGCAGGACAGACAGGAACAGGCAGGTCTGTGACATCAGATGAGAAGTAACAAAACGGTTAATGTCCTATGCCTCAAAACGTCTCAGGTTACTATTGTAACCATAGTTCCCTGAGAACAGGGAACGAGACGATGCGTCCAACGACGCCATGGGAACGCCCCTAGCGTGACTGCGTCTGAAGCATCTATGTCAACTAGTCCAATGGAAAGAATGAGCGTCACGGGCGGGTGACGTCATGACCAAGATATGATAAAAGCACATCCGGTGCAAACCGGCATTAGCTTCGAAAATTGCCGAAGCAAGCCGATCGCAGGGATGCAGGAAGTATGGCAGGGTGACGCATCGTCTCGTTCCCTGTTCTCAGGGAACTATGGTTACAATAGTAACCTGAGACGTTCCCTTACGAAGGGAACTCAACGATGCGTCCAACGACGCCATGGGAACGAGAATACCCAAAGCGCCAGAATTCCAAGTACCTGAGTGTCAGTCTGTTGTAACTAAGCACTAAGCACCTGAGAACCTGGGGCAGCATCCAGGTCTAAACTGTAAAATCTAACGAATGTGAGCGGAGAGGACCAGCCCGCCGCATCACAGACGTCCCGAAGAGAAACCCCATATAGTAAGGCTTTAGAAGCCGCCATACTCCTAGTAGAGTGAGCTCGGACCACCAAAGGACATGGCTGGTCCGAGTACTCGTATGCAAGTGAAATAGCCTCAACTATCCACCTACTGACCGTCTGTTTAGAAGCAGGAAGACCCTTCTTAGGTGATCCGAAGCAAATCAGTAATTGGTCGGACTTCCTAAATGAAGAAGTCCGATGCACATAAGTGTCCAGTGCTCGCACTGGACACAAGAGGTTCAGTCTTTCCTGGTCTGCAGATGCAAAAGGAGGAGGACAGAAAGCCTGCAGCACAATAGGCCTCGGAGTCAAGGTCGGCACCTTAGGGACGTACCCCTGTTTTGGATATAAGAATGCCTTGACCATCCCCGGTGCAAACTCAAGGCAAGTGGGGGAAACCGAAAGGGCCTGAAGGTCTCCAACTCTCTTAAGGGACGAAATAGCTAGCAGAAAGATAGTCTTAAAGGTAAGAAACTTATCTGAAACCGAATCTAAGGGCTCAAATGGAGCCCTAGAAAGGCCTTCTAGTACTATAGCAAGATCCCAAGCTGGCACCCTAGTGCGAGTTGCAGGCCTCAGCCTTAAAGTGCCACGAAGGAAACGTGTAACCAGGGGGTCTCGACCCAACGATGTACCCCCCACCAGGGCGTGGTAAGCCGCAATGGCCGCCACGTAGAATTTGAGCGTGGAAGGACATAGGCCTGACGTAAAGCGCTCCTGCAGGAACTCGAGTACTGTGTTCACAGAACAGTTAACTGGATCCCACTGATGTTGGTAACACCATAAAGAGAAAACTCTCCATTTAAGCGCATATAGTTTCCTAGTAGCTGGGGCTCTGGAGCTTAGAATGGTCTCAGCAGCCTCGGCTGAAAGACCACTCTCTATGAGTTGGGCCCCCTCAGAGGCCAAACCCACAGGTTCCAAATCTCTGGTCGAGGGTGAAATATTGTGCCCCCGGCCTGAGACAGAAGGTCTCTCCTGATCGGGATCTCGAAGGGAGGACCGTCTAGGAGATGGATCAGGTCCGAAAACCAGATCCGACTTGGCCAGCGTGGTGCTACTAGCAGTAGGCTTATTCCATACCGGCGGACTCGCTCCAGAACTCCTGGGAGCAGAGCAACAGGGGGAAAGGCGTACAGACGTAGCCTTGGCCACGTCTGCACCATAGCATCCAGCCCCAGAGGGGCTGGGTGAGTAAGGGAGAACCACAGAGGACAGTGCGTCGTATTCTGAGACGCAAACAGATCCACTTGTGCTTGGCCGTAAAACTCCCAGATTTTCTCCACCACCTCGGGGTGGAGTCTCCAGTCCCCTGGCCTCAGCTCCTGCCTCGACAGGATGTCTGCTCCTATATTCTGGACCCCAGGAATATACACTGCCCTCAGAGAGAGTACCTTCCCCAGAGACCACAGGAGGATCTGGTGCGCCAGTTTGCAAAGCGGACGCGAACGCAGGCCCCCCTGACGGTTCAGATAAGAGACCACTGATGTGTTGTCTGTTCGTACGAGCACATGATGGCCCCTCAGGTCTGGGAGGAACTGCGTCAACGCATTGAAGACAGCCATCATCTCCAGGCAATTTATGTGCCACGAGAGATGATGACTCTTCCACAGACCCTGAACCGAGCGGCCTTCCATTACCGCTCCCCAGCCGGTGAGGGAAGCATCTGTCGAGATAGTAACTCGATGGCAAAGAGCTCCCAACACCGGACCTTGGGTTAAGAACCAGTGCTCCCTCCATATAACTAAGGCACGAAGGCAACGCCGCGTGACCTTGATCATACGAAGTGGGTTTCCCCTCGGGGAGAACCCTCTGGTCCTGAGCCACCACTGTAAAGGCCTCATGTACAGCAGGCCAAAAGGTATCACATTGGACGCTGCTGCCAAAAGACCCAACAGTTTCTCGAACTGTTTTACAGTGCGTGACTGGCCTAGCTTCAGCTCTTTTGTGGCTGACAGGATAGCAGCTACACGAACGGGCGATAGGATGGCCCGCATTGTCACTGAATCCCATACCACACCAAGGAAAGTGGTTCTCTGTACTGGAGAAAGCACACTCTTCTTGGCATTGAGCCTCAACCCCAACATCTGCATATGAGCGAGAACGACACCTCGGTGCCGAACCGCCAACTGCTCTGATTCCGCTAGAATCAGCCAGACGTCGATGTAGTTCAGAATACGTATGCCCTGAAGCCTGAGAGGGGCTAACGCTGCATCCACGCATTTCGTGAACGTGCGGGGTGATAAAGCTAGACCGAACGGAAGAACCCGATATTGGTATTCTTTGCCCCCGAAAGAAAACCTTAGGAACTTCCTGTGCTGAGGGAGGATGGAGATATGGAAGTAGGCGTCCTTCAGATCTATCGTGACAAACCAGTCCTCGGATCTGATTTGAGTCACGATCTGTTTGAGTGTCAGCATTTTGAACTTTAGTTTCTGAACTGACCGATTTAACAAACGAAGATCTAAAATAGGACGCAACCCTCCATCCTTTTTTGGAACAATGAAATAACGGCTGTAAAAACCCGACTCTCGGTCGGGTGAGTACACCTGTTCTATAGCTTCTTTCGCTAACAGGGCCTTTACCTCTTGCTCCATTACCAGAGCCTGCTCGGGATGCACCACTGTGGGCAACACCCCGTTGTAACGAGGAGGACGAGAACCAAACTGGATTCTGTATCCTTTCTCTACAATCTGCAGGACCCAACGAGAAATATTCGGCAGAAGCTTCCACGCTGCCAGAAAATTTACTAAGGGAACCAGCCTCTCGAGGCTGGTCTCTGGTGTTACTGAGACAGCTAATTCTGGAGCCTGAAACATCATGGCAGCAACTACCTGAACTGGCTGCTCTAACGCCCCCCTCAGAGGGCGCGGAACCGATGCTGTGCCGCAGCATAGCATCAGCGACTCGCTGGAGACCGCTGCGCCCTGAAGCACCAAGGGTGGCAGGGTTGGCAGAACGGTCTCGTGAGGACCCCGAAATGGAACGGGCACCGTATAATGAGGTGTACACCGCTCTACTTCGGTCGGGGCTGTCCTCACAGGCCTGACGCATGAACATCAGGACCTTTTTTTTTTTCTGAGCCGAAGTCTTCTTCGCCTGAAGAACGGTCCTCAGATCCGGCTTCGACTTAGAAGACTTCGGCTGAGAGGGTTGCGTCTGTCTCCAGTGTCTACGTGGAGGTGCACGAGACGCAACACTCTCTTTCTGTTGCACATGATATGATGAGCTCGACGGCTGGGGCTGCTCACGCCCAGCAGCCCCAGGGGGCTGGACACGGCGAGGGATAAACTTTTTAAAAGCGTCAGCTTGCTTCTTAGACTCCTGAAATCGCTCGACGACCGCGTGGACTGCGTCGCCAAAGAGACCAGAAGGTTCAAGCGGAGCATCTAATAAAAAAGCTCGATCTTTTTCTTTAATCTCTGACAGATTTAACCATAAATGTCTCTCAGTAGCTACCAAGGCTGCCATAGACCGCCCAATTGCTCTGGCGGTCTCCTTAGTAGCCCTGAGAGAAAGATCGGTAGCACGACGAAGTTCTTGAATATCGTCATGAGTAATTCCCTCACTACTATCCAGCTCCCCCAGCAGGTCAGCTTGATACGCCTGTAGCACTGCCATTGTATGCAGACATGCTCCAGCTTGACCTGCTGCCGTATAAGCTTTGCCCACTAAAACCGAGGTGGCTTTAAGCGGTCTAGTGGGCAAAGCCGAGGCTTTCAGGGACGATGCGGGACCAGGCGAAAGATAGCTAGCTAAATTCTGTTCCGCCTGGGGCATCGCCTCATAACCATACTCTTTTAGCCCTCTTATTCTCGAATAAGTTTTAACTTGAGGGCTAAAAAGTCGTGAAGAGTACGGTTTATTCCACGATTTCGATATTTCATTGTGGAGATCGGGAAAAAAGGGAAGCTCTCGTGGTGGAGATAATGTCGTGGACGATAAAAAGCGCTCATCTAATTTACTTTTAGGACGAGCGCTTTTATTCTCAGATGGCCATACAATATTTAATTTTTCTACAGCCCGTGACATAACATCCACCAGCTCATCATATGCTGGGGAAATAAATTGTGAATCTTTTTCCCCCATGTGTGTGCTTTCACTCTCCATACTCATAACATCGACCTCCTCAGAGGAAGAGCATTGAAGTAATGGAGTGCTCTCTCCCCGGGCGGAAGAAACCGCAGAGCGTGCTTCCGACACCGGGGGGAGAGCGCTGGATCTTCCGGGTAAGGAAGGAGAAAAGGCCAAGGGACCCGTCTCCAACCCCTCCGAAAGATCCTTCTGCGATCCCCAGGAATGCATTCTCCGCGCCGCCTCGGCAGACGCGGGTCCTGATCCCTGAGGATCGCGAGCCTGCCCACTCTTTACATCAAAGAGTGACAGGCGAGAGCGGAGCATGCGGAGCGGTAGCATTTCACAGTGTTGACACTCAGCCTCCTCGAAGGCTGAGACCGCATGCTCCACTCCCAAACAAATGACACAAAGCTCGTGCCCGTTAAATAACGCGGGCAGGGAGGAACACACTGTTTGTACATTTGTTTCGCCATAACGTTTCCGAATAAATTGCAACAGACAACAATAAATAGACAGAGACAGTATAACACAGATCGCTTGCTGAGGCAACAGAAGCTAATGCCGGTTTGCACCGGATGTGCTTTTATCATATCCTGGTCATGACGTCACCCGCCCGTGACGCTCATTCTTTCCATTGGACTAGTTGACATAGATGCTTCAGACGCAGTCACGCTAGGGGCGTTCCCATGGCGTCGTTGGACGCATCGTTGAGTTCCCTTCGTAAGGGAATGGTAAGTTTCTCAGTTAAAATACTGTTGAACCTAAATTAAAACATTTTAATAAATTTGTAACACTACACCAGGGATGGTCCTCGAGGATCACTGGTTGAGTTTTTGGACTATGCACTGTTGCTGGCCAGTTCATCTTTTACTGCGAGTTTTGCCAACGAGAAGCATTCCCAAAGTACCCACCAAACCCGAATGTTTCCATACTCCAACTGTCATGTGAGGAGTTATCTACTCTACGCCTGTGTCTTGGCACCGTTCTAGAGTCTCGTCCTGTCATGGCTGCCATCCCCTGTTTGTATGTTTGTTTGTTTGTTTGTTTGTTTGTACTGCCTACCTGTACTTGACCCTTTGCCTGTGTTTGGATTATGATTCTGAATTACTCAATAAAAGCTGCATTTGGAATTCAACCGTTGTGTCTCAGAGCAGTTCGTAACAGCAGCGCAGTACCAGCCTGACCCACTGCTGAAAATGCCTCTGATGCGCTCCAAGGGGAGAGATATCCCGCAAGCGTCTCTCCTATCTGAGGCAGCATCGTATAACGCGTGCCTTCGCACCCGCAATAATTGAATGGGTCGACGTTGAGGGCACAAATATATATATATACACACACACATATCGCTTGCATTTGTGCAGTATTCAGATACTTGTACAGTATTCAGCTTGTATTTGTACAGTATTCAGATACTGTACATATCTGACATATGTAGAGGATACAGGCACCTCTAATAACAAATTTCTCTAAATTGTAATGTGCAGACACGTGCATTTTCTGTAAAGCTGCTTTGAAACGTTATGTATTGTAAAAAGCACTGTACAAATAAATCTCTCTCTCTCTCTCTCTCTCTCTCTATATATATATATATATATATATATATATATATATACATATATGTGTGTGTGTGTTATATTATACTACATACCCTACCTTGTCTCACTCCACCAGGGCTCCGAACCGATTCAAGGAACGAAAATAAAACCGAAATTGTTATTGTTCTGAAAACAAACACTTATCTGAAATTACCATTAACCGGTTAATCAGAATCAGAATCAGAAAGAGCTTTATTGCCAAGTGTGCTTGCACACACAAGGAATTTTCCTTGGTACTGAAGCTTCCAGTGCACATATACAAATACAGATACAACAAGTAATAGTAATACAAATAGTAATTCAAATTCTACAAATAAAATTATAAAAAATATGAAAATACTATAAAAATATATGGTCACAGTTGGGTTTTGTCAGAATAAACATTTACAGATTATGAACATATTTACAGTATTTTGTGTAGTATGAATAAATATAAATATAAATATCACCTGAATTTTTAAGATATTGCACTAAACAGTGGGAGTATTGCACTTACAGGCATATGCCTTGGGAGATATGTTAACTGTTCAGAAGGGAAATGGCCTGTGGGAAGAAACCGTTCCTGTGCCGAGATGTTCTTGTGGCCAGTGATCTGAGTCGCCGTCTTGACGGTAACAGTTCAAACAAGTGGTGTCCAGGGTGAGTGGAGTCTGTGATGATTTTACCTGCTCTCTTCCTCACTCTGGAAGAGTACAGGTCCTGGAGGGTTGGCAGGGGGGCACCAATAATCCTCTCCGCAGTCCGGACTGTCCGTTGTAGTCTCCTGATGTCTGATTTGGTAGCTGAACCAAACCAGACAGTGATGGAAGTGCATAAAACAGACTCAATGACGGCTGAGTAGAATTGAATCAGCAGCTCCTGTGGCAAGTTGAACTTCCTCAGCTGGCGAAGGAAGTACAGTCTCTGCTGGGCCTTTTACACAGTGGAGTTAATGTGATTGTCCCACTTCAGGTCCTGAGAGATGATAGTGCCCAGGAACCTGAATGACTCCACTGATTCCACAGTGCTGTTCATGATGATGAGTGGGGGAGTGCTGGCTGTTCCTCCTGAAGTCCACGATCATCTCCACTGTTTTGAGCGTGTTCAGCTCAAGGTTGTTATAACTGCACCAGACAGCCAGCTGTTCAACCTCCAGTCTGTAAGCAGACTCGTCACCGTTTTGGATGAGACCGATGACAGTGGTGTCGTCTGCAAATTTCAGGAGCTTGACAGTGGGGTCTTTAGAAGTGCAGTCATTAGTGTACAGGGAGAAGAGCAGTGGGGAGAGAACGCAACCTTGGGGGGCGCCAGTGCTGGTGGTGAGAGTCCTGGATGTTTCCCCAGTCTCACTCGCTGCTGCCGGTCCGTCAGGAAGCTGGTGATCCACTGACAGATCGAGGATGGTATGGAGAGCTGGGTCAGTTTGGCTGTGAGAAGACCAGGCATGATGGTATTGAAGGCCGAACTGAAGTCCACAAAGAGGATCCTTGCATAAGTCCCTGGTCTGTCGAGATGTTGCAGGATATAATGCAGTCCCATGTTGACTGCATCATCCACAGACCTGTTTGCTCTGTAAGCAAACTGAAAGGGATCCAGCAGGGGTCCAGTGATGTCCTTCAGGTGGGCCAACACCAGTCTTTCAAACGACTTCATGACCACAGACGTGAGAGCGACAGGTCTGTAGTCATTAAGTCCAGTGATTTGGGGTTTTTGGGGGACAGGAATGATAGTGGAGCGTTTGAAGCAGCAGGGAACTTCACACTGCTCCAATGATCTATTGAAGATCTGCTTGAAGACCGGGGCCAGTTGGTCAGCGCAGGCTTTTAAACAAGCAGATGAGATGCCGTCTGGGCCTGAGTGTATTTAATGTTTAACATTATTTAATGTTATTAAATACACTAAATATTCTCTTTAATATTTTAATTTGTCAGTGACCAACCATGAATTCGAATAGAGCATATGCAAATGTAATGTTGACACACACATCTAACGTGAATGAAATGCCTGCGCAGTAATAGACATGCCATTTCTCCACCACGGGAAGCTTTGTATTAAATAACTACAAAGAAGCACCCATCAAATGTGCAGCGGTATGTACGTAGCCTGCAGTTAAAACATGCTTACAAACGTGACGTTTAGCCACACTAAGTAGGGCAGTGCAACGTTAGCCAGCCAGCTATTTTTAGTAAAAAAGTCTTACAATTTATGATAAGCTTACAACTGTCTATTACTTTTCTTTAGATGGGTCGCCACCGAGAAAATCCTTTTCGTCTCTTTTTCTCCTACGACAAGTTGGCTAATAAGCCTGTTTGCAATATTGAGGGCTGCGGGGCAGAAATAGCCATACACCACCTAAACAGAAAAATAACCACCCATTTAGTATATATGATGTTGTTTTTCCGGCATCTAGATTGTGTGTGTGTGGATATTGGTGTAAACTGTTCATGGTTGTACATGCACTTCAGCAGTCCTTCCAAAATAAGAGTCATAGGTCATAGTCTATCTGTGACAGGTCACAGTCTATCTGTGACAGGCCACATGCAGAGACCGATCTGTTCTTGGCATAAATGTACATTACACTGATGTAGAAACAATTGAGTTGCCCACTTTGGCAGTAAGGGAGCTAGCTGAACGACTCACGGCTGAATACATTTCATCAGTTGTGAAGCATGTCTTCCACGAATATAATGTTAAAACAATCATTAAAACACATTTATCAAGCACAGCCCATCATAAGAGTTTGGCTCTAATAAGGTCACAGGAACACCAGCTAACTGGTGCTTACCGGCAGGGTCAGGCTATCAGAGATTTCGTCTGCCTATAGCAGATAAATCATTCCTTTCACCAATGCACGCAGACACATACGCACGCACACCAATCTCTACAGATGGACACAGCACACTGTGAATAACACACCACCACCGCTAGAAGGGAATAGAGCCGGCCTCCCTGCCTTTGGCACCCAGACCCTGTGACACAAGAAACAGAGCAAACTTAGTAAAGCATCACTAAAATGCACACAGAATTAATAAAGAACAAGGCACTGAACTGCCACCATGCTGAATTTACAATAAATTAAATGACAAAACAAAACACCAAATAAGAATTAACAAAAATGCAAAATAAAAAAAACTCATTTACAATGAGTGCTCCATCATAGAAGGCACGCACAGTGTCACTGGCACCAATTTCAGCAAGCAAGTTAAGCACATCCTTTCTTTTTGCATCCTTCACTGTGCTTACATTTGGGAGCTGACTCGGCTTGAAGTTTGCCCAGTTCTCTCCTCGCTTCAAAACCGAGTCATAGCAGAAGTCACTGTTGTACACAGTCTTGAATCCAAGTTTGTCGTTCCTCAATTCCAGCATTCTAGCATCACTGAGCTTGAATGACTTCTGTGGCTTTACAAAAACCTTTGTTGCCTTCTTGAAATCATAAGCTTGCCAGTCCTGGCCGTAGACATGGACATGTCCATGGTTCCTCAAAATGTCATAGTACTCCTCTGGCATGAGGATGGTATTGTGCTTTCAAATCTGCTGCTCAATCCTCCCAAAAACTCGGTCGACAGGAAGGAAACTGTGTCCCCTGATGGGAAACACATATTCAGTGATCATATTCAGAAAATTCTGCTTTGTTAAAGCAAACAGCATTGAAAGAACATTCACATTTTTGTTTTGTCCAAAACAGGAATCACTGAATAATCACAACTTCTGAACACTGCAAAGTGCAACATTCAGTGGCTGCCGAAAACAGTGGTTCAGAGCAGAAGCAGTCAAATTACTGTCTTTTCTGTTCTCGTGTTCCATCCACGTGTAAAGATGGATATCATCCTTGCTTTGCTTGCTGCCTTTCCCAGCATGGACAACAACACCAAAGATATACATGTATATGTATATAGCTGGTGGGAGTAGTACGCCTGACCAATGGGGGTTCTTGGGAGTACCAGATTCTGCATTATGTCGAAGCAGACTGTCAATGCTGCATTGTCACTTTGCCCAAGCAAATCATAAAACACCCTTGCTCGTCTGCGATGCAAAATGAAAGATGCTGATGCTGTACGCTTCTCCTCTTCGGGCAAGCTGGGGTTCTTTACTGTGAGATTAAACTTTGCACATGTAGAACACGTGTCGGTGGCTGGATGTCCAAATGCAAGGTTGAAACTGTATCGGAAAACACTGTAATAGAGAGAGTAGCTAACAGCGTCATGATTTTGCTGCTTGAACAAATCGTGCATTTTTTTCACACTGAGGTCACTGGGAAGGTATTTCTGCCAAGGTGCTCCTCTTCTGCCATAGTGGCTTGCCATACAAGTAAATGTTTGAATGTGATCCATCACAAGTTTCTTCTTTTCTTCATTTTCTGTAACTTTGCGAGCACCACCCCTACGTTCTGGTCTGGCTTCAGCATTCTCTGCATAATATCTTGCCACTTGAGCTACTCTATCTTTGCCAATACCTGCAACGACAAAAGTTAAAATAACATTTTATTTCTTTGTTAAGGGGAAACTGAGATAGCATAGGCTAGTGGCTCATCAGAATATACAGTGGCAGTCAACCACAAATCCATTTCAGCCTGAAATGGGTTGGCCTACAAACCAACAACTTGAATAACTTTTTACATAATATCTCACTTTTAGCATGTTATTTATTTAGCTATTTGTGTATTTATCTATCTATTTATTCATCTATCTATCTATCTATTTATTTATTTATTTATTTATTTATTCAGGAACAAAACTATTAACAGTGCATCGCTGTCAACATTGAGCATTGAAAATAAGGGAGATTTCCCTGGTTTCTCACCCAAAATACGGGAAAATGTCAACATTCGTCCCCCAACGTTGGAAGGGCTGCAGTATTAGTCAATTTTTGCAATTATTAATTTGGTCAACTTCATACAGCCCTAACAAGGCTAAAGTTCTGTAATCGATGCCTCTGTGCGCTGTCATTCTCTCTCCTGCGCAAACAAAATGTGTGCCAAAAAGTAGCCTAGTGTGTAATTCTTCTTCATAAAGTTGAACAAATGCATTTGGTTATTTTAAAGAAAAATATAAATAGCCTGTCATGCAGCTTATGGGCTACAGTGCAGAGTTGGGAAGTTATGGTAGGCCAACTTGGAGTGAATATACAAACGGGGAATTAGTACAGAATATCAGAAGTATCAGAAAAAAATCTCTACTCGTAGCACCACTGCTCTCGCAAAACCACGCCGTAATCTTAAATAATCTCACTCTAAGTTTGCCTTCAAGCAAGCAAAACGATGCTTTGAAAACATCTAGATTTGCTGGAAGGGCAAGGGGGTAGCAACAGGACAACAGTAGCTAGATACTGACAGGTCCGGTGGTAGAGCTAATGTTATTAGATTATTAAAATACGGGATATTTTACGGGAAAATATTAAAACGGGAAGACAGCGGGGGAAAAATAAAATACGTGACAAACCCAGAAAAAAACGGGAGTGTTGACAGTTATGATGTAGCCTATCTAGCTACTCTTGACAGTTTGTAACTTAGTTTGCTACACTTTTAGCATTGAAGCTGCATTTATTGTAGAGTAGCTGGTAGCTTAGCTCACTACACATATCAAGTCGCTTGCCCATCACTGACTATTAAGGCAGTGAACTAGTGTGTAGCGACAATGAGTCTTACATTAAATGCATTAACATTTGCTCAAATGATATATAGGGAATTTCAATAATTAATCATGAATATGATTAATACTGCATATTACAGTTAAATTATCGAAGTTGAAAATAGATCGATTGTAGGCTATATATGAATGATCAATCACAACGAATTATAATTCCTCATTCATATATCAATGGTCCCTTTCCAGATCGATTATATGAGATAACCTTTAATGGAATTAATTTAGCTATCAAACTGTTTGTCCAGCAAACGGCCGTAAGATTAACTTATCAACTTCTCAACAAGGTTATCCCTTCCTTATAATTCCAAAAAGCTATTTTCTGGCCATGAAAATTCACCTTCTTGTTATTGTAAAATTTAGGTTACTGAAATAGTAACGAATTGTAAAGCTTTGTAGCTAGATCAAACACTTCATTGACTTTGTAAAAATTAGCATTTCAGACGAACAATCAAGAATATAATGGTTTTAATAATTGGACTAATAATGCATCAAACTACAATTCACACGGGATACATGTATGTACACTCGAAACAAACAAACGAAAAAAATTACAAACACGAATTAAAATAGGATGAGGGAGGGAGAGAAAACGTCTCGGTTACGTATGTAACCCTCGTTCCCTGAGTAGGGAACGGAGACGTTACGTCGGATGACAACGAATGGGGTTTCGCTTAGAAAGCCTATCAGCTTCGAGTATTACAAAACGAGCCTATGGCAAAGAAATGCCATGGGTCTGCGGAATTTGCATGACGTAACTCTGCCCCACCTCGTGGGTATAAAAGGAGGAAGTCCGCAACAGCAGTTTATGTTTCTTCGCTGAGGAGCCAAGACTGAGCTCAGGCGATCCCCGCGGTACAGCGGAAAGTGGCAGGCAGACGTAACGTCTCCGTTCCCTACTCAGGGAACGAGGGTTACATACGTAACCGAGACGTTCCCTTTCGTTGTCACTCCGAGTTACGTCGGATGACGACGAATGGGGTTACCAGTCTAATCACGCCACCTTCTCAGCTGTCTTCCAGTGCCCTGCGTAAATCGAGGTCCCTGACATAGAAGGACGAAGGACTCAATTTAACACAGGAATACCAAGGTACACTGGGAAGCATATCCCAAGCTAGGGGAAGTATGCAATTAATGCCAACCCAGAGGGGGGGGGGGACTTAGAGAATACACATATGACCCGAAGGAAACATATGGAGAACACTGGGGTGTCCAGCCGCAGGTGGAATATTTCAACCCTAGGGGTGGCAAGGTGGCTTGCCAAGGGAAAGACACATGCTCAGAGAGGCTTACAGTGGAAATACACATGTGGGGGTCGCTCAGGGGAGGGACCATGCACACGGGAGGCACCTAGCCGACGCGCAGGCAAGAGACACTGGCGCCGACGTCAGGAATGCTGGAGGAGCTCAGGGCTTTCGGGGAAGCTCACCTGAGGAGAATATCGCACGTATCCAGTCCGTGGAGTGGAATGGCGAGCAAGCGAAGACACCTGAGCGGGTCCGGTACTAGCTAGTTGAAGCGAGTACATGAGAGGACACTGGCTCCACTCGGAGATTATAGAATCTGGCGAATGTGTTAGGTGTCGCCCAGCCTGCAGCTCTGCATATGTCTGTTAGCGAGGCGCCATGCGCTAGAGCCCAAGAGGATGCCACACTCCGGGTGGAGTGGGCCGTCACACCAAGGGGGCACGGTCGGCCTTGCTGCTGGTATGCCAAAGCAATGGCGTCCACTATCCAGTGAGACAACCTTTGCTTGGAGAGAGCCTTTCCCTTCAGCTTCCCACCATAACAGACAAAGAGCTGGTCTGAGGTCCTGAAACACTGCGTCCTGTCTACATAGGCGCGAAGAGCGCGTACTGGACAGAGCAGTGCCAAGGCTGGGTCTGCCTCCTCCGGGGGCAGCGCTTGCAGGTTCACCACCTGGTCCCGAAAGGGAGTGGTAGGAACCTTGGGCACATATCCGGGCCGGGGTCTCAGGATCACGTGAGAGAAAGCCGGTCCGAATTCCAGGCACGCTTCGTCGACGGAGAATGCGTGCAGGTCCCCTACCCTCTTGATGGAGGCCAGTGCAACCAGGAGCGCTGTCTTCATAGACAGGAACTTAAGCTCAACTGATTGCAGAGGCTCAAAGGGAGCACTCTTCAGGGCAGTTAGAACCACTGAGAGGTCCCAAGAGGGAACGAGAGGAGGGCGAGGAGGATATAGTCTCCTCGCTCCTCTCAGGAACCTGATGACCAGGTCGTGCTTCCCTACCAACTTACCTTCGACGGGGTCATGATGTGCGGCAATGGCGGCAACATAGACCTTAAGGGTGGAGGGAGACAGCCTTCGCTCCAACCCTTGCTGAAGGAAGGAAAGCACAACGCTGATCGAGCATCTCCGGGGGTTTTCTCGGTGAGAAGAGCACCAGTCGACGAAGAGGTTCCACTTCAACGCATAGACGTGTCTTGTGGACGACGCTCTAGCGGAAGTGATGGTAGCCGCCACCGCTGGTGGAAGGGTACTCGAACCTACCTCGAGCCGTCCAGGAGCCACACGTGGAGGCTCCAGAGATCGGGGCGAGGGTGCCACAGGGTGCCCCGTCCCTGAGAAAGAAGGTCCTTCCTCAGAGGAATGGGACAGGGAGGTGCTGTCGCGAGGAGTACAAGTTCGGGGAACCAGGTCCGGTTGGGCCAATACGGCGCGACCAGAATGACCTGCTCCTCGTCCTCCCTGACCTTGCGCAAGGTCTGCGCAAGAAGGCTCGCTGGGGGAAACGCATATTTGCGGCCCGGCGGCCAGCTGTGCGCCAGTGCATCCGTGCCGAGCGTGCCCTCGGTCAGGGAAAAATACAGGGCGCAATGGGTCGAGTCGTGAGAGGCAAACAGATCTATCTGTGCGTCCCCGAACTGGTCCCAAATCAGCTGAACCGACTGGGGATGGAGTCGCCATTCTCCAGGGAGGGGCTGAAGCCGTGAGAGCTCGTCGGCTGCACAGTTCAGGGCTCCGGGAATGAAAATGGCTCGAAGCGACCTCAGATGCTTCTGACTCCATAGGAGTTTGATTGATTGATTGATTGATTGATAACTTTATTGAACAACAGTCAACATGAAGTGTTCAAAAGGATAAAAAAAACACAAAAAAGCCCAAAGGCTTGTTTCCATCATTCCATTAGGAGGAGGTGGCGGGCGAGTTGTGACATACGGCAGGAGCGTAGACCACCTTGATGGTTGATGTACGCTACAGTAGTGGTATTGTCTGAGCGGACTAGTACGTGTTGACCCCTGAGCAACGCCCGGAAGCGGTGCAGGGCAAGGCGTACTGCCAACAACTCGAGGCAATTGACATGCCATAGCCGCTGGGGTCCTGTCCAGGAGCCCGCAGCAGCATGTCCATTGCACATGGCGCCCCAGCCCGTGGTGGAGGCATCTGTGGAGACCACAACATGCTGGGAAGCTCGTTCCAGGGGGACACCCGCCCTGAGAAAACTGAGGTTCGACCACGGGGTGAGGAACTGACGGCAGGTCGGAGTAACTGGTACTCGGAGCGTGCCTTGTTGCCATGCCCACCTCGGGACTCGGTCGCGAAGCCAAAGCTGAAGAGGTCTCATATGAAGCAATCCGAGCGGCGTGACCGCGGCTGCAGATGCCATATGCCCCAGGAGCCTCTGAAAATGTTTCAGTGGAACCGCACTCTTGCTCTTGAGATGTCTCAGGCAAGTCAGCAGTGACTGCGCGCGCTCGCTCGTAAGCTGCGCGGACATGGCGACCGAGTCGATGTCCATACCGAGAAAAGAGATCCTCTGCACGGGGCAAAGTTTGCTCTTCTCCCAGTTGACCCGAAGGCCCAGACGAGCTAGGTGCCGGAGCACTAGGTCCCTGTGTTCGCAAACCTGATCTCGAGAGTGAGCTAGGATCAGCTAGTCGTCGATATAACTCAGGATGCGAACCCCGTGTTCCCGAAGGGGAACAAGGGCAGCCTCGACGACCTTCGTGAAGGTGCGAGGAGACAGGGCTAGCCCGAAAGGGAGAACCGCGTAATGGTATGCCTGCCCCTCGAAAGCAAACCGTAGGAACGGTCTGTGTCGAGGAAGAATGGAGACATGAAAGTAGGCGTCCTTCAGGTCGATCGCTGCAAACCAATTCTGGGGCCGCACGCATTCGAGAACGCGTTTGGCGGTGAGCATCTTGAACGGCAGCCTGTGAAGGGAGCGGTTCAGCACGCGCAAGTCCAGGATTGGCCGTAACCCACCGGTTTTCTTGGGGACAATGAAGTAGGGGCTGTAGAACCCGGACCTCATCTCGGCTGGAGGGACAGTCTCGATTGCACCCTTCGCCAGCAGGGTGGCAATCTCTGCTCTCATGACGGGGGCATTGCCACCGACCAAAGAGGAGCGGACTCCCCTGAAGCGGGGAGGAGACCGTGCGAACTGAATCGCAAGCCGAGCCTGACGGAACGCGCGATCCAGCGGGACAGACGGGGAAGCTCTAGCCAGGCTCCCAGGAACTGAACCGGCGGGATCACGCGACGACAGGCATCCCCCCGGAGGGGTAGCGAAGCGGAGTAACTGGCCCAGACGTGGACGGCATAGCGGCCCGGTGTGGGGGCACAGTTAGCAACCTCGCCCTGACAGAGGGGGCCAGGGGAGGACCAGGCCCGCGGGGGCCTGCTCTGCCAGGGGTCTGGTGACAGAGGGGTACAGGGGCGAAGCGGTCCGTGGACGGCACGCCGTGTCAACCACCTCTGGGACAGAGGGGGACGAGGAGAGCACGGCTAGAGGGCGGCGCTCTGTGTCGTCCGAGAACTCTGTGTGCTCAGAGACGGGAGAGTCAGTTCTTTGCGAATAAGGATTCTTCCCCGGCCCTCCACCGGGGAAAGGAGTGGTCCTGCTCCCAACTCCTGGAAAGAACTGAGTCCCATCTCCGGTGAGGGCTGTGGCGTCCGGCCGCGGCCTCCAGAGCCGGCCCGGGTGAACGGGCGGGGTGGGAGCCGCGGGGGGGCGCCCTCGTCGGTGGGCAGACCGAGGGACCTGAGCGGACGGCAGGGCCGTCGGGACAGAGTCGACCTCAACCTGCTCCATCCCCGAGGAGCCCGTCTCAGGAGCGCCGCTTAACCCGGCGTGTAGCGGGGGGCGGGGCTAGAGAGGGCTGTGGCGTCCGCCCGCGGCCCCCAGAGCCGGCCCGGGTGAACGGGCAGGGTGGGAGCCGCAGGAGGTTGCCCTTGGCGGTGGGCAGACCGAGGGATCTGAGCGGACGGCGGGGCCGTCGGGACAGAATCAACGTCAGTCTGCTCATGGACGGCTGAGAGCTGTTGGGCCAGCCCTCAACCGCACCGCCGAAGAGGCCGACCTGGGATATGGGAATGTCGGACAGACGGGTCCACATCCAGCACATCCAGCACATCAAACAGGTACGGCCACCGAATGGTGAGCATCACCTGACCCAGGGAGCGTACGGCCAATTTCGTCGCTCGGAGAGCAAGGTTAGTGGCGGCGCGCAGCTCAGTGAAGAGCCCTGGGTCAGTCCCGCCCTCGTGCAGGTCCATGAGCATCTGGGTCAGGTAGACCAGCAGAATGACCATGGCACGCAGTGAGGCGGCCGCCAGTCCCGTGGCGCTATAGGATCTCGCCACAAGCGTAGACGAAAAACTACAGGCCACGGACGGGTGCTTAGGATTGCGCCGAGAAGAAGCACTCTGAGGACACATAGCATCGCAACAGAGCGTTCAGCCGGGGGAACCCCAGTGTACCCACGGGCAGCGGCCCCATCGAGGGGAGGAAAGGCGGATGAGATCAGCGAATGGCCCCTGATCTCATCATGCACGTCCGGGAAGAACGGTATTGGGGTTTGCCGTGGACGAGGGTCGGCGGCCTCACCCAAAAACCAATCGTCCCGGGAAAGCATGGCCGTCATCTCCGGATCAGACTCGACGAGTCGTCACTTCCAGGAAAATCAAACCCACCTAGTGAAGCTGCTACAAACATAATATCATCCTCTGTAGCTTCAAATGAAACACACGGGCCACCAGAGGGTAGACCCGTGGGAATCACCTGTTCACTAGCGGGCACCGTCATTGAAGAGGGGGGCTGGGGTCGCGGACACATAGTCGGCGCCTTGTTCCAGACCGAAACCCTCAGGTCACCCTGGCCACCAGCCGAAGATCGGGGGGTGGATGAGGGGACTCTCACTCATGTGAGTTCACCGAGTCTCGACCTTAATGACGCGATGATCATGTTTCCATGGAGAAAACATGAGTCATCCACGAGCGCTGCTCTAGCATGATCAAGCCCAAACATACTAGACAACGCTCGTGCCCATCAGAGTCCGATACCAAGCTGCCGCACCATTCATTTTTTTTTTTTTTTTTTGAAATGCACGGGCGAGCCGTCTTTAAGAAGACGTGCCGCGTGCAAGCTCTTTTAGTGAGAGAAAACTCAAGTGTTGAAGCACCCGGGGAGACACGCACCGACTGGCAGACCACTGCAACAGATCAGCAGGAAGCACGCGCTCGCCGTAGATCGCCGTCACACCAACACTCGAGGTACTCGTTTGTAAAGCTGACAATTCAGAGATGGCTTGTGGAGAGAAGAATACACTTGGCTCCGAAGCGAAAACATAAACTGCTGTTGCGGACTTCCTCCTTTTATACCCACGAGGTGGGGCGGAGTTACGTCATGCAAATTCCGCAGACCCATGGCATTTCTTTGCCATAGGCTTGTTTTGTAATACTCGAAGCTGATAGGCTTTCTAAGCGAAACCCCATTCGTCGTCATCCGACGTAACTCGGAGTGACAACGAAAGGGAACGATATATATATATATATATATATATCGTTTATATATATATATATATATATATCGTTTATATATATATATATATATATATATATATATATA
The DNA here is from genome assembly GCA_026230005.1 of Gila orcuttii. Lineage (NCBI taxonomy): Eukaryota > Metazoa > Chordata > Actinopteri > Cypriniformes > Leuciscidae > Gila > Gila orcuttii. The sequence continues at coordinate 27,833,762 of JAPDVR010000005.1, read as the reverse complement.
TATATATATATAGAGAGAGAGAGAGAGAGAGAGAGGATGAGAAAGTGAAACTAACGGTCAGGATGAGAGATTGCAGTACGGCACAAAACACAGACAAAGTGAACCATGAGAGACACAAAGATCAAATCCCCTGAATGGGGTAAACAGATCTTAAAGCATTTAGATCGATAGGAATTACGATACTTGCATGATTCTTCGTGTGGCTGAGAACCAAAGCGTGTGTGTGTGTGTCTCTGTCCTCGTGTCACACGTTCACGTGGTCTTTCAGAGCGAGGGAGCGCGTTAGTTTGAATGTCCTTTGAGGTGCAGTTGCTGGTTGGTTCAAAGAGTCTCTTTAAAGTCGAAGTTGCCGATTACGTTAATTTCGCTGAAAGTGAACGTAGGAAAGTCCGAAGACGAAAATAAAGAAAGATTAAAGAAAGAGGAGAAACACGGCGTAAAGCTCCCTAAGGAGCCATGGCACGGAAACCTCTCACAGGGAAAAAGCTCTCCCAGAAACTTCTGTGTCAGTCTCTTATGGAGAGGAGGGGTTCACGCCTGCTTCGCGTACGTGAACCAATCATCTTAGAGCATCTCGAGCGGGAAAAGTTCTTCTTTGTCCTGTCAGGATAATTTGTGACGGTATGAAATTTTGTCATTTCTACCCAGAAAGATTGTACACACAGAACAATACATTTTACTGTAATATCCTATGTATGACTTGTTTAGTCAAAACAAGACGGTCAAACAGGTACCAAGAATGGCCGGAAAGAGTAGAAGAAACATAAAGTTACATTCATATGCAGAATTACACACATTTAATGTTCACTCACACGACTATAAAGCCATAATACCGGCTACCATGACCTAGGAAAGATCAAATTCATGTTATACATTTCTTAAGTGGTTATACTTATAGAAAATATAAGATTGCAGAGTCTATTCCTCTTTCTTTATCAGAATTCAAGTGGAAGCTGTGACTCCCTTGGAATTCCTTTTGGGGGTCATAAAGTTTTATGACCTAGCAAGAGGGAGAGGCACAGAATTTGATCCTGTTAGGTATTCTTTCTTTAGAAATACACTTAAGATTCAAAGTTACAGAACAGTCTCAAATTTCATCTATAGAATAAGACAAAACTAATTAGACATGCATGCATACAGGAAGGTCAGATACAATTCTGTGTTATATACATTAAGGACATTTCTATCCTAAGTTGCACACAAAGGACGTTTGTGTGCGGGTATGTATGGCGTGTGTGTATAAGTTCATCCCGTGGTTGGCGCGGGCTGTTGATTCCCCCTTCTTGGGGAATCACGTGGGGAATCCTGTGGTCAGCATCTGTCCATCCGTGGTGTGTACCACGTGAGGGTTTTAAGAACAACGGGGTTCTGTTTCTTAATTGCGCAATGCGTCATAAATGGAGTTAATCAATGACCTGCTGGCAGACATTGGGGCACCATTTCACATGATTCAAGGTGATTCAACATATATGTGTTCATATTTGCTCAGTAGTGAATGGAAAACAGGATTCGGTCAGTCGCTACAGATTCCCCCTTTTCGTCAGATGAAGTCCCTGTGTGAACATCATCGGACGACAATCATCACAATGGCCGACTGGCAGGTGAATCCTGATGGTCATGTAGCAGGTGGACCATGGTAGTAGGGTAGCAGGTGGAACCTTATGGTAGGATGGCAGGTGGAACCTGACGGTAGGATGGCAGGTGGATCTTAAAGCTGAGGATTCAGCTCGATGAGGTTTGGCGTGGTCTCTGATTTGGCACCCCCTTTCCGGGGATTCCGTCTGAGACCTTCAGGCACGGCTTTCGTGAGCTCGGCTGTGTCGCATCTGGTTGAGTCTTCTGTACAGAATGAATGCCATGCATAGTGTCAGAGTGTGGCTGATTACCTGTAGAGATGCACAGCACAATGTCGGCTGAGGTCCAGGCTAGGACCGCAGATGAAGTGTTCAGAACGGGCAGTCGAGACAGTGCTTGGATGGCTGTGTTGACTGGAGCAATGTAAATTAATTTGGACCCCCTTTCCTCGATCCAGAGTTCCAGTTCTGGATCTAAGGTGAAGTTGTAGTTCTTAAAGGACGGGAGTTCCAGTGCTGTCTGGTATGCTTTGCTCGGAAGATGGTACAATGCCAGATCATTCAGGTGGAATATGGCACCTTTCGGGGCTTGAATCCACGTACTCTGGTTGAGCATGTTGACACGGCTGGTTGTGTCATGCTGGTCGTAAGTGAGAGTAGCTGTACGCACAGGTGTGTTAACGAGCCACCTGTCACCTACAATCTCTGCTTGCATCTCTGTGACTTTTGCTCGAGGCTTAGCTTGGGCAGGGCAGCGTGTGTCGCTGACCAGGGGTTGCAACCCGCAGGTTCCTTCAGTGTTGTCTCTGAGGAAGGGTTTGCTAGGGCAGAGATAGTGAATGTCTTTGGTGAGGTATACATGTGCAGGTTTGGGGCCAGGTGCAGCTGTGTGTCGCTGTTGTGGGTGTTGCTTTTCAAAAATCTGACATTGGCAATGTCTTTAAGTCTGTAGACTTGGTTTGACTCGCTGATGGATTGGTTCAAGAGCACATCCACTCCCCTCTGCTCGTGATCGACGTAGAGTGGGATGGCGTTACCCAGAGAGTAGGCCAGGTGTATTTGTAAGGGGATCAGTTGGCCTGGTAATGGCGGAAACCAGCATAGTTAGCACAAGGCTTAAGGGTTTCAAGTACGGTGGGATTCTACCCGTGGCTGGGCTGTCATTTGAGGAGTTAACCTCCCACAGCATGTCTGTTATCAGGGCTGTAACCAGCTGAGTTTGGGCAAAGTCATTCTGGAAGACAGTAAACAGCGGTTCCATGCAGTTCATGGTCTGATTCAGCAGGACGCTGTGAATGTTGAGAATGACCATGTTCTTCTCAATGTCTTGCCGATGGTTTGGAAAGATGCACTCTGCGTAGTGAGTTGCTCTTTTAGCTGTGAAAGTTCAGTCTGGATTTCAACCAACTGCCGTTTCGCCGTGGCTATGTTTGCTGTGTGGACACTTGGCATACCAGTGTCGAAAAGAGTTCTGGCGGCAGCTACGGCTCCGAGCAACGCTCCCAGGAACCGTTTGGAGTGTTAGTTGGTGCTTAGGAGTCCTGATTGTGTAACAGTCACTTTCCCAAGTTGGTTGGACATGTGTTCGATCTTGGCCTTGGCGTGAGAGAGGGAGTCCTCTGTCCATCGGGCACTTGCCCAGCCGTATTGGGCTACGGTGCTGGGGTAATGTGCTCTGTAGGCCTTGTGGGGCTGGATGAGTCGAACATGCGCTTGATGGGTGTAGGTCCTGCAGTTGGTGATCAGGAGTCTCAGTTGTTCTCTCGGTGGCAGCTGTCCTCTGGATGGCTGACAGCACAGCATGGCGAACCACAGCAGCAACCTGGTACAGACAAAAGGGAGAGAGGGAAAGAAGGGGAAGGAAGAAGCCAGCAAGGGTTGTCTTTGGTTGGACAGGGCAGTCTTTTATTTCATGGGTGGCAACTAGGTTTAGCTTGCCTTGGCCCATGTTTTGCCACATCTTGCTGCTGGCATGTCGCTTGCTTCAGTGTATTGTCAGTGGCTCTGGTGCTGTGGTTTGCAGTGCATGATGCGTCATGGACGTACATTGGCCTTATCCCCCCTTTGCGCCGTTGCATTACACGTCTTTGCGTTGTGGTGTCAGACGGTGCACACATATAATGTTGCTCTGTGCACGCAGCATGTGCTGGGTGTCATGCAGTGTTCTTAGTAACTGGTTGTCAGAGAGTGTAGACGGCATTCAAGGGTTGGTTGGAGGGGTCTGAGTGGTGATGAAGCAAAGTCTTTATTGTTTCAGAAGCCCGCATGTTCGTTATGTTTGTCTTTGTAAACAGCGGAGCTAGCGTAAACTGCTCTGAGGTGAACAGTTTAGTTTGTAAAGTTCTTATGCTGTGTGTAATCACTTCAAACTTCAGGGTGGGTGGGCGGGTTTGAAGTGACCACAGCTAGTCGTTTGGTGTGCCAGGCTTGGCGAGGGTATGGGTTTGGTCATTCAAGTCTTTGTCAAGGCCTGGTTGCCTTGAGTGTCCTTTCACCTTTTTCCAGTAGACAATCATGTTGTTTGTTCTTGTGATGTCATCGCATGCCTGGAACCGGTGTTGGTGTGTGACAGGCATGTGTTTTGAAGTCTTACAGCCATTTTGTTTCCAGCCTGGAAGTTGGTATGGGAAACTGAGTGTGGCATAGTTAAAGTCTGTGCACATAAGGAGTTCTTTGATGTTATGCGTCAACGCGATGTGCAGCGTTATGAGAATGGCTGCTACCTCAGTATATTGTGATGACTGCGGGCCCAACTTGAAGTATTGTGGTGGGCACGGTATGTCATTTACCCACAGCATGCCCGCACCTGATTGAGGGGTGCCCTCATGGTGGTAGGAACATCCATCGATGTAGGCTGTGGGCATACCTTGACACGCATTCTCTTTAAAGTACCTGTGACAGGTCAGTTGTTGTTGGGGTTCTTCTACATCCACCGTTGCAGCTGGTGTGTTATCAGAGCAGTTTTGGCAGGCTGCCAGGCCGTTGCCTAGCGCAGACTTGTGATTTTGAGCATGACGTGCCTCAACATTGCGCGCCTGGAGGGCCATTAACCATGTGGCTATGCGTGAATTGGTGACCACGCCATCTCGGATGCGCTGGCTGTTGAGGAACGTTACAGCCCATACAGTGCATAGCAGAGATTTTTCACAGTCTGAGAATGTAGTCTCTGGTGGGAGAAGTGTCTTACTGGCATATGTAACGACTCTTTTGTCTTGATCATGCCTTTGGTACAGGCCAGCACTGAGACAGTGGTTGGAGAACCCAGCTTCTGGATAGAACTCTTTTTGTGGGTCAGGGTAAGCCAGACATGGAGCTGTGCCTAGGTGTCGTTTAGCTCATTCATGGCATTTTCTTGAACTTCTGTCCATACAAATGGGCAGTCTCTTTTTTAGAAGGGCAGTTAGAGGTTTCGCAATGTCTGAGTAGCTTTTGCTGAACTGCCGTGAGTAATTGCACACCCCTAGAAAGCTTCGCAACTCTGAGATGTTGGTGGGTGGCTTGATGTTTTGAACAGCTTGAATATGGCTGGAGTGCGGTTCGATGCCCCGTGATCCGATGAGTAGACCCGCATAGTTGACTTTGGTTCGACACCACTGTCCTTTGTGGAGGGCGTTCTTGGCGCCGGCAGTGGATAATTGGTTCAAAACATAGTCTATCTCTTTCAGGTGGTCAGTCACTGTTCTGCTTTTCATGAGAACATCATCAACGTATATAAGGTTACCTCTCCTTCTGGCATCTGGGCATGCTTTGTTCAGGGAGGTATTAAACTCAGCAGGTGAGTTGGCATAGCCGAACGGCACCTGGTGCAAGTGAATTGTCTGGTACCGAACGTAAAGGCTAGCTTGTGCTGATCTTCTGGATGCACAGGTATGGTCCCGAATCCAGAGGCCACATCAAGTGTAGAGAAGATTGTGTCTCCTCTGATTCTGGGTGTTTCTTGCTCCAGCTGGGTCAAGGGCCATCGGGACAGTGGCACCTGTTGATGCAGTTTCCTGTAGTCAATGGTGGGGTGCCATTTGCCGTTTTGTTTGAGGACGGACCAGATGGGGGCAGAATAGGTGCTGTTGCATGGAAGGATGACACCTTTTTTCAAGCATGGGTTCGATGATCTCTTGCCCCGGTTCGTGTGAAGCGATGGGGATCTTGTACTGCCTGACAAAAGTGGGAGGAGCATTAGGGTGCATTGGGATGCGCACGGTGTGGAGTTCGGTGAGACCACAATCTAAAGAGTCTTTGGTAAAGGATGCTTTGAACTTGTAAAGTACTTTGTAGATCTGCATCATTTTTAATTGCGTCAGCGTCTTTTAGAATTTGCTGAACCTGAGACTCAAATCCTGGGTACGGCTCCTCTGTTGGTGTGTCGTCTGTCGTGTTGGCAGGCAGAGGTGCAGCAGTGTCGTCAGTCTCGCAGGCAGGCTGTCTGGAGACTTTGTATGCTGCAAGGTGTTGGTCCTCTGTCAGTGCTGTTCTGCATACCTGGTCTTTGTCCATCGGCATGACCGAAGTAATGGAGATGAGTTTGAAGGGTGCTGTGAACACTGTGTGGTCTGTGTTCCCTTCGGGCTTCATTGAATATGGGATGGGCCCAATGATTGGTAGTGTGAGTTCAAAAGTCATGGAAGTCGTGGCTCAATAGCCATCCCACTCGGTAGGCTTTGGGAATTGTGATGTCCCTTGCCATGCCGTTGTTGAAAAGGATGTAGACCACACAAGATGACACTTCAGTAAGGGGTGTGGCTTGCAGCGTGAGTCCAAGTTCAACACATTCAGGTGAGGGTTGAACGAAGCCCAGCGTGTGGTTTAGGGTTCGACCACAACGCATGTTGAACCGGTTGGCGACCCCTTTGGTGTAAAATGGTATCACAGTTTCCTGTTCGTTGATTAGGGTGCAAACCTCAGGAATGGTCTGACCTGACAGGAGGTTCTCAGTGTTGGTTGGAACAACAGGGGGCTGTAAAGTCAATGGGGGCCACACTACCTCATTAATGATGTCCACATGAGCCTTGTGGCGAGTCAGGATGTCTGCTCCGATGTAGACATCATGGGGCGGGTCCGGAAGGATCAGGAAGTAATGGGTCAGACAGTCGGTGGTTCCAGTTCAGGTTCAAAGCGCAGACACCTTTGGCCGTCATCATGGTTGATGGGCATGTGTTTAAAGGAAAATGGGTGTGCTTGCTGGCAGAAGGAAGGTCCGGTGTGTCTTCAATGAGAGCATTGAATAGTGAGACACTGATGGCTGAGTTGTCTGCCCATAGTGCAAGTACAATGTCAGTGGTGGTTACGTCATTCAACTACAGGTCAGTTGTGACCTTGGGGCAGAAGGAATCAGAGACTTTGGTGAGCTGAAATGTGCAGAGTGGTGAACTTAAATCTTGGTCTGGTGCTGGAACTGTGTCCCCGTGGCTGGCTGTGAGAGTTCCCGTGAACTCTGTGACCTGACAGTCTGGCTCTGCGGGAATTCTCGTGACCTCTGTGACCCAACAGTCTGGCTCGGGTGGCCTGTGTGACTGGAGGGGGAGGGGTTCCCGCACTTGAGCCCAAACTTACAGTTATTTGAAGTCCAGTAAAGGTTCAAAGCGATCTAGCAGGTCTTTGCCAATTAGAAGTGGGTAAGTGTTCATTTTTGAGATGTACACTGGGTGGATCAGATTCATGGAACCAATTGTCAGGTGGATGGGAGCTACCTGTTTGAGCCGGATGTCATTCTGGCTGTGGGATTGCACATTCAGCTCACATGTTTGAGATTTAAGAGTTCGATCTTGGCTCTTAGTTTTAGCACTGAGTCTTTCAAATAGTTGGGCTGACATTAACGTGATGTCTGAGCCGGTGTCTAGCGGGGTGTCAAGGCTCAAATCATTGTTCACAGTGGTTGTTAGGTAGAGGGTTCGGCCCACCCCCTTTTTGATCAGGTTTCCCAGAAGTCTTGGCGTCGGGGCAGGTGTGACGATCAATGGGTGGTTAGGACCGGTTTTGTGTGGCTCTCTGCGGGTGCAGATAGCCAAAACAGCATTTTCTGGTACCTTGGGATAGTGGTACCTAATATGAGGAAGTGTGCTGTCTTATTCAGGGTGTGCAGCTGTCAGCTGTGGAGCTTGGGTGATGCTGACACCTTGTGATGTGACAGTTAGCTCTGTGGTCTTTGGCTGACGAGCAGTGTTCTGGGTGCCTGTTTCAAGTCTTACGCTTAGACATAGGACGTCTGGCTCGTCCCTCTTGTTTCTGCTGCCTGGGTTTGAGTCTCTTGGTGATGGGGGTAAGCTGTTTCTGGGTCGCCGGCAGGCTTCCCAGAATCTTTCAGAGCGCTCGCTCTGGTGCCTTGGACGAGCACCATTGCGGCTGTGCTGCCCTCTGCTGGCTTGGAACTGTCTTGACTCTCTGTACAAAGTTCTGTGGTGTTGTGGGGCGCCCTCTAGAGTCAGCTCTGAATAGTGTTCGGAGAGAGGGAAGATGGTGTTGTTTTTCACAGTCTTTCTGGACACAGTCTTTTGCTTGACATAAGCTTTGTGAGCCAAGTCTCGTAGCTGTTGGGCAGACATGGTCCGTGAACAGGCCAGGATGCCCATGTGATGACTCACTGTGGGATGCAGGTTTTGGAGAAACAAGAGTTCTGAAGTTTGAAATCCTCTTCCATACCTGGCTCTTTCCGTGCTCCGAAGTAGGCTTGTCGGAATCGGCCGTAGTAGGTCTGTGGGGTTTCAAGTCTTGTCTGCTTGAGGTCCATGGCAATGAGGACCCCTTGTTCTGATTCCGGATCAGAGAATTCTTTAATCAAAGATTGTCGCAGCTGCTGGTAGTCAGTTTTGACAGTCTCTGGTTGACGATATAGGAAGCTGCGCATGTCACGGCTAGACGTAATCTTTAGCAGGTGAAATCTGTCACAAGTAGTTACATTGGCTACAGTCTGTGAATGAAAGTCGATGTCTTGCAGGGTTCGGAGTGAACGTAGGGATGTTTCTGGCCAGCTTGACGAGTTCTTTGGGGGCCATGCCATGGTTAGCGGCAGGGGTTCTCTGGAAGCTGGCTGGTGACATTTTGAGCAATGGGCTTTTAACCCCCCCCTTTCAGCTCTGAGTTTGTGGCTGAAAGGTACGGACTGGCTGGTTAGGGGAAACTTTGTGGTGTGCGTTTCCCCTTCCCGGTCATTCTGCAGTCTATAAGAGTGTTTCAACTCTTCGTGAACAATGTCAAGTTCGTTTTTGAGATCGTGTCTCTGCTGAGTAAGCTCGTGGATTTCAGCTCGGGCTGCGTGCAAGCGGTTTTTGCAGGCCTTGGCTTTAGCGTCTCTTTCTTTTAGTTTAGTCTCTGCTCTTGCAAGGAGAGCTTCAACTTGTCGGAGTTTCTCGTTGAGTTCCTCTCTGGCGTTTCTCTCCGCTTGCTTTATTTGTTCTGTGTCGAGACGAAGATCACACAGGGCCTTTTGAAGTCTTTCTGCTTCTTTCTGTAGCGCTGGGTCTGTTGCATCCTCTGTCCCGCGCTGGTCGTGGGTCTCGCGGAGTAGTTGATCTAGATGGCTCTGCGCGTGGGCCTGGTTCCTCCGGTTGAAGCTTTAGCGTTGTGGCTTCCTGCTCCAGGCTGATGCTGCTCCTTTCGCTGAGCCGTGCCTGGGCGAAGGGGTTGTGTGGGATGCCTCCGACGATTCTGGCCCAGTCTTTGTAGTTGTAGCTCTGGGTCGGATCGTGGGCCATCAGCTTGTCCACGTCGGCGTCCTTAGGCAGGAAGGAGGTCGTCATGGCTCTCGACCATGACTGTAGGACCGGAACATACTGGCTCACTGTGGGCGAGAGGAACACAACACACAAAAAAAAGAGACCAGTGCAAGTTCGTTCTAAGGTTAACGAGCTATACTCATACGGGCTATGCCGTTTATGAGAATTTTGGGGCTAACTGATGTAAACAGTTAGCGGAGCCAATTGATTTGGGTCGACGAAGGACCCGAACTAGAGATTTGACAGGCAGTAGCCTAGCGGGTCACGTGATGACACCGGCTGCTTGGTTTGTCGCTCTATTCTATTATTTAGCTTCCTTGGTGGCTCTCACAGGTTACTGTCTCTAAGTGAAATGAAAGAAACAAATCACAACAGAACACAGCGATAGAAAAGATCAGAATGAAATAAAACAATGAAAATGAATAGGTCTGTAATGAACTGGAATAAATACTAACACTGGAAGTGTTAGGGAGACTAAGGAGGCCTAAGCCTACTACCGCTGATAGGGTTTAAGATAGGGCCTACGGGTGAGTGGGGTTGTCGGGATAGCAACCTAAGAAGGGTGGTTTGGAGAAGAGATGGGCCAAACACTTAAAATATCCGGGAGATATCTAGTATTTTGTGGCTTATAGTAAGTGGGAGGGTTTTTTTTTTTATTAAATTTAGTTTACCTGCGGTGAATTGAGTCCACTCCGGTGAGAACCAGTGGCATGGTCAACCTCCCTGGCGCTTCCCAAACACTCAACCGTGGTGTCCTCGGCCCTCCGTTACTCTGTGTCGCGTTTGTAATGGAAATTTTACATTTAGATGTGTTCTTTTATCTTTTAGATGTGTTCTGTTATCTTTTAGATGTGTGCAACTTTTATTAACATTGAGGATTTATGTACTAATAAGCATTTAAAGGAAGATGTTCATATAAGCAAAAGGACATTTATGTACTAATAAGCATTTAAAGGAAGATGTTCATATAAGCAAAAGGACATTGTTAAAAATATAATCAAGCTGTTAGAAATGCAGAACTTAGAATAGGCTTTCTAAGGACAACTTGTACGTGTGACAAAACCCAAGTAGCAAAGGGACAATGTGTACTCCAAGTGACCTATTGTTTGCTTCAAGTGGAAAATGTGTGTGTGTGCAGTTTTTGATCAAGCCAGACATAGGCAAAAAGTATGAACTTGAGCAATACCAAAAAGTATGAATTTGAACAACAGCTAAAAACAGGAATTGAACGGTAGCTGAATAGCAGGAAAACTTAACGAAGATGTCATTGTTCTGTCTAGACGAATTTATGTCCAACAAGCGATCTTGAACAAGCACATTTCCTGGTAAGGTAACCGAAGCAATCTTCTAAAACAGATGCAGCCTACTCAGGATGTGTTAGGGTATATAACGGGGTGAAAGGGATCAGCCCTTTGCCCTTCTCATGTCACACTGTGTGTGAACTGCCTTTCTTGCAAGAAATAAAACGTTTGATACTTTGACTTTTCCAAGGTTTCCACTTGTCTCCTTCCTCCTAACTTTTCGAATAGAATTATTTCCACGACAAATGGCGACGAGGATGGGATCGCGAAACTGATGACCTCCGTGGAAGAAGCGATTGACTGATCATCCCAAAGACAAGAAGTCTGTGGCTCCAACCCCCATCTTTGAGGGACGGGAGAATTGTGGACACCACGAGAGGCCTAGGTGGACGCGATCCCGAATGAGAAAAGCACCAAGAGACGGTGAGAGAAAATTATTTACGTGGTAAATAAGAAAATTATTTGCGTATTGAATATTTTTCCTAGAAGGGTCAGAGCCTTGGAATAAGCCTGAAAGTAACTTCCAAGCAGAGTTTGGAATAAGCCTGAAAGTAATTTCCAAACAGGGTTTGAGAATAAGCCTGAAAGTAATTTCTCGAATGCCATGTATTAATTATTTTAGTTTGAGATAAGCCTGATAGTAAATTCTCAAACACCAGATAGGTGCCTGTTTGAAATAAGCCTGATAGTAATTTTTCAAACAGTACAGAGGCGCTTATTTGGGAAAGACCTGCATCGACGGATGCAGGCAGTTTGAAAGTCCTATATTGACGAATATAGGCAGGTGCGTGGTGGCCACGCGGGGAAATAATTAATACAGTGAATATAGTGCGTGGTGACCACGCGGGGGAAAAGATTTAAATACGCAAATATAAACACTGATGAGTAAAAGAAATAAGCACTAATGGGTAATGAAAATTCGAAAAGAGAGGAGGAACAGGTTGATTTTTCTAAGGGTTCATATAAAGCTATGGATAAAATAATGGGAACTTGGTATCATGCTTATGTGCCGTTTTTGAAAAACCAATATGGGTTTAATGGGGGTTTAAGCGTGTCACATTTGACTCAAACCAAAGTAAATTGGGTAACTCATATTGTCAAGAAAAAAGACAAAGACCAGTACAAGAAATGTGGTGAAATCATAGTAAAATGGTTAGAAGAGGCAACAAAAACAAGTCTGTCGTGCCATTGCACCATTATACTCTGATCAAGAAAGACAGGAAGCATCAAAGAAAGCATTACAGAATCTTAAAAATGACTGTTCTGATATTGCTGACTCTTCTTCTCCCTTTTTTGGTCAATTTATGAGAATGATGGTGGAAGACGGGGGTTATCCGGCTCATCGCCCACCTGCTCTCAATCCTGGTCAAAGCGGAGCTGCTGCAGGAGGACCACAAGCCAGTGCAGCATCCGGAGTGCAAGCCAGCGTACCAGCTGGTCAACCACCCAGATATACTCCGTCGGAGAAAGAGACAAAGACAATATCGACGACGCGCTCTGGGACAGCGTATAATGAAGAAGGGGGGAAGAGATGCAGCAAAGAGCTAGAAGAACTGCTAAGCACAAACCTGAAAGACTTAACTTTGCACTCACGAAGAAATGCGACAAGAAAACTCAGCCAAAGTTCGACCAGGTTAACGGGCAAACGACGACAAGGGCAGCAACCGTACCTGCGGAATCGACACAACAGACACCAGTCTGATGATTCAGAAACGGAGGTAAAGAGTGAAAGCGACGGTGACGACGAAAGTCTCCTAAATCTTCAGGCACCGATGCTCGAAGTAGCAGGACCAGAAGGAGCGGTTCTGGTAATGCGACCATGGACCCAGGAGGACCTGAAACAAGCTTCTGCACACTTGCCAAACATTGAAACAGGTGGGGCAAAACTGGGTGCTGATTTAGCTGTTTTCTGCAGAGAATTCAGACCGACTCTTAATGAACTGTGGAGATTAATGGTTTTGAAATATGGACCAGTGCAAATGGCTAAATTGTCAGACAAGTGGCCAGTGGATGCACGTCTGAAACACATCAACTACGACGATCCGAGCAACAACGACTACACAAAGAACGTCGAAACCATAGTCAAAGCTTTGAAGACAGTTTTTCCACGCACGTTGGACATTCACAAAGTTCGGCAATGTACTCAAGGAAAAGATGAAACTACAGAAGCGTATTTCCTACGACTGAAAGAGTGCTTTGATCGACATGGTGGTATGGATAAGAGACAACCGCCAACGGACCCGGATGCGGGACCTATGGGGTCTGATCCATATGATGACTATCTAAGAACTTTGTTCATGGATGGACTTGATAAAGAAATTTCCAAAGCAATTCAGAAAACCTGTGTTGGGTGGCAACTGACTTCCACAACGGAAATCAGACGGCATGCGAGACATCATGAAGAAATAATAAAGACAAGACAGACAACCAAGACCGCCAAGCAAGACAAAGATCTTTCTCTAGCTCTGATAGCACTGCACATGAGCGACAACAACAACCCGAAACCACACCGCTACCACTATAACCAAAGAAGTGGTGGAGGAAGAGGCAGAGGACGTGGTCGAGGCAGAGGTAGACATTTTTCACAAGATCAACAACGTCCAGATCGAGACACTTGTTTCATTTGTGGACAGAGAGGACATTGGCGTGACGCTTGTCCGCAAGCAGCAGCCTACAAAGCAGATCAGGCGGATTGAGAGAAGGAGGGTGCGAGCAACGGGTTTCCTGTCTCTCCATCAGATAAGTATCATTCTCCTTTAATTTCTGACTTTGCTCTTTGCAATGAAGATGGGCTTGCTAATGTTTTCTATAAGGCGCATAAATCTTTACCTTTGATAGAAGTAAACGTTCTTGACAAGACACTGTTATTTTTAATTGACACTGGTGCAACATTCTCCTTAATAAAAGAAACAGAATTGACACAGCCAGTTTCACGTTCTGGAAAAACAACTTTTTCCAGAAGTGCCACGGGTCATGTAGTCAAAGAATCATTCTCAACGCCGCTTGAGTGTTCAATTGATGGGAAAAAATTTGAGCATTGTTTTTTGATTACTCAAACATGTCCAGTAAATCTACTGGGTCGAGATTTACTTTGTAAACTGGGTATTTCTGTTCACTGTACTGCTGAAGGGATTTCTGCTGACATGAGAATGCTGTACGAAGCTGCAGGGGAAAAACCCTTGTTTGTGTATGAATGGCAAATTTCTAACACATGTCTGACCACAAAGGCTCACGACAGAGTGTTGCCATCTTCTGAATTTATGAATGATACAGATTTGCACTGTACTTCACATGTCAGCACTGACCCTGATGATGAATATGCTCAGCAATGGTTTTATGTTCCTGATGATGTGGAAGATATAAAGACAGATTATCTTTATTGGACAAACCACTGGTGTGTTTTGAATGTGAAACTGACTGACAAACAGGCAATGTTTTATGACGTGAAAAATGCACAGCCACATATTTCACTGGCCAAACCAGTGAAGGCTGAATGGCGTGACGCAGGTCCATTCATGGCCAAGTGCCATGAATTGACCGACTGGGTCATAATAGATCAAAAGAGACTGATCTGCCAAAGCGAAAGTACCGGATGGTTCAAACAGCCATGTCATAAAACATTGAGAGGGTTGCGAGCAGTTACAGTGTTAGAAGAGGAAATGAGTTTTGGCAGTCTGACCTTATCGCACCTCCCTGTCATTCCGGAGGGGTTGGAGGGAGTTCCGAGTTGTCTATGGGCTAAAGATAAATATGATGTAGGTCTGATTGCTGATTGTGAGCCGATTCAAATTAAGCCTAAATCTGACTACAGGCCAAAGAAAATGCAGTATCCGTTGAAAAAGGAAGCAATTGAGGGCATTACTCCGGTGTTCAATTCTTTGTTGGAAAAAGGGGTTATTGTTGAGTGTCCGGACTCGCCTGTCCGAACACCCATTTTTCCAGTAAAGAAAATAAGAGACCACAACGAAGCGGCTGAATATCGATTCGTGCAGGACTTAAAAGCTGTTAATGAGGCAGTCTTCGCAAGAACGCCGTTCGTCCCCAATCCGTACATGATCTTATCTCAAATTCCAGCTGGAACCAAATGTTATACATTGGTTGACATTTCAAATGCGTTCTTCAGCGTTCCAGTACATCCTGACTCACAATTTTGGTTTGCATTTAATTTCAATGGTAAGGCGTACACCTTTACACGTTTGCGTCAGGGATATTGCGAAAGTCCAACAATTTACAACGAAGCTTTGAAACGCAGTTTAGAAGATTTGGTTCTTCCGCCTGGCGTGGCTCTGTTGCAGTATGTCGATGATTTGTTACTTTGCTGTCCAAATGAACAGATCTGTAAGCAGGCTACCATCACATTGTTAACTTACTTGGCAGAGCGGGGCCACAAGGTCAATCCAAGTAAGGTAGCTGTAAATCAAACCAAAGTCACATTTTTAGGTCATGTGTTGACAGCAAATGGGAAATCATTGTCTGACAAAAGAATCACTGCCATACAGAACATTCCTAAACCGACCACTAAGAAGCAAATGATGTCATTTTTAGGAATGACTTCGTATTGTAGGACATTCATTCCTAGCTACAGCGACAAGGAAGGGCCTTTGTCAGCGTTAATTTATGGCCAGGATATGGCAGCCTCTGACAAATTGACATGGACCGCAGAGGCAGAAAGTGCTTTTTGTGAAATGAAACAGGCATTGCTGAGTTCACCTACTCTTGGCATCCCAAATCCTGATAAGCCATATACGCAGACAGTTGCGGAGAAAAATGGTTACATGTCTTCTGTCTTGTTACAGGAGCATGGGGGCAAAGTGAGACCAGTGGCATATTTTTCAACTAAGTTAGACGCAGTAGCGAGAGGACTTCCTGCTTGTCTGAGAGCTGTGGCTGCAGCTGAGAGAGCTGTGGTAGCCTCTAGAGATTTTGTAGGTTTCAGTGATTTGACACTGCTGGTGCCACATGCTGTGTCAATGATTTTATTAGAACAAAAGACTTCTCATTTATCTACAGCACGATGGCTGAGATATAATTTTGTGCTGCAGGAAATGCCTAATGTTACGGTTAAACGTTGTAATGTTTTAAATCCAGCTACCCTGCTCCCAACGGAGCAAGACGGTGAACCTCACTGTTGCGTTTCAGCCTTGGAACAGATATGTAGTCCGAGACCAGACTTGACAGACGAGGCTTTACCCAACAGTGACATGATTCTTTTTGTGGATGGGTCATCCAGCAGAGATGACCTAGGCCAAAACAGAGCTGGATATTCAGTAGTTTCCTTAACTGAGGTTCTGGAACAACACTCATTGCCGTCACATTTTTCTGCACAAGCTGCTGAACTGGTTGCTCTGACTGCAGCATGCAAATTGGCAAGTGGCCAACGTTTTACAATTTACACTGACTCAAGGTATGCTTTTGGTGTTGTGCATGATTTTGGGGCATTATGGAAACATCGAAAGTTTCTGAAAGCAGATGGCAAGCCAATATTAAACCACCTGCTGGTGAGTGAATTGTTGGATGCTCTGCTGTTGCCAAAGGAAGTGGCTGTTTGCAAGTGCCAAGCTCATACTACGGGAAGTGATGATGTTTCTAAAGGAAACAGAGCGGCTGATTTAGCTGCGAAAGCCGCAGCTCTACTTCCTGTCCAGATAACCACTGCAGCACGATTGAATGAGGAACTAGGTGACATAGAAATGATGCAGCAGCATGCTTCATCCTCTGACAAGGAGAAATGGAGAAATGCAGGGTGTGTGTATGAGAATGGACAATGGAGGGGCCCCAATAATAAACCATGTTTACCTTCTCATTTCTTTCAGGCTTATGCTAAGTTGACGCATGGACTGGACCATACGTCAAAAAGCGGGATGTTTACTGTTATACAGAATAACTGGTTTACCAAAGGTTTTTCCACAGTGGCAGCAGATTTTTGCAGCAGATGTCTGATTTGCGGAACTAACAATGTCGGCAGGGGTCAGGCAATGAGACAGGCGGGGCATCCCAGGCCGCCAAGACCATTCTCACATGTAATGCTTGATTATATTGAATTGACACCATCTGACAAAAAGAAATACTGCATAGTTGCGGTGGATATGTTTTCAAAATGGGTAGAAGCAATGCCTACAACAAAGGCAGATGCAAAAGGGGTGGAAAAACTACTCCTACAGGAAATCGTCCCACGATGGGGGATACCTGAGAAATTATCAAGTGACAATGGTTCACATTTTGTAAACAGCGCGATCTCAGCAATTGAAGCATTCCTGGGTACTTCCTGGAAGTACCACTGCTCCTATTGGCCACAGGCAGGAGGCGCTGTTGAACGTGAGAACGGAACCATTAAGAATAAATTGGCAAAAATTTGTGATGAAACAGGGCTTTCATGGCCAAAGGCCCTGCCCATTGCATTGACTTATATGAGAATGAGAAAGAGGGGACGCAGCTCTCAGCTCTCTCCATTTGAGATTCTGTTTGCTCGTCCACCTCACATGGGCTGGGAACCACATGATCCTAGACCACTGCCTGACACCACTCTTTGTGAACATGACATGTTGCAATATTGTGTTGAACTGGATAAGGTGTTTGCTGATATCTCAAAACAGGTCAAAGCAGCAGTTCCAGAGCCAGCTGAGACGGCCCTGCACAGCATCAGGCCAGGTGATTTCGTACTGATAAAGGATCTGAGGCGGAAACACTGGAAAGCAAAGAGGTGGCAGGGGCCATTTCAGGTTTTGCTGACAACTCACACTGCGGTGAAAGTCGAGGAGAGGGCTCCGTGGATCCATGGGACGCACTGTCGAAAAGTGCCAGCTCATGCGGTAGCTGCAACGGGGAAAGTGCCAGCTCATGCGGTAGCTGCAACGGTGCCAGCTCATGCGGTAGCTGCAACGGAAGAAGAATCCCATTCAC
Organism: Gila orcuttii; assembly: GCA_026230005.1. NCBI lineage: Eukaryota > Metazoa > Chordata > Actinopteri > Cypriniformes > Leuciscidae > Gila > Gila orcuttii. The sequence continues at coordinate 27,816,281 of JAPDVR010000005.1, read as the reverse complement.
AGCTAACGAGTACCGAACAGGTGTCAGAATAACCAAAGTTGCTTGTCAGCCTGTCGGTTATTCACTAGAAGACCATCGTCATTGGAGAGAGGACGAATCAATAGTACAGGACGATTCTGCAATTTTAGGAGTAGTCCGTACTGCGTCAAGGACTCTGTGGTGTTTTGACGGAGTGGGCATTGCAGTTAACTGTCTAATAATATCTACAAGACCTGCCCTGAGACCAACAATACATAGGGAAACAGGACTCATATCATTTTCACAAGAACATTTTCTTGCCTGGCGAGGTTGCACTGTGTGGCAATATGTTACTAAATCTTATCCTCTTAACTAGCCTGGCCATAGGCCTAGCACAGGATGGTAGCATAGAGGTGAAAATGACAAGAGGGAAAGGGAGTGAGATAAACATAATATGTGATCCTATTTCAGCAGCAGGACCTGGGTATAATCCAGAGCGTTTGAACAAATGGGGTAAAGCCATGTATTTTTGTAAGGATCCCTGTGCATGGCAAGATGTGTATGGAGGTAATAAGGAGGCTATCAGTGAAGGTCTGTTGAGCAAGGTGGGGTATACCTCAAGTAATGGTTTTAGCAAACGGGTGATGTCAGGTCTCATAAAGTTCGAAGAAATCACTGAAAATTTTAAAACCAAACTGAAAGTTACGTTGTCAACAGGAAATGATGGCGCGACTCAGTGGGGAGGAAAATTTTTCTGTGTTTGGTGGACCGCAGGTACCGACACTTATGTTCCAATTGAAATTAAAATGGTAGATCCGCCACCAGAAACTCATAGCCTGTCTGAACTAATAACTCATACTAGCATATCTGAAGAAGAGGACGCTGAATTAGAAAAACAGTTTAATTTGCATCATGAAGACGTAACTATAACACAAAGCAGAATTCAATGTGGGGGTAACAAAGCATGTATGTTGAGTTTACTTCAACGACAAGCTTTGGCCATAAACCAATCATGTTGGTGGTGTCTGCAAATGGATAGAACTTGGAGGGTCCATCCATTGCGATCGGCAAATTTAGGAGAATTAATAGGATTAATACCATGTGCTATGTGGAAATTACTGAATGCAAAAAACTCGAGAGAAATCAAATCAATATCCCCACAGAAGGTAGTGTGTCAAACTCAATCAGAACACAGTACTAGAGGCTATGACAATGTATGGGTAGTAAAACCACAATTGGGCGACGTGTGTTTATGTAAATTGGAGATCCAACGGGGTGCAATAATGGTTGGTACATCACACTGCAAAACCACGATAATCATGAGTAATGACAAATGTATAACATCGGATGGTACGTTTATCACGTGCCCAGGTGACAACTATGATCTAGGAGAGACAGCGGCTGGAACAGTATGGGTTTGTGGTCAAACCGGTTTCCATTCTCTTCCCAAGAAATGGACTGGGTGCTGTTATCCAGGACTTTTAGACGTAGGGACGGAAGTTTATGTCAATAATGAAAATAAAAACCTTAAGCCATCTTCTATAAGATCGAAAAGAAGTCTAGCGGATGAGAAGATGCCTATTATGTTTCAAGGTACCAAACTTTGGGATCCTTGGACGAGCAGAATAGCTATGACTGGTTGGTCTTTCCTTGTGGGGGGAGGCACTGCTGCTAGCTTGCTAAAAATAAATGGCTTAGCCTGGCAGGTATTACGCTTAGCGAATGAGACTGAAGATGCGTTAAAACAACTGAACACTGAACTTAGGGGAATTAGAGAAGCCGTAATACAACATAGACTCGTTTTGGACATGATCACCGCGGAACGCGGGGGGGGGGGTGTGCAAAATGCTAGGAACCTCGTGTTGTTTTAATCTGCCTGACGTTTATAATAACGTAACCAACATAATAGAGCACATGAAAATGGCCGTAGCCACACCTGGAGACATGTCATCTTCACTGGATAGGTGGTTTTTGAGCTTGCAGGGGTGGACGAAATGGCTGATAAGTACAATTATGCCAATAGCATGTTTAGTTTTGATTTTGCTTCTGATGATTCCATGTTTTATGAATTGTATTTCTACTTTCACTGCTAAAGCGGTGTCTACCACTATGGTCAGAATGACTGCAGGGGAATACGTAACAATGATACGTAGGGCACCAGAAGATGAAGTTGAGGTTACAGTGCCTGAAGCTGAGACATACGAGAACGAGAGCGAACATGAGTTTGACTAAGAAATGAAGTAACCATAGGAAAAATTTACCTGTTGTAAATTACTATGATTATGGAGAAGTAAATGTCAAATTTGTATGTATGTTCTTTGAATGAACATGGGGTGGAATGTAATGGAAATTTTACATTTAGATGTGTTCTTTTATCTTTTAGATGTGTTCTGTTATCTTTTAGATGTGTGCAACTTTTATTAACATTGAGGATTTATGTACTAATAAGCATTTAAAGGAAGATGTTCATATAAGCAAAAGGACATTTATGTACTAATAAGCATTTAAAGGAAGATGTTCATATAAGCAAAAGGACATTGTTAAAAATATAATCAAGCTGTTAGAAATGCAGAACTTAGAATAGGCTTTCTAAGGACAACTTGTACGTGTGACAAAACCCAAGTAGCAAAGGGACAATGTGTACTCCAAGTGACCTATTGTTTGCTTCAGGTGGAAAATGTGTGTGTGTGCAGTTTTTGATCAAGCCAGACATAGGCAAAAAGTATGAACTTGAGCAATACCAAAAAGTATGAATTTGAACAACAGCTAAAAACAGGAATTGAACAGTAGCTGAATAGCAGGAAAACTTAACGAGGATGTCATTGTTCTGTCTAGACGAATTTATGTCCAACAAGCGATCTTGAACAAGCACGTTTCCTGGTAAGGTAACCGAAGCAATCTTCTAAAACAGATGCAGCCTACTCAGGATGTGTTAGGGTATATAACGGGGTGAAAGGGATCAGCCCTTTGCCCTTCTCATGTCAGACTCTGTCTGTGTGTGAACTGCCTTTCTTGCAAGAAATAAAACGTTTGATACTTTGACTTTTCCAAGGTTTCCACTTGTCTCCTTCCTCCTAACTTTTCGAATAGAATTATTTCCACGACACGTTGCGCCCTCCCAAACAGTCTTTTTGACTTTAAACACAACTCGGCAACGCCAAGATGTCAACCGCCAGACAACACTACAAAATTGGGCTGTTCCCCAGAACCCTCCCGGAGGAGTGGCCTCTTTTTAGGCCCCGGTTTAGGTACTGGTCCCAGAAATTGCCTTTTGTGTCGGCTGGACTGGTTGACTACCTTTGGAGTGCCAAATTGCTGATGTCAGCACTGCGGGCCGCAACGACGGACAGAGATAAGAGAAACCGAGATTCACGCACAGCCAGTGTTGGTAACGCTGGTCGGACAACCCTGCTGGCCGGAACACCACCAGAGATGACTTCAAATCACCAAGGGAGTTACTACAATAGATACACAAAAGGATGAACAAGGGAAGCATAAAGTGAATTAAGGCTTGTTTGTTTAAACCAAATTGAGTGATTATTTATGTAGCAATAAGAGTCGAAGGTTTTACTAAATAATAATTAAAAAAAAAGGAATTATGATAATGTTGGTAATTATCAAAATAACCTCACCCAAAAGAGAGGAAAAATAATAAAAATCTAAATATGAAGAGACAGGATTGAAACACGGTAGAAGCAGGCCGCAGTAGTGGGTTTTCACCACAAGGGGGCGTACTCCTTCTCCGTGCTTTGCCTGGGTAGACAGAACACTTGATTCAAATTCAAAATTCAAAACTTGTTTAAATTTAAAATTTAAAACAAGCAGGAAAGAATTAAAAGGGGAAATCAGAATTATATCCTATAATAGCTAATAAGGTAAAGCATCATTAATACCTACAAAATAATCAAAAGGGGAAGATGAGATAGATGCCCAATTCAGTGAAAGGAGGAAAAGCGTGATACTGACTTAGTGAGGAAGGCCACAGGGTGGCGCTGTTTCCTCAACATGGATATCAGTGGCTGACAGGCAAACACGACGTAATTTACACTGGTTTAAAACCAAATTAAAATAAGCGTGAAAGGAGATTGAGAAATCAGGATAAAATTTTATAATAATTAACGATAACAGTAAAGTATCATCAATAACTATAAAATAGTCAAAAGAGAAAAGTAGAAATAGGCAATTCAAAACAGAATTGAAAAGAGAGACAAGGAGAGTTGAGTGAGCGGACGTAGAAGGCAGCCACTAGGGGACTTCTAAGTGGGCTCTCTCTGGCTGTGCTGGGATTTAGTTTAAGTTTTAATTCAAATCTTGTTTGACCAAACTTAAAGTAAATGTACCAGTCAAAAGCAGAAAAATTTGTCAACCACAAAATAATATTCGCACAAGCAAAGCTATAAATGCAAATAATTATTGAGAATTTAGACAGGCTAATTCACAGGGAAATGAATTCAGCAGTAAAGAGAATATTACCTTAAACGGCCACGAGATGGCGTAATTGTGCTCATGCATGCTGAAGTCAGAAGGCGGGGCGTAATTTGATATTTCTAAATACCTAAAGGACGCCCTCTGGTGTTTAGCAAGCGGAATTACAACCGACTTTAATGTGATTTAAACTTAGAGCTTTCAGCTCCCGTCGTGCGCTGATTTCCTGCCATAAATCACAAATAAACAAACAGATCTCTGTGGATCTTTTCGGTGCTATAGTGCACAAGAGCGTGAAACAGGATTTCTTCGCTGTGAAAACACGCGGATGTGAAACAACAGGAATTTTCGTCTGTTGTTACTCACATAAACATTTTTATGTATTAGATTTACATTTAAATGTATCAGATCTTTAATTGGGTAGCTAAACCAATTTTGACCAGGAGTTTACCGTTTTTGTTGAATATCACTGGGTTAACCACGAATTCAATAACGACATTATGTAAGTAAGGCCTTTTACCACTGAAGAGAGGAAACTCGCTCTCGATCAGATTTACGTCTTGCTCTGAGAAAGAGATTCTCGTCTTAATCAGGCGTTTAAATAATATTAACATGTACCAGCTGTAAAGAGTTTGCTTCGTCTTTACAGGGACAGGTATAATATTATGAACTGCAGTTTAATTTAGCAATTAACAGTGTTCACATGTTAAACATATTTCACAGGGTCAATTTGCTTAACTGAGATCGGCTTCGTGCCGATCAGTTCTTCAGTGGGTTGCGTTGCGCGACTTTCACTGGAGCGCGCATTAAAAAAAAATTAATACACAATATACTCATAGATTGAAACTGAATTTGCTCATAAAACAAAGTTTGAAATGCCCGCACCCTCCACCAAACATGTAGCGACAATGAGTCTTACATTAAATGCATTAACATTAGCTCAAATGATATATAGGAAATTTCAATAATTAATCATGAATATGATTAATATTGCATATTACAGTTAAATTATCGAAGTTGAAAATAGATCGATTGTAGGCTATATATGAATGATCAATCACAACGAAATATAATTCCTCATTCATATATCAATGGTCCCTTTCCAGATCGATTATATGAGATAACCTTTAATGGAATTAATTTAGCTATCAAACTGTTTGTCCAGCAAACGGCCGTAAGATTAACTTATCAACTTCTCAACAAGGTTATCCCTTCCTTATAATTCCAAAAAGCTATTTTCTGGCCATGAAAATTCACCTTCTTGTTATTATAAAATTTAGGTTACTGAAATAGTAACGAATTGTAAAGCTTTGTAGCTAGATCAAACACTTCATTGACTTTGTAAAAATTAGCATTTCAGACGAACAATCAAGAATATAATGGTTTTAATAATTGGACTAATAATGCATCAAACTACAATTCACACGGGATACATGTATGTACACTCGAAACAAACAAACGAAAAACATTACAAACACGAATTAAAATAGGATGAGAGAGGGAGAGAAAACGATATATATATATATATATATATATATATATATCGTTTATATATATATATATATATATATATATATATATATATATATATATATATATAGAGAGAGAGAGAGAGAGAGGATGAGAAAGTGAAACTAACGGTCAGGATGAGAGATTGCAGTACGGCACAAAACACAGACAAAGTGAACCATGAGAGACACAAAGATCAAATCCCCTGAATGGGGTAAACAGATCTTAAAGCATTTAGATCGATAGGAATTACGATACTTGCATGATTCTTCGTGTGGCTGAGAACCAAAGCGTGTGTGTGTGTGTCTCTGTCCTCGTGTCACGCGTTCACGTGGTCTTTGAGAGCGAGGGAGCGCGTTAGTTTGAATGTCCTTTGAGGTGCAGTTGCTGGTTGGTTCAAAGAGTCTCTTTAAAGTCGAAGTTGCCGATTACGTTAATTTCGCTGAAAGTGAACGTAGGAAAGCCCGAAGACGAAAATAAAGAAAGATTAAAGAAAAAGGAGAAACACGGCGTAAAGCTCCCTAAGGAGCCATGGCATGGAAACCTCTCACAGGGAAAAAGCTCTCCCAGAAACTTCTGTGTCAGTCTCTTATGGAGAGGAGGGGTTCACGCCTGCTTCGCGTACGTGAACTAATCATCTTAGAGCATCTCGAGCGGGAAAAGTTCTTCTTTGTCCTGTCAGGATAATTTGTGACGGTATGAAATTTTGTCATTTCTACCCAGAAAGATTGTACACACAGAACAATACATTTTACTGTAATATCCTATGTATGACTTGTTTAGTCAAAACAAGACGGTCAAACAGGTACCAAGAATGGCCGGAAAGAGTAGAAGAAACATAAAGTTACATTCATATGCAGAATTACACACATTTAATGTTCACTCACACGACTATAAAGCCATAATACCGGCTACCATGACCTAGGAAAGATCAAATTCATGTTTATACATTTCTTAAGTGGTTATACTTATAGAAAATATAAGATTGCAGAGTCTATTCCTCTTTCTTTATCAGAATTCAAGTGGAAGCTGTGACTCCCTTGGAATTCCTTTTGGGGATCATAAAGTTTTATGACCTAGCAAGAGGGAGAGGCACAGAATTTGATCCTGTTAGGTATTCTTTCTTTAGAAATACACTTAAGATTCAAAGTTACAGAACAGTCTCAAATTTCATCTATAGAATAAGACAAAACTAATTAGATATGCATGCATACAGGAAGGTCAGATACAATTCTGTGTTATATACATTAAGGACATTTCTATCCTAAGTTGCACACAAAGGACGTTTGTGTGCGGGTATGTATGGCGTGTGTGTATAAGTTCATCCCGTGGTTGGCGCGGGCTGTTGATTCCCCCTTCTTGGGGAATCACGTGGGGAACTGTGGTCAGCATCTGTCCATCCGTGGTGTGTACCAGGTGAGTGTTTCAAGAACAACGGGGTTCTGTTTCTTAATTGCGCAATGCGTCATAAATGGAGTTAATCAATGACCTGCTGGCAGACATTGGGGCACCATTTCACATGATTCAAGGTTTTGTGAATTAAACATATATGTGTTCATATTTGCTCAGTAGTGAATGGAAAACAGGATTCGGTCAGTCGCTACAAGTGTCATGAAATAAAACAAATAAACTCACCCAGCGCTGCACAGAAAGTTGCCTTGCAGACAGGAACCTTCGTGGGATGATACTTGGAGAGCAAATAGTACTCGTTCGTGACCTCCCTCTCCTTCTGTGCATCTTCAATTGCCACCTTGAGACGTCTTCGCTGTACCCGTTCTACTGTTATCTGGCGTAAAATTGCTTGGTCTTGTTCGGCCTTCGTGGTATGACAGTAGAGAGTGTCGAAGTTTTTAACAAGATCGTCAGCTGTCAGTTTGTCGGCATGACAAAAGTTTTTTGATTCACTGTGAGAACAAGCAATCGCCGGTATTTTACCACCGCCTGAGTTTCTGACTTTCTTTCTGACTTCCCTATCGTGGTTGTCTTTTGACGGCTTCCGCTTCTTTCCCACAGACGACACAACCACTGGCTCAAGTTCAAGTTCAAGTTCATTTATTTATATAGCATATTTAAACAGCCGCTTAGACAGACCAAAGTGCTTTACAGAACACACAAATAAGAAAAGTAAAAACAGCAAAACAACACATAAAACACATAAAAAGCAGCAAAGCTACGAGTAGCCTTGTCAGAGACTAAATTGTAAAATAGTAAAAATAATCAAAAAAGAGATCAATATGCTAAAGAGAATAGGTGGGTTTTTACCAAAGACTTAAAGATAGAAAGGTTGGGGGCCGTTCGGATCTCTAGGGGCATGGTGTTCCACAGACGAGGCCCTGCCACTGCAAAAGCATGCTCCCCTCTACACTTAAGTCTGACACGAGGGACTACCAGCAGAGCCTGGTCGTGAGACCTTAGGCTTCTGGACGGAGTATAGGGATGAATAAGTTCGGAAAGATAGACTGGAGCTAAGTTATGTAAAGATTTGAAAACAAATAGAAGGATTTTAAAATCTATTCTCTGCCGGACTGGCAGCCAGTGTAACGATTTAAGAATTGGAGAGATATGGTCATATTTGCGACAGTTGAGAATAAGTCTAGCTGCAGCATTTTGGACCAACTGAAGACGGGCAATTTGAGAAACTGATATCCCACAATAAAGTGAATTGCAGTAGTCTAGCCTACACGTGATGAATGCATGAACCGCCATTTCCAAAGTTATCGGAGTAAGAAAGCCTTTGATTTTAGATAGTAAACGAAGTTGGTAGAAACCGGAGCTGATGACAGCTGATATGTGTTTGTCAAATTTTAAAGACTGGTCAACAAGAACACCTAAGTTCCGCACTCCAGTAGACTTAAAGGGAGATAGGCTCCCCAAGTCTGGGCTTATACACTGGGACCTTTCACTCGGGCTGAAAACAATGACCTTGGTCTTATCATCATTTAGAGAGAGGAAGTTTTGAGCCAGCCATGCCTTCACCTCCTCTAGGCATAGCAGAAGAGAGTTTAACGCTGCAGGATCATTTCTCTTGAATGGAATGTAAATTTGGGTGTCGTCCGCATACAAATGAAATGATACACTGTGTTTCCTTAAGATAGCGCCCAACGGTAGCATGTATAGAGAAAATAAAGAGGAAGCCAAAATGGAGCCCTGTGGAAGACCACAGGTTAGAGGGGCCATGGAGCTGGAGAAATTACCCATCTTAACTAAAAACTTTCTGTCAGAAAGGTACGACCGAAACCATGACAAGACAGAAACTTTTAGGCCACCTCAGTCTCAAGTCTAGCCAACAGAGTAGGGTGGTCAACAGTGTCAAAAGCAGCCGAAAGGTCTAAGAGAACTAGAACCACAGAATCACAAGAATCAGTGGAGATAAAAATGTCGTTTAGCACTCGCAGAAGGGCGGACTCAGTGCTGTGGGCAGTCCTGAACCCAGATTGAAAAGCCTCATAGATACAGTTATTTAAAAGAAAGTGCTGGAGTTGATTAAACACGATTTTCTCCAATAACTTGGAAATGAAAGACAAAGATGGGTCGGTAATTTTGTAAAATAGAGGGATCCAGTGAAGGCTTCTTGAGCAAAGGAGTGACCGTAGCGACTTTGAGATTAACTGGAACAGAGCCCGTATTGAGACACTTGTTAAAAAGAGATACCAAACCTGGACCCACAGAGTCGATGATTAACTTTAGAAATTTCGGCTGAATGATATAATTTGGACAAAATGAAGGTTTGAGCTTGGCGCTCACATCCTTTAGTGTCTGGAGGTTGATAGGATAAAAAATCCTATCACTGGCTCCTCAATACCATCAAAGTTATTTATTTTAGTATATAAAACTTAAAAGTCTAAGGCGAGTGTTTACCGGCGTCTACTGACAGGGTGCCGCCATGACAGTTTGCGTCATGGAATGGTGCGCGGTGATTGGTCGAATGGAACTGTCAGGCTTTGCGGAAAAACAGGATAGGCGTTTGTCTCTGTTTGGGGAAAAAAGGGAAAAAACAGGGCAGCGAAACACGGCGGATATCGCGTTTTGTTAAAAACTGATTATCGAACTTTGAATAGAGAATAAATGGGGAGCTTGTTTTGGCGGTAACTTGATTTTTTTCAAAATTGGCGTTTATCGCGTTTTGGAACCAAACTGTTCATATTTTAGACACAAGGAGGGTAGCTGGGAGGATTATGTATTTTGCTTAAAGGTATGAATAAAATGCAATGTTCACTTAGTAAAAAGTTCCAATGATGATGATACTTCAAATTCGTACAGTTGGTATGCTCTTTGCAAGAAAAGGAATGTTTCAACTGATGAAAATGTATCATTTGTATACCACATTTGTAATGTACTGTATACACTGAGAAATAGTTTCTTAATGTGGAAGGTGGATTGTACCATTAGGTATACATTTCATTTTTAAACATAAGCAATATGTTTTCTACCTTACAAGGAAGTTGAAAGTCGCTCAGTTGTGTATTTAAGCTCAATCCTTACTGTACTACAGCAGAGAAACACGGAAACGCATAGACTGGCATGAATACAACTGTAATGATGCAGCAGACACAAGGGGATCCATTCGCAGCATTTATTAGAGTAGTCAAACAGGCAGGAATCAACAACAGCAAACAGGGCAACGGAGACAAGGCAGAGACAAACCAGATAACAAGCAAAGGGCGGAGCAGATTGTGCAGGCAACCAAGGCGGAGCAGGCTGTGCAGGCGACCAGGGTGGAGCAGGCGACCAGGGCGGAGCAGGCTGTGCAGGAGACCAGGGCGGAGCAGGCTGTGCAGGCGGCCAGGGTGGAGCAGGCTGTGCAGGCGGCCAGGGCGGAGCAGGCTGTGCAGGGGACCAAGGTGGACCAGACAGTTCAGGTGGCCAGGGTGGGCCAGACAGTTCAGGGGAACAAGATGGATCAGACAGTTCAGGTGGCCATGGTGACGCGGCCTCCATGGCCCCATCAGGGGACCTACTGACCCCCCCCCAAAAAAAAATTTCCTTGGGGGCAGCTATGGGGTTATGGGCCGGAACAGACCCCGGCTCAGGAACAAACAGAACCAACACCAGCTCAGGAACAGACACCGGCTCATGAACAGACACCGGCTCAGGAACAAAGGGAACAGACACCGGTTCAGGAACAGACACCAGCTCAGGAACAGACACCGGCTCAGGAACAGACACCGGGATGGCCATCTTGTCCGGAGACGCTGGCTCGGCGGCAGCCATCTTGTCCGGGGACGCTGGCTCGGCGGCGGCCATCTTGTCCGGGGACGCTGGCTCGGCGGCGGTCATCTTGTCCGGAGACGCTGGCTTGGCGGCGGCCATCTTGTCCGGAGATGCTGGCTCGGCGGCGGCCATCTTGTCCGGAGACGCTGGCTTGGCGGCGGCCATCTTGTCCGGAGACACTGGCTCGGCGGACGTGATGTGGATAGCCTCTGGCTCGGCGGATGTGACGTGGACAGCCTCTGGCTCGGCTGGGTTGACGTGAAGTGCAGGCTCGGCTGGACTGACTCTGGGACAGGCTTAAGCTGGACGAGACTCAGGCTGGAAGGTCTCGGCGGGACGAGACTCTGGCTGGACGGCCTCGGCGGGACGAGACCCTGGAACGATGGCCCTCTTGGCACCACGTGCAGACATCAATGGGGAATCTGCCATGCTGGAAACCAGTCCTAGACGGCCATAGACCGTTCCGGTGGCAGGCTTGATGGTTGGCGTGACGTGAAGATTCTCAGGCTTGGTGGGCGAGACGTGAACTGACTCAGGGGGGACTGTGAGCTTGCAGGGTTCTTCGTCCGCCAAGCCCACAGTAAGTGCCGAACCACTCAAGGAAAGGGCCAGGTCGATGTACTGTTCAAGCGACCAGTGAAGATCATGCAAGGGCATGAATGAACCGAGCAGTTCAGATAGTCCTCCCCGAAAAAAGATCATAAGACATAGTGTGTCCATTGAGGTGAGATGTGCCAGTTCAATAAACTCCTCGACATACTTCTCAATCGGCCGATTCCCCTGACGGAGACACATGATTTGTATTGCTGCATCCCTGGTTGGCATCGCTGCTGGATCTTGGTGTGGCAAAGTCTTCTGTAATGATGCAGCAGACACAAGGGGATCCATTCGCAGCATTTATTAGAGTAGTCAGATAGGCAGGCATCAACAACAGCAAACAGGGCAACGGAGACAAGGCAGAGACAAACCAGATAACAAGCAAATGGTCGAGGCAGGCAGAGAGAATCAGAGTCCAGTAAAACAGTCCAGGGTCAGGGCAAGCAGAGAAGGGTCAGCAACGATAAACAATCCAAAGATCAAACACAGAAATCAAACTCGGGGAATAACGCTCAGAAATGATATCGAGGAAAGTCAAGACTTCGCACTGGTGTGGTGCGTGGAAGTAGTTTATGAACAACATCTGCTCAACAACATCTGCTCAAGTTTCTCTCCTGACAAATATGAATAAAGATTTTTTTCTTGGCAAGATAACTGGTGTCCGGTCCCGTGTATCAAATAATAACGGGGAAAGGCTTAATTCTGAGTCTACAATTTGGCGTCACGAACAACAGGATCGCATCTTCAGGCATTTGTCTCAGTCATTCAAGGTAAGTCTTTTTCTATTCTAAAATAATTCTAAGTCTGCCTGATGATTAGACATTGACTGAAACTGCTTAAAAGAACTGTGTCATTTAAAGAACCGGTTGTATAGAGTCCCGAAGTTATGACGTCACTTTGTAGGCCAAAACGCGTAAGTGAGTTAGCATTTTAGCACTTCCGGTTCCCTCGCCCTAAAGTCTATGGGTTTTTTGAATGGGTTTTTGCTAAATCGTCTGAAATAAGGTCTGTGGTTAACAAAGCCTCTAAATCTTTTCACGTTTTGATCTATGACATAAAACACACCAGTTATAACCTGCTTGTGGTTTTTTAAACTTTATTGTGTCTGCTTGTGGTTTTTTAAACTTTATATAGGCTTAAAAATGTATACATTTTGGATTAACTTGTAAAGATTATCTTGATAGACAAAACGTGTAAGGGTCACAACTCTTTGTTGAACACAGATTTTTGCGATTTTCCAAAAGTCTATGGGGAAAATGCATAGCTTTTCGATCGAGGGAACCCATGCGCCGCTAACTTCCGAGTTGTCCTACAAAGTGACGTCAGAACTTTGGCACTCTATTGCCAATGAATATATGTCAGACATAGTAAAAAAAAAAAAGAAGAAAATTTGGAATTTAATAATTAAATTTAATTTGGCTTATTTAAGTTTCTCTGAAAAGTAAACCTCTGAAACTATTTGATATGCTGGGATGGAGATGGATCTTTTTTAGAAAGAAGGCCATCTAGTCAAAAATTTGGGAGAATTAGCTATAAGACGGTTAAGCTAGGAAATTTTTGCTTGGTTACGACTGTGAGGTGGTTGGAGTATGGCTATACTGTAAAAATGATGGCAGAGTAATCTCTAAAGTATCCAACACACTGAAGATTCGTTCTCAGAAGGAGACGAGGAAGTGTGACACAAGCGATACTTGATTGACCAGAGCGGTTAACCCTCTGGGGTCTCAGGTGTTTTTGGGGTCCTTGAGATGTTTTGACATGCCCTGACATTTGTGCTTTTTTCAGTTCCTTATAAACATATTAATGGCAAAGGTGTAATTACTCTCTATTTAGCACAAACAGGGCTACCATCATATGTGAGCAACCTGTATGTACATGTTTGAATTTTTGAGAGAATATTATTTATGCATGGTTATTGAAAAAACAAAAAATTAAAGTTTCTGAAATAAGGCCACAAAACACATACTAAATATGTGTCCACAAGACTTTTAACTAATGGATGTTGTCGCCTAGAGTTTTTGCTTCAAAATTATATGAATATAGTCCTGCCTAATCATTCACATAAAACAATACATTGATTTAAATTTTGTAAGACACTTTTTGTTTGGAAAGGCAATATGCGAGGAGGCAATATGCGAGAAGACAATGGCCTGCATAATGAACCGCATAATGAGCTGCATAATGAGCCTTTCACACAGGTGTCACTGAGCCACATGAAAGAATGCAAGGACAAAACATATATATATATATATATATATATATATATATATATATATATATATATATATATATATATATATATTGAAATTAAACATTTCAGGGTAAAAACACATCATACAGCTGATGTCGCTGCGTGTCATCCATACAAATCACGAAAAAAACTGTAACAAATTATTTAGCCTTTGTTGCTTCAAAAACACAGCATGCCTTGTTGAATTCATTTTACAATAAAACGAGATTGATTGCGAATTAAAGAGCTCTGTATATTCTGCTCGATCCCATTCGTTTCTTGGCATGAACGCGCTTGTTTAGATAATGCCAGATTTTTGACAATCATACACACTGCTAAACTTAAATCGCTATTCTAGACATTAGCATTAGGCTTTTAAAGTGTTGATAATGTACATGTAGTGATATTTCTGTCATAGAGGGTTTAATAGTAAATATTTCATTATTTCAATAATTGAAGAAATAAAAGGCTACTTCGGTTTGGGCCAGCTTTTTCCAAGCAAAACTAAATACAATCTTCAAACACATGTTCATTTGTTGTCATGAACAAAATGTTCAACTCAATATTAAATTCCACGGGGATCTTTTGATCCTTACAACCAGGGTGCATGCGATTTGTGAATTAAGTTTTTTTATTTTTTTTTATTCAAATAAATCTCGAACCACAGTGCTTCGTGGTGCTGCTGTTAAACTAAATAACATTCATAGAATTATTATAGAAATTAAATGAACTTAAATATTTGAGGATACTGATCTGAGTAAGCTAAAAAAAAAAAAAAGTAAAAGTAAAAGAAAAAACGTCTCAGGTTACGTATGTAACCCTGAGAGGGAATGAGACGCTGCGTCAAGACGCGGTGGGAATGCGTGATTGCGTCGTGAAGCATGTGTATAATCAGTCCAATGGAGAGACGAGACGTCAAAGGCGGGTGACGTCATCGATCAGGAAACTATAAATCACACCTGAAAACAGACCGCACCTCAGATGCACCTGCCACCTAGCTGTTATTCTTATGAATTTTTCTAAATAGGAATGCTAACTTAAAGGTTTCTTTTTTCAAGAAGGTCATTTGATACAGTTTCAAATGTGAACTGAGAACTTTGAAAAAAGAAATTAGGGATTGAAACAGTGTGAATAGCCAGTCGTTAGTAATTATAATGAAGACAAAAGAAAAACATATTTAGAGCCATAACCAGGCCGGAGAGGTGTGAATGTGTGCAGGGGAGACTGAGACTGAATGGGGCTCGTTTGCACCACAAAACAATAGAGACAGTAGACTGAATAGATGCTTAGAACATGACAATAAACATCAGTTTGCATTTTAGAGTCTAATCAAAATAAAGTCATATGACATGATCTTGAAAAACAGAGTTTTTACAGAGTAAAACTTAAAAACTAAATACAGAGTTTTAGACTTGTCATCTTCAGATTTTAAATATAACATGGTCAGACATGTGGCTTCAGCTGCAGTGCATTCATAGATTGATACAATGCCAACTTCAATATTATTTGTATGAAGTTATTTCATAAAAAATACATTTCTAATAACTTTACAAAACTTTGAAGCTATTTATAACTATAACTAATTCTACACTTACAATAAACTACCAGGTGTCAGCTTTCAAATGAGATCATACTTGTGCTTTTAGTACAAAGGGTTCATGAACTGTATCTGTTTTAGTTTGGGTATGCCATTTCTGGGGATTTTTCAAAAGTGGGGTTGCAGCTTAACAGGTTAAGAAATAGAAAGCACTTCAGAAAGCATGAAAGAGTTTGAGTTTTTTCAAAAGTTCTTCTTAGTTTTCTTCACTAATGGTCTAACCTTTTAAATAGCCCAATTTTGGCAGCAGTTTTCGCTTACGGCCATACCACCTTGGGCACGCCTGATCTCGTCTGATCTTGGAAGCTAAGCAGGGTCGGGCCTGGTTAGTACTTGGATGGGAGACTGCCTGGGAATACCAGGTGCTGTAAGCTGAAAGCTTTCACTTTCTATTTTGCCCCGTGAAAATTTTTTCCAGTAGTCTAATGCATGTAATGTCTAAGCTTCTAAGCTTGTTACAGTAATATATGCAAATATATTAAAAATGTAAAAAGTAAAAAAAAAGTAAATAAAGTGATTTAATAAAAACAATTCTTATCTTTCCCTTATATCTGGTTGCATTACCTCGTTGTTATGAAGTGGTTGAAGTAAGGAGGAAGCAGGATCCAAATGCAGCAAACACACTTTATTCGTTAAACTGAAAACTCGGCGAAGACTCAGGCTAGGAACAAGACTCTGGAACAAAACAACAAACCTCAACAAACTGCATCACAGAACAACACATACAACACGCAACAACTCACAAAGACTGGACTGAAACACAGGGCTTAAATACAGGGCCAAACGATCTAAACAGGATAACAAGGGGGCGTGGTCACTGAGAAACACCTGGGGAGACTAATAGAGTTAACGGGAACTACTAAACAAGAAACGAGGAGCGGGAAACAGAAAACAGGACTAAACCAAAAACACCAAGAACGGGGAAACATGGACAGAATTCATAACACTCGTAGCACAGGCAATGACCTGCTTTAAACCTTCTGTCATCCCCTCTCATTCACATATTCATAATTTGTGAACAATTAGTGTGATTATATGTAAAACTATTCTTAGTAGGATTATAAGTGTAAAATATATTCAGAAGGGGGTGCCTTTAAAAGAAATACAAAAACCCATCTAACCAGCTCCCTACTCTACCCGTCGTTTTCTAATAATCTACCTAATTTTTCCCCAGAAACAAAATACACAGTGGCGCTACCTCCCTCTCTATCAAAAACAGTGTCAAATTGTGAAAATCAATAATCAGAAAATAAAAGTAACAAGGCACCCTCTTCTTTACTTCTTCATCATTACTGCCACCGGAAGTCATCCAACTCGTCCATACCTGGCCCAATAGGGTACACTCCTGAGTTTGTGCACCCGATGTCAACTCCCGATCGTTTTACTGACACATTGATCATCTGTTTGGCATTGGCTATCATGGATCTGAGGAAAGGCAAAACACAGCAAAACAACAGAAGAAAAATGATAACAGTTATTATTACTCACACCTTAATTAATCATTCTTTCCAGGACCCAAATATAGAATCAAACCAGTATCCAATGTTTCTGTCTCTCCCCGCATTTTCAGTAACCTCTTGTCTTAGATTCTTCAGCTTCTTCATGGCTCTAATACAAGCTCCATCAGGGGCTGTATTATTTGGAATAAAGGTAAAACAGTTAGCTTCAAATATTATACAACACATTCTTTCTCCGCAAAGTTCTGTAGTGTTACAAATTTATTAAATGTTTAATTGAGGTTCCAATACAATAGTATATAAACTGAGACAGTTTTGTATACTGAATTTAGCATTTAAGGTTATGATGATGATGATATTTGCTGTGAAACAGTTTTCCAGCAAGAGAGTCCGGCAAATCAGATTGGCTCTCTATCCAGCCTGATATTCCTGTTTCTCTCTATTGTAAGCAGATTACTGAAACTTTGGTAGTTTCACTGTTTGAATAGTTATGCTGATTGGATTGGAATTGGTAACACTCTCAATATAGGGCAGGTTCCTAAACCGGTATACATCATTTACATGCTTTGTTCATCACAATGTTAAGCCCTGCCCCTAAAATGTTTATAAATTGAAAGGGAACGTTTCCCTTAGTCAGACTTGGGTAAGATTTCAGACTTGGGAAGACTACAGCGATGCCACAGCAATAAAGAACTCTGCTTAAAAGATACCCCCCCAAGTCTCCTGGTTCTTCACTTCTAAGTCTCCTACACTTAAGAAGAAAAAGGTTTACAACAGATGGTGCCGTGACCCGGATAGTATTAACTTCACCAGAATCCAGAACTGGACCTCAACAAGGATCTAAACAAAAGCTGACTGAGTTCCAGAACTGGACCTCAACAAAGATCTCAACAAAGATCTGACTTTCCAGTTCCAGACTGAATCTTGAAACTTCAAGCTCAACAAAGATCTCAAAGCTGACTGAGTTTCCAGACGGAACCTTTCCGTACAACCAACGATTTGGTGAGTTTCACTCTATTCAAAGAACCGCTGAAGACCAGTACAAATCTGTTATTCCTCTGCGCCGTCAGAAGAAGAGTTAACAAACAGCTGTAGAGTTTGGTTAACTAAGTTTATCCTCTAAAGTTTTCTGTTAGAGATGAAAGTGATCCTCTGTTGTCAGGCAGGGAAGATTAGCATTACATGTTAATATTTGGTGATCCTCTGTTCGCAGAGAAGGATTAGCATTACATGCTAGTTATTTGTTTTTTTTTTGTTTTTTTGGTAATCCTCTGTTTCAGGTAGGGAAGATTAGCGTTACGTGCTAGATATATATATATATATATATATATATTTATTTTTTTTTACCCTCTGTGCAGACAGGGAAGATTAGCATTACGTGTTAATATTGTTTATCCTCTGTTTTCAGCAGAGAAGAATTGTTTATCTTCTGTTCTTGTAAGCAGGAAAGATTAGCGTAAATTGCTAGTAATTTGAAGGAAGGTTAACGATAGTTGATCAGTTTTGAGTGTACCCTCTGTTTGATCAGAGAAGTTTTAGTGTTTGTTTGTGTGGTAACAAAGAAACTCACAAAAATGGTTAGAAGGAATGCTAGGTTGATTCCAACAACTGTTGACTCCGGTGTGGTCGGATAGTGAATTCAAAACACTGTTAGGAGAACAAATGAACCTAATAGTCACAGGAAAAGTTAGACAAGAACTAACACAGAAATATGAGATTCATCTAGACAAGACTTGGTCGGTAGATGAGTGTAAAAAGGTGCTTGGTGCAAGTATCCGCAAAAAAAATGTGAAAGGCATATTATGCTGCCATAGAGAATTTGGGTTAGCACTAGCTACACAACAGTCTCAGCATAACTCAGAACTAGAGAAAGAGAACAAATAGCTACGTGCTAGAATTTCTTCTTTGACCAAGAAATTGAACCGCAACAAACCTATAGAAAAAAATGATGTAGAAGAAGTTAGTCAGCCGGATAACATTTACCCTGACTTACAAGCGTTCTTTGAAACAGATGCGGCTCCCCGCCCAGTAACTGATGTGCCTGTAAATTCAGTCAATGTGTGTGGTGCTAGAAGGAGATCGCAGGGAGTTGAGGGAACTGAAAGTGTTCCTCCCAACTCTTCTGTTGTCCAAATCCAAACTGTTGCAAAAGCACTTGGACCTAAAGACATAGAGCGACTGTCCCAGAGCCTACCTTCAGCATGTAAACAGTTTTCTGAATTTAGAAGAACATTAATCAGCAAAATGCGTCTATATGACATATCGTTAACAGAGGTCACACAGTTAATGTCACAAATTTTAACTGAAACTGAATTCAACAGTTTTGAATCTGCCGTGACTTCTGAACTACAACATGCCAGTAGAAGTGATATGAGAGAAGGTGTTTTGAAAATCCTAAAGAATATCTTAGGGCCCAAAATAGATTGGTCTATAATTACTAGCTGTGTACAAAAGAAAGATGAAAATGTGTGCAAATATACTGAGAGGTTTTGTCAGTCAGCCGTAACTTACAGTGGAATAGTGGATGATTCTGAAAGTGTGCTCGATGACAAAGGACCACTGATTCGTATCTGGTCAGATGGCCTTGTGGCCGAATACAGAAGAGCTTTGCCATTTCTAGATATAGCTTGGTCTAACAGAACTCTCAGAAGTAACTTAGATAGTTTGGCGGCATGGGAAAGAGATGCTGATGTTAAAGCCAATGTGAGAGTAGCAGCAGCAGCTACATTTAGCACAGCAAAACAAGAAAGCCGGTGGTCTAAAAAAGAAGGCACATGCCACTATTGTGGAAAATTAGGACATTGGGAGAAAGAGTATAGTATAGAAGTTGCAAGATACAAAAAGAAATGCTATGCATAATTCTGCTCCTTCTCAGCCTGCATACAACCCTGAAGCAAGTGTCCACTGAAACTTTAGGACAGCTCGTTCAGGCTCTTCTAAGAGCACAAAAAGACCAGGAAAAAAACTAATTGTTGGAGCTGTGAGTAGCTACCTTTCACCTGTAATCCATCATAATGACAAAATAATTTTTGTGAAAGGTAGCATACAAGAGGAAGAGATTGATTTTTTGCTTGATACAGGTGCAGAAATTACAATAATTCCTACAAAATTGGCTAAAGGTTTAGACATTCCGTACAAGAAAATCAAACTTTCTTTAACTGGCATAGTAGGTGAAGATTCTGTTTTGTATGAAACCTCGCCCGTAGATGTTCAATTTGGCCTGAAAACTCTGACTACAAAATTGCTATGTGCTCCATTAAATACAGGTGCAATTTTAGGCATGGATCTCCTGAGACAGGTACATCTAACGTTAGACATGTCCTCAGAATTTGCTAGCATTAAAATTTCCTCAGCACAAGTTTCTACCAATAATGTAATCCCTCCAGAGTATGCTTTCTTACAGAATCATCCAATTTGGGCTAAAGACAAGGATGATTGTGGTTTGTTGACAGGTGTAGAACCAATAAAATTGACGGGGACTCCACCTCCGGTCACCAAACAATATCCGATCAATAAGGAAGCTATACAGGGGATCAAGCCTATTGTAGAAAAATTGCTGACGCAAGGAGTGCTAGTTAAAACCAACAGTCCATGTAATTCACCCATATGGCCCATCAAGAAATCCAATGGGACATGGAGACTCACCATAGACTACAGAGTAGCCAATGAACATATTGATAAAATCACCCCTCTAGTGGCAGATCCTTCCACAATTTGTAATGGCTTACCATTAGAGTGTCAGATTTTTTCAGTAATTGATATGTCTAATGGACTCTTTTCTGTACCATTGCACTCTGACAGCCAGCCATGGTTAGCTTTCACAGTTGACTATGAACAATACCAGTGGACACGTTTGCCACAGGGATTTCAAAACTCCCCAACCATATACCATCAGGCTGTCAGACGTTATTTGTGTGACCCAGAATGTCCGGTAAAACAGTCCACTATGATCCAATATGTTGATGATATTTTGATTGCCTCAACAGATCACGAGGTACATCAAACTGAATTGGCATCATTGTTGGACTATTTGCATAAAAAAGGACACAAATGCAGCTTTCACAAAGCTCGAATTGCTAAAAAGCAAGTCACATTTCTGGGTCAAACAATTGGTGCAGGAAATAGATCCATTACACAGGATCGAGCAGCTTCAGTCAAAACCATACCTCCGCCTACTACCATTAAAACACGCCGCTCATTTTTAGGAACATCAGGTTACTGTAGATCGTGGATTGAAGAATATGCCTCGATTGCACAGCCTCTCTATGACTTGTTGAAAGGCCATGGTAAAGATTCAGATACTGTGTGTATGGAAGAACTTCACCTCAAAGCATTCAATGATTTGAAGAGAGCACTATGTCAAGCACCAGCATTAGGAATTGCCCAATCTGATAGACCCTTTGTGCTTTATGTCCATGAACACTTAGGCTTTATGACCGCATGTCTAATGCAAGATCATGGGGGCAGTTTACGCCCAATTCATTACTATTCTGGTAAACTTGACATAGTTGCTCAAGGTATGGGCCCATGTCTTAGAGCAGTGCAGGCAGTTCATCTAGCTCTTCAGGCTTCAACAGTAATGGTGTTAGGTCAGACTGTAAATGTAAAATGTCCTCATGCAGTGTCCGCACTAATGAATCAAGCAAAAGTCACTTCTGTAACCTCCTCCCGTTGGGGAAATTGGTTAGAAACTCTCACAGCTCCGAACATTGTTTTACAGTGTGCACCAGTCACAAACCCATCCTCATGTATGATGTCTGCAATGACTGAGTGTAAGGAACTCAGCTTTTTTGGAAATATTAATAATCAATAATATCTTGTTATTATTGATTATAAATATTTGGGTCAGTTAATTGGATTAACTTGATGTGGCTGAATTAATATTACAATCAATTAATCAGTTCGTCCAACGAACTCTTTTGATTATTAATTTATTCTAAGAAAAGGGTATCTTCCATGGCCACAGAAGAATAATTATTTCTTCGCATATACCGCACGTTGAGCCAGTAGCAAAAACCGTGATCATAAAGTGACATTGTATTGCAAACAAAGCAGAACCAAATACATATTATGTACAAGTTTTATTAACTAAATATAGATATTTATATGAATATAAATAAACTAAACAACATACACACATGAATACATAAATAGGTTAGTGATAGGATGAAATTGGAAACCGGAAGAGGGTCTATGAGAAGAACCATCAGAATTTCATTTTCACATTTCATTGAATTGAATACTTGCATTTGTAATGGGAACAATTCTTGAAGTTGTTGAAAATTGAAGTCGTTGATGGTTCCGGCAGTGTCAAGTGGAAGTTGGTTGAGCGTTCTCTTTCTCCAGGAACGCATGATTGGTTTGGTCAAGGCCTGGGACTCTGTTGAGGCCACTCCGAGTACCCAGGAGAAGTGAGGAAGTCGGAAGGATGGGTGATTGGAGTCGTTGTTGGTTGGAGTCTTTGCTCCAAAACTCCTGAGATTGTCTTTGGTTCTTTGTGAGAGAGTCTCCTCTCTTTTCCATGAGGCCGGATCTGGTTGGGATCCAGGCCTGCTGGAAGGCCTCTTGGCCCCCATGGAGGGGGAGGGGGGATTTCCCCGTATCACCCGAGACAGTGTTTGCGGCAGGATGGAAAACCAAGAGAGGGCGGTCACTATTGCCTGTCTCTGATATAGTCTGAAAAAGAACCACCCCTAAGGTTTGAATGGATCTATGAGTAAGGTGACATGTCCAAGAGGGGAAGCGGCTCTTAGTTGATTTATGGTCTTTGTCCCCAGTGTGCTTAGACTGTTCATTCAAGCTCAAATAGACATAACAAATTCAAATTGCATTCTAAGAGAAGGTGATGTACATCAAAGTATGTGTCATTAAATGAGGATTAATTAGGTAGGAAGAATGATACAGGTGAACTTATATTGACCGTTGGGTGGTTGTGCAACCACATACACCCCAATCAAACATACCATGTTGTTATACCTAATAGTACACGAGACAGTAAATCATCACGGTTTCTGTGAGGCATGTTCCTTCATAGAACAGAGTAATACCGCAAAGTTTATTTAATTAAAGATTGTCTCTCTCTCTTGAGCATGTGGCGCATGTGGCCACATTCCTTTGAGGTCGTAAAAGTCTGTTATCAGACCGGACACCCGGCTGACAAAGTAACTTCATTTGTGAGGTTAGTTTTGGGGGAGAGTTTCATAGACCTTTATATTGATTAAATATAGTGAATATGAATAATTAGTGTGTGTCTGAATGGTCCAGACCCTACATCCCCCCTTTTCGACCATTGTTGTCCCCCTCAAGGACAACCATGATCGAAGTTGAAAGTGCCGAGAGATCAGACACACCTTTGTCATAGAAGGCTGGAAGGCCATGGTGGCCTCTGGTGGCTCACGTCTTCTGGAGCGGTGGTCGTTCCACGGCGGTTGATGTGGACAGTAGCCCAGTACAGATCTCTGCAGCAGGTGTTGGGGCAGAAGGTGCCTTGACTGGGCATCACCTGTCATTCTGGAGTTAGGGTGAAATTGTGATTCTTGAAGAAGGATGAGGTTTCCAGCTTTGATTCAGGTTTGGCCTCAGCAGGGCAGCGTGTGTCTTGGATCAGAGACTGCAGACCAGCTGAGTTTGAGTAAAGTCATTCTGGAAGACAGTAAACAGCTGTTTCATGGAGTTCACTGTCTGGTTCAGCCGAACGCTGTGGGTGTTGATAATTACCACAGTTCCCTTCGATGTCTTGCCGATGGACGGCAGGGAGCCACTCTGTGTTGTGAGTTGCCCTTTTAGCTGTGGGATTTCAGTTTGAAATTCAGCCACACGTTGTCTCACGGTGGCTAGGTTCAGTGCGTTGGCACTGGACATGCCAATGTTAACAGAGTTCCGACGGCAGCGGCGGTTGTGTCCATCTAGCTCTGCTTGTGTGACAGGTTTTTTTTCAAGTTGGTTGAGCATGTGTTCGACATTGGCCTCAGCGTGGGCGAGGGAGTGGAGTCGAACATACACTCTCTGGGTGTGGGTCCTGCAGTTGGTGATAAGGAGTCCCGGTTGTTCCTTCGGGACGCTGCCTGATACCGGACCTGGTGAGATGACCGACTGCGGCTGTCCTCTGGTTGGCTGGAGGCACAGGAAGACTAACCACAGCAGCATCCTGGAACAGACAAAGGGGAGAGGGAGAGAGAAAGGGAGGAAAGATCTCAGCGACTGTCATCCTTTGTTGGCTAGGACAGTCTTTCCGCTTCGATGACGCCGGTATGCCACTTGCTTCGGTGTTCTGGTGCTGCGCGTCATGGGCATACACTGGCATGACCCCCCCTTTTGCACTGTGGCACCACAAGCTTTGGCGCAGCGATGTCATCAGGTGCATAACACAGAGTGTTGTCCTGTGAACGCAGCGTGTGCTTGTTGATTTCAGTTGTCTGGGGCACCGGTTGTCGGTGGGTGCAGACGGCATTCGTGGGTGGTTGGAGGGGTTAGCGGTGGTTTCTCATAGTGTCCATTGGTTTGTCATAGTCTTTGGTAAGCTGGAAGGTTGGGGTCAGGTTAAGCAGAGGCTTTGTGACACTTTGGCACACTTGTGGTGAGAGACTAATGGATGACCCTAAAAGTTCAGAACCACTGTTTAATGGGTTCGCTAGATATGTAGCATAAAGTTAGGTGCTTCATGTGTATCTAGCTAGTGATGTGTCTCTTGTATCTTTATCATCTTAGCTGTGGATGTTAGGAGGCTAAGACTTGTGTGGTTCCTAGAGTGTTTCCTGGAAAGGGCATAGCCGAGATTAAATAAATGACTTAAGATGGTTCTTATGACTAAATTATTTCTCTGGACTTAAATGGTGGTTCACTACGGCTTGACGAAGTGAAGGATAGGAGGAAAAGAGACAGCTTTCCTATTCAAATTATGCTTATTATCAATCCTCAGGACTATAGTTATGCCCTAGTAATTGTTGAAATTACTTGTGTTGCAGGGTCACAAAAATGAGTGCACTTGTTGAAAATAAACACAATCACAAATAAAGGTGTCTCTGTTTCATTTCTGGGCCCAATGGGAAATGGAACCACATTCGAACAAGAGAGGAAATGGAATTAAATCATATAGATGACCGAATAGACAAGGGAATAGCTGACTGCCATTATTATCAAAGTGGAAATAAAAAAATAAATAAAAAAAATAAAGTAATCAAAACAGCGGTAATGATCTGAATATGAGAATAATCAGTAGCACTAGTGACTAAACTTTGGATTTGTCTGGACCAACACTCCATAGTGGGTTACAGCGGTTGCGTGTTCAAGACCACACTGTGTGTGTCCCTCCAAAGGTTTAATCAACATGCTGATGGAAATTCTCATTACTATACGAATTCTTCTCTAGCTACACAGTTTACATGTAGTTAAACTTAAGTTTAATTGACAGGGCATCTGCAAATTTAGCCTACAGCGCTCAGCCAGGACTATGCCTAACTAGTGAAGGTGAAATTTAGCTGAGAAGAACTGAAAGTACGGAAAGTGAAGAATTAGAAACCCTAACTGGGGTTAAAGAAAGTATTCTAGAATACTTTGCACTGTGTAAACAAAAGCTGTAATTAAGGCTTCAAGTGAATGATGCTAACTGCTAATTGTAGAAGTTATTATTTAGCTTAGCCTAAGCTGGATGAATGCTAGGTTAGGTTAGCTTAGCCACCTAGGCTGGTTTGTTTACAAAGTGACATCACAAGTTAGCACTTCCTGTGACCAGTTGTTGTCATGGGAACCAGAGCATGTCAGAACAATTCAACAGTACCTGAAGAATGTCTGCACATTTTACTGAGTTATGCATGTTTAAACGGGTTAAAAGGGGGCGCCTATACTTTAAGTCTTTCAAGAACTTGATGTTACATTCAGTAAAATGCAAATGTGTTTTGGCATTTGCTAATTTTACTCATGGAACTCTTCTCTTTACTTTACACAACTTATTCTATTTGTTTCCAGAGTAAGGAAATAGATTTGCTGTAAGTCAAAGCTTGTCTAAGCCTATATAGTTACGTCCCTCTCATGCATAAATGCTGACTTTTCAGCGAATGAACAGTTTTGATCGCTAGGTAGCTCTCTGCTTGTAGATGCAGCTAAAAATTTAGGTGAATTACATCAATCTAACAATAATTTGTAAGGCCTTTACATTGTAGAAAGGGGAGCATCACCCAGGTCTACGTATATATAACACTGTCCTGAGCTTTCTTTGTCAGAAACAGGTTTAGCAATACTGCAATTTGGATTTCTTTAACCAAAGCAGGATAGATATCGGTACAGTTTACAAGCTGCTGAGATGAGATTCCTTTGTCAAACAGACTTACGCTTTAATGCTGAACTAACTGATACCAGTTGGAAATCTAAGACTCTTTCACTTACAGTAGAGATGTCAATTCCAGCTATCGTTTTATCTGCATTTAGACAAGCCAGCAACCAGTGATCAAAATGCGTATCGCATGTTGTGTTCCATATGGACCGCAATGGTCAAATGCACGCCTGTAGGTTAACAGTAGTTTAAAGCTCAGGTGGTTTTCCTACACTCTGGCATCAAGGTGACGTATGCCCTATTTGGAGCTAGTGTTTCCTGTAACCCTTCATTGTCATGGAAACTAATGTTTAGCAGTGCCAATTCAACCAGCATGTAGCAAATGTTTGTTTCAAAAGAGTCGTGCATAGTCTGTTGGCAGGTGAGGCTTACACGTCCATTCAAGATTTTCTTTATATCAGTAAAATTCTAGTTTTACTAATGCAGAGTCTTGCTGCTCTTTGAGCACACATTTTCATCTACTTTAAAAGTTTTATGTCCTATGCTGACCAGGGACTTTTTTAGCAGAGTCTTGCATTGTGTTCATGTTGTGTGCCTTCTGGTTTTGCAGTTCAGAATCAATGGGGTCTTAGGAACCCTTTCTGAGGAGGCCTTCTGTGTTAGAGGCCTTCTGCATCAGGTCACGCATCGTTGAGTGGGCATTGCGTGGGGGCAGGTGAAAATATGGTGACTAACTGGTTTTGGAGGAAAAGTTTCTTGACGCTGGTGTCCTCCTCCGTCACAGCTTCGTTGTAAGTTCTACAGAAAACTCGTTCGGAGTCGGTGGTGGTAGCACAGGCCCTTCTAGGTCTGTCCTGCTTGGTGTCTGGCCAGGGCCCAGCTGGGCTGGATGTGTCCAGATCAGATGGAGTCTGTCTCGGTGTGCCACACCGGTTGGAGACTGCAGGTGAAAATCAATGTCTTGTAGATTGGCAGGGATGTTTCTGACCTTTCACTTGAGATTGTTGAGTGTCACTTCATGTGCCATTTCAGGGTTTGTCTGAGTTACCTTTTCCTCCTGCAGTTGCAGGGGCTCTCAGGACACTGGCTGGTGAAGTGTTAAGCCGAGGGCTTTGGTTTCTCCCCCCTTTGTGCAGGGCTGGGGAAGCTTACGCTGCTGATGTGAAGGTCAGCAGGGTACGTCTTTCTTGTGTGGTCCATTTGCAGTGGGTTGGACTGTTGCAGCTCTCTTTGGACCACATGGAGTGCGTCAATAATGTTACAGCATCGCTAAGTCAGTGTTCGGACTTCCGCTGCACATTGATGGCTTTAGCTCTCTTTGAGTTCAACCATTTCTTTAAGTTCTTTGAGTGAAACAGTTCTTTACCCGTCGGTTTGCAGGTGCTCAGAGCTGTCGTCCGCCTGAAACTGATGATCTCTTTCAGTTGCTCTGCTCTGTCAGGGTCCTTGCATCGGTCCTGTGTCCTCTCACGCTGAGCAGGGTTTGTTCTCTGTGGAATTCTGTGGCTGGCAGCATTAGTTCATTTACCTCCTGTTTGAGGCCTGCGGGAGCGCGGCCAAGGAGAAGATGATTCTGGTCAGCTCTAGGTGGCTCAGGCCGGACGTCCGCTTTCGTTGTCGTCTAACTGTTCCTTTCTCTGCCGTGGCAGGTCGTTGCCTGCTTCCGGCTAAAGGATGTCCATGACACTGCTCTGCCGGGTCTCCAGGTGGTCCTGGTGGCAGGGCTGGGTGTCTGAGGCCTACTGGCACACTTGTGGGAACACAAGAGAGAAATGGCAAAGGCAAATGCAAGTTTCTACAGGGGTGGTGAGCTATCTGTGTGGGAGAACGGCTATGTGGAGCAGCTAAAATTTAGTGTTTGGGAGCACACACAACAACAACAAAAAAAATTTTGAGTATCTTTGACGTGCTTTAAGCAGCATCGACTGATGACTGGGCTCTTACATGTCATAACCTATTACTCAAAAATGCTGATGGTTCTTCTCACATGTTGTGCTAAGAGTGTAACAGATAGAGCAAAACCAAAATACAACAATAGGATGAAACCAGAAAAGAAGAGGAAGAAAGGAGTGTTTTACCTATTTAGGTTTAGCTAGGAGACATAGGTAAACATGAGTCACTTATGGGTTATGCTGCTGTTAGACTAAGCTAGCAGGGACACGTCAAACATCTCAAGGTCCAAAAGAAGAAGAAGAAACAACGGGTTGTTTCCAGTTCTGCCTGGGGCCTACTGTGCGTTTGTGTTTAGCCGTACTTCATGTACTTAGCTTGGTGCTAAGGAGTGAGGATGGGTAAACACAGACAGGAAGTAGGATATTAATGACCTGTGTAACTCGCTAAGGACATACTAGATATTGTAATCCTAAAGAGAGAGAGAAGATGAGGATAGTGACTAGTGATCTAAAATAAGGTAAAGGTAAAGTAAGAACGTCCTTATAGCTCTAAGAAAACTAAAAGGGAAAGGGAAGGATATCAAGTAATTTAATTAAATTTCAAATTTAGTTAAGCTTTATTTAGCTGAATATAAGAATTCAGGCTGAAACAAAAGTAAATAAATAAATTGAAATAAAATCAAAAAATAAAAATTAAACATCGAGTGTTCTCATAGCTCTGGTAACTAGAGTGGAAATTGAATAAGCAAATTGATTTAATTAAATCGCAAATTTAATTAAATTCAACTTAACCGAATAGGAATATTCAGGCTCAACAGGTGTGAAGACACAGAATACGATAGGGGTAGGTTTGGGTCGAAATAAAAGAAACACAAATGAAAACCACAGTATCTGGGTTTCAATCTGAAAGTGAAACCAAGTGGAAGGGGTCGAGCGAGAGAAAGAGAGAGAGAAGAGAGTGGTTTAACCCTCTTATGAGGCGTGCTTCGTGAAGCTCTGACACCAGGGTGAATCATTCGTCTTAAATCATTCGGAGTGGGTATCACTGCTAAGGTCACGTGATTTTATTAAACTGGGCTTCGTTACGCGTAATAGCTGTTTCGAAATTGTTTTAAATTTCAACGGTTCGTGAACCAGTGTGTATCTGGTCTCTATTTGATCTTGTATCACTTTATAGATTCGTACACATTTAATGACGCATTTGATAAAGGGTCTGATTGACTTTCAAGTCAAGCTTTCATTAAATGAGCCCTACAGTTTACTAGGATATTGTGCCTTGAAAGACACCTCATATTAAACAATATTAGGTAGCTCGCGGATTGCCATTACCTGATTACACCTTTTGATAAAACCTTTGCGATTGGTTTGAAAAAGGTGTTCCGTTGATTTGAGTTTCCGCTACACTTCCACTGTTTTGACCAGCAGGGGTCGCCAGCGAGGGCGCTTCAAACAAAGAATCATTTGTGACGCAGTTGACTCCTTTGATTCAAAGCCTCGAAGAGCTTTGACTCTCATTACTCGTGTTCAAATCACTCAGTTCGAATCACGCAAAATCTATAGTCTTTGGTTTAAGGTTACACTTTACGCTCTAAAGTGTCTAAGTTTTTAGGCGGTGCTAAAACTCGAGGTAGAGGGTTTTACTTGTAAGTTATGCGTGTAAGTTAGGATTGAGGGAGCTATTGGCTACAACCGTCGCTTGTTTACACGAGGGTCTGTGAGATTGGTGCTGTTGTCAGAAAAACTAGATAGGAACGCCTGCTCGCGTTCCGGACGCAATGCCAACCAACAACACAGATCGGCCGGAGCAGCGGACGAGCTTTGCTGAAAGTTTGCACTGAGTCTCTCGCTTAGGCATATGACGTTGCATGTGAGTGACTCTTTCACAAATCAAACAGCACCGTTCTTTCCCAGACAATGGCAAATTAGCCTACTAGTTAGCTAGGCTAGAATTTATACCACTAATTTGACGCGATTGTTTCATATGAGCACTTCGGCGGTTTAATATGAATACAATGAAGTAACGAACAACAAGGCCTTGATTGGTGACTGAGGAGCATCGCTCAGATCACCTTCAAAATGCTGAGAATGGAGTTTTCTTCGTCCATAATCAGATTAATTTGTTCTGGTACCATTTATACGCGCGGCTAATCTGAGATTTCTGTCAGAGAAGGTTTAACGTACGCTCGACTTCTATCTGAAATTAGGATTTCTTCGCTAATATCAGGAGTTTCTTATCGTACGATTTAAATATGCATTATAGCATTTGAAAAACTTTCTGCCATTCGTAGGAAGGCATATTCAGGCTATAGTTTTGCTGATTTCAGATACTTGTGCGTGTGTATGAGATGTTAATAACAACTTATGGGACAACATATGATTGATTACTGTCTGCTTGCATACAATGTTTAATACGATGCCTTAAAATTCTCCACCATAATGTAAGGAACTCAGCTTTTTTGGAAATATTAATAATCAATAATATCTTGTTATTATTGATTATAAATATTTGGGTCAGTTAATTGGATTAACTTGTTGTGGCTGAATTAATATTGCAATCAATTAATCAGTTCGTCCAACGAACTCTTTTGATTATTAATTTATTCTAAGAAAAGGGTATCTTCCATGGCCACAGAAGAATAATTATTTCTTCGCATATACCGCACGTTGAGCCAGTAGCAAAAACCGTGATCATAAAGTGACATTGTATTGCAAACAAAGCAGAACCAAATACATATTATGTACAAGTTTTATTAACTAAATATAGATATTTATATGAATATAAATAAACTAAACAACATACACACATGAATACATAAATAGGTTAGTGATAGGATGAAATTGGAAACCGGAAGAGGGTCTATGAGAAGAACTATCAGAATTTCATTTTCACATTTCATTGAATTGAATACTTGCATTTGTAATGGGAACAATTCTTGAAGTTGTTGAAAATTGAAGTCGTTGATGGTTCCGGCAGTGTCAAGTGGAAGTTGGTTGAGCGTTCTCTTTCTCCAGGAACGCATGATTGGTTTGGTCAAGGCCTGGGACTCTGTTGAGGCCACTCCGAGTACCCAGGAGAAGTGAGGAAGTCGGAAGGATGGGTGATTGGAGTCGTTGTTGGTTGGAGTCTTTGTTCCAAAACTCCTGAGATTGTCTTTGGTTCTTTGTGAGAGAGTCTCCTCTCTTTTCCATGAGGCCGGATCTGGTTGGGATCCAGGCCTGCTGGAAGGCCTCTTGGCCCCCATGGAGGGGGGAGGGGGGGTTTCCCCGTATCACCCGAGACAGTGTTTGCGGCAGGATGGAAAACCAAGAGAGGGCGGTCACTATTGCCTGTCTCTGATATAGTCTGAAAAAGAACCACCCCTAAGGTTTGAATGGACCTATGAGTAAGGTGACATGTCCAAGAGGGGAAGCGGCTCTTAGTTGATTTATGGTCTTTGTCCCCAGCGTGCTTAGACTGTTCATTCAAGCTCAAATAGACATAACAAATTCAAATTGCATTCTAAGAGAAGGTGATGTACATCAAAGTATGTGTCATTAAATGAGGATTAATTAGGTAGGAAGAATGATACAGGTGAACTTATATTGACCGTTGGGTGGTTGTGCAACCACATACACCCCAATCAAACATACCATGTTGTTATACCTAATAGTACACGAGACAGTAAATCATCACGGTTTCTGTGAGGCATGTTCCTTCATAGAACAGAGTAATACCGCAAAGTTTATTTAATTAAAGATTGTCTCTCTCTCTTGAGCATGTGGCGCATGTGGCCACATTCCTTTGAGGTCGTAAAAGTCTGTTATCAGTCTTAAAGTGTTTTGTAACCGGACACCCGGCTGACAAAGTAACTTCATTTGTGAGGTTAGTTTTGGGGGAGAGTTTCATAGACCTTTATATTGATTAAATATAGTGAATATGAATAATTAGTATGTGTCTGAATGGTCCAGACCCTACACTAAGAATTTGTTAGAGGATGAAGGAGAAATGACTCACAATTGTGTTACGCTTACATATACACCTACGAGTGAAGTAAAATAAACTCCCATAGAGAATTCAGAATTTGAGTTGTTTGTTGACGGTTCAGCTCAAGTAATTGAAGGTAACAGACGAGCAGGTTATGCAGTAACGTCCACCACGGAAGTGTAAGCTTCAGGACGTCTTCCAGATTTTTCAGCTCAAGCTGCAGAACTAGTAGCCTTAACAAGAGCATGCACGCTAGCTTCAGGATCAGTTGCTAATATCTACACAGATTCCAGCTATGCTTTTGGGGTAATTCATGATTTTGGTGTCATTTGGCAAACCAGACAGTTTCTAACTTCTGCTGGATCCCCCATTAAGCATGCTGAATTAGTGAAAGATCTAATGTTTTCCATGAAACTTCCAAAGAAATTAGCAGTGATCAAAGTGAAAGCACATCTCCCAACTAATACTACGGAAGCTAAAGGTAATGCTCTTGCTGATATAGCAGCTAAACAGGCTTGTTTCTATGCAACTGTACAAGTGTGTTCAGGTAGTGCAGCACAGAAGACAATTATGCCTCCTGAATCAATAATTGATCTGTACAAAGACGTTCCTCTGTATGAAGCATGGACATGGTTAGACAAAGGAGCCACAGTGGATTCATCCGGTTGCTGGACCAAAGGGGAAAAGTATGTCGCTCCCGAATCACTGTTGCCATATTTGGCTCAACAAATACACAATTTGGGTCACAGTGGTCCAGCAACGATGAATCACAGGTTCTCAAATCAGTGGTGGAATCCAAAATTCAGAAATGTAGCCACAGAAACAGCCAAGAGGTGTGCTACATGTCAGAAAAATAATGATGTACCAGCAGCCACTACACCAGCAGCACATACCCCAGCCCCACCAGGACCATTTCGTCACCTGCAAGTTGATTACATATCATTGCCTCGTTGTAAGGGAAAAACTGATGTTTTGGTAGTAATAGATAAGTTCTCAAGATGGGTAGAAGCTTATCCAACAGGGCATGCTACAGCTGCACATACTGCTAAATGTCTTGTCACTGATTTCATTCCCAGAAGGGGATTACCAGATTGCATTGACTCAGATCAAGGTACACACTTCACAGGACAGGTAGTCAAGGAAGTGTCTAGAATTTTGAAGATTAAGTGGAATCTTCACTGCCCATACAGGCCACAAGCATCAGGACAGGTTGAACAATCGAACAGAACAATCAAAACCAGACTAAGCAAAATGCATCAGGAAGGGGTACCATGGGTCGAAGCACTGCCAGCAGTACTGTGTAGTATGAGAGCATCACCTAACAGAACAGTAGGACTGAGCCCTCATGAGATTATTACTGGACGCCCCATGCAGATGTCAGGTGTGATTGATCTTAGAAATGCTGATGTACACATTGTCTCAGATGCCCTGATTGCTTACTGTGAAAACCTAACAAAGGCGGTACAGAGTGCCAGAGAGAGAGTTGATTCATGTTGGCAGACTCCACCAGAAGGTGGACACACAATCATCCCAGGTCAATGGGTCATGATAAAGTCATTCAGAAAAAAGCCATTAGAGCCTAAGTGGCAGGGGCCACATCAAGTGATGTTGATTACAGCAGCTGCAGTATTGTGTCAGGGAAGGAAAACCTGGACTCACGTGTCACACTGTAAAGTTGTTCCCCCACCTACAGGGATAGGATATAGGACACGGAACAAAGTGAGGAGCCCAGAGAAGAACCAACTGCAACAGGCTTCAGGGGTTAAGCCTGGGGTGAAGACTCCCATCATTACCTCACTGTTCCTTAGGTTAGGGTTAGGGTTCTTTGCAGCTCGCACAATTGACGATGTGGTACGTCGGTACTACAAAGTTGTGAAGGCCTGCAAGAGTCAGGGGAGCATGAATAAGGCCTTCAAAATTGTAGGTGTGGATCGTAACACACTGGCTCTGTCTGCTCCCCTGGCTGAAATTACAATCGCAGCTCCAAAATTTTTAAAGAGCCTCCCACCATTTAATCTCAAAAAAGAGAAGCTTTTAGATTATTCAAAGTGTTGTGCAGAATCAATGACTCCAGAGGTCCGTGCTAAAATTGAAGAGCTAAAAGCGAAAGGGAAGCTTCTGCCAATCAAGTATAAATATAGATAAGACCCTTATTTTTCAGTTGTTTTATATTGGGGCTATTGTATTATTTGTTTCTGAATCAGTCCCAGTAGTATGTTTTGCTTAACAATGTTTAAAAAGCCATTTTATTTTTGTGTTGCAATCTTTTAAAACTTCAGAATAAAGTTTTGAATTGTAAAAATCTGCACACATCTCATTAATTTCGATTATTTGTATTGACAGGCAGGTGGCTAAAAAGGGTAACTACACTTAAAGTTTGGGTATATTTAATTTGTAGCCTTATGCTTTGTTTATTTAGCACTCAAAAATCACTCGTCCATGAACAGGCTACACTCAAATACTGTATGCAGATATCAGCGGACTGTGCTGATGACAAAAATAATGTATTTATGCTGTGAACTAGTGAGTTAATCCAATCTAAGGCACAGACGGATAAGGTAAGATAGAAATGAAGTCCACTTAAGTACAGTCTTGATACACTTTATTTTACGTAGCTTATACCTGTGTAATATTCTGTAGTTGCAATGTAATTAGGAAGCTAATGCATGTATTTAAGCTGTGAAATAGAGAGTTAATTCAAACTAAGGTACATATGGATAAGGTATGTAGATACACATGAAGTCCACTTAAGTACAGTCTTGATACAGTTTATTTTACGTAGCTTATACCTGTGTAATATTCTGTAGTTGCAATGTAATTAGGAAGCTAATGCATGTATTTAAGCTGTGAACTAGAGAGTTAGTTCAAACTAAGGTACATATGGATAAGGTATGTAGATACACATGAAGTCCACTTAAGTACAGTCTTGATACACTTTATTTTACGTAGTTTATACCTGTGTAATATTCTGTAGTTGCAATGTAATTAGGAAGCTAATGCATGTATTTAAGCTGTAAACTAGAGAGTTAATTCAAACTAAGATATATATGGACAAGGTATGTAGATACACATGAAGTCCACTTAAGTACAGTCTTGATACACTTTATTTTACATAGCTTATACCTATGTAATTGTCTGTAATTTTAATGTAATAAAGAAGCTAATGCATGTATTTAAGCGGTGAACTAGTGGGTTAATTCAAACTAAGGTACATATGGACAAGGTATGTAGATACTCTTGATACACTTTATTTTACGTAGCTTATACCAGTGTAATATTCTGTAGTTGCAATGTAATTAGGAAGCTAATGCATGTATTTAAGCTGTGAACTAGAGAGTTAATTCAAACTAAGGTACATATGGATAAGGTATGTAGATACACATGAAGTACACTTAAGTACAGTCTTGATACACTTTATTTTACGTAGCTTATACCTGTGTAATATTCTGTAGTTGCAATGTAATTAGGAAGCTAATGCATGTATTTAAGCGGTGAACTAGTGGGTTAATTCAAACTAAGGTACATATGGACAAGGTATGTAGATACACATGAAGTACACTTAAGTACAGTCTTGATACACTTTATTTTATGTAGCTTATACCTGTGTAATTTTCTGTAATTTTAATGTAATAAAGAAGCTAATGCATGTATTTTAGCGGTGAACTAGTGAGTTATTTAATATGGATAAGGTATGTAGATACACATGAATTGCACTCAAGTACAATCTTGATACACTTTATTTTTTGTTACATACATGTAATGCTACAAAACGTACACATTTGCCATGTGTAGCTGCAGACCTTAGTAGCCTAATATATTTAAGTACTTCTTGTTACATTGTGTGGTACTAAGTACTTTCTTACATAACTACAGTGTACCAAGTTTGTAACACGTATGTAACAGACTCGGCTTGTTACATATGTGTAACAGTAGCTGCCTATTACATGTGTGTAATTACAATCTGTAAGTACAGGCTGTACCATAACTTAGTTACATGTTAATTACATTTTGATACATGTAATTACAACATTTATTACTAAGTAATTAACTAAATAATTACTCTGTATCATTCTTTTTTAAAGTACCCTTACATTGGAACAAATACTATAATAACATCTTAGTTGATGAGTTTATTTTTGACCGAACATACTATATATTTACATATGAGCAGAAACTGGCTAACAAAAGCTTATTTGATGTCTATTTTAGAATTAAAACGTTATAATCTATCCAAAAACTATGAGATGTTGTCTTTCATATTTCATCTGTCACATAAACAACAGCGCCCATATGTGCCCTTAATTCATTCACACACAGAAACGTGATTAAAATTTAAACAATCTTTTTGCATTTACAGACACTATTCCATATCGCGATTAGAACAAAGCACAAGAATAAAAAACTTACTCACAATTCTCGGCTAGATCCGTCGCTCCTCGAAATGAAAATAAACCAGCACATGTTCTGAGGTAAATGTCCCAGGATTGTTCCTCACACAGCCTCGCAAGACGAAATAGTGCATTAATCTGATGATTACATTTGTTGTGTTATCGCGTTTATGAGGGGCGTTGACACGTTTGCATGTGTTGCTTCAGATCATTTGCGTTTGAATACCGCGCACTCTCCGTGGGCGTGTCACATTAGCAGAATAATAAGCTGAGAGAACGATAATGAGATCGGCTGACACCTCTCTTTTTTTATAGATTACATAAACAGAGAATATTTATTTTAGTTTTGAATTAGATATTTAAAAAGTACAAACTTAAATGATTATAAAGATATATTGCTCATGCCTGGGTGAATAGTATTCGCTGAGCTTTGTTTAAGTTTAGAGACGTGCTCCAGAAAAAAAGTTAACGGAGACAGAGAGGCAGAAAGCACACCCTGTTTATTTTCTTTATTTTACAAAAGCACAATGTTTTATTTTGATTGTAAGTGGACACATAAAAAAGTACATATTCAACAGTTTATTTTTTTATATTTCTTAAGTCTGTATGACCAAAAATGACAGAGTATTTTAAGTCTATTTTGCTGCTATGTGAAAAAAATTGAGCAAAACGCGCCGGCGCGTTTGCCGACCCCAGAGGGTTAAAGCCCCAGCGTTACCCCCCAAGCCATTAAAAGCCACTTCAGCCCTGGTGGGTAAAGCGTATTCGGCAGCGGGTCAGGTTGCGGCATGTCTGCAAACTATGTCAATACTGCAGGCATTCCAGACTAATCTGCCTAGGGACATGGACTATTGTGAGGAAGTCAACGCTGACGCAATTCGAGAATTGCGTCGCGGAACAGATCTGCCTCTCCGGGCCACCAAGGAGACGGCCAAATCAATAGGTCGGTCTATGGCAGCCATGGTGGCCACGGAACGTCATTTGTGGCTAAATCTAGCTGATTTAAAAGATAGAGACAGGTCTGTTCTTCTGGACGCTCCGCATTCGCCTTCGGGTCTATTCGGCGACGCCGTAAATACTGTCGTCGATAGATTTCAGGAGGCGAAGAAACAATCAGCGGCGTTCCAGAAGTTTCTTCCTCGCCAGTCTAATGTCCCCGAGACTGCTGTTATTAAAAAGGAGCAGTCTCGGCCGTCTACGAGCTCCTCACAGCACAGAGTGCAACAAAAGCAAAGTGTCGCCACCCGGGCTCCTCCACAATCGGGGGGGCCTGGGTGGCGGTCGCAGTCAAAGCCGATTAGAGGTAGGCATACCCCAAAAATTAATGCTTTTCACTGTAGCTTCTGCTACTCGTATCATCATCATATTTTTCATCATCCTCTGGATAGACTGTCATCTTTACCAATTTATCAGACATCCCTGCTTTGACCAGTCTCTGTACTGAGCTGGAAACACATGTTATAATGCATGGCAAACATAACAATATTGACAATTCTATCACCAAAATTGGTTGTGCAGTTTGTAACCAGTACCCCCAACCCCCAAAGATTAATCAACCTTATCCATTTACCTAAAATACTTTCTAATGAATCAGTGACCAATCAAATCATTGGATCTATATCAATACTAAGCCCTAGTTTGATTCAATCAAATAAAATCATCAAAAACATTACAAAAACAGATTCTTCTACTAAGCTCAAACCCGTAGTTGGTTCCTCCAGGTGTGTTGGTCATCTCGTTTGCCCCATGGACATCCCGTCTTCACCAGGGTGACTCTTTGCAAGTCGTTGCACTGGTCTTTCCCTCGTAAGTAAGGGAGGCCGTTACTAGCACGAGCCTTTGATCCTTCACTTTGTGCTCTATATGATGGTTGAGGCCTGTCGGTGTAGTCTGAGGTGAGAGGCTTGGAACCAGGTGTCCCACTCTCCAACCATTTTCTGATCATGACCAGATTTTCTCTTTAGATCACGACACACCCCCAATGGAGTGAACCATTTCCTGCCTGCTTTGACCTGTGAATGGGTTTTGTTAGGTTTTGTTAGTGACCGCTTGTCTGGCCGGTCGTCCCTTTTGGTGTGACCTGTGGAATTTTCATCATTTGTTTACCTTATCGATTATATGCATAACGAATTTCAAGTTTATTCTCAACACTTGTCCAATTCAACTCTGTTTCTTCTCATTTTACAAATCATCTTAGCACTAAATAATTTCTTGCTCACTTAATACCAATCAGAGTCCCTTTTTCCCTGAAAAACATTCAACCCACTTGCTTATGTAAACAAGACAACATTTATACATTTGGAACAGAATCAGTTCTGTTTGATTCAATCCATCCTGACATCCTGCAAAAGGAAAATGTTAAGTGTGGGGTGGACAGGGCAAGCCTGCTTGCTCTCTGCCTTCCCACATTATGTGCTGCGCAGGTGCCACAATAATAACCCAGGCCAGGAAAGTTAGCCAAATTCATCCATAGCCATTATTTTATTGGGCACATTCTGCCCTGTATCAAAAGTCTGCATGCTCTGTAAAGAAAAACAAATTTCGAGGTTATTGTCAGATAGTAAAGTACACATAGTTTCTTTTGTCTGTTGTGTTGCCGCGGCCTTCGCTGCCGCATCTGCCCTGGCGTTTCCTGTTGAAACAGTCCTACAAATACACTTACAGACAGCAATTTTGTTAGGGAGAAGAATGGCTTCTCGCCAGGCTTTTACCCAGTTAAGCCCAGTGTCCTCCCAACATATATTGTCCCTTAGTAAACCATATTTTGTCAATTGTTACACATGACTAACTCGTGCATCAATTTAACATAATGGTGTTTGGATAAACAAAGTTAGCCATCAACACTGTCTTTCAGCCAAATTTCCTCCAGACATCTTTTGCTGTCTCTGAAACAAAATATTACATTCTTCACTTAAAGCCACAATCTCATCTGCTTATCGAAGTATTTGAAGGGCAAAGGCTCTGAGCCTCACAGCGTATCCCGCTTTTCAGGCCTGTTGTTTGGTCTCTTAATTCAGTCATCTACAAACATTTTCAAAGTCATCAATTGTTTCTGACAGGTCAGGTCGTGCTGTACAGACTTGATCAATGTCAGTCAAACAACATTTCCCCCCTTTGTTCACAATAATCATAAACGTGAAGGACTCTCTGGTTAATTTGATATTGACTTAGCCAAAATGTCACTTTGTTGTTGCCTTCAAATCTATAACATTTTAGTTTATCTCAACCCATGATGGACAGTGTAGTGTTACAAATGTATTAAATGTTTTAATTTAGGTTCCAATACAATAGTATATAAACTGAGAAAGTTTAGTAGACTGAATTTAGCATTTGAAGTATAAATGATGATATCAGAATTATCAGTAAGAGATTCATTGCCAGTCCTGATCTCTCGATTGTAAGTCAAGCAATTCAGGCGTCGGACATTAGCTTTTGTCTGTATGCACTTCCTGGCCATTAAGATGGGTGATACAGTCGGGCAGATTACTGAAACTATCACCCTTTTGTTCTAATGGCTCTCGGAGCCACTGTCCCAGTCGGTGAAGAGTCTGGCTGATTGGATTAGGATATTTACATTTGAATCACACTGTTATGCTGACGAGATCAGGGCTGTGGAACTTCCGGTAAAGTGCTGATTCCTGTACTTCACATTTACATGCTTTGTTCAGATTGCCTCCCCCCCTTTTATGTAAATCCCTCCCCCTTTGGAAGGATAAAACACTGTGTTTTTAGATATTGAGTCAGACTTGGATGATGACTACAGCACCGCAACAGCAAAGTCCTCAATAAAGAGTAACTTCTGCATTGAAAGATATCCCAACGTCTCCTGGTTTTTCGCTTCTAAGTCTCCTACACTTAAGAAGAAAAAGGTTTACAACAGATGGTGCCGAGACCCGGATAGAGCTACTGTGTTAACAGACAGCTGTAGAGTTTGGTTAACTGATGTTATCCTCTAAAGTTTTCTTTTAGAGATGATTTTATCCTCTGTTTTAGGCAGGGAAGATTAGCATTACATGTTAATATTTGTTTACCCTCTGTGTTAGGAACTCAGCTTTTTGGAAATATTAATAATCAATAATATCTTGTTATTATTAATTATACATATTTGGGTCAGTTAATTGGATTAACTTGATGTGGCTGAATTAATATTACAATCAATTAATCAGTTCGTCCAACGAACTCTTTTGATTATTAATTTATTCTAAGAAAAGGGTATCTTCCATGGCCACAGAAGAATAATTATTTCTTCGCATATACCGCACGTTGAGCCAGTAGCAAAAAGCGTGATCATAAAGTGACAATGTATTGCAAACAAATCAGAACCAAATACATATTATGTACAAGTTTTATTAACTAAATATAGATATTTATATGAATATAAATAAACTAAACAACATACACACATGAATACATAAATAGGTTAGTGATAGGATGAAATTAGAAACCGGAAGAGGGTCTATGAGAAGAACCATCAGAATTTCATTTTCACATTTCATTGAATTGAATACTTGCATTTGTAATGGGAACAATTCTTGAAGTTGTTGAAAATTGAAGTCGTTGATGGTTCCGACAGTGTCAAGTGGAAGTTGGTTGAGCGTTCTCTTTCTCCAGGAACGCATGATTGGTTTGGTCAAGGCCTGGGACTCTGTTGAGGCCACGCCGAGCACCCAGGAGAAGTGAGGAAATCGGAAGGATGGGTGATTGGAGTCGTTGTTGGTTGGAGTCTTTGTTCCAAAACTCCTGAGATTGTCTTTGGTTCTTTGTGAGAGAGTCTCCTCTCTTTTCCATGAGGCCGGATCTGGTTGGGATCCAGGCCTGCTGGAAGGCCTCTTGGCCCCCATGGAGGGGGGAGGGGGGGTTTCCCCGTATCACCCGAGACCGTGTTTGCGGCAGGATGGAAAACCAAGAGAGGGCTAAACTGGTATTCAGTCCTTTTGAAGACCTGACGTTTCCGCCTTCTTTTGGAAGCGGGTCCAATCAGGAGCTGTCCCTTTGGAGGGAGATTTTATGACCCTTTGTGTTATAACCAGGCATTTAAATCTCTAGTTAAGAATCTTCACAATTCTTATAATACTAATGTGTCACAAAGTTTAGCAAAATGTAATGTCAATTAACAAATGGGGAATGAAAATTGGAGTTTATCGAGACCAAACTTGCCACAAATGGATTTGGTTAAACATTAGTTGGCAAAGTTTGAAACATTATCCCATTAGAGTTGTCGAGAAACATGGACCAAACCACAAAAAGGCAACTCATGAAATAGGGAACTTAGATACATTGTTCATACAATTCTCAAGTGGATATATAATAGCATATATATATATATGAATACAGGATTAATTTCTCCTCCTTGGTTAGAATTCAGAGAGAGCCACAGTTCTGTGAACATTCCTTTGGGTCATAAACGCTGTTATCTAAGAACTCCAGTGATGTTATTTTTGGTCTCTTTTCACTCCAAAGATGGAAAACGTCTCGGTTACGTATGTAACCCTCGTTCCCTGAGTAGGGAACGGAGACGTTACGTCGGATGACGACGAAATGGGGTTTCGCTTAGAAAGCCTATCAACTTCGAGTATTACAAAACGAGCCAATGGCAAAGAAATGCCATGGGTCTGCGGAATTTGCATGACGTAACTCCGCCCCACCTCGTGGGTATAAAAGGAGGAAGTCTGCAACAGCAGTTTATGTTTCTTCGCTGAGGAGCCAAGACTGAGCTCAGGCGATCCCCGCGGTACAGCGGAAAGTGGCAGGAAGACGTAACGTCTCCGTTCCCTACTCAGGGAACGAGGGTTACATACGTAACCGAGACATTCCCTTTCGTTGTCACTCCGAGTTACGTCGGATGACGACGAAATGGGGTTACCAGTCTAATCACGCCACCTTCTCAGCTGTCTTCCAGTGCCCTGCGTAAATCTGAGATCCCTGTCGTGAGACTAGCACGGACGAAGGACTCCTATTTAGCACCGGAATACCAAGGTACACTGGGGAGCATATCCCACAATTTTAGAGGAAATATGCAATTATTGCCAACCCAGAGGGGGGGACTTAGAGAATACACATATGACCCGAAGGATGCATATGGAGAACACTGGGGTGTCCAGCCGCAGGTGGAATATTTCAACCCCAGGGGTGGCAAGGTGGCTTGCCAAGGGAAAAACACATGCTCGAGAGAGGCTTACAGTGGAAATACACATGTGGGGGTCGCTCAGGGGAGGGACCATGCAAACGGGAGGCACCTAGCCGGCGCGCAGGCAATAGACACTGGCGGCGACGTCAGAAGTGCTGGAGGAACTCAGGGCTTTCGGAGAAGCTCACCTGAGGGGAATATCGCACATATCCAGTCCGTGGAGTAGAATGGCGAGCAAGCGAAGACACCTGAGCGTGTCCAGTACTAGCTAGTTGAAGCGAGTACATGAGAGGACACAGGCTCCACTCGGAGATTGTAAAATCTGGCGAATGTGTTCGGTGTCGCCCAGCCTGCAGCTCTGCAGATGTCTGTTAGCGAGGCGCCATGCGCTAGAGCCCAAGAGGACGCCACACTCCGGGTGGAGTGGGCACCAAGGGGGCACGGTCGACCTTGCTGCTGGTAGCCAAAGCAATGGCGTCCACTATCCAGTGAGACAACCTTTGCTTGGAGAGAGCCTTTCCCTTCAGCTTCCCACCATAACAGACAAGAGCTGGTCTGAGGTCCTGAAACACTGGGTTCTGTCCACATAGGTGCGGAGAGCACGTACTGGACAGAGCAGTGCCCAGGCTGGGTCTGCCTCCTCCAGGGGCAGCGCTTGCAGGTTCACCACCTGGTCCCGGAAGGGAGTGGTAGGAACCTTGGGCACATATCTAGGCCGGGGTCTCAGGATCACGTGAGAGTAAGCCGGCCCGAATTCCAGGCACGCTTCGTCAACGGAGAATGCGTGCAGGTCCCCTACGCTCTTGATGGAGGCCAGTGCAACCAGGAGCGCTGTCTTCATTGACAGGAACTTAAGCTCCACTGACTGCAGAGGCTCAAAGGGAGCACTCCGCAGGGCAGTTAGCACCACTGCGAGGTCCCAAGAGGGAACGAGAGGAGGGCGAGGAGGATTCAGTCTCTTCGCTCCTCTCAGGAACCTGACGATCAGGTCATGCTTCCCCAAAGACTTACCTTCAACAAGGTCATGCTGTGCGGCAATGGCGGCGACATAGACCTTTAGGGTGGAGGGAGACAGCCTTCGCTCCAACCCATCTTGTAGGAAGGAAAGCACGACACTAATCGAACATCTCCGGGGGTCTTCTCGGTGAGAAGAGCACCAGCTGACGAAGAGGTTCCACTTCAACGCATAGAGATGTCTCGTGGACGAAGCTCTAGCG
Source organism: Gila orcuttii (assembly GCA_026230005.1). Lineage (NCBI taxonomy): Eukaryota > Metazoa > Chordata > Actinopteri > Cypriniformes > Leuciscidae > Gila > Gila orcuttii. The sequence continues at coordinate 27,772,441 of JAPDVR010000005.1, read as the reverse complement.
GAAGTGATGGTAGCCACCACCGGTGGTGGTAGGGTACCCCAACCTGCCTCGTCCCGTCCAGGAGCCACACGTGGAGGTTCCAAAGATCGGGACGAGGGTGCCATAGGGTGCCCCGTCCCTGAGAAAGGAGGTCCTTCCTCAGAGGTATGGGCCAGGGAGGTGCTGTCGCGAGGAGAACTAGTTCGGAGAACCAGGTCCTGGTGGGCCAGTACGGCGCAACCAGCATGACCTGCTCCTCGTCCTCCCTGAACTTGCGCAAGGTCTGCGCAAGAAGGCTCACTGGGGGAAACGCATACTTGCGGCCCTGCGGCCAGCTGTGCGCCAGAGCATCCGTGCCGAGCGTGCCCTCGGTCAGGGAATAATACTGGGCGCAATGGGTCGAGTCGTGGGAGGCAAACAGATCTATCTGAGCGTCCCCGAACTGGTCCCAAATCAGCTGAACCGACCGGGGATGGAGCCGCCATTCTCCCGGGAGGAGCTGAAACCGTGAGAGCTCGTCGGGTACACAGTTCAGAGCTCCGGGGATATAAATGGCACGAAGCGACCTCAGATGCTTCTGGCTCCATAAGAGGAGGTGGCGGGCGAGTTGTGACATACGGCGGGAGCGTAGACCACCTTGACGGTTGATGTACGCTACAGTGGCGGTATTGTCTGAGTAGGTCGAAGTAACTGGTACTCGGAGGGTGCCGTGTTGCCATGCCCACCTCGGGACTCGGTCGTGAAGCCAAAGCTGAAGCGGTCTCATATGAAGCAATCCGAGCGGCGTTGCCGCGGCTGCAGATGCCATATGCCCCAGGAGCCTCTGAAAAAGTTTCAGTAGAACCGCACTCTTGCCCTCGAACTGTCTCAGGCAAGTCAGCAGTGACTGCGCGCGCTCGCTCGTAAGCTGCGCGGACATGGCGACCGAGTCGATTTCCATACCGAGAAAAGAGATCCTCTGCACGGGGCAAAGTTTGCTCTTCTCCCAGTTGACCCGAAGGCCCAGACGAGCTAGGTGCCGGAGCACTAGGTCCCTGTGTTCGCAAACCTGATCTTTAGAGTGAGCTAGGATCAGCCAGTCGTCGATGTAACTCAGGATGCGAACCCCGTGCTCCTGAAGGGGAACAAGGGCAGCCTCGACGACCTTTGTGAAGATGCGAGGAGACAGGGCCAGCCCGAAAGGGAGGACCGCGTACTGGTATGCCTGCCCCTCGAAAGCAAACCGTAGGAACGGTCTGTGGTGAGGAAGAATGAAGACATGGAAGTAGGCGTCCTTCAGGTCGATCACTGCAAACCAATCCTGGGGCCGCACGCATTCGAAAACGCGTTTGGCGGTGAGCATCTTGAACGGCAGCCTGTGAAGGGAGCGGTTCAGCACGCGCAAGTCCAGGATTGGCCGTAACCCACCGGTTTTCTTGGGGACAATGAAGTAAGGGCTGTAGAAGCTGGACCTCATCTCGGCTGGAGGGACAGTCTCGATTGCACCCTTCGCTAGCAGTGTGGCAATCTCTGCTCTCATGATGGGGGCATTGCCACCGACCAAAGTGGAGCGGACTCCCCTGAAGCGGGGAGGAGACCGTGCGAACTGAATCGCATAGCCGAGCCTGACGGTACGCGCGATCCAGCGGGACAGACGGGGAAGCTCTAACCAGGCTCCCAGGAACTGAACCAGCGGGATCATGCGGGCGACAGGCGTCCCCCCGGAGGGGCAGCGAAGCGGAGTAACTGGCCCAGACGTGGACGGCATAGCGGCCCGGTGTGGGGGCACAGTTAGCAACCGCGCCCTGGCAGAGGGGGCCAGGGGAGGACCAGGCTGGTCGTCCCGCGGGGGCCTGCTCTGCCAGGGGTCTGGCGACAGAGGGGGACCGGGGCAAAGCGGTCCGTGGACGGCACGCCGTGTCAACCACCTCTGGGACAGAGGGGGACGAGGAGAGCACGGCTTGTGGGCGGCGCTCTGTGTCGTCCCGAACTCTGTGTGCTCAGAGACGGGAGAGTCAGTTCTGGAGAATAGGGATTCTTCCCCGGCCCTCCACCGGGGAAAGGAGTGGTCCTGCTACCAACTCCTGGAAAGAACTGAGTCCCATCTCTGGGGAGCCCCTCTCAAGAGCGCCACCTAACCCGGCGTGTAGCGGGGGGCGGGGCTGGAGAGGGCTGTGGCGTCAGACCGCGGGGGGGCGCCCTCGGCGGTGGGAAGACCGAGGGATCTGAGTGGACGGCGGGGCCATCGGGACAGAATCAACGTCAGTCTGCACATGGGCGGTTGAGAACTGTTGGGCGAAGTTCTCAACCGCACCGCCGAAGAGGCCGACCTGGGATATGGGAACGTCGGACAGACGGGGCCGCGCGACATTCAGCACATCAGACAGGTTCAGCCACAGAATGGTAGGCATCACCTGACCCAGGGAGCGTACGGCCACTTTTGTCGCTCGGAGAGCAAGGTCAGTGGCGATACCATCAGAGTCCGATACCGCAACCATTCGTTTTTTTTTTATTTTTTTTTTTTATGCACGGGCGAGCCGTCTTTAAAAAGACGTGCCGCGTGCGAGCTCTTTTAGTGAGAGAAAACTCAAGTGTTGAAGCACCCGGGGAGACACGCACCGACTGGCAGACCACTGCAACAGATCAGCAGGAAGCACGCGCTCGCCGTAGATCGCCGTCACACCAACACTCGAGGTACTCGTTTGTAAAGCTGACAATTCAGAGATGGCTTGTGGAGAGAAGAATACACTTGGCTCCGAAGCGAAAACATAAACTGCTGTTGCAGACTTCCTCCTTTTATACCCACGAGGTGGGGCGGAGTTACGTCATGCAAATTCCGCAGACCCATGGCATTTCTTTGCCATTGACTCGTTTTGTAATACTCGAAGTTGATAGGCTTTCTAAGCGAAACCCCATTTCGTCGTCATCCGACGTAACTCGGAGTGACAACGAAAGGGAACATAGTAAACTATATTTTACTGGATATTACTGTACGTATTCTGATTGATCACACCGAAAGCATTCTGGAGGTGTCCAGAACTATGTGTACAAGTTATGGGAATAGACAGTTATATTTAAAATGCATAATGACGGTATTTATAATTCAGTTTAAGCTACGATAAAACCATAGTCATTCCAATGTGACATGGGCAAATGGACACACATAAAAACACATTGAATATATCTGGTTAAATGTCTTTTAAAAAGAGAAGTTTCTTTCTCTTTAGAATCCTTCTTTGGGACATTCCAGTCAGTCATAAAAATGTCTCGTAACTGGACACCACACTCTGTCCTGAGCGGGCTTCACTTGTGGGGGATGCGTGTGTGGTTGTGAGTGTGTGTGTGTGTGTGTGTGTGTGTGTGTGTGTGTGTGTGTGTGTGTGTGTATATGTTAATTTACATCCAGGCTTTTTGGGCCTGAAGGCTTTGGGATTTTAGCTAGGATGTATTTAGTTATTCAGATTCACCTCGCCCAGTCCCTACAGTCCCCCCTTTTGTCTGATGAAGTCCCGGTGTGGAAATCATCGGACATAAATCATCGCAATGGACGGATGACAGGTGAATCATGATGATCGGGTAGCAGGTGGCTATTAGGGCCGAGGGCTCAGCTTGATGAGGTTCAGCGCGGCCTCTGGCATGGTACCCTCTTTCTGAGGGTGCCGTGAGATTGGCTGTGGATGTTCGCATCTCGTTGAGTCTCCTGTATAGGATGAAGGCCAAGCCCAGTGTCAGGGTGTGGCTGAGTACCTTAGAGCTACACAGCGCAGTGTCCACTGTGGTCCAGGCCTGGACAACAGGTGGGGTAGTCAAGTAGAGCAGTTGAGACAAAGCTCGGAGGGCTGTGTTGATAGAAGCAATGTCAATTTGCTGGGACCCCCCCCTTTCGCAAACCACAACTCCCTTTCTGGAGTTAGGGTGAAAGTGTGGTTCCTGGAGAAGGATGGGATTTCCAGTTCTAATTTGTACTCTTTGCTTGGAAGATGGTACCATGCCAGGTCGTCAAGGTGAAGGATGGCGCCTTTCGGTACTTGGATTCACATGCTCTGGTGGAGCGAGGTGACACAGGTGTCAGTGTCATTCTGGTCGTAATTGAGTGCAGCTGTGCGCACAGGAGTGTTAATGAGCCACCTGCCACTTACAATCTCTGCTTGGGTCTTGATGACTTGAGTGCGAGGCTTAGCTTCGGCAGGGCAGCGGGTGTCGCTGATCTGCAGCCCGCAGATTCCCTCAGTGTTGTCTCTGAGGAAGGGTTTGTTAGGGCAGAGATAGTGAATGTCTTTGGTCAGTGTGCACATGTGTGGATTCGGAGCTGGGGACAGCTTAGTGTCGCTGTCGTGCAAGTCAATCACGTACGGCGTGCGGATCTTGATGTGAGTGTTACCTTTCAGAATCTGACCTTGACAATGTTCTTGAGCCGGTGGATTCGGCTTGGCTGTGATGGGTAAGTTCAGGAGAAAGCCCCCTTTTCTCTGCTTGTGGTCGACGCAGAGTGGGCTGGCACTACCCAGCGAGTAGGCAAGGTGTATTTGTAGAGAGTCAGCTGGCGTGGTGATGGCGGAAGCCAGCACGGTTTGCAAGGCTTAAGGGTATCAGGTGCGGTGGAATTCTACCCATAGCTAGGCTGTCAATGGAGTTCACCTCCAGCCGCGTGTCTGTCATCAGGGCTGTTACCAGCTGAGTTTGAGCAAAGTCATTCTGGAAGACAGTAAACAGCTGTTTCATGGAGTTCACTGTCTGGGTCAGCAGAACGCTGTGAGTGTTGAAAATGACCACAATTCCCTTTAGTGTCTTGTCGATGGTCTGCAGAGATGCACTCTGTGTTGTGAGTTGCTCTTTTATCTGTATAATCTCAGTCTGAATTTCGGCTGCATGCCGCCTCACGGTGGCTAGGTTCACTGTATTCTCACTGGACATACAAGTGTTAAACAGAGTGGCGGCGGCTCCGGGCAAAGCTCCCCGGAACTGTTTGGAGCAGTGGTTGTGTCCACCTTACTCCGCTTGTGTGATAGTCATTTTCTCAAGTTGGTTGAGCATGTGCATCGGCCCCGGCATGAGTGAGGTAGTCTGTCCATCGGGCACCTGCCCAGCTGTATTGGGCTACTGCGCTGGGGTAGGGTGCCCTGTAAACATTGCAGGGGTCGAGACGAACATGAACTTTCTGGGTGTGGGTCCTGAAGTTGGTAGTCAGGAGTCCCGGTTGTTCCCTCAGGATGGTGCCTGATGCCGGGCCTGGGGAGATGCTGTTCGATGGCGGTGGCTGCCCTCTGGTTGGCCGAAGGCACAGGATGGCGAACCACAGCAGCATCCTGGTAAAGTGAAAGGGAGAGAGAGAGAAAGGGAGGAAAAATTTCAGCAGGTGTTGTCCTTGGTTGGCTTGGACAGTCTTTTCACGCCGGTATGCAACTTGCTTCGTTGTCTTGCAAGTGTCTCTGGTGCTGTGGTGTGCAGCACATGGTGCGTCATACATTGGCATGACCCCCCTTTTGCACTGTGGCATTACAAGCTGTGGCGCAGTGATGGCATCAGGTGCAGAACGCTGAATGTTGTCTTGTGCACGCAGCATGTGCAAGGTGTATAGCAGGTGTCTGGGGCACCGGTCGTCGGTGGGTTCAGACGGCGTGCTAGGGTGGTTGGAGGGGTCTGAGAGGTGGTTTCTCATAATATCTATTGGTAAGCTGGAAGGTTGGGGTCAGGTTAAGCAGAGGCTCTGTGACACTTTGGCACACTTGTGGTGAGAGACTAATGCATGACCCTAAAAGTTCAGAACCACTGTTTAATGGGTTCGCTAGATATGTAGCATAAAGTTAGGTGCTTCATGTGTATCTAGCTAGTGATGTGTCTCTTGTATCTTTATCATCTTAGCTGTGGATGTTAGGAGGCTAAGACTTGTGTGGTTCCTAGAGTGTTTCCTGGAAAGGGCATGGCCGAGATGAAATAAATGACTTAAGATGGTTCTTATGACTAAATTATTTCTCTGGACTTAAATGGTGGTTCACTACGGCTTGACGGAGTGAAGGATAGGAGGAAAAGAGACAGCTTTCCTATTCAAAGTATGCTTATTATCAATCCTCAGGACTATAGTTATGCCCTAGTAATTGTTGAAATACTTGTGTTGCAGGGTCACAAAAATGAGTGCCCTTGTTGAAAATAAACACAATCACAAATAAAGGTGTCTCTGTTTCCTATCTGCGCACAATGGGAAATGGAACCACATTCGAACAAGAGAGGAAATGGAATTAAATCATATAGATGACCGAATAGACAAGGGAATAGCTGACTGCCATTATTATCAAAGTGGAAATAAAAAAATAAAAAAATAAAGTAATCAAAACAGCGGTAATGATCTGAATGTGAGAATAATCAGTAGCACTAGTGACTAAACTTTGGATTTGTCTGGACCAACACTCCATAGTGGGTTACAGCGGTTGCGTGTTCAAGACCACACTGTGTGTGTCCCTCCAAAGGTTTAATCAACATGCTGATGGAAATTCTCATTACTATACAAATTCTTCTCTAGCTACAAAGTTTACATGTAGTTAAACTTAAGTTTAATTGACAGGGCATCTGCAAATTTAGCCTACAGCGCTCAGCCAGGACTATGCCTAACTAGTGAAGGTGAAATTTAGCTGAGAAGAATTGAAAGTACGGAAAGTGAAGAATTACAAACCCTAACTGGGTTAAAGAAAGTATTCTAGAATACTTTGCACTGTATAAACAAAAGCTGTAATTACGGCTTCAAGTAAATGACGCTAGCTGCTAACTGCTAACTGTAGAAGTTATTATTTAGCTTAGCCTAAGCTGGATGGATGCTAGGTTAGCTTAGCGTAAGCTGGATGGATGCTAGGCTAGGATAGCTTAGCCACCTAGGCTGGTTTGTTTACAAAGTGACATCACGAGTTAGCGCTTCTTGTGACAAGTCGTTGTCATGGGAACCAGAGCATGTCAGAACAATTCGACACTACCTGAAGAATGTCTGCACATTTTAAATGAGTTATGCATGTTTAAACGGGTTAAAAGGGAGCGCCTATACTTTAAGTCTTTCAAGAACTTGATGTTACATTCAGTAAAATGCAAATGTGGTTTGGCATTTGCAAATTTTACTCATGGAACTCTTCTCTTTACTTTACGCAACTTATTCTATTTGTTTACAGAGTAAGGAAATAGATTTGCTGTAAGTCAAAGCTTGTCTAAGCCTATATAGTTACGTCCATCTCATGCATAAATACTGACTTTTCAGCGTGTGAACAGTTTTGATCGCTAGGTAGCTCTCTGCTCGTAGATGCAGCCAAAATTTAGGTGAATTACATCAATCTAACAATAATTTGTAAGGTCTTTACTTTGTAGAAAGGGGAGCATCACCCAAGTCTACGTGTATATAACACTGTACTGAGATTCCTTCGTCAGGAACAGATTAAGCAATACTGCAATTTGGATTCCTTCAACCAAAGCAGAATAATAAATACCGGTACAGTTTACATGCCGCTGAGATGAGATTCCTTTGTCAAACAGACTTACGCTTTAATGCTGAAATTACCGATACCAGACCTTTTAGACCTTAGACCTTTTTCTTTTTTTTATTATTATTTTAAGTAGAGATGTCAATTCCAGCTATTGTTTTATCTGCATTTAGACAAGCCAGCAGCTAGTGATCAAAATGTGTATCGCATATCATGTCCTATTTGGATCGGAATGATCAAATAAGCACTTTTAGGATAACAGTAGTTACGAAGGGGCTTTAGGTCATGCTAGTTTTCCCAGCTCAGGTGGTTTGCTTACTATCTGGCATTAGGGTGATGAACGCCCTATTTGGAGTTTGTATTTCCTGTAACAAGTGATTGTCATGGAAGCTAATGTGCAGCAGTGTATATTTCAACCAGCGGGTGGCACAATGTCTGTATGTCTCAAAAAGCAGTGCATAGTCTGTTGGCACGTGAGGCTTACACCTGCATTCAAGATTTTCTTTAAATCAGTAAAATTCAAATTTTACTAATGCAAACTCTTGCTTCCTTTTGAGCACACATTTTCATCTACTTTAAAAGTTTTATGTCCTATGCTGACTAGGAACTTTGTAGCAGAGTCGTGCATTGTGTTCATGCTGTGTGCCTTCTGGTTTTGCAGTTCAGAATCAATGGGGTCTTAGGAACCCTTTCTGAGGAGGCCTTCTGTGTTAGAGGCCTTCTGCATCAGGTCACGCATCGTTGAGTGGGCATTGCGTGGGGGGAGGTGAAAATATGGTGACTAACTGGTTTTGGAGGAAAAGTTTCTTGACGCTGGTGTCCTCCTCCGTCACAGGTTCGTTGTAAGTTTCACAGAAAACTCGTTCGGAGTCGGTGGTGGTAGCACAGGCCCTTCTAGGTCTGTCCTGCTTGGTGTCTGGGCAGGGCCCAGCTGGGCTGGATGTGTCCAGATCAGATGGAGTCTGTCTCGGTGTGCCACACCGGTTGGAGACTGCAGGTGAAAATCAATGTCTCGTAGATTGGCAGGGATGTTTCTGACCTTTCACTTGAGATTGTTGAGTGTCACTTCATGTGCCATTTCAGGGTTTGTCTGAGTTACCTTTTCCTCCTGCAGCTGCAGGGGCTCTCAGGCCACTGGCTGGTGAAGTGTTAAGCCGAGGGCTTTGGCTCCCCCCCCCCCCCCCCTTTGTGCAGGGCTGGGGAAGCTTACGCTGCTGATGTGAAGGTCAGCAGGGTACGTCTTTCTTGTGTGGTCCATTTGCCGTGGGTTGGACTGTTGCAGCTCTCTTTGGACCACATGGAGTGCGTCAATAATGTTACAGCATCGCTAAGTCAGTGTTCGGACTTCCGCTGCACATTGATGGCTTTAGCTCTCTTTGAGTTCAACCATTTCTTTAAGTTCTTTGAGTGAAACAGTTCTTTACCCGTCGGTTTGCAGGTGCTCATAGCTGTCGTCCACCTGAAAACTGATGATCTCTTTCAGTTGCTCTGCTCTGTCAGGGTCCTTGCATCTGTCTTGTGTCCTCTCACGCTGAGCAGGGTTTGTTCTCTGTGGAATTCTGTGGCTGGCAGCATTAGTTCATTTACCTCCTGATTGAGGCCTGCGGGAGCGCGGCCAAGGAGAAGATGATTCTGGTCAACTCTTGGTGGCTTAGGCCGGACGTCCGCTTTCGTTGTCGTCTAACTGTTCCTTTCTCTGCCGTGGCAGGTCATTGCCTGCTTCAGGCTGAACGATGTCCATGACACTGCTCTGCCGGGTCTCCAGGGGGTCCTGGTAGGAGGCAGGACTGGATGTCTGAGGCCTACTGGCACACTTGTGGGACACGAGATAGAGAGGGCAAAGGCAAATGCAAGTTTCTACTGAGGTGGTGAGCTATGAGCTTACTCATAACAAAATGTTTTGAGTATCCTAGTTGACGTGCTTTAAGCAGCGTCAACTGATTACTGGGCTTTTACATGTCACAACTATCACTCAAAAATGCTGATGGTTCTTCTCACATGTTGTGCTACGAGAGTAACAGATAGAGCAAAACCAAAATACAACAATAGGATGAAACCAGAAAAGAAGAGGAAGAAAGGAGTGTTTTACCTATTTAGGTTTAGCTAGGAGACATAGGTAAACAGGAGTCACTTATGGGTTATGCTGCTGTTCAGAGGTGGAAAGTAACGAATTACATTTACTCGCGTTACGTAATTGAGTAGTTTTTTTGTGTACTTCTACTTTTTAAAGTAGTTTTTAAAATCTGTACTTTTACTTTTACTTAAGTACGTTTTCTTTGAAGTATTGTACTTCGCTACATTTGAAATCATATCCGTTACTGAGTAAAAAAGAATAATACAAGGGGGAAAAAAAAAACACACACTCCGGAAACTACTGAATTGATTGAAGGGCGGGAGAACAAACGCGCAAAAAAGGTGACGCAGACCCAGCTGAAGCTGAAAGCGAAGCGCCAAGAGAATTATGGCCAGTATGAAAAGTAGAAAAAAAGCGTGGTTGTCCTCGAGGATAGATATCCAATTTGCAAAAAATGTGGACGCAAAGTGGCTGCAAAAAGAGGATATAGGACACCATCCCTCCTGCAGATAAAGGTATGTCCCGATTTACGTGATGCAAAGGGAATCCCGGAATCCAGTCATGAAAATGGAATTCACACATAATGCAGATGTCACGTAAAACATGCAAAATAATGGATGGATGAATACATGGAAAGTAGTACTGTGCAATAAATCCAATCGCGACATGGTCTGTGAATATTTAAGCTAAGCACAAAAATACTGCATGCAAATATATAACCCTATTTGTTCTGCTGAGCTGCGTTTGTCTACTACATACTCAAGTACTTGTGACGTTCATGGTGTTTTCAGCGTCTCACAAACAATTTGAGGATATGAATACATGAACATTTCCAGAGCTGCTCTGAGAGAACGTCTAATGAGCATTTTTATAATTTTATTTGAAAAAAACCATTGTCAAATACACTTTGAAATAGGTCTTCACTACAACCCGTCAAAATAAAAGTTCCGTTTTACTAGGAGAAATTATGACAGAAATATATTACTATTGTAGGCATACAATAGAACGTAGTTCCTACTTCTCAAAATAATAATAATAACAACAATAATAATACATTTTATTTAAACATTATTTAAAGGAATATTTTTTTTGTTCATGGTTTAATTTAGTAAATCTGTTTTTGCAGCGCTTCCCCAAAAAATAAAAGGACACAAGTTTAAATTTACATTTGATTACCACCGTTTTTGATAATATATTTGGATTAAATCATAAAAAGAAACATTAATTTTCTGAATAAAATACATTGCAAAGGACAATATTATTCTTAAACATTTTAATAAATTATTAATGTTCAAAATAAGTTGTTAATCTAATTAATTATCAATTATCGAATTTAATTGATTAGACATGTTTTATTGAAATTTTAATAAACAAACAAATTATTTCAAGTTTGTTATAATAAAAGAATTTGTTCAACCAAAAAATAATCCTGTTTTCATTAATTTAACTGTCATTTTAACTGATGATAATAATAATAATACCCATAATTTAATAATACAGTTTATTTATTTAACAATTGTTAAATACTGTAAACCGTGATATTTTCTGAGACGTTACCATACTGTGAAAATCTCATACCATTACAACCCTACACGATAGGGTCCCCCCACCCCACCCCACCCACTGTTCACCCACCCCCGCTGTTAAAAAAGTAACTCAGTAACTTTTACTCTGAGTAAATTTTAAATGAGCTACTTTTTACTTTTACTTGAGTAGATTTTTAGACCGGTACATTTACTTGTACTTAAGTAAAATTTCATTGAAGTAGTAGTACTTTTACTTGAGTAGAATATTTTATTACTCTTTCCACCTCTGCTGCTGTTAGACTAAGCTAGCAGGGACACATCAAACATCTCAAGGTGCAAAAGAAGAAGAAGAAACAACGGGAAGTGTTTCCAGTTCTGTCTGGGGCCTACTGTGCGTTTGTGTTTAGCCGTACTTCATGTACTTAGCTTGGTGCTAAGGAGTGAGGATGGGTAAACACAGACAGGAAGTAGGATATTAATGACCTGTGTAACTCGCTAAGGAAACAACAGTCGCTAGATATTGTAATCCTAAAGAGAGAGAGAAGATGAGGATAGTGACTAGTGATCTAAAATAAGGTAAAGGTAAAGTAAGAACGTCCTTATAGCTCTAAGAAAACTAAAAGGGAAAGGGAAGCATATCAAGTAATTGAATTAAATTTCAAATTTAGTTAAGCTTTATTTATCTGAATATAAGAATTCAGGCTGAAACAAAAGTAAATAAATAAATAAATTGAAATAAAATAAAAAAATAAAAATTAAACATCGAGTGTTCTCATAGCTCTCGTAACTAGAGTGGAAATTGAATAAGGAAATTGATTTAATTAAATCCCAAATTTAATTAAATTCAACTTAACCGAATAGGAATATTCAGGCTCAACAGGTGTGAAGACACAGAATACGATAGGGGTAGGTTTGGGTCGAAATAAAAGAAACACAAATGAAAACCACAGTATCTGGGTTTCAATCTGAAAGTGAAACCAAGAGGAAGGGGTCGAGCGAGAGAAAGAGAGAGAGAAGAGAGTGGTTTAACCCTCTTATGAGACGTTGTAGCGACTGACTGGATCCTGTTTTCCTTTCACTACTGAACAAATATGAACAACATATATGTTTAATTCACAAAACCTTGAATCATGTGAAATGGTGCCCCAATGTCTGCCAGCAGGTCATTGATTAACTCCATTTATGACGCATTGCACAATTAAGAAACAGAACCCCGTTGTTCTTGAAACCCTCACGTGGTACACACCACAGATGGACAGATGCTGACCACAGGATTCCCCAAGTGATTCCCCAAGAAGGGGGAATCAACAGCCCGCGCCAACCACGGGATGAACTTATACACACACGCCATACATACCCGCACACAAACGTCCTTTGTGTGCAACTTAGGATAGAAATATCCTTAATGTATATAACACAGAATTGTATTTAACCTTCCTGTATGCATGCATATCTAATTAGTTTTGTCTTATTCTATAGATTACATTTGAGACTGTTCTGTAACTTTGAATCTTAAGTGTATTTCTAAAGAAAGAATACCTAACAGGATCAAATTCTGTGCCTCTCCCTCTTGCTAGGTCATAAAACTTTATGACCCCCAAAAGGAATTCAAAAGGGAATCATAGCTCCCACTTGAATTCTGATAAAGAAAGAGGAATAGACTCTGCAATCTTATATTTTCTATAAGTATAACCACTTAAGAAATGTATAAACTTGAATTTGATCTTTCCTAGGTCATGGTAGCCGGTATTATGGCTTTATAGTCGTGTGAGTGAACATTAAATGTGTGTAATTCTGCATATGAATGTAACTTTATGTTTCTTCTACTCCTTCCGGCCATTCTTGGTACCTGTTTGACCGTCTTGTTTTGACTAAACAAGTCATACATAGGATATTACAGTAAAATTTATTGTTCTGTGTGTACAATCTTTCTGGGTAGAAATGACAAAATTTCATACCATCACAAATTATCCTGACAGGACAAAGAAAGACTTTTCCCGCTCGAGATACTCTAAGATAATTGGTTCACATACGCGAAGCAGGCGTGAACCCCTCCTCTCCATAAAAGACTGACACAGAAGTTTCTGGGAGAGCTTTTTCCCTGTGAGAGGTTTCCGTGCCATGGCTCCTTAGGGAGCTTTACGCCGTGTTTCTCCTTTTTCTTTAATCTTTCTTTATTTTCGCGGACTTTCCTACGTTCACTTTCAGCGAAATGAACGTAATCGGCAACTTCGACTTTAAAGAGACTCTTTGAACCAACCAGCAACTGCACCTCAAAGGACATTCAAACTAACGCGCTCCCTCGCTCTGAAAGACCACGTGAACGCGTGACACGAGGACAGAGACACACACACACACGCTTTGGTTCTCAGCCACACGAAGAATCATGCAAGTATCGTAATTCCTATCAATCTAAATGCTTTAAGATCTGTTTACCCCATTCAGGGGATTTGATCTTTGTGTCTCTCAAGGTTCACTTTGTCTGTGTTTTGTGCCGTACTGCAATCTCTCATCCTGACCGTTAGTTTCACTTTCTCATCCTCTTACTCTCTCTCTCTCTCTCTCTCTCTCTCTCTCTCTCTCTCTCTCAATCTCTCTCTCTCTCTCTCTCTCTCTCTCTATATATATATATATATATATATATATATATATATCGTTTTCTCTCCCTCTCTCATCCTATTTTAATTCGTGTTTGTAATCTTTTTCGTTTGTTTGTTTCGAGTGTATACACATATATTCCGTGTGAATTGTAGTTTGATGCATTATTAGTCCAATTATTAAAACCATTTTATTCTTGATTGTTCGTCTGAAATGCTCATTTTTACAAAGTCAATGAAGTGTTTGATCTAGCTACAAAGCTTTACAATTCGTTACTATTTCAGTAACCTAAATTTTATAATAACAAGAAGGTGAATTTTCATGGCCAGAAAATAGCTTTTTGGAATTATAAGGAAGGGATAACCTTGTTGAGAAGTTGATAAGTTAATCTTACGGCCGTTTGCTGGACAAACAGATTGTTCGATAGCTAAATTAATTCCATTAAAGGTTATCTCATATAATCGATCTGGAAAGGGACCATTGATATATGAATGAGGAATTATAATTCGTTGTGATTGATCATTCATATATACAATCAATCTATTTTCAACTTCGATAATTTAACTGTAATATGCAATATTAATCATATTCATGATTAATTATTAAAATTCCCTATATAACATTTGAGCTAATGTTAATGCATTTAATGTAAGACTCATTGTCGCTACATGTTTGGTGGAGACCGCGACGCATTTCAAACTTTGTTTTATGAGCAAATTCAGTTTCAATCTATGAGTATATTGTGTATTAATTTTTTTTATGCGCGCTCCAGTGAAAGTCGCGCAATGCAACCCACTGAAGAACTGATCGGCACGAAGCCGATCTCAGTTAAGCAAATTGACCCTGTGAAATATGTTTAACATGTGAACACTGTTAATTGCTAAATTAAACTGCAGTTCATAATATTATACCTGTCCCTGTAAAGACGAAGCAAACTCTTTGCAGCTGGTACATGTTAATATTATTTTAACGCATGATTAAGACGAGAATCTCTTTATCAGAGCAAGACGTAAATCTGATCGAGAGCGAGTTTCCTCTGTTCAGTGGTAAAAGGCCTTACTTACTTACTTACTTACTTACATAATGTCGTTATTGAATTCGTGGTTAACCCAGTGATATTCAACAAAAACGGTAAACTCCTGGTCAAAATTGGTTTAGCTACCCAATTAAAGATCTGATACATTTAAATGTAAATCTAATACATAAAAATGTTTATGTGAGTAACAACAGACGAAAATTCCTGTTGTTTCACATCCGCGTGTTTTCACAGCGAAGAAATCCTGTTTCACGCTCGTGTGCACTATAGCACCGAAAAGATTCACCGAGATCTGTTTGTTTATTTGTGATTTATGGCAGGAAATCAGCGCACGGCGCGAGCTGAAAGCTCTAAGTTTAAATCACATTAAAGTCGGTTGTAATTCCGCTTGCTAAACACCAGAGGGCGTCCTTTAAGTATTTAGAAATCTCAAATTACGCCCCGCCTTCTGACATCAGCATGCATGAGCACAATTACGCCATCTCGTGGCCGTTTAATGCTCTCGTTACTGCTGAATTCATTTCCCTGTGAATTAGCCTGTCTAAATTCTCAATAATTATTTGCATTTATAGCTTTGCTTGTGCGAATATTATTTTGTGTTAGACAATTTTCCTGCTTTTGACTGGTACATTTACTTTAAGTTTGGTCAAACAAGATTTGAATTAAAACTTAGATTAAAATCCCAGCTTATCGTGAGCCCACTTGGTAGGAAGTCCTAGTGGCTGCCCCCTCGCCAAGTCGGTTCACTCAACTCTCCTTTTAACTCTTTTCAAATTCTGTCTTGGATTGTTTTATTTCTACTTTTTCTCTTCATATTATTTCATAATCATTGATGACACTTCACTGTTATCGTAATTATTATAAGATATTATCCTGATTTCTCAATCTCCTTTCACGCTTATTTTAATTTGGTTTTAAACCAGTGTAAATTTATGTTGTGTTTGCCTTTCACCCACTAATATCCATGTGGAGGAAACAGCGCCACCCTGTGGCCTTCCTCACTAAGTCGGCACCACGCTTTTCCTCCTTTCACTCTGTTTTGAATTGTGCATCTATCTCATCTTCCCCTTTTGATTATTTTATAGGTATTAATGATACTTTACGGTGTTATTAACTATTATAGGATATCATTCTGATTTCCCTTTTAATTATTTCCTGCTTGTTTTAAATTTTAAATTTAAACAAGTTTTGAATTTTGAATTTGAATAAACTGTTCTGTTTACCCAGGAAAAGCACGGAGAAGGAGTACGCCCCCTTGTGGTGAAAACCCACTACTGCGGCCTGCTTCTTCTACCGTGTTTCAATCCTGTCTCTTCATATTTAGATTTTTATTATTTTTCCTCTCTTTTGGGTTAGGTTATTTTGATAATTACCAACATTATCATAATTCCCTCTTTTTGTTATTATTTAGTAAAACCTTTGACTGTTATTTCTACATAAATAATTACTCAATTTTAATTTAAACAAACAAGCCTTAATTCACTTTATGCTTCCCTTGTTCATCCTTTTTGTGTATCTATTGTAGTAACTCCCTTGGTGATTTGAAGTCATCTCTGGTGGTGTTCCGGCCAGCAGGGTTGTCCGACCAGCGTTACCAACACTGGCTGTGCGTGAATCTCGGTTTCTCTTATCTCTGTCCGTCGTTGCGGCCCGCAGTGCTGACATCAGCAATTTGGCACTCCAAAGGTAGTCAACCAGTCCAGCCGACACAAAAAGGCAATTTCTGGGACCAGTACCTAAACCGGGGCCTAAAAAGAGGCCACTCCTCCGGGAGGGTTCTGGGGAACAGCCCAATTTTGTAGTGTTGTCTGGCGGTTGACATCTTGGCGTTGCCGAGTTGTGTTTAAAGTCAAAAAGACTGTTTGGGAGGGAGCAACGCGACACAGAGTAACGGAGGGCCGAGGACACCGCGGTTGAGTGTTTGGGAAGCGCCAGGGAGGTTGACCATGCCACTGGTTCTCACCGGAGTGGACTCAATTCACCGCAGGTAAACTAAATTTAATTAAAAAAAAAAAAAACATCCCACTTACTATAAGCCAAAAAAAACTAGATATCTCCCGGATATTTTAAGTGTTTGGCCCATCTCTTCTCCAAGCCACACCTTCTTAGGTTGCTATCCCGACAACCCCACTCACCCGTAGGCCCTATCTTAAACCCCATCAGCGGTAGTAGGCTTAGGCCTCCTTATTCTCCCTAACACTTCCAGTGTTAGTATTTATTCCAGTTCATTTCAGACCTATTCATTTTCATTGTTTCCTTTCACTCTGATCTCTTCTATCTTTGTGTTCTGTTGTGATTTGTTTCTTTCATTTCACTTAGAGACAGTAACCTGTGAGAGCCACCAAGGAAGCTAAATAATAATAGAGCGACAAACCAAGCAGCCGGTGTCATCACGTGACCCGCTAGGCTACTGCCTGTCAAATCTCTAGTTCGGGTCCTTTGTTGACCCAAGTTAATTGGCTCTGCTAACTGTTTACATCAGTTAACCCCAAAATTCTCATAAACGGCATAGCCCGTATGAGTATAGCTTGTTAACCTTAGAACGAACTTGCATTGGTCTCTTTGTTTGTGTGTTGTGTTCCTCTCGCCCACAGTGAGCCAGTATGTTCCGGTCCTACAGTCATGGTCGAGAGCCATGACGACCTCCTTCCTGCCTAAGGACGCCGACATGGGCATCCTGGCCTGTGCACGGACCATGTCTGCCCAACAGCTACGAGACCCTGCTCACAAAGCTTATGTCAAGCAAAAGACTGTGTCCAGAAAGACTGTGAAAAACAACACCATCTACCCTGTCTCCGAACACTATTCAGAGCTGACTCTAGAGGGCGCCCCACAACACCACAGACCTTTGTACAGAGAGTCAAGACAGTTCCAAGCCATCAGAGGGCAGCACAGCCGCAATGGTGCTCGTCCAAGGCACCAGAGCGAGCGCTCTGAAAGATTCTGGGAAGCCTGCCGGCGACCCAGAAACAGCTTACCCCCATCACCAAGAGGCTCAAACCTAGACAGCCCGGAGCGGTACCCCTCTCAACATGCCACTGGTAAGCACAAGTCTGAGCACACATCAGATAAAAACAGTGCAGCCACGTCAGAGACGGCAGAGATCCTGAAGGTGCTGAAAGAGCTTCTGCACATGAGATCTCACAAGAGAAACTAGAGGGACGAGCCAGACGTCCTATGTCTAAGCGTAAGACTTGAAACAGGTACCCAGAACACTGCGCGTCAGCATCAGACCACAGAGCTGCCTGCCACATCACAAAGTGATAGCAACACCCAGCCACCACAGCTGACAGCTGCACAGCCTGAGCAGGACAGCACAGCGTCCCACAACTGGGACCAAAGTCCCCAAAAGACCAAGAAATTCTGTTTTGGCTACCTGCCTCTGCAGTGACCCACACAGACCAGCCCCGACGCCAAGACTTCTGGGAAACCTGATCAAAAAGGGGGTGGGCCGAAAAACTCTACCTAACAACCACTGTGGACAATGATTTGAGCCTTGACACCCTGCTAGACACCGGCTCAAACATGTAGCTCCCATCCACCTGACAATTGGTTCTATGAATCTGATCCACCCAGTGTACATCTCAAAAAAAAGAACACTTACCCACTTCTAATTGGCAAAGACCTGCTAGATCGCTTTGAACCTTTACTGGACTTCAAATATCTGTAAGTTTGGGCTCAAGTGCGGGAACCCCTCCCCCTCCAGTCACACAGGCCACCCGAGCCAGACTGTTGGGTCACAGAGGTCACGAGAATTCCCGCAGAGCCAGACTGTCAGGTCACAGAGTTCACGGGAACTCTCACAGCCAGCCACGGGGACACAGTTCCAGCACCAGACCAAGATTCAAGTTCACCACTCTGCACATTTCAGCTCACTAAAGACTCTGATCCCTTCTGCCCCAAGGTCACAACTGACCTGCAGTTGAATGACGTAACCACCACTGACATTGTACATGCACTATATGCAGACAACTCAGCCATCAGTGTCTCACTATTCAATGCTCTCATTGAAGACACACCGGACCTTCCTTCTGCCAGCAAGCGCACCCATTTTCCTTTAAACACGTGCCCATCAACCATGATGATGGCCAAAGGTGTCTGCGCTTTGAACCTGATCTGGAACCACCGATGTCTGACCCATTACTTCCTGGTCCTTCCGGACCCGCCCCATGATGTCTACATTGGAGCAGACATCCTGACTCACCACAAGGCTCAGGTGGACATCATTAATGAGATAGTATGGGCCCCATTGACTTTACAGCCCCTTGTTGTTCCTCCCACACTGAGAACCTCCTGTCAGGTCAGACCACTCCTGAGGTTTGCACCCTAATCAACGAACAGGAAACTGTGATACCATTTTACACCAAAGGGGTCGCCGACCAGCTCAACATGCGTTGTGGTCGAACCCTAAACCACACGCTGGGCTTCTTTCAACCCTCACCTGAATGTGTTGAACTTGGACTCACGCTGCAAGCCACACCCCTTACTGAAGTGTCATCTTGTGTAGTCAACAACGGCATGGCAAGGGACATCACAATTCCCAAAGACTACCGAGTGGGATGGCTATTGAGCCACGACTTCCATGACTTTTGAACTCACACTACCAATCATTGGGCCCATCCCATATTCAATGAAGCCCGAAGGGAACACAGACCACACAGTGTTCACAGCACCCTTCAAACTCATCTCCATTACTTCGGTCATGCCGATGGACAAAGACCAGGTATGCAGAACAGCACTGACAGAGGACCAACACCTTGCAGCATACAAAGTCTCCAGACAGCCTGCCTGCGAGATTGACGACACTGCTGCACCTCTGCCTGCCAACACGACAGACGACACACCAACAGAGGAGCCGTACCCAGGATTTGAGTCTCAAGTTCAGCAAATTCTAAAAGACGCTGACGCAATTAAAAATGATGCAGATCTACAAAGTACTTTACAAGTTCAAAGCATCCTTTACCAAAGACTCTTTAGATTGTGGTCTCACCGAACTCCACACCGTGCGCATCCCAATGCACCCTAATGCTCCTCCCACTTTTGTCAGGCAGTACAAGATCCCCATCGCTTCACACGAACCGGGGCAAGAGATCATCGAACCCATGCTTGAAAAAAGGTGTCATCCTTCCATGCAACAGCACCTATTCTGCCCCCATCTGACCCGTCCTCAAACAAAACGGCAAATGGCACCCCACCATTGACTACAGGAAACTGCATCAACAGG
Organism: Gila orcuttii; assembly: GCA_026230005.1. Taxonomy (NCBI): domain Eukaryota; kingdom Metazoa; phylum Chordata; class Actinopteri; order Cypriniformes; family Leuciscidae; genus Gila; species Gila orcuttii. The sequence goes on along the minus strand of JAPDVR010000005.1, from coordinate 27,752,568 downwards.
TGCCACTGTCCCTATGGCCCATGACCCAGCTGGAGCAAGAGACACCCAGAATCAGAGGAGACACAATCTTGTCTACACTTGATGTGGCCTTTGGATTCGGGACCATACCTGTGCATCCAGAAGATCAGCACAAGCTAGCCTTTACGTTCGGCAACAGACAATTCACTTGCACCAGGTGCCGTTCGGCTATGCCAACTCACCTGCTGAGTTTAACACCTCCCTGAACAAAGCATGCCCAGATGCCAGAAGGAGAGGTAACCTTATCTACGTTGATGATGTGCTCATGAAAAGCAGAGCAGTGGCTGACCACCTGAAAGAGATAGACTATGTTTTGAACCAATTATCCACTGCCGGCGCCAAGAACGCCCTCCACAAAGGACAGTGGTGTCGAACCAAAGTCAACTATGCAGGTCTACTCATCGGATCACGGGGCATCGAACCGCACTCCAGCCATATTCAAGCTGTTCAAAACATCAAGCCACCCACCAACATCTCAGAGCTGCGAAGCTTTCTAAGGGGTGTGCAATTACTCACGGCAGTTCAGCAAAAGCTACTCAGACATTGCGAAACCTCTAACTGCCCTTCTAAAAAAGAGACTGCCCATTTGTATGGACAGAAGTTCAAGAAAATGCCATGAATGAGCTAAGCGACACCTAGGCACAGCTCCATGTCTGGTTTACCCTGACCCACAAAAAGAGTTCTATCCAGAAGCTGGGTTCTCCAACCACTGTCTCAGTGCTGGCCTGTACCAAAGGCATGATCAAGACAAGAGAGTCGTTACATACGCCAGCAAGACACTTCTCCCACCAGAGACTACATTCTCAGACTGTGAAAAATCTCTGCTATGCACTGTATGGGCTGTAACGTTCCTCAACAGCCAGCGCATCCGAGATGGCATGGTCACCAATTCACGCATAGCCACATGGTTAATGGCCCTCCAGGCGCTCAATGTTGAGGCACGTCATGCTCAAAATCCCAAGTCTGCGCTAGGCAACGGCCTGGCAGCCTTTCAAAACTGCTCTGATAACACACCAGCTGCAACGGTGGATGTAGAAGAACCCCAACAACAACAACTGATTTGTCACAGGTACTTTAAAGAGAATGCGTGTCAAGGTATACCCACAGCCTACATCGATGGATGTTCCTACCACCATGAGGGCACCCGTCAATCAGGTGCAGGCATGCTGTGGGTAAATGACATACCGTGCCCACCACAATACTTCAAGTTGGGCCCGCAGTCATCACAATATGCTGAGGTAGCAGCCATTCTCATAACGCTGCACATTGCGTTGACGCATAACATCAAAGAACTCCTTATGTGCACAGACTTTAACTATGCCAGACTCAGTTTCCCATACCAACTTCCAGGCTGGAAACAAAATGGCTGTAAGACTTCAAACCACATGCCTGTCACACACCAACACCGGTTCCAGGCATGCGATGACATCACAAGAACAAACAACATGATTGTCTTCTGGAAAAAGGTGAAAGGACACTCAAGGCAACCGGGCCTTGACAAAGACTTGAATGACCAAACCCATACCCTCGCCAAGCCTGGCGCACCAAACGACTAGCTGTGGTCACTTCAAACCCGTCCACCCACCCTGAAGTTTGAAGTGATTACACACAGCATAAGAACTTTACAAACTAAACTGTCCACCTCAGAGCAGTTTACGCTAGCTCCGCTGTTTACAAAGACAAACATAACGAACATGCGGGCTTCTGAAACAATAAAGACTTTGCTTCACCACCTCTCAGACCCCTCCAACCAACCCTTGAATGCCGTCTACACTCACTGACAACCAGTTACTAAGAACACTGCATGACACCAACCACATGCTGCGTGCACAGAGCTACATTCTATGTGTGAACCGTCTGACACCACAATGCAAACACGTGTAATGCAACGGCGCAAAGGGGGGATAAGGCCAATGTACGTCCATGACGCATCATGCGCTGCAAACCACAGCACCAGAGCCACTGACAATACACTGAAGCAAGCGACATGCCAGCAGCAAGATGTGGCAAAACATGGGCCAAGGCAAGCTAAACCTAGTTGCCACCCATGAAATAAAAAGACTGCCCTGTCCAACCAAAGACAGCCCTTGCTGGCTTTTTCCTCCCCTTTCTTTCTCTCCCTGTTGTCTGTACCAGGTTGATGCTGTGGTTCGCCATGCTGTGCTGTCAGCCATCCAGAGGAAAGCTGCCACCGAGAGAACAACTGAGACTCCTGATCACCGACTGCAGGACCTACACCCATTAAGCGCATGTTCGACTCATCCAGCCATAAGGCCTACAGAGCACACTACCCCAGCACCGTAGCCCAATACGGCTGGGCAAGTGCCCGATGGACAGAGGACTCCCTCTCTCACGCCAAGGCCAAGGTCGAACACATGTCCAACCAACTTGGGAAAGTGACTGTTACACAATCAGGACTCCTAAGCACCAACTAACACTCCAAAGGGTTCCTGGGAGTGTTGCTCGGAGCCGTAGCTGCCGCCAGAACTCTGTTCGACACTGGTATGCCAAGTGTCCACACAGCAAACATAGCCACTTCGAAACGGCATGTGGTTGAAATCCAGACTGAACTTTCACAGCTAAAAGAGCAACTCACCACGCAGAGTGCATCTTTCCAAACCATCGGCAAGACATTGAGAAGAACATGGTCATTCTCAACATTCACAGCGTCCTGCTGAATCAGACCATGAACTGCATGAAACAGCTGTTTACTGTCTTCCAGAATGACTTTGCTCAAACTCAGCTGGTTACAGCCCTGATAACAGACATGCTGTGAGAGGTTAACTCCTCAAATGACAGCCCCGCCACGGGTAGAATCCCACCGTACATGATACCCTTAAGCCTGGAGCTAACTATGCTGGTTTCCGCCATCACCATGCCAACTGATTTTATTTAATTTTTTTTTCAAACTCACCTCGCTTACTCTCTGGGTAGTGCCACCCCACTCTGCGTCGACCCCAAGCAGAGAGAAGTGCGTTTTACTCCTGAACTTGCCCATCAGCGAGTCAAACCAAGTCTACAGACTTAAAGACATTGCCAATGTCGGGTTTTTGAAAAGCAACACCCACATCAAGACACACATTCCAGATGTGGTGGCCTACCACGACAGCGCCACACAGCTGCACCTGGCCCCAAACCTGCACGTGTGCACATTGACCAAAGACATTCACTATCTCTGCCCTAACAAACCCTTCCTCAGAGACAACACTGACGGAATCTGCGGGCTGCAGATCAGCGACACCCACTGCCCTGCCGAAGCTAAGCCTCGCACTCAAGTCATCAGAGACGCAAGCAGAGATTGTAGGTGACAGGTGGCTCGTTAACACACCTGTGCGTACAGCTACTCTCACTTACGACCAGCATGACACAACCAGCCGTGTCAACATGCTCAACCAGAGTATGTGGATTCAAGCCCCGAAAGGTGCCATATTCCACCTGAATGATCTGGCATTGTACCGTCTTCCGAGCAAAGCATACCAGACAGCACTGGAACTCCCGTCCTTCAAGAACTACAACCATAGATCTTCACCATAGATCCAGAACTGGAACTCTGGATCGAGGAAAGGGGGTCCCAATTAATTTACATTGCTCCGGTCAACACAGCAATCCAAGCACTGTCTCGACTGCCCGTTCTGAACACTTCATCTGCGGTCCTAGCCTGGACCTCAGCCGACATTGTGCTGTGCATCTCTACAGGTAATCAGCCACACTCTGACACTATGCGTGGCATTCATTCTGTACAGAAGACTCAACCAGATGCGACACAGCCGAGCTCACGAAAGCCGTGCCTGAAGGTCTCAGACGGAATCCCCGGAAAGGGGGTGCCAAGTCAGAGACCACGCCAAACCTCATCGAGCTGAATCCTCAGCTTTAAGATCCACCTGTCATCCTACCGTCAGGTTCCACCTGCCATCCTACCATCGGGTTCCACCTGCTACCCTACTACCATGGTCCACCTGCTACATGACCATCAGGATTCACCTGTCAGTCGGCCATTGTGATGATTGTCGTCCAATGATGTTCACACAGGGACTTCATCCGACGAAAAGGGGGAATCTGTAGCGACTGACCGGATCCTGTTTTCCTTTCACTACTGAACAAATATGAACACATATATGTTTAATTCACAAAACCTTGAATCATGTGAAATGGTGCCCCAATGTCTGCCAGCAGGTCATTGATTAACTCCATTTATGACGCATTGCACAATTAAGAAACAGAACCCCGTGGTTCTTGAAACCCTCACGTGGTACACACCACGGATGGACAGATGCTGACCACAGGATTCCCCACGTGATTCCCCAAGAAGGGGGAATCAACAGCCCGCGCCAACCACGGGATGAACTTATACACACACGCCATACATACCCGCACACAAACGTCCTTTGTGTGCAACTTAGGATAGAAATATCCTTAATGTATATAACACAGAATTGTATCTAACCTTCCTGTATGCATGCATATCTAATTAGTTTTGTCTTATTCTATAGATTAAATTTGAGACTGTTCTGTAACTTTGAATCTTAAGTGTATTTCTAAAGAAAGAATACCTAACAGGATCAAATTCTGTGCCTCTCCCTCTTGCTAGGTCATAAAACTTTATGACCCCCAAAAGGAATTCAAAAGGGAATCATAGCTCCCACTTGAATTCTGATAAAGAAAGAGGAATAGACTCTGCAATCTTATATTTTCTATAAGTATAACCACTTAAGAAACTTGAATTTGATCTTTCCTAGGTCATGGTAGCCGGTATTATGGCTTTATAGTCGTGTGAGTGAACATTAAATGTGTGTAATTCTGCATATGAATGTAACTTTATGTTTCTTCTACTCTTTCCGGCCATTCTTGGTACCTGTTTGACCGTCTTGTTTTGACTAAACAAGTCATACATAGGATATTACAGTAAAATGTATTGTTTGTGTGTACAATCTTTCTGGGTAGAAATGACAAAATTTCATACCATCACAAATTATCCTGACAGGACAAAGAAAAACTTTTCCCGCTCGAGATACTCTAAGATAATTGGTTCACATACGCGAAGCAGGCGTGAACCCCTCCTCTCCATAAAAGACTGACACAGAAGTTTCTGGGAGAGCTTTTTCCCTGTGAGAGGTTTCCGTGCCATGGCTCCTTAGGGAGCTTTACGCCGTGTTTCTCCTTTTTCTTTAATCTTTCTTTATTTTCGTCTTCGGACTTTCCTACGTTCACTTTCAGCGAAATGAACGTAATCGGCAACTTCGACTTTAAAGAGACTCTTTGAACCAACCAGCAACTGCACCTCAAAGGACATTCAAACTAACGCGCTCAAGAAGGTGAATTTTCATGGCCAGAAAATAGCTTTTTGGAATTATAAGGAATTAAGGGATAACCTTGTTGAGAAGTTGATAAGTTAATCTTACGGCCGTTTGCTGGACAAACAGATTGTTCGATAGCTAAATTAATTCCATTAAAGGTTATCTCATATAATCGATCTGGAAAGGGACCATTGATATATGAATGAGGAATTATAATTCATTGTGATTGATCATTCATATATACAATCGATCTATTTTCAACTTCGATAATTTAACTGTAATATGCAATATTAATCATATTCATGATTAATTATTAAAATTCCCTATATAACATTTGAGCTAATGTTAATGCATTTCAATTTAATGCATCTCATTGTCGCTACAACGTGCTTCGTGAAGCTCTGACACCAAATCATTCGTCTCAAATCATTCGGAGTGGGTATCACTGCTAAGGTCACGTGATTTTATTAAACTGGGCTTCGTTACGCGTCATAGCTGTTTCGAAATTGTTTTAAATTTCAACGGTTCGTGAACCAGTGTGTATCTGGTCTCTATGTGATCTAGTATCCCTTTATAGATTCATACACATTTAATGACGCATTTGATAAAGGGTCTGATTGACTTTCAAGTCATCGCTTTCATAGAACGAGCCCTACAGTTTACTAGGATATTGTGCCTTGAAAGCCCCCTCATATTAAACGATATTAGGTAGCTCGCGGATTGCCATTACCTGATTACACCTTTTGAAAAAACCTTTGCGATTGGTTTGTAAAAGGTGTTCCGTTGATTTGAGTTTCCGCTACACTTCCACTGTTTTGACCAGCAGGGGTCGCCAGCGAGGGCGCTTCAAACAAAGAATCATTTGTGACGCAGTTGACTCCTTTGATTCAAAGCCTCGAAGAGCTTTGACTCTCATTACTCGTGTTCAAATCACTCAGTTCAAATCACACAAAATCTATAGTCTTTGGTTTAAGGTTACACTTTACGCTCTAAAGTGTCTAAGGTTTTTAGGCGGTGCTAAAACTATCACTCGAGGTAGAGGGTTTTACTTGTAAGTTATGCATGTAATTTAGGATTGAGGGAGCTATTGGCTACAACCGTCACTTGTTTACACGAGGGTCTGTGAGATTGGTGCTGTTGTCAGAAAAACTAGATAGGAACGCCTGCTCGCGTTCCGGACGCAATGCCAACCAACAACACAGATCGGCTGGAGCAGCGGACGAGCTGTGCTGAAAGTTTGCACTGGGTCTCTCACTTAGGCACATGACGTTGCATGTGAGTGATTCTTTCACAAATCAAACAGCACCGTTCTTTCCCAGACAATGGCAAATTAGCCTACTAGTTAGTTAGGCTAGAATTTATACCACTAATTTGACGCGATTGTTTCATATGAGCGCTTCGGCGGTTTAATATGAATACAATGAAGTAACGAACAACAAGGCCTTGATTGGTGACTACGGAGCATCGCTCAGATCACCTTCAAAATGCTGAGAATGGAGTTTTCCTCGTCCATAATCAGATTAATTTGTTCTGGTACCATTTATACGCGCGGCTAATCTGAGATTTCCCCGTCAGAGAAGGTTTAACGTACGCTCGACTTCTATCTGAAATTAGGATTTCTTCGCTAATATCAGGAGTTTCTTATCGTACGATTTAAATATGCATTATAGCATTTGAGAAACTTTCTGCCATTCGTAGGAAGGCATATTCAGGCTATAGTTTTGCTGATTTCAGATACTTGTGCGTGTGTATGAGATGTTAATAACAACTTATGGGACAACATATGATTGATTACTGTCTGCTTGCATACAATGTTTAATACGATGCCTTAAAATTCTCCACCATATGTAAGGAACTCAGCTTTTTGGAAATATTAATAATCAATAATATCTTGTTATTATTAATTATAAATATTTGGGTCAGTTAATTGGATTAACTTGATGTGGCTGAATTAATATTACAATCAATTAATCAGTTCGTCCAACGAACTCTTTTGATTATTAATTTATTCTAAGAAAAGGGTATCTTCCATGGCCACAGAAGAATAATTATTTCTTTGCTTATACCGCACGTTGAGCCAGTAGCAAAAAGCGTGATCATAAAGTGACAATGTATTGCAAACAAATCAGAACCAAATACATATTATGTACAAGTTTTATTAACTAAATATAGATATTTATATTAATATAAATAAACTAAACAACATACACACATGAATACATAAATAGGTTAGTGATAGGATGAAATTGGAAACCGGAAGAGGGTCTATGAGAAGAACCATCAGAATTTCATTTTCACATTTCATTGAATTGAATACTTGCATTTGTAATGGGAACAATTCTTGAAGTTGTTGAAAATTGAAGTCGTTGATGGTTCCGGCAGTGTCAAGTGGAAGTTGGTTGAGCGTTCTCTTTCTCCAGGAACGCATGATTGGTTTGGTCAAGGCCTGGGACTCTGTTGAGGCCACGCCGAGCACCCAGGAGAAGTGAGGAAATAGGAAGGATGGGTGATTGGAGTCGTTGTTGGTTGGAGTCTTTGTTACAAAACTCCTGAGATTGTCTTTGGTTCTTTGTGAGAGAGTCTCCTCTCTTTTCCATGAGGCCGGATCTGGTTGGGATCCAGGCCTGCTGGAAGGCCTCTTGGCCCCCATGGAGGGGGGAGGGGGGGTTTCCCTGTATCACCCGAGACCGTGTTTGCGGACCAAGAGAGGGCTAAACTGGTATTCAGTCCTTTTGAAGACCTGACGTTTCCGCCTTCTTTTGGAAGTGGGTCCAATCAGGAGCTGTCCCTTTGGAGGGAGATTTTATGACCCTTTGTGTTATTACCAGGCATTTAAATCTCTAGTTTCATTGGGTGTTTAAGAGAAGAATCTTCACAATTCTTATAATACTAATGTGTCACAAAGTATAGCAAAATGTAATGTCAATTAACAAATGGGGAATGAAAATTGGAGTTTATCGAGACCAAACTTGCCACAAATGGATTTGGTTAAACATTAGTTGGCAAAGTTTGAAACATTATCCCATTAGAGTTGTCGAGAAACATGGACCAAACCACAAAAAGACAACTCATGAAATAGGGAACTTAGATACATTGTTCATACAATTCTCAAGTGGATATATAATAGCATATATTTATATGAATACAGGATTCATTTCTCCTCCTTGGTTAGAATTCAGAGAGAGCCACAGTTCTGTGAACATTCCTTTGGGTCATAAACGCTGTTATCTAAGAACTCCAGTGATGTTATTTTTGGTCTCTTTTCACTCCAAAGATGGAAAACATAGTAAACTATATTTTACTGGATATTACTGTACGTATTCTGATTGATCACACCGAAAGCATTCTGGAGGTGTCCAGAACTATGTGTACAAGTTATGGGAATAGACAGTTATATTTAAAATGCATAATGAAGGTATTTATAATTCACTTTAAGCTACGATAAAATCATAGTCATTCCAATGTGACATGGGCAAATGGACACACATAAAAACACATTGAATATATCTGGTTAAATGTCTTTTAAAAAGAGAAGTTTCTTTCTCTTTAGAATCCTTCTTTGGGACATTCCAGTCAGTCATAAAAATGTCTCGTAACTGGACACCACACTCTGTCCTGAGCGGGCTTCACTTGTGGGGGATGCGTGTGTGGTTGTGAGTGTGTGTGTGTGTGTGTGTGTGTGTGTGTGTGTGTGTGTGTGTGTGTGTGTGTATATGTTAATTTACATCCAGGCTTTTTGGGCCTGAAGGCTTTGGGATTTTAGCTAGGATGTATTTAGTTATTCAGATTCACCTCGCCCAGTCCCTACATCTGTGTAGTCAGAGAAGATTCATCCTCTGTTTAACCAGGGAAGGTTAACAACAGCTACAGTGTGTTAACAGTTGTTTATCCTCTGCTTTGCCAGGGAAGTATTTTATCCTTTGTCTAATCAGGGAAGGTTGTTTAATGGAAAAGTTATCCTCTACATTGCTAGAGAAGGTTTATCCTCTGTAAAGTTAGGGAAGACTTATCCTCTGCTTTACCAGGGAAGGTGATACATCCTCTGTGTAGTCATAGAAGATTAATCCTCTGTTCAACCAGGGACGTTTAACAACAGTTACAACAGTTAACAGTTTAAACTGTTAACAGTAGTTTGTCCTCTACTTTGCTTGAGAAGAAGGTTCATCCTCTGTTTAATCAGGAAAATGTAACAACTGTTAAAAGTGTGTTAGCAAAGTGGTTTCTCCTCTGATTGCCAGGGAAGGTTGAATACATTATGATGAGTATTCATAACTAGTTATTCGTTGCTTTGTCAGAGAAGTTATGGGTTTATCCTCTGTTTTCAGCAGAGAAGAATTGTTTATCTTCTGTTCTTGTAAGCAGGAAAGATTAGCGTAAAGTGCTAGTAATTTGAAGGAAGGTTAACGATAGTTGATCAGTTTTGAGTGTTTGATCAGAGAAGTTTCTGTGTTTGTTTGTGTGGTAACAAAGAAATCCACAAAATGTTTAGGTGGTAATTTGGAAGGTTACCAATAGTTAATCAGAGTTAACAAGTGTACCCTCTGTTTGATCAGGGAAGTTTTAATGTTCGTTTGTGTTGTAACAAAGAAATCCACAAAATGTTTAGGAAAAGTGCTAGACTAATCCCAACTACTGAGAAAGGTGGGCTAGCTACCCCTTTATGGACAGACAGTGAGTTCAAGTCATTGTTAGGGGAGCAGATGGACTCCATAGTGACTGAGTCAGTCAGATTGGATTTGAGAAAGAAATTTGGTATTCACCCAGAAAAGGTATGGTCTATTGAAGAATGCAAGAAGGTGTTGGGTGCATGTATCAGGAAGAGAAACATAAAGGGATTATCTGCTGCCACCAAGAATTTAGCTTATCCATTGCACAAGAACAAGCTAGGTGTATTGCTAAGTTATAAGAACAGAACAAACAATTGTTCACTCGAGTTTCCTGTCTCACGAAAAAGGTGGGCCATAACAAGGCCTCAACCAAATGTGACTCAGAAGACCAACAGTCAGATGAGATTTATCCTGATTTAAAAGCTTTCTTTGAAACAGATGTAGCCATCCAATCAGTAACTGATAAGCCTGTAGATTCAGTAAAGGTATGTGTTGCAAGAAGATCTCAGGGAATTGAGGGAATTGAAAGTGTTCCTCCCAACTCTTCTGTTGTCCAAATCCAAACTGTTGCCAAAGCACTAAGACCTAAGGATATAGAGAAACTATCCCAGAGTCTACCCTCAGTACGCACAGATTTTTCTGAATTTAGAAGGGCATTGATCAGTAAAATGCGTCTTTACGACATGCCGTTGGCAGAAGTCACACAGCTGATGCCACAAATTCTAACTGAATCTGAATTCAACAGTTTTGAGTCTGCTGTTACTTCTGAACTACAACATGCCAGAAAAGATGAATTGAGCGAGGGAGTTCTGAAAGCGTTGAAGTACATTGTTGGACCAAACATGGACTGGTCAAAGATCACTAGTTGTGTACAGAAGAAGGATGAGACTGTTAGTGAGTACACCGAAAGATTTTGTCAGTCAGCTGCAGCATACAGTGGTATAGCTGACACTTCAGAGAAGGTGCTAGATGATAATGGCCCCCTAGTTCGCACATGGTTTGATGGTCTTTTGTCAGAACATAGAAAAGCATTGCTTTTCTTAGACTTAGACAAAACAATTTGGAGAGGTTAGCTGCATGGGAAAGAGACTCTGATGTCAAGGCAAGAGTAAAAATTGCAGCAGCATCCTTTAAGGTCAACACAGAGAATCAACAGAAACGCAAATGTCCTAAGAGAGAGGGCAGTTGTTATTATTGTGGTAAACATGGACATTGGGGAAAAGAGTGTAGGAAAAACAAAAAGAACTTTAAACAAGTTAACAATGTTACTCAGCTCCTACTCAGTCTGCTTGCTACTCTGAAGCAACCCGTCCCCTCGTCATTAAACTCGTTGGGCAGCTTGTTGATGTGTTAACCATTTGGGCTGTGAGTGCTTAATTTCCCCAGTAACTTACAACAAAGATGAAAGACTTATTTTTGTTTAATAGAACAAAAGGAAAGTGACGGTCTCACCCTTCCTTTGGGGAACACTGGTTAAGTAAACTCACAGCCTTAAATGTTATGCTACAGCACAGGCCCTTCATCAGGAATGGTGTTAGATCAGACTGTAAATGTAAAATGCCTTCATGCAGTGTCCACACTGATGAATGAAGAAAAATAAACTTCTGTCACCTCCTCCCATTGGGGAAATTGGTTAACTACCCCCACAGCCCCGAACATTGTTTTACAACGTGCACCTGTCACAAACCCATCCTCATGTATGATGTCTGCAATGACTGAATTTGTGTTAGAGGCTGAAGGAGAAATGACTCATGATTGTGTTACGCTTACATACACACCTTCGAGGGAAGTAAAAGAAACTCCCATAGAGAATTGAGAATTTGAGTTGTTTGTTGATGTTCAGCTCAAGTAATTGAAAGTAATTCCTATGTGGCATGGACCACATTAAGTGATGTTGATTACAGCAGCTGCAGTATTGTGTCAGGGAAGGAAAACCTGGACTCACGTGTCACACTGTAAAGTTGTTCCCCCACCTACAGGGGATAGGTTAGGACACGGAACCAGTGAGGAGCCCCGGGAAGAACCGAATGCAACAGGCGTCGGGGGTTAACCCTGGGGTGAAGACTCCCATCATTACCTCACTGTTACTTAGGTGTCAAATGATTTAAGAAATAGGGAAAGAGGGAACAACAATAGCAGACTCAGAAAAAGTTTACAACCATACTGTTTGAACAAATACTGCTCTACTGTCTAGCAGACTCGAAAAAGTTCACAATCCTAGTGTTTGAACAAATACTGCTCTCCTGTCTTTTGTTTTCTTTCTTACTCTGTGCAGACACCACTTGATGACTGTCCTGGGACCCATACGCACCAACCTCGTCATCTGCGTATGAAGCCACAAGAAAACCTCAAGAAAACGACTAGACCCACTGCCGAACCAACTATCACGAAAGGAAAAAAAATTACACAACGCAGAGACTCACATACAAAACCTTCAGTCATCCATCAACATGATCAAGATTGTCGTACCAGTAACATCACAGACACTCTCGCTTCGCACAAGATAATGATCTTACAGAACAGAGTGGCCTTGGATTACATTCTAGCAACGCAAGGAGGAGCCTGCACCATCATCGGACCTGAGTGCTGCACCGGTTTTAATGGATCCAACAGAGAACTTGAACAAAATCCAACAAGACATTCTTGATCTTTCAGAAAAATTACAACAGATGACTGAAGCTAATTTTTCATGGTACCCTGGCTGTGGATAAAGGAAATAGCAGTTATGTTGTTGTTTGTTCTACTGGCGTACTATCTATGCGTCCACAGTATCAAGTGTTTCATACAACATATGAATCACGCCTCTCACGAGAAAATCACAGTTCCTACCAGAAAAGACTATTACCCGTAAGAACGTCACGGACCCTAAAATTGCATGTTTGTTTCTGTGTCAGCATGCAATTGCAGAAACAGCAACACAGAAGCATGTGCCTGTAATGATCACAAGTTACAAGAATGAACTTTTAAGTGTTTAAATTTGTATATAATGTGAGAGTTATTAGAACTCTCAAAGGGGGAAATGTAGTGTTACAAATTTATTAAATGTTTAATTGAGGTTCCAATACAATAGTATATAAACTGAGACAGTTTTGTATACTGAATTTAGCATTTAAGGTCATGATGATGATGATATTTGCTGTGAAACAGTTTTCCAGCAAGAGAGTCCAGCAAATCAGACTGGCTCTCTATCCAGCCTGATATTCCTGTTTCTCTCTATTGTAAGCAGATTACTGAAACTTTGGTGAAACTTTTGGATTGGAATTGGTAACACTCTCAGTATAGGGCAGGTTCCTAAACCGGTATACATCATTTACATGCTTTGTTCATCACAATGTTAAGCCCTGCCCCTAAAATGTTTATAAATTTCAAGGGAACGTTTCCCTTAGTAAGACTTGGGTAAGATTTCAGACTTGGGAAGACTACAGCGATGCCACAGCAATAAAGAACTCTGCTTAAAAGATACCCCCCAAGTCTCCTTGTTCTTCACTTCTAAGTCTCCTACACTTAAGAAGAAAAAGGTTTACAACAGTTCCCAACTGTTCTCCCAAGGCTCTCAATGTGCCTTCAGTGAGTTAATGCTCTTCTGTTGATTGCAATAAATGTAATTCATCCATTCTTCATTTTATCAAGTTATGCATATAAATATACTCAAAGCCTGATTTACTTCATGCTTAAAGCTATGCTTAAACTCAATTGGTATTCCCCATGGTTGACCAATCAAATCTATACACACCTTTTCTGACATTGTTTTGAACACAAATATTGCATTTGGCTATCTATCAATCTTCTATCAAAATCCTCTATCATCAACTTTTTTTTACTCACTGAACTCACTTCCCCCCTTTGTGCGATGATCAAACCACGCACATCTGAAATTAAAATAGTAAAAAGTGTTGCTACTGCAATTATTTTTCCTTTAACCCTCTGAGGTCTAAGGGGTTTTTTGGGTCCTTGAGGTGTTCTGACATGCTCTGACATTTGTGCTTTTTTCAGTTATTTATAAACATGTTAATGGCAAAGGTGTAAATTCACTCTATATAGCACAAACTGGGCTACCGTAATATGTGAGCAACATGTATGTACATGTTTGTATTTTTGAGAGAATATTGCTTGTGCATGGTTATTGAAAAAACTAAAACTTAAAGTGTCTGAAATAAGGCCACAAAACACATACTAAATATGTGTCCACAAGACTTTTGACTAATGAGTGTTGTTGCCTAGAATTTTTCTTCAAAATGATCTGAAAATCATCCTGCCTAATCATTTACACAAAACAATACATTGATTTAAATTTTATAAGACACCTTTTGTTTGGAAAGGCAATATGCGTGGAGGCGTGTTCACACCTGAGAAGACAATGGCCGGATAATGAACTGCATATTAATTAGCCTTTCACACAGCTGTGTCACTGGGTACCAAAAAATGCAAGGGCAAAATAATTTTTATATATATATATATATATATATATATATATATATATATATATATTACAATCAGAAATTGTAACCAATTACAAATAGGTTACAATTACAACAACAATTACAATTTTAACATTAAAGCTGCAAGCAGCCTTACGGGGCCAAGCCTTCAATGGTTCCATGGGTTCAAAAAGTACTTAAAAATACTTTGCTTTCCAAACTTTAAAAGAAACTTTAATAACCAAAGTATTCTTACTTATTAACTTCTTACCTCACAGAAGAAATGAGATCATCCAGCTGCCGAGGTTCAGTAGTAAAAAAGAGAATGAACTAAAAATAAAGACTTTGCATATAAATGAAACACACGTTGTATTTAATAGGAAGAAAGAATAGTACAATGCTTTTCAGTATGAAAAAGAAATTGAAATGACACAACTTTATAAAGTTGTAAGACAAAGGACTTGAACCCACAATCTCTGGGTCATATGCCTGTCACTCATTGAGCCCCTGGGAAGTCATGTGTTTCCATAGATGTAGAAGTTCCATAGTTCAAATGAGAATGAACTCAAAATGAAGATTTAGTATTTAAATGGACAGCATGTTACGTTTAATGAGTTTAGTTGATATTATTGTGATTCACTGTTAGGTGGTTGTCCTGCACCTTTAACAAATAAAGTTAGTCCAAGATGCAGTATATAGGTCAATAAAATATTATTTTACAACATTAAGATTAACAGGTTCTTGTAAGAATCTTACAATTCTGGACTTTTGGTACTACTTAGGATATTGAACTGCACTAAAGGAGAGAATGTTTTGTTTTTGCATGTGGGTCCTAAAGTCTGGAGCAGGTTTCCTGATAATATTCACTATTCTGTCAAACATTCCTAGTTTAATTGTAGATTAAACACTTCTCTTTAAACAAGAATTCACGCAATGCATTTTATAATCTTGTAATTTTGTTATATTAGATCTAATACATATTTTTATGTTCTATTTTCAGTTTCTAAATTGTCATGGGCATATTAGATATTAGGTCATTAAGTTAATATTCAGAAAAAATACAAGTACTCCACAGCGATTCTAGGGGTCACTGTTTGACAAATGGAAATTTTGCATGGTGTGTCTTTGATGTAATACAACACTATTAACTAAAGCTTAAAACAATTATTGAACCTGGTCTTTAAACTGTAGAAGTTTGTCAGTTTATAAATCCATTAACACCATATACCTAGCCTCCCTTTGTTCTACTAATGGTCACAATTGTGACCTGACGAATAATCAAGTTTTTTGTATGGATTTTGATATATATTTTTGACGTAATTGTTAAAGATTGTTTAATATCCTTATGTATTCATACATGTTATCTCAGGGAAAAGAAATTGGAATTACATGGGTTAACTGCCATATGCAACTGTAATCTATATTTTTGCTACAAGTACATTACTTTGACAGTCACCTTTGATAATGTCTTGTACAATTAAGTTGTTTTTTTTTTATGCTGCCTAGAAACAATATTGTGAGAGGTGATAAAAATGTGAATTAAAAATAACTATTATTTTTAGTTTAAATACCATTTAGCACATTGGATAAAGTAAGCAAATTAGAGGGGGCCTTTGAAGTGATTTTAAAGCACCATTGTTGCATATTTAAATCTTTACAGAAAAGAATACCAACCGTTTCTTTAGTTATTCACAATGACACTTATGGTTACACTACTTGCTTTTCCCAGTATGGTTTGTGAAACTAAACTTAGTGCCTAGTTAAGAATGGCTAGAAGAATGCACGCAACTTTCCAAATGTAAGATAAGCCCATGCAATAAAGGTCACATATTCCAAGAATTGACACACATTTGTTTTAATAAAATAAAAAAATACATTAAACAACATTTAACAAAGCTTTGCCATAAAAATGAAATAAAAATCAAATCAGTAGCATTTCAGAACATAATGGACAAAATTAACCTAATTTCAATAGAAAACATGACTTAAATCAATATTTGCCATTCATTAAAAAAACAACAACAAAAAAACACCAATACCATCATTTCAATATATATACACACACACAACCATCTTAGTTGTGCATTTCAATACAAAGTCATTTTTGTATTATTTTTACAGCACTCTTCTTAGTCAAAGGTTTTTTAGCTGGTGTAATAGGAGGCGTTGTTGGCTCAGATGGTCTTTTAACTGGAGACTTGGGTTCTGGAGTGCTTTGTGTCTCTGTGACACAGAGGACAGGGTTGATTTCATCGATATTAACTTCAAATAAATCCTCATCACTGGGATGAACGGATGAAGCGTTTTCAATATTGGTGACTTCCAAACAGTTATTATATGTTAAAGTCAGTTCATCGGAGGATAGAAAGAGTTCTTCTATATCTTGTGAATCACAAGTTGACAGTTCAAGTTCTGGTGCTATGAATTTTGACAAAGTTGAGTTCGAAACCGTAAGAGAAGTTATTTGACTGTCTTGATTTATCTCAATTATTCCATTGCATTTTGTTATATAGCTTTTTGTGTTCCGTAGAATTTTGCAAGTCGGGCAACGGTGAAATTGCTGTTTGATGTTGAATTGTTCTTGTGATTTGTGGCATTTTGGACATTGTTTTTTAATGTTTATTTGCACCCCTATTGGCTTTTGTTTCACCACTGTATTAGGTAGAGAGGGTTCTTTACTGATTTTAGGGCCTTGACCAGGTGGGAAAACTTGGTCCTGTGCAATAGGTTCCATGGTTGTTTTCAGGGTTGTTGTGAGGCTCTTAAGGCTGTTGTACAGTCTAGTTTTAAGATTGGTAAAGGTGTAGGAGTTACCTAGTTGCAGTTTTGAAACTTGGTTTTCCCAAAGAGTAAGTTGAATTTCTCCAGATGGATCTTGCAAGGAACATTCTTGGATCTCACAGTCTGTACCCCAGGCCTTTACAGTAGTTGCGTTGTTTAGCTTGCATACTGTTGCAGATATTTTAGTGATCTGAAAATTTAAAGAAAATCGTACATGTACAATCTAAAATATACATCAATAAACATGATTACAAGGGAAATGTATACAACTGCTGTTGTGGTCATAAGAAGAAGAAATAGCCAAACTTTTCCACACATTAACCAATTTGAAACGCATTAATCATGTTTGTAAAGCATCTAGCAAAGATAACTGAGAAGCAGAGTAATCTTTGCCTGTGCATCTGAAAAATCTTTCACATTTTAGCATTTTTTTGAACGTCAGGCTACTTTAAAATGTTTTTCTCCCCATAAAAACGATTTTGCACAATCTACAGAGGGCTAATATATGTGATTGTACTACTCTCCAGAGCATTACTACAACAAGTAAACAACCCTGTAGGCTATTTACACAGTGAGAAGGTTGAAAAAAAACAGCTTACCAATTGTCGTGATCCCAGAGTTTTTGCTTCTTCTACAGTGAGTTTTTCTATCTCTTTTGGTGGTTTGTGGGGAAATGTAGATGTTGCGACTTCCACAGCAGTACTCCGATCACACTGAATGAAATATTCAGAATTATTGAGGCCTAAAGAATGAAAAAAGTGAGAATTGATATGGGCTTGTTTGTACAATGAATTTGAAAGGAATACGATTACTGAAAGTTTATCAGATAGAAAACAGGATTAAATAGCTAGACTACCACTTACTTGGCTTTTTTGTTATGTTTGACAGTTTAACCGCTGTCCGATTTAATGCTAATGTTGTCCAAGTTTGATGTTTTTCGTGCGCAAAGATGACAGCTTGGTGATATTCACTGCGACCAGTTTGCAAAGTTGCATTAAAAAACTTTGAGTTTGTTGTAGACAGTTGCACTCTGGAAACTGCATGAATGTAAACATAAATGCAGTTGTCAGATTCACTGGTCTCTGGTCTATTTAAATATTTGTTCATTTTTGCTGTTGCATGAAAAAAGAGGTTTGCAAGTGGTGTGATTTATAGTAGATTAGGCCTACTAGAACAGAAATTTACAATGCTTGGTATGCAATTAACAAACGATTCAATTAGGGTGATTGCAGGAATTAGTAATACATTCATCAAATTGCTGAGTTAATCATTTTAGAATTGGGAAGCTTAGTTTAGTGGAGGCAAGAAATGGATCTGAAAGTCTGCTGGAAATAATTGAAAGGTAAATTTACTTGTATAATGCCTTTTAGGGATGGAGAAATGAAGCCTCTTGAACTTAATTAAGCTTTACTCTGATTGTTTTGGGAAAATATTCAAAGCATCAGGAGCAGCAATAAACCTGGAGTGCAGCTCTGTGTATAATGATAGTGTATTGTTTGATGTGTAATGATATTTTGTTGCTTATTTGAGAATAAATAATTGTATACATTATGTAAATTCTTTAGGTTAGCTTTTACTAGTCTTTTTGGCAATATACCTCAACTAATTGATGTTGATCCAAATAATGTACTGTTAGAATAGTAACTATTTGTAATTTAACATTCATGTAGTAACTAATTAACTTCTATTTACAATTACAATTTATTTTTTAAAACAATTCTTAATGTTAGATAATACAAAAATGTTCATGTATTTTAATGTGATTTTATGGTTTACTATTATGATAAAATAACTTTTATTTATTGTCCACATGACGAGAAGGAAAAACTGATATTCAAGTCACTAAGTAAATCTAAAGTTTATGGGACTTAAAATAATTAAAAGATATGCATATGTACACATTCAAATGTTTAATGTCAGATCAGTTAATATTGTGGAGTTGGTCAAACCATTTCTTGTATGGAATTGAAAGTATTCTTTACTATATACTTTGCAATAAAATGTTGCCAGTGGTTGATCAATTGAATAGGCATTTGTGTTCTGTTTGAAGCTTTATGTATTTAACTTGAAATGTATAAAAGGCAGCACAATTTAAAAAACAGAGGTTTACTTAGACCACCACAAACATCTTATCATACCCTTCTGCTCTCCAGTTCACTACTTTACACACAATGCACAAACACATATATGAAGATGAGAATTAGCACATGGAAGCAAAAAAAAAAAAAAAAAAAAAAGAGTATACGACCATGTATAGGAAGAAAACAACCAATTTATGTAACTGCTTACATTGCAATCAGAATACTTGAAAGTCAATGACTGCTCAATTGATCACAAACCTTTCAAGACTTCAGGTGAGAATAAACATAGAATGAACAAAAACACACATTTCTAATCCCAAAAGAAAGATTAGAACAATGCTTATCTGGATAGAAAAGGAATTGAACACACAATTTTAAAGTTGTCCAATATGGGGCTCAAACCCACTATCTCTGGGTCAGATACCTGTCACTCATCTAACTGCGCCACTGGTAAGTTGTTTATTAGCCAAGATGCAGAAGGCAGTTTGCCTTGTTTGGATACATGATTTATTAAGTTGGCTTGTGAGAGCCAATTTACTGAATCCTATTTCTTCTTTTTCTTCTTAACAAAATAAAATTCTGACTCTAACTCATCCTAGAGCTTTAACTCTACATACTCCAAACTCGGCTCAGAGACTCAGACTGTTCTGACTGGAGTTACTATATCTTTTCTAACTGATTTGACTTTCAGTTTTCTTAAAAATTAATATTAAAAACCTTAAAAATCCCATAGACTTTCATTGCAGAATGTTCAAATTGAGCCAAGGCTACGGTGGCCCAGTAATGCACAAAAACTCAAATCTAAACTCCATGAAGCCCTAGACTCAATTAAACTACCATTCAATGTACTAATAAACTTATCTATCTCTCTTTTATTTCTTTCTTTCTAAAAAATCTTTCTTTCTAACTAATCTATCTATCTTTCTTTCTTCCTAACCAATCTATCTTTCTTTCTTTCTAACTAATCTTTCTCTCTTTCTTTCTAACTAATCTTTCTTTCTTTCTTGCTTTCTAACTAATCTTTCTCTCTTTCTTTCTAACTAATCTTTCTTTCTTTCTAACTAATCTACCATTCTTTCTTTGTAACTAATCTTTCTGACTAACTAATCTTTGTTCTTTCTTTCTAACTAATCTTTTTTTCTTTCTAACTAATCTACCTTTCTTTCTTTCTAACTAATCTTTCTGACTAACTAATCTTTGTTCTTTCTTTCTAACTAATCTTTTTTTCTTTCTAACTAATCTTTTTTCTTTCTAACTAATCTTTCTTTCCTTTTTTCTAACTAATCTTTCTTTCTAACAAATCTTTTTTCTTTCTAACTAATCTTTCTTTCTTTTTAACTAATCTTTCTTTCTAACTAATCTTTCTTTCTTTCTTTCTTTCTAACTAATCTTTCTTTCTAACAAATCTTTTTTCTTTCTAACTAATCTTTCTTTCTTTCTAATCTTTCTTTCTAACCAAACTTTCTTTCTAACTAATCTTTCTTTCTTTCTAACTAATCTATGTCTTTCTTTCTAACTAATCTTTCTTTCTTTCTTTTTTCAAACTAATCTTTCTTTCTTTCTTTTTTCAAACTAATCTTTCTTTCTTTCTAACTAATCTTTCTTTCTTCTTTCAAACTAATCTTTCTTTCTAACTAATCTTTCTTTCTTTATAACTAAACTTTCTTTCTTTCTAACTAATCTTTCTTTCTTTCTAACTAAACTTTCTTTATTTCTAACTAATCTTTATTTTTTTCTTTCTTTCTAACTAATCTTTCTTTCTTAAACTAATCTTTATTTTTTTCTAACTGATCTTTCTTCTTTCTTTCGAACTTTTCTTTCTTTCTTTCTTTCTTTCTAACTTTTCTTTCTTTTTTCTTTCTAAGTAATCTTTTTTTTTTTACTTTAAACTACTTTAAACTTTAAACTACTTCAACCTTCTTCAAACTTTCTGGTCCAAACTTTCACAAGCCAACTTAAAGGTTATCTCGGCAAACTTTTTAATCTATTTTTTTACTAGGAATCTTTTGAACATTGCACAATTCACATGTTTTAACGATTGCTACACATTGGATTTGATTAAACAATCTTCAAAGTTATAGCCTCTTGCTTTACTGAGCATTTGCTTTATACTCATACACTGTGGTTTGCTTAATTTTACAGAGACTTAAGTTGTTGAAGGTAGAACTGCAGCAATTGGCTCCAAATTACATAACATTACACAATCATCTAAAGTTGTATAATATGGGGCTCAAACCCACTAACTCTGTGTCTGAAGTCTGTCACTCATCTCATTGCGCCACTGGGAAGTTGTGTTTTTGCTAAGATTCAGAAGGTGGTTTGGCTTGTTTGGATACATGATTTATTAAGTTGGCTTGTGAGAGCCAACTTACTGAAATCCTACTTAAACTTCTTTTTCTTCTTAACAAAAAAAAATCTGACTCTAACTCCTCCTAGAGCTTTAACTCTACATACTCCAAACTCGGCTCAGACACTCAGACTGTTCTGACTCGAGTTGCTATATCTTTTCTAACTAATCTTTCTTTCTTTCTATCTAGCTGTCTTTCTAACTAATATTTCTTTCTTCTTTCTTTCTTCTTTCTAATCGTTCTTTATTTCTAACTAATCTTTATTTTTTCTTTCTTTCTAACTAATCTGTCTTTCTTCTTCAACTAATCTTTATTTTTTTCTAACTGATCTTTCTTTCTTTCGAACTTTTCTTTCTTTCTTTCTTTCTAACTTTTCTTTCTTTTTTCTTTCTAACTAATCTTTTTTTTTACTTTAAACTATTTAAAACTTCAAACTACTTTAAACTTCAAACTACTTCAACCTTCTTCAAACTTTCTGGTCCAAACTTTCACAAGCCAACTTAAAGGTTATCTCGGCCAACTTTTTAATCTATTTTTTTTACTAGGAATCTTTTGAACATTGCACAATTCACATGTTTTAACGATTGCTACACATGGGATTTGATTAAACAATCTTCAAAGTTATAGCCTCTTGCTTTACTCAGCATTTGCTTTATACTCATACACTGTGGTTTGCTTAATTTTACAGAGACTTAAGTTGTTGAAGGTAGAACTGCAGCAATTGGCTCCAAATTACACAATCATCTAAAGTTGTATAACATGGGGCTCGAACCCACTATCTCTGTGTCAGAAGCCTGTCACTCATCTCATTGCGCCACTGTGAATTTGTGTTTTTGCTAAGATGCAGAAGGTCCATAGTTCAAGTGCATAAACCAACAAATATAATGACATAAAGCAATCAAATTTTTAACTATGATTTCAAAAGTTATAAGCGTTTTGGCAAAAAAAAACGTATATCTCTGGAACACTAGGTGGCGCTCTGTTCAAACTTCTCATGTACCTTCAGGACATGGTGTTGATGATCCATACTAAATTTTGGTATCTGTAAAAATCGGTATCTGCGGATTCAACATGACACAAGGAATGCATTGATACCACATTTATGATTTTCTGACAAACTGTTCAAAAGTTATTGGCCAAATAGCCATTTTTACCAGATCTCATGACCTGTAGGTGGCGCTGTTCCCAACTTTGGCATGGACACTCAGATCATGGTTTCGATGAAGCGTACCAATTTTCGTTTCGATTGATTAAACTTTGGCTGAGATACAGCCTCTGAACCAATTTTGGGTCAACCTCGTTAAGTTTGCAACATCATGACTTTTTTTTTAACCAGTATGGCATGAAATTCTGTTCAGTCATTTCTGTGCAGCTCAGTCCAAAGATCATTTGAGCAAATGTTTGGACAAAATAGGACAAAATTTGAAGGAGGAGTAGCAAAAAAACTGTTTATCATTTGCTCCAATATGGCGGAAAGTCACATTGTTGGAAAATGACAAATGAGATATTGTCTGAATCGGCATAAACCAAGGAACATAATGACATAAAGTAATCAAAATTTGAACAATGTTTTCAAAAGTTATAAGCGTTTTTGCAAAAAAACTTATATCTCAGGAACACTAGGTGGCGCTGTGTTCAAAATTTTCATGTCCCTTCAGGACATTTTGTCGATCATCCCTACCAAATTTTGTGCTAATATGTCAAATAATTTAAAAGATATTGCAATTTATGACAAAATTCTAAATGGCGGACACGTGGTACATCCAATCCTGGCAATATTGATATCCACAGAATCGACATGACACAAGGAATCCATAGATACCACATTTATGATTTTCTGACAAACTGTTCAAAAGTTATTGGCCAAAATAGCTATTTTTCATATCTCATGACCCATAGGTGGCGCTATTCCCAACTTTGGCATGGAACCTCAGAACATGCTTCCAATGAAGTGTACCAATTTTCGTTTCAATTGATCAAACTTTGGCCGAGATACAGCCTCGTAGCCAATTTTGGGTGGACCTCGTTAAGTTTGCGACACCATAACTCTTGAACAAAGATGAATAAAAAAAATCGGGAACAGTACTTTTATGTGGCTCAGTCCGAAGATCATTTGAGCACATGGTTGGAGAAAATTGGACAAAATTTGAAGGAGGAGTAGCGAAATAACTGAATACTGTACATTTCAAAATGGCCACTACTGTAATGGGCGGGGTCTTAATGTAAGGTATTGGTTGTGATCAGCATGATGAGTGGAATCAGGTGTACTAAGTTTCATGTCTCTAGATCAAAGGGTTCAAAAGTTATAACCATTTCAATGTTGAATTTTTGAACTGGTGGTGGCGCTATAGAGTTGGTCCTAGAGGGTCAAAAATTGGTCCAATTACTATTCATTAGCATCACTACAAGTGTGCCAAATTTCATCATTTTCCTATGTACGGTTCATAGGGCTGCCATAGACTTCCATTTGCGGAAGAAGAAGAAGAAGAAGAAGAATAATTAAAGCTGCAAGCAGCCTTACGGGGCCAAGCCTTCAATGGTTCCATGGGTTCAAAAAGTACTTAAAAATACTTTGCTTTCCAAACTTTAAAAGAAACTTTAATAACCAAAGTATTCTTACTTATTAACTTCTTACCTCACAGAAGAAATGAGTTCATCCAGCTGCCGAGGTTCAGTAGTTAAAAAGAGAATGAACTCAAAATAAAGACTTTGCATATAAATGAAACACACGTTATATTTAATAGGAAGAAAGAATAGTACAATGCTTTTCAGTATGATAAAGGAATTGAAATGACACAACTTTATAAAGTTGTAAGACAAAGGACTTGAACCCACAATCTCTGGGTCATATGCCTGTCACTCATTGAGCCCCTGGGAAGACATGTGTTTCCATAGATGTAGAAGTTCCATAGTTCAAATGAGAATCAACTCAAAATTAAGATTTAGTATTTAAATGGACAGCATGTTACGTTTAATGAGTTTAGTTGATATTATTGTGATTCACTGTTAGGTGGTTGTCCTGCACCTTTAATAAATAAAGTTAGTCCAAGATGCAGTGTATAGATTAATAAAATATTATATTACAACATATTTTCATTTTTACAATTATTACTTAAGTTCTGTATTGATTACGAAGTTTTGTCATCATCTAAAGGTTCTAAATGGTTTAGATTTAGTGTATTTAACTGATTTTGTACTGATGTTCCTCATCTCTATTTATTAAGATTAACAGGTTCTGGTAGGAATCTTACAATTCTGGACTTTTGGTACTACTTAGGATATTGAACTGCACTAAAGGAGAGAATGTTTTGTTTTTACATGTGGGTCCTAAAGTCTGGAGCAGGTTTCCTGATAATGTTCACTATTCTGACAAACATTCCTAGTTTAATTGTAGATTAAACACATCTCTTTAAACAAGAATTCACGCAATGCATTTTATAATTTTGTAATTTTGTTATATTAGATCTAATACATATTTTTATGTTCTATTTTCAGTTTCTAAATTGTCATGGGCATATTAGATATTGTCATCTCCAATTTGGATCCAGCTTCGTATGAGGATTTCAGATGATGCTAACTTCTGTGAAGAGATGATGCCAACTCTGTTTTAAAGTTGACATGAAATCAAAATTGACCCTATTAACTTTGTTAGCACATATAATTTGTCTTGTGGTGAACAATTAATCTGTGGAAGTTAATACTCAGAAAAAATACAAGTACTCCACAGCGACTCTAGGGGTCACTGTTTGACAAATGGAAATTTTGCATAGTGTGCCTTTAATGTAATACAACATTATTAACTAAAGCTTAAAACAATTATTGAACCTGGTCTTTAAACTGTAGAAGTTTGTCAGTTTATAGGTTTACAGGTAAATTTACTTGTATAATGCCTGCTAGGAATGGAGAAATGAAGCCTCTTGAACTTAATTAAGCTTTACTCTGATTGTTTTGGGAAAATATTCAAAGCATCAGGAGCAGCAATAAACCTGGAGTGCAGCTCTGTGTATAATGATAGTGTATTGTTTGATGTGTAATGACATTTTGTTGCTTATTTGAGAATAAATAATTGTATACATTATGTAAATTGATTTAGGTTAGCTTTTAGTCTTTTTGGCAATATACCTAAACTAATTTAAATAGTCTGTTGTTCCAAATAATTTACTGTTACAATAGTAACTATTTGTAATTTAACATTCATGTAGTACTAATTAACTTTTATTTACAATTACAATTTATTTTTTAAAACAATTCTTAATGTTAAATAATACAAAAATGTTCATGTATTTTAATGTGATTTTATGGTTTACTATTATGATAAAATAACTTTTATTTATTGTCCACATGACGAGAAGGAAAAACTGATATTCAAGTCACTAAGTAAATCTAAAGTTTATGGGACTTAAAATAATTAAAAGATATGCATATGTACACATTCAAATGTTTAATGTCAGATCAGTTAATATTGTGGAGTTGGTCAAACCATTTCTTGTATGGAATTGAAAGTATTCTTTACTATATACTTTGCAATAAAATGTTGCCAGTGGTTGATCAATTGAATAGGCATTTGTGTTCTGTTTGAAGCTTTATGTATTTAACTTGAAATGTATAAAAGGCAGCACAATTTAAAAAACAGAGGTTTACTTAGACCACCACAAACATCTTATCATACCCTTCTGCTCTCCAGTTCACTACTTTACACACAATGCACAAACACATATATGAAGATGAGAATTAGCACATGGAAGCAAAAAAAAAAAAAAAAAAAAAAAAGAGTATACGACCATGTATAGGAAGAAAACAACCAATTTATGTAACTGCTTACATTGCAATCAGAATACTTGAAAGTCAATGACTGCTCAATTGATCACAAACCTTTCAAGACTTCAGGTGAGAATAAACATAGAATGAACAAAAACACACATTTCTAATCCCAAAAGAAAGATTAGAACAATGCTTATCTGGATAGAAAAGGAATTGAACACACAATTTTAAAGTTGTCCAATATGGGGCTCAAACCCACTATCTCTGGGTCAGATACCTGTCACTCATCTAACTGCGCCACTGGTAAGTTGTTTATTAGCCAAGATGCAGAAGGCAGTTTGGCTTGTTTGGATACATGATTTATTAAGTTGGCTTGTGAGAGCCAATTTACTGAATCCTATTTCTTCTTTTTCTTCTTAACAAAATAAAATTCTGACTCTAACTCATCCTAGAGCTTTAACTCTACATACTCCAAACTCGGCTCAGAGACTCAGACTGTTCTGACTGGAGTTACTATATCTTTTCTAACTGATTTGACTTTCAGTTTTCTTAAAAATTAATATTAAAAACCTTAAAAATCCCATAGACTTTCATTGCAGAATGTTCAAATTGAGCCAAGGCTACGGTGGCCCAGTAATGCACAAAAACTCAAATCTAAACTCCATGAAGCCCTAGACTCAATTAAACTACCATTCAATGTACTAATAAACTTATCTATCTCTCTTTTATTTCTTTCTTTCTAAAAAATCTTTCTTTCTAACTAATCTATCTATCTTTCTTTCTTCCTAACCAATCTATCTTTCTTTCTTTCTAACTAATCTTTCTCTCTTTCTTTCTAACTAATCTTTCTTTCTTTCTTGCTTTCTAACTAATCTTTCTCTCTTTCTTTCTAACTAATCTTTCTTTCTTTCTAACTAATCTACCATTCTTTCTTTCTAACTAATCTTTCTGACTAACTAATCTTTGTTCTTTCTTTCTAACTAATCTTTTTTTCTTTCTAACTAATCTTTTTTTCTTTCTAACTAATCTTTTTTCTTTCTAACTAATCTTTCTTTCCTTTTTTCTAACTAATCTTTCTTTCTAACAAATCTTTTTTCTTTCTAACTAATCTTTCTTTCTTTTTAACTAATCTTTCTTTCTAACTAATCTTTCTTTCTTTCTTTCTTTCTAACTAATCTTTCTTTCTAACAAATCTTTTTTCTTTCTAACTAATCTTTCTTTCTTTCTAATCTTTCTTTCTAACCAAACTTTCTTTCTAACTAATCTTTCTTTCTTTCTAACTAATCTATGTCTTTCTTTCTAACTAATCTTTCTTTCTTTCTTTTTTCAAACTAATCTTTCTTTCTTTCTTTTTTCAAACTAATCTTTCTTTCTTTCTAACTAATCTTTCTTTCTTCTTTCAAACTAATCTTTCTTTCTAACTAATCTTTCTTTCTTTATAACTAAACTTTCTTTCTTTCTAACTAATCTTTCTTTCTTTCTAACTAAACTTTCTTTATTTCTAACTAATCTTTATTTTTTTCTTTCTTTCTAACTAATCTTTCTTTCTTAAACTAATCTTTATTTTTTTCTAACTGATCTTTCTTCTTTCTTTCGAACTTTTCTTTCTTTCTTTCTTTCTAACTTTTCTTTCTTTTTTCTTTCTAAGTAATCTTTTTTTTTTACTTTAAACTACTTTAAACTTTAAACTACTTCAACCTTCTTCAAACTTTCTGGTCCAAACTTTCACAAGCCAACTTAAAGGTTATCTCGGCAAACTTTTTAATCTATTTTTTTACTAGGAATCTTTTGAACATTGCACAATTCACATGTTTTAACGATTGCTACACATTGGATTTGATTAAACAATCTTCAAAGTTATAGCCTCTTGCTTTACTGAGCATTTGCTTTATACTCATACACTGTGGTTTGCTTAATTTTACAGAGACTTAAGTTGTTGAAGGTAGAACTGCAGCAATTGGCTCCAAATTACATAACATTACACAATCATCTAAAGTTGTATAATATGGGGCTCAAACCCACTAACTCTGTGTCTGAAGTCTGTCACTCATCTCATTGCGCCACTGGGAAGTTGTGTTTTTGCTAAGATTCAGAAGGCGGTTTGGCTTGTTTGGATACATGATTTATTAAGTTGGCTTGTGAGAGCCAACTTACTGAAATCCTACTTAAACTTCTTTTTCTTCTTAACAAAAAAAAATCTGACTCTAACTCCTCCTAGAGCTTTAACTCTACATACTCCAAACTCGGCTCAGACACTCAGACTGTTCTGACTCGAGTTGCTATATCTTTTCTAACTAATCTTTCTTTCTTTCTATCTAGCTGTCTTTCTAACTAATATTTCTTTCTTCTTTCTTTCTTCTTTCTAATCGTTCTTTATTTCTAACTAATCTTTATTTTTTCTTTCTTTCTAACTAATCTGTCTTTCTTCTTCAACTAATCTTTATTTTTTTCTAACTGATCTTTCTTTCTTTCGAACTTTTCTTTCTTTCTTTCTTTCTAACTTTTCTTTCTTTTTTCTTTCTAACTAATCTTTTTTTTTACTTTAAACTATTTAAAACTTCAAACTACTTTAAACTTCAAACTACTTCAACCTTCTTCAAACTTTCTGGTCCAAACTTTCACAAGCCAACTTAAAGGTTATCTCGGCCAACTTTTTAATCTATTTTTTTTACTAGGAATCTTTTGAACATTGCACAATTCACATGTTTTAACGATTGCTACACATGGGATTTGATTAAACAATCTTCAAAGTTATAGCCTCTTGCTTTACTCAGCATTTGCTTTATACTCATACACTGTGGTTTGCTTGATTTTACAGAGACTTAAGTTGTTGAAGGTAGAACTGCAGCAATTGGCTCCAAATTACACAATCATCTAAAGTTGTATAACATGGGGCTCGAACCCACTATCTCTGTGTCAGAAGCCTGTCACTCATCTCATTGCGCCACTGTGAAGTTGTGTTTTTGCTAAGATGCAGAAGGTCCATAGTTCAAGTGCATAAACCAACAAATATAATGACATAAAGCAATCAAATTTTTAACTATGATTTCAAAAGTTATAAGCGTTTTGGCAAAAAAAAACGTATATCTCTGGAACACTAGGTGGCGCTCTGTTCAAACTTCTCATGTACCTTCAGGACATGGTGTTGATGATCCATACTAAATTTTGGTATCTGTAAAAATCGGTATCTGCGGATTCAACATGACACAAGGAATGCATTGATACCACATTTATGATTTTCTGACAAACTGTTCAAAAGTTATTGGCCAAATAGCCATTTTTACCAGATCTCATGACCTGTAGGTGGCGCTGTTCCCAACTTTGGCATGGACACTCAGATCATGGTTTCGATGAAGCGTACCAATTTTCGTTTCGATTGATTAAACTTTGGCTGAGATACAGCCTCTGAACCAATTTTGGGTCAACCTCGTTAAGTTTGCAACATCATGACTTTTTTTTTAACCAGTATGGCATGAAATTCTGTTCAGTCATTTCTGTGCAGCTCAGTCCAAAGATCATTTGAGCAAATGTTTGGACAAAATAGGACAAAATTTGAAGGAGGAGTAGCAAAAAAACTGTTTATCATTTGCTCCAATATGGCGGAAAGTCACATTGTTGGAAAATGACAAATGAGATATTGTCTGAATCGGCATAAACCAAGGAACATAATGACATAAAGTAATAAAAATTTGAACAATGTTTTCAAAAGTTATAAGCGTTTTTGCAAAAAAACTTATATCTCAGGAACACTAGGTGGCGCTGTGTTCAAAATTTTCATGTCCCTTCAGGACATTTTGTCGATCATCCCTACCAAATTTTGTGCTAATATGTCAAATAATTTAAAAGATATTGCAATTTATGACAAAATTCTAAATGGCGGACACGTGGTACATCCAATCCTGGCAATATTGATATCCACAGAATCGACATGACACAAGGAATCCATAGATACCACATTTATGATTTTCTGACAAACTGTTCAAAAGTTATTGGCCAAAATAGCTATTTTTCATATCTCATGACCCATAGGTGGCGCTATTCCCAACTTTGGCATGGAACCTCAGAACATGCTTCCAATGAAGTGTACCAATTTTCGTTTCAATTGATCAAACTTTGGCCGAGATACAGCCTCGTAGCCAATTTTGGGTGGACCTCGTTAAGTTTGCGACACCATAACTCTTGAACAAAGATGAATAAAAAAAATCGGGAACAGTACTTTTATGTGGCTCAGTCCGAAGATCATTTGAGCACATGGTTGGAGAAAATTGGACAAAATTTGAAGGAGGAGTAGCGAAATAACTGAATACTGTACATTTCAAAATGGCCACTACTGTAATGGGCGGGGTCTTAATGTAAG
The DNA here is from genome assembly GCA_026230005.1 of Gila orcuttii. Classification (NCBI taxonomy): domain Eukaryota; kingdom Metazoa; phylum Chordata; class Actinopteri; order Cypriniformes; family Leuciscidae; genus Gila; species Gila orcuttii. Next base: position 27,721,903 of record JAPDVR010000005.1, on the reverse strand, counting down.
GTATTGGTTGTGATCAGCATGATGAGTGGAATCAGGTGTACTAAGTTTCATGTCTCTAGATCAAAGGGTTCAAAAGTTATAACCATTTCAATGTTGAATTTTTGAACTGGTGGTGGCGCTATAGAGTTGGTCCTAGAGGGTCAAAAATTGGTCCAATTACTATTCATTAGCATCACTACAAGTGTGCCAAATTTCATCATTTTCCTATGTACGGTTCATAGGGCTGCCATAGACTTCCATTTGCGGAAGAAGAAGAAGAAGAATAATAATAATTAAAGCTGCAAGCAGCCTTACGGGGCCAAGCCTTCAATGGTTCCATGGGTTCAAAAAGTACTTAAAAATACTTTGCTTTCAAAACTTTAAAAGAAACTTTAATAACCAAAGTATTCTTACTTATTAACTTCTTACCTCACAGAAGAAATGAGTTCATCCAGCTGCCGAGGTTCAGTAGTTAAAAAGAGAATGAACTCAAAATAAAGACTTTGCATATAAATGAAACACACGTTGTATTTAATAGGAAGAAAGAATAGTACAATGCTTTTCAGTATGATAAAGGAATTGAAATGACACAACTTTATAAAGTTGTAAGACAAAGGACTTGAACCCACAATCTCTGGGTCATATGCCTGTCACTCATTGAGCCCCTGGGAAGACATGTGTTTCCATAGATGTAGAAGTTCCATAGTTCAAATGAGAATCAACTCAAAATTAAGATTTAGTATTTAAATGGACAGCATGTTATGTTTAATGAGTTTAGTTGATATTATTGTGATTCACTGTTAGGTGGTTGTCCTGCACCTTTAATAAATAAAGTTAGTCCAAGATGCAGTGTATAGATTAATAAAATATTATATTACAACATATTTTCATTTTTACAATTATTACTTAAGTTCTGTATTGATTACGAAGTTTTGTCATCATCTAAAGGTTCTAAATGGTTTAGATTTAGTGTATTTAACTGATTTTGTACTGATGTTCCTCATCTCTATTTATTAAGATTAACAGGTTCTGGTAGGAATCTTACAATTCTGGACTTTTGGTACTACTTAGGATATTGAACTGCACTAAAGGAGAGAATGTTTTGTTTTTACATGTGGGTCCTAAAGTCTGGAGCAGGTTTCCTGATAATGTTCACTATTCTGACAAACATTCCTAGTTTAATTGTAGATTAAACACATCTCTTTAAACAAGAATTCACGCAATGCATTTTATAATTTTGTAATTTTGTTATATTAGATCTAATACATATTTTTATGTTCTATTTTCAGTTTCTAAATTGTCATGGGCATATTAGATATTGTCATCTCCAATTTGGATCCAGCTTCGTATGAGGATTTCAGATGATGCTAACTTCTGTGAAGAGATGATGCCAACTCTGTTTTAAAGTTGACATGAAATCAAAATTGACCCTATTAACTTTGTTAGCACATATAATTTGTCTTGTGGTGAACAATTAATCTGTGGAAGTTAATACTCAGAAAAAATACAAGTACTCCACAGCGACTCTAGGGGTCACTGTTTGACAAATGGAAATTTTGCATAGTGTGCCTTTAATGTAATACAACATTATTAACTAAAGCTTAAAACAATTATTGAACCTGGTCTTTAAACTGTAGAAGTTTGTCAGTTTATAGGTTTACAGGTAAATTTACTTGTATAATGCCTGCTAGGAATGGAGAAATGAAGCCTCTTGAACTTAATTAAGCTTTACTCTGATTGTTTTGGGAAAATATTCAAAGCATCAGGAGCAGCAATAAACCTGGAGTGCAGCTCTGTGTATAATGATAGTGTATTGTTTGATGTGTAATGACATTTTGTTGCTTATTTGAGAATAAATAATTGTATACATTATGTAAATTGATTTAGGTTAGCTTTTAGTCTTTTTGGCAATATACCTAAACTAATTTAAATAGTCTGTTGTTCCAAATAATTTACTGTTACAATAGTAACTATTTGTAATTTAACATTCATGTAGTACTAATTAACTTTTATTTACAATTACAATTTATTTTTTAAAACAATTCTTAATGTTAAATAATACAAAAATGTTCATGTATTTTAATGTGATTTTATGGTTTACTATTATGATAAAATAACTTTTATTTATTGTCCACATGACGAGAAGGAAAAACTGATATTCAAGTCACTAAGTAAATCTAAAGTTTATGGGACTTAAAATAATTAAAAGATATGCATATGTACACATTCAAATGTTTAATGTCAGATCAGTTAATATTGTGGAGTTGGTCAAACCATTTCTTGTATGGAATTGAAAGTATTCTTTACTATATACTTTGCAATAAAATGTTGCCAGTGGTTGATCAATTGAATAGGCATTTGTGTTCTGTTTGAAGCTTTATGTATTTAACTTGAAATGTATAAAAGGCAGCACAATTTAAAAAACAGAGGTTTACTTAGACCACCACAAACATCTTATCATACCCTTCTGCTCTCCAGTTCACTACTTTACACACAATGCACAAACACATATATGAAGATGAGAATTAGCACATGGAAGCAAAAAAAAAAAAAAAAAGAGTATACGACCATGTATAGGAAGAAAACAACCAATTTATGTAACTGCTTACATTGCAATCAGAATACTTGAAAGTCAATGACTGCTCAATTGATCACAAACCTTTCAAGACTTCAGGTGAGAATAAACATAGAATGAACAAAAACACACATTTCTAATCCCAAAAGAAAGATTAGAACAATGCTTATCTGGATAGAAAAGGAATTGAACACACAATTTTAAAGTTGTCCAATATGGGGCTCAAACCCACTATCTCTGGGTCAGATACCTGTCACTCATCTAACTGCGCCACTGGTAAGTTGTTTATTAGCCAAGATGCAGAAGGCAGTTTGGCTTGTTTGGATACATGATTTATTAAGTTGGCTTGTGAGAGCCAATTTACTGAATCCTATTTCTTCTTTTTCTTCTTAACAAAATAAAATTCTGACTCTAACTCATCCTAGAGCTTTAACTCTACATACTCCAAACTCGGCTCAGAGACTCAGACTGTTCTGACTGGAGTTACTATATCTTTTCTAACTGATTTGACTTTCAGTTTTCTTAAAAATTAATATTAAAAACCTTAAAAATCCCATAGACTTTCATTGCAGAATGTTCAAATTGAGCCAAGGCTACGGTGGCCCAGTAATGCACAAAAACTCAAATCTAAACTCCATGAAGCCCTAGACTCAATTAAACTACCATTCAATGTACTAATAAACTTATCTATCTCTGTTTTATTTCTTTCTTTCTAAAAAATCTTTCTTTCTAACTAATCTATCTATCTTTCTTTCTTCCTAACCAATCTATCTTTCTTTCTTTCTAACTAATCTTTCTCTCTTTCTTTCTAACTAATCTTTCTTTCTTTCTTGCTTTCTAACTAATCTTTCTCTCTTTCTTTCTAACTAATCTTTCTTTCTTTCTAACTAATCTACCATTCTTTCTTTCTAACTAATCTTTCTGACTAACTAATCTTTGTTCTTTCTTTCTAACTAATCTTTTTTTCTTTCTAACTAATCTACCTTTCTTTCTTTCTAACTAATCTTTCTGACTAACTAATCTTTGTTCTTTCTTTCTAACTAATCTTTTTTTCTTTCTAACTAATCTTTTTTCTTTCTAACTAATCTTTCTTTCCTTTTTTCTAACTAATCTTTCTTTCTAACAAATCTTTTTTCTTTCTAACTAATCTTTCTTTCTTTTTAACTAATCTTTCTTTCTAACTAATCTTTCTTTCTTTCTTTCTTTCTAACTAATCTTTCTTTCTAACAAATCTTTTTTCTTTCTAACTAATCTTTCTTTCTTTCTAATCTTTCTTTCTAACCAAACTTTCTTTCTAACTAATCTTTCTTTCTTTCTAACTAATCTATGTCTTTCTTTCTAACTAATCTTTCTTTCTTTCTTTTTTCAAACTAATCTTTCTTTCTTTCTTTTTTCAAACTAATCTTTCTTTCTTTCTAACTAATCTTTCTTTCTTCTTTCAAACTAATCTTTCTTTCTAACTAATCTTTCTTTCTTTATAACTAAACTTTCTTTCTTTCTAACTAATCTTTCTTTCTTTCTAACTAAACTTTCTTTATTTCTAACTAATCTTTATTTTTTTCTTTCTTTCTAACTAATCTTTCTTTCTTAAACTAATCTTTATTTTTTTCTAACTGATCTTTCTTCTTTCTTTCGAACTTTTCTTTCTTTCTTTCTTTCTAACTTTTCTTTCTTTTTTCTTTCTAAGTAATCTTTTTTTTTTTACTTTAAACTACTTTAAACTTTAAACTACTTCAACCTTCTTCAAACTTTCTGGTCCAAACTTTCACAAGCCAACTTAAAGGTTATCTCGGCAAACTTTTTAATCTATTTTTTTACTAGGAATCTTTTGAACATTGCACAATTCACATGTTTTAACGATTGCTACACATTGGATTTGATTAAACAATCTTCAAAGTTATAGCCTCTTGCTTTACTGAGCATTTGCTTTATACTCATACACTGTGGTTTGCTTAATTTTACAGAGACTTAAGTTGTTGAAGGTAGAACTGCAGCAATTGGCTCCAAATTACATAACATTACACAATCATCTAAAGTTGTATAATATGGGGCTCAAACCCACTATCTCTGTGTCTGAAGTCTGTCACTCATCTCATTGCGCCACTGGGAAGTTGTGTTTTTGCTAAGATTCAGAAGGCGGTTTGGCTTGTTTGGATACATGATTTATTAAGTTGGCTTGTGAGAGCCAACTTACTGAAATCCTACTTAAACTTCTTTTTCTTCTTAACAAAAAAAAATCTGACTATAACTCCTCCTAGAGCTTTAACTCTACATACTCCAAACTCGGCTCAGACACTCAGACTGTTCTGACTCGAGTTGCTATATCTTTTCTAACTAATCTTTCTTTCTTTCTATCTAGCTGTCTTTCTAACTAATATTTCTTTCTTCTTTCTTTCTTCTTTCTAATCGTTCTTTATTTCTAACTAATCTTTATTTTTTCTTTCTTTCTAACTAATCTTTCTTTCTTCTTCAACTAATCTTTATTTTTTTCTAACTGATCTTTCTTTCTTTCGAACTTTTCTTTCTTTCTTTCTTTCTTTCGAACTTTTCTTTCTTTTTTCTTTCTAACTAATCTTTTTTTTTTACTTTAAACTACTTTAAACTTCAAACTACTTCAACCTTCTTCAAACTTTCTGGTCCAAACTTTCACAAGCCAACTTAAAGGTTATCTCGGCCAACTTTTTAATCTATTTTTTTTACTAGGAATCTTTTGAACATTGCACAATTCACATGTTTTAACGATTGCTACACATGGGATTTGATTAAACAATCTTCAAAGTTATAGCCTCTTGCTTTACTCAGCATTTGCTTTATACTCATACACTGTGGTTTGCTTAATTTTACAGAGACTTAAGTTGTTGAAGGTAGAACTGCAGCAATTGGCTCCAAATTACACAATCATCTAAAGTTGTATAACATGGGGCTCGAACCCACTATCTCTGTGTCAGAAGCCTGTCACTCATCTCATTGCGCCACTGTGAAGTTGTGTTTTTGCTAAGATGCAGAAGGTCCATAGTTCAAGTGCATAAACCAACAAATATAATGACATAAAGCAATCAAATTTTTAACTATGATTTCAAAAGTTATAAGCGTTTTGGCAAAAAAAAACGTATATCTCTGGAACACTAGGTGGCGCTCTGTTCAAACTTCTCATGTACCTTCAGGACATGGTGTTGATGATCCATACTAAATTTTGGTATCTGTAAAAATCGGTATCTGCGGATTCAACATGACACAAGGAATGCATTGATACCACATTTATGATTTTCTGACAAACTGTTCAAAAGTTATTGGCCAAATAGCCATTTTTACCAGATCTCATGACCTGTAGGTGGCGCTGTTCCCAACTTTGGCATGGACACTCAGATCATGGTTTCGATGAAGCGTACCAATTTTCGTTTCGATTGATTAAACTTTGGCTGAGATACAGCCTCTGAACCAATTTTGGGTCAACCTCGTTAAGTTTGCAACATCATGACTTTTTTTTTAACCAGTATGGCATGAAATTCTGTTCAGTCATTTCTGTGCAGCTCAGTCCAAAGATCATTTGAGCAAATGTTTGGACAAAATAGGACAAAATTTGAAGGAGGAGTAGCAAAAAAACTGTTTATCATTTGCTCCAATATGGCGGAAAGTCACATTGTTGGAAAATGACAAATGAGATATTGTCTGAATCGGCATAAACCAAGGAACATAATGACATAAAGTAATAAAAATTTGAACAATGTTTTCAAAAGTTATAAGCGTTTTTGCAAAAAAACTTATATCTCAGGAACACTAGGTGGCGCTGTGTTCAAAATTTTCATGTCCCTTCAGGACATTTTGTCGATCATCCCTACCAAATTTTGTGCTAATATGTCAAATAATTTAAAAGATATTGCAATTTATGACAAAATTCTAAATGGCGGACACGTGGTACATCCAATCCTGGCAATATTGATATCCACAGAATCGACATGACACAAGGAATCCATAGATACCACATTTATGATTTTCTGACAAACTGTTCAAAAGTTATTGGCCAAAATAGCTATTTTTCATATCTCATGACCCATAGGTGGCGCTATTCCCAACTTTGGCATGGAACCTCAGAACATGCTTCCAATGAAGTGTACCAATTTTCGTTTCAATTGATCAAACTTTGGCCGAGATACAGCCTCGTAGCCAATTTTGGGTGGACCTCGTTAAGTTTGCGACACCATAACTCTTGAACAAAGATGAATAAAAAAAATCGGGAACAGTACTTTTATGTGGCTCAGTCCGAAGATCATTTGAGCACATGGTTGGAGAAAATTGGACAAAATTTGAAGGAGGAGTAGCGAAATAACTGAATACTGTACATTTCAAAATGGCCACTACTGTAATGGGCGGGGTCTTAATGTAAGGTATTGGTTGTGATCAGCATGATGAGTGGAATCAGGTGTACTAAGTTTCATGTCTCTAGATCAAAGGGTTCAAAAGTTATAACCATTTCAATGTTGAATTTTTGAACTGGTGGTGGCGCTATAGAGTTGGTCCTAGAGGGTCAAAAATTGGTCCAATTACTATTCATTAGCATCACTACAAGTGTGCCAAATTTCATCATTTTCCTATGTACGGTTCATAGGGCTGCCATAGACTTCCATTTGCGGAAGAAGAAGAAGAAGAATAATAATAATTAAAGCTGCAAGCAGCCTTACGGGGCCAAGCCTTCAATGGTTCCATGGGTTCAAAAAGTACTTAAAAATACTTTGCTTTCAAAACTTTAAAAGAAACTTTAATAACCAAAGTATTCTTACTTATTAACTTCTTACCTCACAGAAGAAATGAGTTCATCCAGCTGCCGAGGTTCAGTAGTTAAAAAGAGAATGAACTCAAAATAAAGACTTTGCATATAAATGAAACACACGTTGTATTTAATAGGAAGAAAGAATAGTACAATGCTTTTCAGTATGATAAAGGAATTGAAATGACACAACTTTATAAAGTTGTAAGACAAAGGACTTGAACCCACAATCTCTGGGTCATATGCCTGTCACTCATTGAGCCCCTGGGAAGACATGTGTTTCCATAGATGTAGAAGTTCCATAGTTCAAATGAGAATCAACTCAAAATTAAGATTTAGTATTTAAATGGACAGCATGTTATGTTTAATGAGTTTAGTTGATATTATTGTGATTCACTGTTAGGTGGTTGTCCTGCACCTTTAATAAATAAAGTTAGTCCAAGATGCAGTGTATAGATTAATAAAATATTATATTACAACATATTTTCATTTTTACAATTATTACTTAAGTTCTGTATTGATTACGAAGTTTTGTCATCATCTAAAGGTTCTAAATGGTTTAGATTTAGTGTATTTAACTGATTTTGTACTGATGTTCCTCATCTCTATTTATTAAGATTAACAGGTTCTGGTAGGAATCTTACAATTCTGGACTTTTGGTACTACTTAGGATATTGAACTGCACTAAAGGAGAGAATGTTTTGTTTTTACATGTGGGTCCTAAAGTCTGGAGCAGGTTTCCTGATAATGTTCACTATTCTGACAAACATTCCTAGTTTAATTGTAGATTAAACACATCTCTTTAAACAAGAATTCACGCAATGCATTTTATAATTTTGTAATTTTGTTATATTAGATCTAATACATATTTTTATGTTCTATTTTCAGTTTCTAAATTGTCATGGGCATATTAGATATTGTCATCTCCAATTTGGATCCAGCTTCGTATGAGGATTTCAGATGATGCTAACTTCTGTGAAGAGATGATGCCAACTCTGTTTTAAAGTTGACATGAAATCAAAATTGACCCTATTAACTTTGTTAGCACATATAATTTGTCTTGTGGTGAACAATTAATCTGTGGAAGTTAATACTCAGAAAAAATACAAGTACTCCACAGCGACTCTAGGGGTCACTGTTTGACAAATGGAAATTTTGCATAGTGTGCCTTTAATGTAATACAACATTATTAACTAAAGCTTAAAACAATTATTGAACCTGGTCTTTAAACTGTAGAAGTTTGTCAGTTTATAGGTTTACAGGTAAATTTACTTGTATAATGCCTGCTAGGAATGGAGAAATGAAGCCTCTTGAACTTAATTAAGCTTTACTCTGATTGTTTTGGGAAAATATTCAAAGCATCAGGAGCAGCAATAAACCTGGAGTGCAGCTCTGTGTATAATGATAGTGTATTGTTTGATGTGTAATGACATTTTGTTGCTTATTTGAGAATAAATAATTGTATACATTATGTAAATTGATTTAGGTTAGCTTTTAGTCTTTTTGGCAATATACCTAAACTAATTTAAATAGTCTGTTGTTCCAAATAATTTACTGTTACAATAGTAACTATTTGTAATTTAACATTCATGTAGTACTAATTAACTTTTATTTACAATTACAATTTATTTTTTAAAACAATTCTTAATGTTAAATAATACAAAAATGTTCATGTATTTTAATGTGATTTTATGGTTTACTATTATGATAAAATAACTTTTATTTATTGTCCACATGACGAGAAGGAAAAACTGATATTCAAGTCACTAAGTAAATCTAAAGTTTATGGGACTTAAAATAATTAAAAGATATGCATATGTACACATTCAAATGTTTAATGTCAGATCAGTTAATATTGTGGAGTTGGTCAAACCATTTCTTGTATGGAATTGAAAGTATTCTTTACTATATACTTTGCAATAAAATGTTGCCAGTGGTTGATCAATTGAATAGGCATTTGTGTTCTGTTTGAAGCTTTATGTATTTAACTTGAAATGTATAAAAGGCAGCACAATTTAAAAAACAGAGGTTTACTTAGACCACCACAAACATCTTATCATACCCTTCTGCTCTCCAGTTCACTACTTTACACACAATGCACAAACACATATATGAAGATGAGAATTAGCACATGGAAGCAAAAAAAAAAAAAAAAAGAGTATACGACCATGTATAGGAAGAAAACAACCAATTTATGTAACTGCTTACATTGCAATCAGAATACTTGAAAGTCAATGACTGCTCAATTGATCACAAACCTTTCAAGACTTCAGGTGAGAATAAACATAGAATGAACAAAAACACACATTTCTAATCCCAAAAGAAAGATTAGAACAATGCTTATCTGGATAGAAAAGGAATTGAACACACAATTTTAAAGTTGTCCAATATGGGGCTCAAACCCACTATCTCTGGGTCAGATACCTGTCACTCATCTAACTGCGCCACTGGTAAGTTGTTTATTAGCCAAGATGCAGAAGGCAGTTTGGCTTGTTTGGATACATGATTTATTAAGTTGGCTTGTGAGAGCCAATTTACTGAATCCTATTTCTTCTTTTTCTTCTTAACAAAATAAAATTCTGACTCTAACTCATCCTAGAGCTTTAACTCTACATACTCCAAACTCGGCTCAGAGACTCAGACTGTTCTGACTGGAGTTACTATATCTTTTCTAACTGATTTGACTTTCAGTTTTCTTAAAAATTAATATTAAAAACCTTAAAAATCCCATAGACTTTCATTGCAGAATGTTCAAATTGAGCCAAGGCTACGGTGGCCCAGTAATGCACAAAAACTCAAATCTAAACTCCATGAAGCCCTAGACTCAATTAAACTACCATTCAATGTACTAATAAACTTATCTATCTCTGTTTTATTTCTTTCTTTCTAAAAAATCTTTCTTTCTAACTAATCTATCTATCTTTCTTTCTTCCTAACCAATCTATCTTTCTTTCTTTCTAACTAATCTTTCTCTCTTTCTTTCTAACTAATCTTTCTTTCTTTCTTGCTTTCTAACTAATCTTTCTCTCTTTCTTTCTAACTAATCTTTCTTTCTTTCTAACTAATCTACCATTCTTTCTTTCTAACTAATCTTTCTGACTAACTAATCTTTGTTCTTTCTTTCTAACTAATCTTTTTTTCTTTCTAACTAATCTACCTTTCTTTCTTTCTAACTAATCTTTCTGACTAACTAATCTTTGTTCTTTCTTTCTAACTAATCTTTTTTTCTTTCTAACTAATCTTTTTTCTTTCTAACTAATCTTTCTTTCCTTTTTTCTAACTAATCTTTCTTTCTAACAAATCTTTTTTCTTTCTAACTAATCTTTCTTTCTTTTTAACTAATCTTTCTTTCTAACTAATCTTTCTTTCTTTCTTTCTTTCTAACTAATCTTTCTTTCTAACAAATCTTTTTTCTTTCTAACTAATCTTTCTTTCTTTCTAATCTTTCTTTCTAACCAAACTTTCTTTCTAACTAATCTTTCTTTCTTTCTAACTAATCTATGTCTTTCTTTCTAACTAATCTTTCTTTCTTTCTTTTTTCAAACTAATCTTTCTTTCTTTCTTTTTTCAAACTAATCTTTCTTTCTTTCTAACTAATCTTTCTTTCTTCTTTCAAACTAATCTTTCTTTCTAACTAATCTTTCTTTCTTTATAACTAAACTTTCTTTCTTTCTAACTAATCTTTCTTTCTTTCTAACTAAACTTTCTTTATTTCTAACTAATCTTTATTTTTTTCTTTCTTTCTAACTAATCTTTCTTTCTTAAACTAATCTTTATTTTTTTCTAACTGATCTTTCTTCTTTCTTTCGAACTTTTCTTTCTTTCTTTCTTTCTAACTTTTCTTTCTTTTTTCTTTCTAAGTAATCTTTTTTTTTTTACTTTAAACTACTTTAAACTTTAAACTACTTCAACCTTCTTCAAACTTTCTGGTCCAAACTTTCACAAGCCAACTTAAAGGTTATCTCGGCAAACTTTTTAATCTATTTTTTTACTAGGAATCTTTTGAACATTGCACAATTCACATGTTTTAACGATTGCTACACATTGGATTTGATTAAACAATCTTCAAAGTTATAGCCTCTTGCTTTACTGAGCATTTGCTTTATACTCATACACTGTGGTTTGCTTAATTTTACAGAGACTTAAGTTGTTGAAGGTAGAACTGCAGCAATTGGCTCCAAATTACATAACATTACACAATCATCTAAAGTTGTATAATATGGGGCTCAAACCCACTATCTCTGTGTCTGAAGTCTGTCACTCATCTCATTGCGCCACTGGGAAGTTGTGTTTTTGCTAAGATTCAGAAGGCGGTTTGGCTTGTTTGGATACATGATTTATTAAGTTGGCTTGTGAGAGCCAACTTACTGAAATCCTACTTAAACTTCTTTTTCTTCTTAACAAAAAAAAATCTGACTATAACTCCTCCTAGAGCTTTAACTCTACATACTCCAAACTCGGCTCAGACACTCAGACTGTTCTGACTCGAGTTGCTATATCTTTTCTAACTAATCTTTCTTTCTTTCTATCTAGCTGTCTTTCTAACTAATATTTCTTTCTTCTTTCTTTCTTCTTTCTAATCGTTCTTTATTTCTAACTAATCTTTATTTTTTCTTTCTTTCTAACTAATCTTTCTTTCTTCTTCAACTAATCTTTATTTTTTTCTAACTGATCTTTCTTTCTTTCGAACTTTTCTTTCTTTCTTTCTTTCTTTCGAACTTTTCTTTCTTTTTTCTTTCTAACTAATCTTTTTTTTTTACTTTAAACTACTTTAAACTTCAAACTACTTCAACCTTCTTCAAACTTTCTGGTCCAAACTTTCACAAGCCAACTTAAAGGTTATCTCGGCCAACTTTTTAATCTATTTTTTTTACTAGGAATCTTTTGAACATTGCACAATTCACATGTTTTAACGATTGCTACACATGGGATTTGATTAAACAATCTTCAAAGTTATAGCCTCTTGCTTTACTCAGCATTTGCTTTATACTCATACACTGTGGTTTGCTTAATTTTACAGAGACTTAAGTTGTTGAAGGTAGAACTGCAGCAATTGGCTCCAAATTACACAATCATCTAAAGTTGTATAACATGGGGCTCGAACCCACTATCTCTGTGTCAGAAGCCTGTCACTCATCTCATTGCACCACTGTGAAGTTGTGTTTTTGCTAAGATGCAGAAGGTCCATAGTTCAAGTGCATAAACCAACAAATATAATGACATAAAGCAATCAAATTTTTAACTATGATTTCAAAAGTTATAAGCGTTTTGGCAAAAAAAAACGTATATCTCTGGAACACTAGGTGGCGCTCTGTTCAAACTTCTCATGTACCTTCAGGACATGGTGTTGATGATCCATACTAAATTTTGGTATCTGTAAAAATCGGTATCTGCGGATTCAACATGACACAAGGAATGCATTGATACCACATTTATGATTTTCTGACAAACTGTTCAAAAGTTATTGGCCAAATAGCCATTTTTACCAGATCTCATGACCTGTAGGTGGCGCTGTTCCCAACTTTGGCATGGACACTCAGATCATGGTTTCGATGAAGCGTACCAATTTTCGTTTCGATTGATTAAACTTTGGCTGAGATACAGCCTCTGAACCAATTTTGGGTCAACCTCGTTAAGTTTGCAACATCATGACTTTTTTTTTAACCAGTATGGCATGAAATTCTGTTCAGTCATTTCTGTGCAGCTCAGTCCAAAGATCATTTGAGCAAATGTTTGGACAAAATAGGACAAAATTTGAAGGAGGAGTAGCAAAAAAACTGTTTATCATTTGCTCCAATATGGCGGAAAGTCACATTGTTGGAAAATGACAAATGAGATATTGTCTGAATCGGCATAAACCAAGGAACATAATGACATAAAGTAATCAAAATTTGAACAATGTTTTCAAAAGTTATAAGCGTTTTTGCAAAAAAACTTATATCTCAGGAACACTAGGTGGCGCTGTGTTCAAAATTTTCATGTCCCTTCAGGACATTTTGTCGATCATCCCTACCAAATTTTGTGCTAATATGTCAAATAATTTAAAAGATATTGCAATTTATGACAAAATTCTAAATGGCGGACACGTGGTACATCCAATCCTGGCAATATTGATATCCACAGAATCGACATGACACAAGGAATCCATAGATACCACATTTATGATTTTCTGACAAACTGTTCAAAAGTTATTGGCCAAAATAGCTATTTTTCATATCTCATGACCCATAGGTGGCGCTATTCCCAACTTTGGCATGGAACCTCAGAACATGCTTCCAATGAAGTGTACCAATTTTCGTTTCAATTGATCAAACTTTGGCCGAGATACAGCCTCGTAGCCAATTTTGGGTGGACCTCGTTAAGTTTGCGACACCATAACTCTTGAACAAAGATGAATAAAAAAAATCGGGAACAGTACTTTTATGTGGCTCAGTCCGAAGATCATTTGAGCACATGGTTGGAGAAAATTGGACAAAATTTGAAGGAGGAGTAGCGAAATAACTGAATACTGTACATTTCAAAATGGCCACTACTGTAATGGGCGGGGTCTTAATGTAAGGTATTGGTTGTGATCAGCATGATGAGTGGAATCAGGTGTACTAAGTTTCATGTCTCTAGATCAAAGGGTTCAAAAGTTATAACCATTTCAATGTTGAATTTTTGAACTGGTGGTGGCGCTATAGAGTTGGTCCTAGAGGGTCAAAAATTGGTCCAATTACTATTCATTAGCATCACTACAAGTGTGCCAAATTTCATCATTTTCCTATGTACGGTTCATAGGGCTGCCATAGACTTCCATTTGCGGAAGAAGAAGAAGAAGAAGAATAATAATTAAAGCTGCAAGCAGCCTTACGGGGCCAAGCCTTCAATGGTTCCATGGGTTCAAAAAGTACTTAAAAATACTTTGCTTTCCAAACTTTAAAAGAAACTTTAATAACCAAAGTATTCTTACTTATTAACTTCTTACCTCACAGAAGAAATGAGTTCATCCAGCTGCCGAGGTTCAGTAGTTAAAAAGAGAATGAACTCAAAATAAAGACTTTGCATATAAATGAAACACACGTTATATTTAATAGGAAGAAAGAATAGTACAATGCTTTTCAGTATGATAAAGGAATTGAAATGACACAACTTTATAAAGTTGTAAGACAAAGGACTTGAACCCACAATCTCTGGGTCATATGCCTGTCACTCATTGAGCCCCTGGGAAGACATGTGTTTCCATAGATGTAGAAGTTCCATAGTTCAAATGAGAATCAACTCAAAATTAAGATTTAGTATTTAAATGGACAGCATGTTATGTTTAATGAGTTTAGTTGATATTATTGTGATTCACTGTTAGGTGGTTGTCCTGCACCTTTAATAAATAAAGTTAGTCCAAGATGCAGTGTATAGATTAATAAAATATTATATTACAACATATTTTCATTTTTACAATTATTACTTAAGTTCTGTATTGATTACGAAGTTTTGTCATCATCTAAAGGTTCTAAATGGTTTAGATTTAGTGTATTTAACTGATTTTGTACTGATGTTCCTCATCTCTATTTATTAAGATTAACAGGTTCTGGTAGGAATCTTACAATTCTGGACTTTTGGTACTACTTAGGATATTGAACTGCACTAAAGGAGAGAATGTTTTGTTTTTACATGTGGGTCCTAAAGTCTGGAGCAGGTTTCCTGATAATGTTCACTATTCTGACAAACATTCCTAGTTTAATTGTAGATTAAACACATCTCTTTAAACAAGAATTCACGCAATGCATTTTATAATTTTGTAATTTTGTTATATTAGATCTAATACATATTTTTATGTTCTATTTTCAGTTTCTAAATTGTCATGGGCATATTAGATATTGTCATCTCCAATTTGGATCCAGCTTCGTATGAGGATTTCAGATGATGCTAACTTCTGTGAAGAGATGATGCCAACTCTGTTTTAAAGTTGACATGAAATCAAAATTGACCCTATTAACTTTGTTAGCACATATAATTTGTCTTGTGGTGAACAATTAATCTGTGGAAGTTAATACTCAGAAAAAATACAAGTACTCCACAGCGACTCTAGGGGTCACTGTTTGACAAATGGAAATTTTGCATAGTGTGCCTTTAATGTAATACAACATTATTAACTAAAGCTTAAAACAATTATTGAACCTGGTCTTTAAACTGTAGAAGTTTGTCAGTTTATAGGTTTACAGGTAAATTTACTTGTATAATGCCTGCTAGGAATGGAGAAATGAAGCCTCTTGAACTTAATTAAGCTTTACTCTGATTGTTTTGGGAAAATATTCAAAGCATCAGGAGCAGCAATAAACCTGGAGTGCAGCTCTGTGTATAATGATAGTGTATTGTTTGATGTGTAATGACATTTTGTTGCTTATTTGAGAATAAATAATTGTATACATTATGTAAATTGATTTAGGTTAGCTTTTAGTCTTTTTGGCAATATACCTAAACTAATTTAAATAGTCTGTTGTTCCAAATAATTTACTGTTACAATAGTAACTATTTGTAATTTAACATTCATGTAGTACTAATTAACTTTTATTTACAATTACAATTTATTTTTTAAAACAATTCTTAATGTTAAATAATACAAAAATGTTCATGTATTTTAATGTGATTTTATGGTTTACTATTATGATAAAATAACTTTTATTTATTGTCCACATGACGAGAAGGAAAAACTGATATTCAAGTCACTAAGTAAATCTAAAGTTTATGGGACTTAAAATAATTAAAAGATATGCATATGTACACATTCAAATGTTTAATGTCAGATCAGTTAATATTGTGGAGTTGGTCAAACCATTTCTTGTATGGAATTGAAAGTATTCTTTACTATATACTTTGCAATAAAATGTTGCCAGTGGTTGATCAATTGAATAGGCATTTGTGTTCTGTTTGAAGCTTTATGTATTTAACTTGAAATGTATAAAAGGCAGCACAATTTAAAAAACAGAGGTTTACTTAGACCACCACAAACATCTTATCATACCCTTCTGCTCTCCAGTTCACTACTTTACACACAATGCACAAACACATATATGAAGATGAGAATTAGCACATGGAAGCAAAAAAAAAAAAAAAAAAAAAAAGAGTATACGACCATGTATAGGAAGAAAACAACCAATTTATGTAACTGCTTACATTGCAATCAGAATACTTGAAAGTCAATGACTGCTCAATTGATCACAAACCTTTCAAGACTTCAGGTGAGAATAAACATAGAATGAACAAAAACACACATTTCTAATCCCAAAAGAAAGATTAGAACAATGCTTATCTGGATAGAAAAGGAATTGAACACACAATTTTAAAGTTGTCCAATATGGGGCTCAAACCCACTATCTCTGGGTCAGATACCTGTCACTCATCTAACTGCGCCACTGGTAAGTTGTTTATTAGCCAAGATGCAGAAGGCAGTTTGGCTTGTTTGGATACATGATTTATTAAGTTGGCTTGTGAGAGCCAATTTACTGAATCCTATTTCTTCTTTTTCTTCTTAACAAAATAAAATTCTGACTCTAACTCATCCTAGAGCTTTAACTCTACATACTCCAAACTCGGCTCAGAGACTCAGACTGTTCTGACTGGAGTTACTATATCTTTTCTAACTGATTTGACTTTCAGTTTTCTTAAAAATTAATATTAAAAACCTTAAAAATCCCATAGACTTTCATTGCAGAATGTTCAAATTGAGCCAAGGCTACGGTGGCCCAGTAATGCACAAAAACTCAAATCTAAACTCCATGAAGCCCTAGACTCAATTAAACTACCATTCAATGTACTAATAAACTTATCTATCTCTCTTTTATTTCTTTCTTTCTAAAAAATCTTTCTTTCTAACTAATCTATCTATCTTTCTTTCTTCCTAACCAATCTATCTTTCTTTCTTTCTAACTAATCTTTCTCTCTTTCTTTCTAACTAATCTTTCTTTCTTTCTTGCTTTCTAACTAATCTTTCTCTCTTTCTTTCTAACTAATCTTTCTTTCTTTCTAACTAATCTACCATTCTTTCTTTCTAACTAATCTTTCTGACTAACTAATCTTTGTTCTTTCTTTCTAACTAATCTTTTTTTCTTTCTAACTAATCTACCTTTCTTTCTTTCTAACTAATCTTTCTGACTAACTAATCTTTGTTCTTTCTTTCTAACTAATCTTTTTTCTTTCTAACTAATCTTTTTTCTTTCTAACTAATCTTTCTTTCCTTTTTTCTAACTAATCTTTCTTTCTAACAAATCTTTTTTCTTTCTAA
Source organism: Gila orcuttii (assembly GCA_026230005.1). Taxonomy (NCBI): domain Eukaryota; kingdom Metazoa; phylum Chordata; class Actinopteri; order Cypriniformes; family Leuciscidae; genus Gila; species Gila orcuttii. Next base: position 27,704,323 of record JAPDVR010000005.1, on the reverse strand, counting down.
CTAATCTTTCTTTCTTTTTAACTAATCTTTCTTTCTAACTAATCTTTCTTTCTTTCTTTCTTTCTAACTAATCTTTCTTTCTAACAAATCTTTTTTCTTTCTAACTAATCTTTCTTTCTTTCTAATCTTTCTTTCTAACCAAACTTTCTTTCTAACTAATCTTTCTTTCTTTCTAACTAATCTTTCTGACTAACTAATCTTTGTTCTTTCTTTCTAACTAATCTTTTTTTCTTTCTAACTAATCTACCTTTCTTTCTTTCTAACTAATCTTTCTGACTAACTAATCTTTGTTCTTTCTTTCTAACTAATCTTTTTTCTTTCTAACTAATCTTTTTTCTTTCTAACTAATCTTTCTTTCCTTTTTTCTAACTAATCTTTCTTTCTAACAAATCTTTTTTCTTTCTAACTAATCTTTCTTTCTTTTTAACTAATCTTTCTTTCTAACTAATCTTTCTTTCTTTCTTTCTTTCTAACTAATCTTTCTTTCTAACAAATCTTTTTTCTTTCTAACTAATCTTTCTTTCTTTCTAATCTTTCTTTCTAACCAAACTTTCTTTCTAACTAATCTTTCTTTCTTTCTAACTAATCTATGTCTTTCTTTCTAACTAATCTTTCTTTCTTTCTTTTTTCAAACTAATCTTTCTTTCTTTCTTTTTTCAAACTAATCTTTCTTTCTTTCTAACTAATCTTTCTTTCTTCTTTCAAACTAATCTTTCTTTCTAACTAATCTTTCTTTCTTTATAACTAAACTTTCTTTCTTTCTAACTAATCTTTCTTTCTTTCTAACTAAACTTTCTTTATTTCTAACTAATCTTTATTTTTTTCTTTCTTTCTAACTAATCTTTCTTTCTTAAACTAATCTTTATTTTTTTCTAACTGATCTTTCTTCTTTCTTTCGAACTTTTCTTTCTTTCTTTCTTTCTAACTTTTCTTTCTTTTTTCTTTCTAAGTAATCTTTTTTTTTTACTTTAAACTACTTTAAACTTTAAACTACTTCAACCTTCTTCAAACTTTCTGGTACAAACTTTCACAAGCCAACTTAAAGGTTATCTCGGCAAACTTTTTAATCTATTTTTTTACTAGGAATCTTTTGAACATTGCACAATTCACATGTTTTAACGATTGCTACACATTGGATTTGATTAAACAATCTTCAAAGTTATAGCCTCTTGCTTTACTGAGCATTTGCTTTATACTCATACACTGTGGTTTGCTTAATTTTACAGAGACTTAAGTTGTTGAAGGTAGAACTGCAGCAATTGGCTCCAAATTACATAACATTACACAATCATCTAAAGTTGTATAATATGGGGCTCAAACCCACTAACTCTGTGTCTGAAGTCTGTCACTCATCTCATTGCGCCACTGGGAAGTTGTGTTTTTGCTAAGATTCAGAAGGCGGTTTGGCTTGTTTGGATACATGATTTATTAAGTTGGCTTGTGAGAGCCAACTTACTGAAATCCTACTTAAACTTCTTTTTCTTCTTAACAAAAAAAAATCTGACTCTAACTCCTCCTAGAGCTTTAACTCTACATACTCCAAACTCGGCTCAGACACTCAGACTGTTCTGACTCGAGTTGCTATATCTTTTCTAACTAATCTTTCTTTCTTTCTATCTAGCTGTCTTTCTAACTAATATTTCTTTCTTCTTTCTTTCTTCTTTCTAATCGTTCTTTATTTCTAACTAATCTTTATTTTTTCTTTCTTTCTAACTAATCTGTCTTTCTTCTTCAACTAATCTTTATTTTTTTCTAACTGATCTTTCTTTCTTTCGAACTTTTCTTTCTTTCTTTCTTTCTAACTTTTCTTTCTTTTTTCTTTCTAACTAATCTTTTTTTTTACTTTAAACTATTTAAAACTTCAAACTACTTTAAACTTCAAACTACTTCAACCTTCTTCAAACTTTCTGGTCCAAACTTTCACAAGCCAACTTAAAGGTTATCTCGGCCAACTTTTTAATCTATTTTTTTTACTAGGAATCTTTTGAACATTGCACAATTCACATGTTTTAACGATTGCTACACATGGGATTTGATTAAACAATCTTCAAAGTTATAGCCTCTTGCTTTACTCAGCATTTGCTTTATACTCATACACTGTGGTTTGCTTAATTTTACAGAGACTTAAGTTGTTGAAGGTAGAACTGCAGCAATTGGCTCCAAATTACACAATCATCTAAAGTTGTATAACATGGGGCTCGAACCCACTATCTCTGTGTCAGAAGCCTGTCACTCATCTCATTGCGCCACTGTGAATTTGTGTTTTTGCTAAGATGCAGAAGGTCCATAGTTCAAGTGCATAAACCAACAAATATAATGACATAAAGCAATCAAATTTTTAACTATGATTTCAAAAGTTATAAGCGTTTTGGCAAAAAAAAACGTATATCTCTGGAACACTAGGTGGCGCTCTGTTCAAACTTCTCATGTACCTTCAGGACATGGTGTTGATGATCCATACTAAATTTTGGTATCTGTAAAAATCGGTATCTGCGGATTCAACATGACACAAGGAATGCATTGATACCACATTTATGATTTTCTGACAAACTGTTCAAAAGTTATTGGCCAAATAGCCATTTTTACCAGATCTCATGACCTGTAGGTGGCGCTGTTCCCAACTTTGGCATGGACACTCAGATCATGGTTTCGATGAAGCGTACCAATTTTCGTTTCGATTGATTAAACTTTGGCTGAGATACAGCCTCTGAACCAATTTTGGGTCAACCTCGTTAAGTTTGCAACATCATGACTTTTTTTTTAACCAGTATGGCATGAAATTCTGTTCAGTCATTTCTGTGCAGCTCAGTCCAAAGATCATTTGAGCAAATGTTTGGACAAAATAGGACAAAATTTGAAGGAGGAGTAGCAAAAAAACTGTTTATCATTTGCTCCAATATGGCGGAAAGTCACATTGTTGGAAAATGACAAATGAGATATTGTCTGAATCGGCATAAACCAAGGAACATAATGACATAAAGTAATCAAAATTTGAACAATGTTTTCAAAAGTTATAAGCGTTTTTGCAAAAAAACTTATATCTCAGGAACACTAGGTGGCGCTGTGTTCAAAATTTTCATGTCCCTTCAGGACATTTTGTCGATCATCCCTACCAAATTTTGTGCTAATATGTCAAATAATTTAAAAGATATTGCAATTTATGACAAAATTCTAAATGGCGGACACGTGGTACATCCAATCCTGGCAATATTGATATCCACAGAATCGACATGACACAAGGAATCCATAGATACCACATTTATGATTTTCTGACAAACTGTTCAAAAGTTATTGGCCAAAATAGCTATTTTTCATATCTCATGACCCATAGGTGGCGCTATTCCCAACTTTGGCATGGAACCTCAGAACATGCTTCCAATGAAGTGTACCAATTTTCGTTTCAATTGATCAAACTTTGGCCGAGATACAGCCTCGTAGCCAATTTTGGGTGGACCTCGTTAAGTTTGCGACACCATAACTCTTGAACAAAGATGAATAAAAAAAATCGGGAACAGTACTTTTATGTGGCTCAGTCCGAAGATCATTTGAGCACATGGTTGGAGAAAATTGGACAAAATTTGAAGGAGGAGTAGCGAAATAACTGAATACTGTACATTTCAAAATGGCCACTACTGTAATGGGCGGGGTCTTAATGTAAGGTATTGGTTGTGATCAGCATGATGAGTGGAATCAGGTGTACTAAGTTTCATGTCTCTAGATCAAAGGGTTCAAAAGTTATAACCATTTCAATGTTGAATTTTTGAACTGGTGGTGGCGCTATAGAGTTGGTCCTAGAGGGTCAAAAATTGGTCCAATTACTATTCATTAGCATCACTACAAGTGTGCCAAATTTCATCATTTTCCTATGTACGGTTCATAGGGCTGCCATAGACTTCCATTTGCGGAAGAAGAAGAAGAAGAAGAAGAATAATAATAAGAAAACTAACAGATACAATAGGTGCCTTGCCCCTTCGGGGCTTGGCCCCTAATAAGAAAACTAACAGATACAATAGGTGCCTTGCCCCTTCGGGGCTTGGCCCCTAATTAAAGCTGCAAGCAGCCTTACGGGGCCAAGCCTTCAATGGTTCCATGGGTTCAAAAAGTACTTAAAAATACTTTGCTTTCAAAACTTTAAAAGAAACTTTAATAACCAAAGTATTCTTACTTATTAACTTCTTACCTCACAGAAGAAATGAGTTCATCCAGCTGCCGAGGTTCAGTAGTTAAAAAGAGAATGAACTCAAAATAAAGACTTTGCATATAAATGAAACACACGTTATATTTAATAGGAAGAAAGAATAGTACAATGCTTTTCAGTATGATAAAGGAATTGAAATGACACAACTTTATAAAGTTGTAAGACAAAGGACTTGAACCCACAATCTCTGGGTCATATGCCTGTCACTCATTGAGCCCCTGGGAAGACATGTGTTTCCATAGATGTAGAAGTTCCATAGTTCAAATGAGAATCAACTCAAAATTAAGATTTAGTATTTAAATGGACAGCATGTTATGTTTAATGAGTTTAGTTGATATTATTGTGATTCACTGTTAGGTGGTTGTCCTGCACCTTTAATAAATAAAGTTAGTCCAAGATGCAGTGTATAGATTAATAAAATATTATATTACAACATATTTTCATTTTTACAATTATTACTTAAGTTCTGTATTGATTACGAAGTTTTGTCATCATCTAAAGGTTCTAAATGGTTTAGATTTAGTGTATTTAACTGATTTTGTACTGATGTTCCTCATCTCTATTTATTAAGATTAACAGGTTCTGGTAGGAATCTTACAATTCTGGACTTTTGGTACTACTTAGGATATTGAACTGCACTAAAGGAGAGAATGTTTTGTTTTTACATGTGGGTCCTAAAGTCTGGAGCAGGTTTCCTGATAATGTTCACTATTCTGACAAACATTCCTAGTTTAATTGTAGATTAAACACATCTCTTTAAACAAGAATTAACGCAATGCATTTTATAATTTTGTAATTTTGTTATATTAGATCTAATACATATTTTTATGTTCTATTTTCAGTTTCTAAATTGTCATGGGCATATTAGATATTGTCATCTCCAATTTGGATCCAGCTTCGTATGAGGATTTCAGATGATGCTAACTTCTGTGAAGAGATGATGCCAACTCTGTTTTAAAGTTGACATGAAATCAAAATTGACCCTATTAACTTTGTTAGCACATATAATTTGTCTTGTGGTGAACAATTAATCTGTGGAAGTTAATACTCAGAAAAAATACAAGTACTCCACAGCGACTCTAGGGGTCACTGTTTGACAAATGGAAATTTTGCATAGTGTGCCTTTAATGTAATACAACATTATTAACTAAAGCTTAAAACAATTATTGAACCTGGTCTTTAAACTGTAGAAGTTTGTCAGTTTATAGGTTTACAGGTAAATTTACTTGTATAATGCCTGCTAGGAATGGAGAAATGAAGCCTCTTGAACTTAATTAAGCTTTACTCTGATTGTTTTGGGAAAATATTCAAAGCATCAGGAGCAGCAATAAACCTGGAGTGCAGCTCTGTGTATAATGATAGTGTATTGTTTGATGTGTAATGACATTTTGTTGCTTATTTGAGAATAAATAATTGTATACATTATGTAAATTGATTTAGGTTAGCTTTTAGTCTTTTTGGCAATATACCTAAACTAATTTAAATAGTCTGTTGTTCCAAATAATTTACTGTTACAATAGTAACTATTTGTAATTTAACATTCATGTAGTACTAATTAACTTTTATTTACAATTACAATTTATTTTTTAAAACAATTCTTAATGTTAAATAATACAAAAATGTTCATGTATTTTAATGTGATTTTATGGTTTACTATTATGATAAAATAACTTTTATTTATTGTCCACATGACGAGAAGGAAAAACTGATATTCAAGTCACTAAGTAAATCTAAAGTTTATGGGACTTAAAATAATTAAAAGATATGCATATGTACACATTCAAATGTTTAATGTCAGATCAGTTAATATTGTGGAGTTGGTCAAACCATTTCTTGTATGGAATTGAAAGTATTCTTTACTATATACTTTGCAATAAAATGTTGCCAGTGGTTGATCAATTGAATAGGCATTTGTGTTCTGTTTGAAGCTTTATGTATTTAACTTGAAATGTATAAAAGGCAGCACAATTTAAAAAACAGAGGTTTACTTAGACCACCACAAACATCTTATCATACCCTTCTGCTCTCCAGTTCACTACTTTACACACAATGCACAAACACATATATGAAGATGAGAATTAGCACATGGAAGCAAAAAAAAAAAAAAAAAAAAAAGAGTATACGACCATGTATAGGAAGAAAACAACCAATTTATGTAACTGCTTACATTGCAATCAGAATACTTGAAAGTCAATGACTGCTCAATTGATCACAAACCTTTCAAGACTTCAGGTGAGAATAAACATAGAATGAACAAAAACACACATTTCTAATCCCAAAAGAAAGATTAGAACAATGCTTATCTGGATAGAAAAGGAATTGAACACACAATTTTAAAGTTGTCCAATATGGGGCTCAAACCCACTATCTCTGGGTCAGATACCTGTCACTCATCTAACTGCGCCACTGGTAAGTTGTTTATTAGCCAAGATGCAGAAGGCAGTTTGGCTTGTTTGGATACATGATTTATTAAGTTGGCTTGTGAGAGCCAATTTACTGAATCCTATTTCTTCTTTTTCTTCTTAACAAAATAAAATTCTGACTCTAACTCATCCTAGAGCTTTAACTCTACATACTCCAAACTCGGCTCAGAGACTCAGACTGTTCTGACTGGAGTTACTATATCTTTTCTAACTGATTTGACTTTCAGTTTTCTTAAAAATTAATATTAAAAACCTTAAAAATCCCATAGACTTTCATTGCAGAATGTTCAAATTGAGCCAAGGCTACGGTGGCCCAGTAATGCACAAAAACTCAAATCTAAACTCCATGAAGCCCTAGACTCAATTAAACTACCATTCAATGTACTAATAAACTTATCTATCTCTCTTTTATTTCTTTCTTTCTAAAAAATCTTTCTTTCTAACTAATCTATCTATCTTTCTTTCTTCCTAACCAATCTATCTTTCTTTCTTTCTAACTAATCTTTCTCTCTTTCTTTCTAACTAATCTTTCTTTCTTTCTTGCTTTCTAACTAATCTTTCTCTCTTTCTTTCTAACTAATCTTTCTTTCTTTCTAACTAATCTACCATTCTTTCTTTCTAACTAATCTTTCTGACTAACTAATCTTTGTTCTTTCTTTCTAACTAATCTTTTTTTCTTTCTAACTAATCTACCTTTCTTTCTTTCTAACTAATCTTTCTGACTAACTAATCTTTGTTCTTTCTTTCTAACTAATCTTTTTTTCTTTCTAACTAATCTTTTTTCTTTCTAACTAATCTTTCTTTCCTTTTTTCTAACTAATCTTTCTTTCTAACAAATCTTTTTTCTTTCTAACTAATCTTTCTTTCTTTTTAACTAATCTTTCTTTCTAACTAATCTTTCTTTCTTTCTTTCTAACTAATCTTTCTTTCTAACAAATCTTTTTTCTTTCTAACTAATCTTTCTTTCTTTCTAATCTTTCTTTCTAACCAAACTTTCTTTCTAACTAATCTTTCTTTCTTTCTAACTAATCTATGTCTTTCTTTCTAACTAATCTTTCTTTCTTTCTTTTTTCAAACTAATCTTTCTTTCTTTCTTTTTTCAAACTAATCTTTCTTTCTTTCTAACTAATCTTTCTTTCTTCTTTCAAACTAATCTTTCTTTCTAACTAATCTTTCTTTCTTTATAACTAAACTTTCTTTCTTTCTAACTAATCTTTCTTTCTTTCTAACTAAACTTTCTTTATTTCTAACTAATCTTTATTTTTTTCTTTCTTTCTAACTAATCTTTCTTTCTTAAACTAATCTTTATTTTTTTCTAACTGATCTTTCTTCTTTCTTTCGAACTTTTCTTTCTTTCTTTCTTTCTAACTTTTCTTTCTTTTTTCTTTCTAAGTAATCTTTTTTTTTTACTTTAAACTACTTTAAACTTTAAACTACTTCAACCTTCTTCAAACTTTCTGGTCCAAACTTTCACAAGCCAACTTAAAGGTTATCTCGGCAAACTTTTTAATCTATTTTTTTACTAGGAATCTTTTGAACATTGCACAATTCACATGTTTTAACGATTGCTACACATTGGATTTGATTAAACAATCTTCAAAGTTATAGCCTCTTGCTTTACTGAGCATTTGCTTTATACTCATACACTGTGGTTTGCTTAATTTTACAGAGACTTAAGTTGTTGAAGGTAGAACTGCAGCAATTGGCTCCAAATTACATAACATTACACAATCATCTAAAGTTGTATAATATGGGGCTCAAACCCACTAACTCTGTGTCTGAAGTCTGTCACTCATCTCATTGCGCCACTGGGAAGTTGTGTTTTTGCTAAGATTCAGAAGGCGGTTTGGCTTGTTTGGATACATGATTTATTACAGTTTTTTACAATCACTTTGCTACTATTTTCAGAACCTTGATGTCATTTTTCAAAACTCTAGACACAAAACTCAAAACGGTTATCACTTGTAACACAGGTTGTCTAATGTTCAAAACATTGCATTGTGCATTCACATCTTTAAAGAAATCTTGCACTTGCACAATCATTGGTTCAAAAAACAAATTTACTGTGAAATACCATTGAAACACAACTATAGATCACCCACACACAAGCAACCGATAGTTTCACTCTGTCATTGTTCGTACAATCATTAACTATTGTAGAACAAAATAGGTGATACAGGTTTCATTATGGTACTACATGTACAGTAAATACCTCTGTTACTGTAAAGTACTGCAGTAGTAGAGAGAATACAGACAAAGTGGAATCATTGAACAAAGTTTGTAATATATTGATGCAAAACACTACAGTACAATCACAACATTGGTTTATTTTAATCAAAGCAAAAATACAGTAATTAGCTATGAAATAGAAAAGAAAAGACAGTACTGTAAACCATCAAATGCAATGAAATAGAAAAGAAAAGACAGTACTGTAAACCATCAAATGCAGTGTTCCTCAACTTGCTTGCACTGTAAGAAATAAAACAGCAGTGATTACTGTACTTCTACATTGTCATCAACTCTGTGTTGTGGATTTGGCCACAGGTTCTCATCTACATCACAATGGATGTTTTCATTAGCCAAACATCTTGGAAAAAACCTTCGGGCATGGCGAATCCAGGCCTGACACTGGTCTGCTGTGATGTCATTGCAGGCGTCATCCATGGCCTGGAGAAGAGTGACTTGTTCATGAGGGTGCCTATCATGAACCTTCCATCTCCATGCGGAGAAAAATTCCTCAATCGGGTTAAGGAAGGGGGAGTATGGGGGTAAATACAGGGTGGTAAATTGTGCATGGGCCTGAAACCATGCTTGCACCACATGAGCATGATGGAACCTGACATTGTCCCAGACAATGACATAGGTCACACCTTCAGCTCTACAAACCTGTTCGAGCTCATCAAGAAAGGTGACAAGGAGAGCTGCATTATATGGTCCAATATGAGGTCTGCGTCCCACCACACCATCTTCTGATATAGCCGCACACATGGTAATGTTGGCCCCACGTTGTCCAGGTACTTGGATGGTTGCCCGCTGGCCAATGAAATTCCGACCTCTCCTCCTTGTCTTGGCCAGATTAAAACCTGCCTCATCCAAATATATGAATTTGTGATGGTCGTCATCAGCATCCAGCTCCATCACCCTCTAAAAATACATTTTGGAAAGAGATTTAGAGATTACCGTACAATGTAGAATTTTTGGGAATGTTTTTACAACAGCCGTCTTGAAACTGAACTTACCTGAACATACTCAGTCCTCATTTGTTTCACTCTGTCTGCATTTCTTTCGAAAGGCACATGGTATAGTTGTTTTATAGATACCTGGTGCCTTTTCAGTATGCGTGCAATGGTCGGCAAACTTATGGATCCCACATTGTTGAACATGTCTTCATTGTCCAAGATATGCTGGCGAATTTCTGTAAGGCGAATATCATTTCTGGCCCGAACCAAATCGACCACAGCCTGCTCTTGCTGGTCAGTTAGAATTTTCCCTCTGCCTCCACTATTTGGCCTAGTCACAATTCTACAGGGAACATTAGAGTAAGAAGACACTTGGTCACATCACCTATTCTGTGATACACATTGGTATGCAGTCATTTGACAATTGAGAGTAGCATAATGTTTAGTGCATGCTGATAACTTACCGGTTCTCATTGCGGAAAGTTCTGATTATTGAGGCCACGGTTGACCTTCTCAGGTTTGGTTGTATCATTGTAGCCGCCTCAGTCATTGTCATGCCATGATTTATGACATGGTCTACAACTATTGCCCGAATTTCATTGGACACTCTATGCTGTTGCTGCCGCTGTCTTGGTCCGTGGCCTTGTCCTCTACCACGTTCCCCCACACCTCTCAAACGAGGCCCACGACCACCTCTCAGAAGGGCTGCCTGTCCCCTACCATTCCTTTGACCAACACGTCTTCCTCGTCTTCCTCCCACCACTGCTTGACCTCCATTGTGACCTGGATCACCTGCTGGCTCCATGTTACATATCACTATGCTCTTGCAATTGGATCCCAATCAACTCTTTATATACTCATTCCACAATGTGCCCTCAATCATCAGTAACGAGTTGGCAGAATTGGACAAGCAATTCCAAGGGCCTGCATCTCTACAGTGCAGTACTGTCAATACTTTAAATAGTCTGAAAAGGTGGTACAGTATTTGGGACCATAGACACAGTGTCTGATGAAGCATTACAGTATGATATAAAATATTAGGCTACATCCATGGATATTGTAGTCTAATTGGTTCATGCTCCACGCTAATTGGTGACAATGAATCTCGTTATCTTGAAACTTTCATGATTTACTGTAAACATGGAAGATTGTTTGTCTGTTTCCATACAACTATGCATTAAGAGTAACGCAACAGTTACTTATCATTTTGAGCAGTTGTATCAATTGATAGTTAGATCAGTGTAAGGAAATGAATAGACATTCATTTGAAATGTAATGTGTGAATTGCCTTTTGAAATAGTAGTACTTTGATGTTAAGTTGTGTCATATTGAACAAGTGATTTTTGTTGAATGAACAAATGATCTAAGTTTTATGTGTATTGTATCCAAACAATTGAGAAAATGGTTAGAGTTTTGAAAAATGTGCATTTTGATAATTGGTTGTGAGTTTTGTGTCTAGAGTTGTGAAAAATGACATCAAGGTTCTGAAAATAGTAACAAAGTGATTGTAAAAAACTGTAAGTTGGCTTGTGAGAGCCAACTTACTGAAATCCTACTTAAACTTCTTTTTCTTCTTAACAAAAAAAAATCTGACTCTAACTCCTCCTAGAGCTTTAACTCTACATACTCCAAACTCGGCTCAGACACTCAGACTGTTCTGACTCGAGTTGCTATATCTTTTCTAACTAATCTTTCTTTCTTTCTATCTAGCTGTCTTTCTAACTAATATTTCTTTCTTCTTTCTTTCTTCTTTCTAATCGTTCTTTATTTCTAACTAATCTTTATTTTTTCTTTCTTTCTAACTAATCTGTCTTTCTTCTTCAACTAATCTTTATTTTTTTCTAACTGATCTTTCTTTCTTTCGAACTTTTCTTTCTTTCTTTCTTTCTAACTTTTCTTTCTTTTTTCTTTCTAACTAATCTTTTTTTTTACTTTAAACTATTTAAAACTTCAAACTACTTTAAACTTCAAACTACTTCAACCTTCTTCAAACTTTCTGGTCCAAACTTTCACAAGCCAACTTAAAGGTTATCTCGGCCAACTTTTTAATCTATTTTTTTTACTAGGAATCTTTTGAACATTGCACAATTCACATGTTTTAACGATTGCTACACATGGGATTTGATTAAACAATCTTCAAAGTTATAGCCTCTTGCTTTACTCAGCATTTGCTTTATACTCATACACTGTGGTTTGCTTGATTTTACAGAGACTTAAGTTGTTGAAGGTAGAACTGCAGCAATTGGCTCCAAATTACACAATCATCTAAAGTTGTATAACATGGGGCTCGAACCCACTATCTCTGTGTCAGAAGCCTGTCACTCATCTCATTGCGCCACTGTGAAGTTGTGTTTTTGCTAAGATGCAGAAGGTCCATAGTTCAAGTGCATAAACCAACAAATATAATGACATAAAGCAATCAAATTTTTAACTATGATTTCAAAAGTTATAAGCGTTTTGGCAAAAAAAAACGTATATCTCTGGAACACTAGGTGGCGCTCTGTTCAAACTTCTCATGTACCTTCAGGACATGGTGTTGATGATCCATACTAAATTTTGGTATCTGTAAAAATCGGTATCTGCGGATTCAACATGACACAAGGAATGCATTGATACCACATTTATGATTTTCTGACAAACTGTTCAAAAGTTATTGGCCAAATAGCCATTTTTACCAGATCTCATGACCTGTAGGTGGCGCTGTTCCCAACTTTGGCATGGACACTCAGATCATGGTTTCGATGAAGCGTACCAATTTTCGTTTCGATTGATTAAACTTTGGCTGAGATACAGCCTCTGAACCAATTTTGGGTCAACCTCGTTAAGTTTGCAACATCATGACTTTTTTTTTAACCAGTATGGCATGAAATTCTGTTCAGTCATTTCTGTGCAGCTCAGTCCAAAGATCATTTGAGCAAATGTTTGGACAAAATAGGACAAAATTTGAAGGAGGAGTAGCAAAAAAACTGTTTATCATTTGCTCCAATATGGCGGAAAGTCACATTGTTGGAAAATGACAAATGAGATATTGTCTGAATCGGCATAAACCAAGGAACATAATGACATAAAGTAATCAAAATTTGAACAATGTTTTCAAAAGTTATAAGCGTTTTTGCAAAAAAACTTATATCTCAGGAACACTAGGTGGCGCTGTGTTCAAAATTTTCATGTCCCTTCAGGACATTTTGTCGATCATCCCTACCAAATTTTGTGCTAATATGTCAAATAATTTAAAAGATATTGCAATTTATGACAAAATTCTAAATGGCGGACACGTGGTACATCCAATCCTGGCAATATTGATATCCACAGAATCGACATGACACAAGGAATCCATAGATACCACATTTATGATTTTCTGACAAACTGTTCAAAAGTTATTGGCCAAAATAGCTATTTTTCATATCTCATGACCCATAGGTGGCGCTATTCCCAACTTTGGCATGGAACCTCAGAACATGCTTCCAATGAAGTGTACCAATTTTCGTTTCAATTGATCAAACTTTGGCCGAGATACAGCCTCGTAGCCAATTTTGGGTGGACCTCGTTAAGTTTGCGACACCATAACTCTTGAACAAAGATGAATAAAAAAAATCGGGAACAGTACTTTTATGTGGCTCAGTCCGAAGATCATTTGAGCACATGGTTGGAGAAAATTGGACAAAATTTGAAGGAGGAGTAGCGAAATAACTGAATACTGTACATTTCAAAATGGCCACTACTGTAATGGGCGGGGTCTTAATGTAAGGTATTGGTTGTGATCAGCATGATGAGTGAAATCAGGTGTACTAAGTTTCATGTCTCTAGATCAAAGGGTTCAAAAGTTATAACCATTTCAATGTTGAATTTTTGAACTGGTGGTGGCGCTATAGAGTTGGTCCTAGAGGGTCAAAAATTGGTCCAATTACTATTCATTAGCATCACTACAAGTGTGCCAAATTTCATCATTTTCCTATGTACGGTTCATAGGGCTGCCATAGACTTCCATTTGCGGAAGAAGAAGAAGAAGAAGAAGAATAATTAAAGCTGCAAGCAGCCTTACGGGGCCAAGCCTTCAATGGTTCCATGGGTTCAAAAAGTACTTAAAAATACTTTGCTTTCAAAACTTTAAAAGAAACTTTAATAACCAAAGTATTCTTACTTATTAACTTCTTACCTCACAGAAGAAATGAGTTCATCCAGCTGCCGAGGTTCAGTAGTTAAAAAGAGAATGAACTCAAAATAAAGACTTTGCATATAAATGAAACACACGTTATATTTAATAGGAAGAAAGAATAGTACAATGCTTTTCAGTATGATAAAGGAATTGAAATGACACAACTTTATAAAGTTGTAAGACAAAGGACTTGAACCCACAATCTCTGGGTCATATGCCTGTCACTCATTGAGCCCCTGGGAAGACATGTGTTTCCATAGATGTAGAAGTTCCATAGTTCAAATGAGAATCAACTCAAAATTAAGATTTAGTATTTAAATGGACAGCATGTTACGTTTAATGAGTTTAGTTGATATTATTGTGATTCACTGTTAGGTGGTTGTCCTGCACCTTTAATAAATAAAGTTAGTCCAAGATGCAGTGTATAGATTAATAAAATATTATATTACAACATATTTTCATTTTTACAATTATTACTTAAGTTCTGTATTGATTACGAAGTTTTGTCATCATCTAAAGGTTCTAAATGGTTTAGATTTAGTGTATTTAACTGATTTTGTACTGATGTTCCTCATCTCTATTTATTAAGATTAACAGGTTCTGGTAGGAATCTTACAATTCTGGACTTTTGGTACTACTTAGGATATTGAACTGCACTAAAGGAGAGAATGTTTTGTTTTTACATGTGGGTCCTAAAGTCTGGAGCAGGTTTCCTGATAATGTTCACTATTCTGACAAACATTCCTAGTTTAATTGTAGATTAAACACATCTCTTTAAACAAGAATTCACGCAATGCATTTTATAATTTTGTAATTTTGTTATATTAGATCTAATACATATTTTTATGTTCTATTTTCAGTTTCTAAATTGTCATGGGCATATTAGATATTGTCATCTCCAATTTGGATCCAGCTTCGTATGAGGATTTCAGATGATGCTAACTTCTGTGAAGAGATGATGCCAACTCTGTTTTAAAGTTGACATGAAATCAAAATTGACCCTATTAACTTTGTTAGCACATATAATTTGTCTTGTGGTGAACAATTAATCTGTGGAAGTTAATACTCAGAAAAAATACAAGTACTCCACAGCGACTCTAGGGGTCACTGTTTGACAAATGGAAATTTTGCATAGTGTGCCTTTAATGTAATACAACATTATTAACTAAAGCTTAAAACAATTATTGAACCTGGTCTTTAAACTGTAGAAGTTTGTCAGTTTATAGGTTTACAGGTAAATTTACTTGTATAATGCCTGCTAGGAATGGAGAAATGAAGCCTCTTGAACTTAATTAAGCTTTACTCTGATTGTTTTGGGAAAATATTCAAAGCATCAGGAGCAGCAATAAACCTGGAGTGCAGCTCTGTGTATAATGATAGTGTATTGTTTGATGTGTAATGACATTTTGTTGCTTATTTGAGAATAAATAATTGTATACATTATGTAAATTGATTTAGGTTAGCTTTTAGTCTTTTTGGCAATATACCTAAACTAATTTAAATAGTCTGTTGTTCCAAATAATTTACTGTTACAATAGTAACTATTTGTAATTTAACATTCATGTAGTACTAATTAACTTTTATTTACAATTACAATTTATTTTTTAAAACAATTCTTAATGTTAAATAATACAAAAATGTTCATGTATTTTAATGTGATTTTATGGTTTACTATTATGATAAAATAACTTTTATTTATTGTCCACATGACGAGAAGGAAAAACTGATATTCAAGTCACTAAGTAAATCTAAAGTTTATGGGACTTAAAATAATTAAAAGATATGCATATGTACACATTCAAATGTTTAATGTCAGATCAGTTAATATTGTGGAGTTGGTCAAACCATTTCTTGTATGGAATTGAAAGTATTCTTTACTATATACTTTGCAATAAAATGTTGCCAGTGGTTGATCAATTGAATAGGCATTTGTGTTCTGTTTGAAGCTTTATGTATTTAACTTGAAATTTATAAAAGGCAGCACAATTTAAAAAACAGAGGTTTACTTAGACCACCACAAACATCTTATCATACCCTTCTGCTCTCCAGTTCACTACTTTACACACAATGCACAAACACATATATGAAGATGAGAATTAGCACATGGAAGCAAAAAAAAAAAAAAAAAGAGTATACGACCATGTATAGGAAGAAAACAACCAATTTATGTAACTGCTTACATTGCAATCAGAATACTTGAAAGTCAATGACTGCTCAATTGATCACAAACCTTTCAAGACTTCAGGTGAGAATAAACATAGAATGAACAAAAACACACATTTCTAATCCCAAAAGAAAGATTAGAACAATGCTTATCTGGATAGAAAAGGAATTGAACACACAATTTTAAAGTTGTCCAATATGGGGCTCAAACCCACTATCTCTGGGTCAGATACCTGTCACTCATCTAACTGCGCCACTGGTAAGTTGTTTATTAGCCAAGATGCAGAAGGCAGTTTGCCTTGTTTGGATACATGATTTAATTAAGTTGGCTTGTGAGAGCCAATTTACTGAATCCTATTTCTTCTTTTTCTTCTTAACAAAATAAAATTCTGACTCTAACTCATCCTAGAGCTTTAACTCTACATACTCCAAACTCGGCTCAGAGACTCAGACTGTTCTGACTGGAGTTACTATATCTTTTCTAACTGATTTGACTTTCAGTTTTCTTAAAAATTAATATTAAAAACCTTAAAAATCCCATAGACTTTCATTGCAGAATGTTCAAATTGAGCCAAGGCTACGGTGGCCCAGTAATGCACAAAAACTCAAATCTAAACTCCATGAAGCCCTAGACTCAATTAAACTACCATTCAATGTACTAATAAACTTATCTATCTCTCTTTTATTTCTTTCTTTCTAAAAAATCTTTCTTTCTAACTAATCTATCTATCTTTCTTTCTTCCTAACCAATCTATCTTTCTTTCTTTCTAACTAATCTTTCTCTCTTTCTTTCTAACTAATCTTTCTTTCTTTCTTGCTTTCTAACTAATCTTTCTCTCTTTCTTTCTAACTAATCTTTCTTTCTTTCTAACTAATCTACCATTCTTTCTTTCTAACTAATCTTTCTGACTAACTAATCTTTGTTCTTTCTTTCTAACTAATCTTTTTTTCTTTCTAACTAATCTACCTTTCTTTCTTTCTAACTAATCTTTCTGACTAACTAATCTTTGTTCTTTCTTTCTAACTAATCTTTTTTTCTTTCTAACTAATCTTTTTTCTTTCTAACTAATCTTTCTTTCCTTTTTTCTAACTAATCTTTCTTTCTAACAAATCTTTTTTCTTTCTAACTAATCTTTCTTTCTTTTTAACTAATCTTTCTTTCTAACTAATCTTTCTTTCTTTCTTTCTTTCTAACTAATCTTTCTTTCTAACAAATCTTTTTTCTTTCTAACTAATCTTTCTTTCTTTCTAATCTTTCTTTCTAACCAAACTTTCTTTCTAACTAATCTTTCTTTCTTTCTAACTAATCTATGTCTTTCTTTCTAACTAATCTTTCTTTCTTTCTTTTTTCAAACTAATCTTTCTTTCTTTCTTTTTTCAAACTAATCTTTCTTTCTTTCTAACTAATCTTTCTTTCTTCTTTCAAACTAATCTTTCTTTCTAACTAATCTTTCTTTCTTTATAACTAAACTTTCTTTCTTTCTAACTAATCTTTCTTTCTTTCTAACTAAACTTTCTTTATTTCTAACTAATCTTTATTTTTTTCTTTCTTTCTAACTAATCTTTCTTTCTTAAACTAATCTTTATTTTTTTCTAACTGATCTTTCTTCTTTCTTTCGAACTTTTCTTTCTTTCTTTCTTTCTAACTTTTCTTTCTTTTTTCTTTCTAAGTAATCTTTTTTTTTTACTTTAAACTACTTTAAACTTTAAACTACTTCAACCTTCTTCAAACTTTCTGGTCCAAACTTTCACAAGCCAACTTAAAGGTTATCTCGGCAAACTTTTTAATCTATTTTTTTACTAGGAATCTTTTGAACATTGCACAATTCACATGTTTTAACGATTGCTACACATTGGATTTGATTAAACAATCTTCAAAGTTATAGCCTCTTGCTTTACTGAGCATTTGCTTTATACTCATACACTGTGGTTTGCTTAATTTTACAGAGACTTAAGTTGTTGAAGGTAGAACTGCAGCAATTGGCTCCAAATTACATAACATTACACAATCATCTAAAGTTGTATAATATGGGGCTCAAACCCACTAACTCTGTGTCTGAAGTCTGTCACTCATCTCATTGCGCCACTGGGAAGTTGTGTTTTTGCTAAGATTCAGAAGGCGGTTTGGCTTGTTTGGATACATGATTTATTAAGTTGGCTTGTGAGAGCCAACTTACTGAAATCCTACTTAAACTTCTTTTTCTTCTTAACAAAAAAAAATCTGACTCTAACTCCTCCTAGAGCTTTAACTCTACATACTCCAAACTCGGCTCAGACACTCAGACTGTTCTGACTCGAGTTGCTATATCTTTTCTAACTAATCTTTCTTTCTTTCTATCTAGCTGTCTTTCTAACTAATATTTCTTTCTTCTTTCTTTCTTCTTTCTAATCGTTCTTTATTTCTAACTAATCTTTATTTTTTCTTTCTTTCTAACTAATCTGTCTTTCTTCTTCAACTAATCTTTATTTTTTTCTAACTGATCTTTCTTTCTTTCGAACTTTTCTTTCTTTCTTTCTTTCTAACTTTTCTTTCTTTTTTCTTTCTAACTAATCTTTTTTTTTTACTTTAAACTATTTAAAACTTCAAACTACTTTAAACTTCAAACTACTTCAACCTTCTTCAAACTTTCTGGTCCAAACTTTCACAAGCCAACTTAAAGGTTATCTCGGCCAACTTTTTAATCTATTTTTTTTACTAGGAATCTTTTGAACATTGCACAATTCACATGTTTTAACGATTGCTACACATGGGATTTGATTAAACAATCTTCAAAGTTATAGCCTCTTGCTTTACTCAGCATTTGCTTTATACTCATACACTGTGGTTTGCTTAATTTTACAGAGACTTAAGTTGTTGAAGGTAGAACTGCAGCAATTGGCTCCAAATTACACAATCATCTAAAGTTGTATAACATGGGGCTCGAACCCACTATCTCTGTGTCAGAAGCCTGTCACTCATCTCATTGCGCCACTGTGAAGTTGTGTTTTTGCTAAGATGCAGAAGGTCCATAGTTCAAGTGCATAAACCAACAAATATAATGACATAAAGCAATCAAATTTTTAACTATGATTTCAAAAGTTATAAGCGTTTTGGCAAAAAAAAACGTATATCTCTGGAACACTAGGTGGCGCTGTGTTCAAACTTCTCATGTACCTTCAGGACATGGTGTTGATGATCCATACTAAATTTTGGTATCTGTAAAAATCGGTATCTGCGGATTCAACATGACACAAGGAATGCATTGATACCACATTTATGATTTTCTGACAAACTGTTCAAAAGTTATTGGCCAAATAGCCATTTTTACCAGATCTCATGACCTGTAGGTGGCGCTGTTCCCAACTTTGGCATGGACACTCAGATCATGGTTTCGATGAAGCGTACCAATTTTCGTTTCGATTGATTAAACTTTGGCTGAGATACAGCCTCTGAACCAATTTTGGGTCAACCTCGTTAAGTTTGCAACATCATGACTTTTTTTTTAACCAGTATGGCATGAAATTCTGTTCAGTCATTTCTGTGCAGCTCAGTCCAAAGATCATTTGAGCAAATGTTTGGACAAAATAGGACAAAATTTGAAGGAGGAGTAGCAAAAAAACTGTTTATCATTTGCTCCAATATGGCGGAAAGTCACATTGTTGGAAAATGACAAATGAGATATTGTCTGAATCGGCATAAACCAAGGAACATAATGACATAAAGTAATCAAAATTTGAACAATGTTTTCAAAAGTTATAAGCGTTTTTGCAAAAAAACTTATATCTCAGGAACACTAGGTGGCGCTGTGTTCAAAATTTTCATGTCCCTTCAGGACATTTTGTCGATCATCCCTACCAAATTTTGTGCTAATATGTCAAATAATTTAAAAGATATTGCAATTTATGACAAAATTCTAAATGGCGGACACGTGGTACATCCAATCCTGGCAATATTGATATCCACAGAATCGACATGACACAAGGAATCCATAGATACCACATTTATGATTTTCTGACAAACTGTTCAAAAGTTATTGGCCAAAATAGCTATTTTTCATATCTCATGACCCATAGGTGGCGCTATTCCCAACTTTGGCATGGAACCTCAGAACATGCTTCCAATGAAGTGTACCAATTTTCGTTTCAATTGATCAAACTTTGGCCGAGATACAGCCTCGTAGCCAATTTTGGGTGGACCTCGTTAAGTTTGCGACACCATAACTCTTGAACAAAGATGAATAAAAAAAATCGGGAACAGTACTTTTATGTGGCTCAGTCCGAAGATCATTTGAGCACATGGTTGGAGAAAATTGGACAAAATTTGAAGGAGGAGTAGCGAAATAACTGAATACTGTACATTTCAAAATGGCCACTACTGTAATGGGCGGGGTCTTAATGTAAGGTATTGGTTGTGATCAGCATGATGAGTGGAATCAGGTGTACTAAGTTTCATGTCTCTAGATCAAAGGGTTCAAAAGTTATAACCATTTCAATGTTGAATTTTTGAACTGGTGGTGGCGCTATAGAGTTGGTCCTAGAGGGTCAAAAATTGGTCCAATTACTATTCATTAGCATCACTACAAGTGTGCCAAATTTCATCATTTTCCTATGTACGGTTCATAGGGCTGCCATAGACTTCCATTTGCGGAAGAAGAAGAAGAAGAATAATAATAATAAGAAAACTAACAGATACAATAGGTGCCTTGCCCCTTCGGGGCTTGGCCCCTAATAATAAAGCTGCAAGCAGCCTTACGGGGCCAAGCCTTCAATGGTTCCATGGGTTCAAAAAGTACTTAAAAATACTTTGCTTTCAAAACTTTAAAAGAAACTTTAATAACCAAAGTATTCTTACTTATTAACTTCTTACCTCACAGAAGAAATGAGTTCATCCAGCTGCCGAGGTTCAGTAGTTAAAAAGAGAATGAACTCAAAATAAAGACTTTGCATATAAATGAAACACACGTTATATTTAATAGGAAGAAAGAATAGTACAATGCTTTTCAGTATGATAAAGGAATTGAAATGACACAACTTTATAAAGTTGTAAGACAAAGGACTTGAACCCACAATCTCTGGGTCATATGCCTGTCACTCATTGAGCCCCTGGGAAGACATGTGTTTCCATAGATGTAGAAGTTCCATAGTTCAAATGAGAATCAACTCAAAATTAAGATTTAGTATTTAAATGGACAGCATGTTACGTTTAATGAGTTTAGTTGATATTATTGTGATTCACTGTTAGGTGGTTGTCCTGCACCTTTAATAAATAAAGTTAGTCCAAGATGCAGTGTATAGATTAATAAAATATTATATTACAACATATTTTCATTTTTACAATTATTACTTAAGTTCTGTATTGATTACGAAGTTTTGTCATCATCTAAAGGTTCTAAATGGTTTAGATTTAGTGTATTTAACTGATTTTGTACTGATGTTCCTCATCTCTATTTATTAAGATTAACAGGTTCTGGTAGGAATCTTACAATTCTGGACTTTTGGTACTACTTAGGATATTGAACTGCACTAAAGGAGAGAATGTTTTGTTTTTACATGTGGGTCCTAAAGTCTGGAGCAGGTTTCCTGATAATGTTCACTATTCTGACAAACATTCCTAGTTTAATTGTAGATTAAACACATCTCTTTAAACAAGAATTCACGCAATGCATTTTATAATTTTGTAATTTTGTTATATTAGATCTAATACATATTTTTATGTTCTATTTTCAGTTTCTAAATTGTCATGGGCATATTAGATATTGTCATCTCCAATTTGGATCCAGCTTCGTATGAGGATTTCAGATGATGCTAACTTCTGTGAAGAGATGATGCCAACTCTGTTTTAAAGTTGACATGAAATCAAAATTGACCCTATTAACTTTGTTAGCACATATAATTTGTCTTGTGGTGAACAATTAATCTGTGGAAGTTAATACTCAGAAAAAATACAAGTACTCCACAGCGACTCTAGGGGTCACTGTTTGACAAATGGAAATTTTGCATAGTGTGCCTTTAATGTAATACAACATTATTAACTAAAGCTTAAAACAATTATTGAACCTGGTCTTTAAACTGTAGAAGTTTGTCAGTTTATAGGTTTACAGGTAAATTTACTTGTATAATGCCTGCTAGGAATGGAGAAATGAAGCCTCTTGAACTTAATTAAGCTTTACTCTGATTGTTTTGGGAAAATATTCAAAGCATCAGGAGCAGCAATAAACCTGGAGTGCAGCTCTGTGTATAATGATAGTGTATTGTTTGATGTGTAATGACATTTTGTTGCTTATTTGAGAATAAATAATTGTATACATTATGTAAATTGATTTAGGTTAGCTTTTAGTCTTTTTGGCAATATACCTAAACTAATTTAAATAGTCTGTTGTTCCAAATAATTTACTGTTACAATAGTAACTATTTGTAATTTAACATTCATGTAGTACTAATTAACTTTTATTTACAATTACAATTTATTTTTTAAAACAATTCTTAATGTTAAATAATACAAAAATGTTCATGTATTTTAATGTGATTTTATGGTTTACTATTATGATAAAATAACTTTTATTTATTGCCCACATGACGAGAAGGAAAAACTGATATTCAAGTCACTAAGTAAATCTAAAGTTTATGGGACTTAAAATAATTAAAAGATATGCATATGTACACATTCAAATGTTTAATGTCAGATCAGTTAATATTGTGGAGTTGGTCAAACCATTTCTTGTATGGAATTGAAAGTATTCTTTACTATATACTTTGCAATAAAATGTTGCCAGTGGTTGATCAATTGAATAGGCATTTGTGTTCTGTTTGAAGCTTTATGTATTTAACTTGAAATGTATAAAAGGCAGCACAATTTAAAAAACAGAGGTTTACTTAGACCACCACAAACATCTTATCATACCCTTCTGCTCTCCAGTTCACTACTTTACACACAATGCACAAACACATATATGAAGATGAGAATTAGCACATGGAAGCAAAAAAAAAAAAAAAAAAAAAAGAGTATACGACCATGTATAGGAAGAAAACAACCAATTTATGTAACTGCTTACATTGCAATCAGAATACTTGAAAGTCAATGACTGCTCAATTGATCACAAACCTTTCAAGACTTCAGGTGAGAATAAACATAGAATGAACAAAAACACACATTTCTAATCCCAAAAGAAAGATTAGAACAATGCTTATCTGGATAGAAAAGGAATTGAACACACAATTTTAAAGTTGTCCAATATGGGGCTCAAACCCACTATCTCTGGGTCAGATACCTGTCACTCATCTAACTGCGCCACTGGTAAGTTGTTTATTAGCCAAGATGCAGAAGGCAGTTTGGCTTGTTTGGATACATGATTTATTAAGTTGGCTTGTGAGAGCCAATTTACTGAATCCTATTTCTTCTTTTTCTTCTTAACAAAATAAAATTCTGACTCTAACTCATCCTAGAGCTTTAACTCTACATACTCCAAACTCGGCTCAGAGACTCAGACTGTTCTGACTGGAGTTACTATATCTTTTCTAACTGATTTGACTTTCAGTTTTCTTAAAAATTAATATTAAAAACCTTAAAAATCCCATAGACTTTCATTGCAGAATGTTCAAATTGAGCCAAGGCTACGGTGGCCCAGTAATGCACAAAAACTCAAATCTAAACTCCATGAAGCCCTAGACTCAATTAAACTACCATTCAATGTACTAATAAACTTATCTATCTCTCTTTTATTTCTTTCTTTCTAAAAAATCTTTCTTTCTAACTAATCTATCTATCTTTCTTTCTTCCTAACCAATCTATCTTTCTTTCTTTCTAACTAATCTTTCTCTCTTTCTTTCTAACTAATCTTTCTTTCTTTCTTGCTTTCTAACTAATCTTTCTCTCTTTCTTTCTAACTAATCTTTCTTTCTTTCTAACTAATCTACCATTCTTTCTTTCTAACTAATCTTTCTGACTAACTAATCTTTGTTCTTTCTTTCTAACTAATCTTTTTTTCTTTCTAACTAATCTACCTTTCTTTCTTTCTAACTAATCTTTCTGACTAACTAATCTTTGTTCTTTCTTTCTAACTAATCTTTTTTTCTTTCTAACTAATCTTTTTTCTTTCTAACTAATCTTTCTTTCCTTTTTTCTAACTAATCTTTCTTTCTAACAAATCTTTTTTCTTTCTAACTAATCTTTCTTTCTTTTTAACTAATCTTTCTTTCTAACTAATCTTTCTTTCTTTCTTTCTAACTAATCTTTCTTTCTAACAAATCTTTTTTCTTTCTAACTAATCTTTCTTTCTTTCTAATCTTTCTTTCTAACCAAACTTTCTTTCTAACTAATCTTTCTTTCTTTCTAACTAATCTATGTCTTTCTTTCTAACTAATCTTTCTTTCTTTCTTTTTTCAAACTAATCTTTCTTTCTTTCTTTTTTCAAACTAATCTTTCTTTCTTTCTAACTAATCTTTCTTTCTTCTTTCAAACTAATCTTTCTTTCTAACTAATCTTTCTTTCTTTATAACTAAACTTTCTTTCTTTCTAACTAATCTTTCTTTCTTTCTAACTAAACTTTCTTTATTTCTAACTAATCTTTATTTTTTTCTTTCTTTCTAACTAATCTTTCTTTCTTAAACTAATCTTTATTTTTTTCTAACTGATCTTTCTTCTTTCTTTCGAACTTTTCTTTCTTTCTTTCTTTCTAACTTTTCTTTCTTTTTTCTTTCTAAGTAATCTTTTTTTTTTACTTTAAACTACTTTAAACTTTAAACTACTTCAACCTTCTTCAAACTTTCTGGTCCAAACTTTCACAAGCCAACTTAAAGGTTATCTCGGCAAACTTTTTAATCTATTTTTTTACTAGGAATCTTTTGAACATTGCACAATTCACATGTTTTAACGATTGCTACACATTGGATTTGATTAAACAATCTTCAAAGTTATAGCCTCTTGC
Source organism: Gila orcuttii (assembly GCA_026230005.1). NCBI lineage: Eukaryota > Metazoa > Chordata > Actinopteri > Cypriniformes > Leuciscidae > Gila > Gila orcuttii. The sequence continues at coordinate 27,679,301 of JAPDVR010000005.1, read as the reverse complement.
TTTACTGAGCATTTGCTTTATACTCATACACTGTGGTTTGCTTAATTTTACAGAGACTTAAGTTGTTGAAGGTAGAACTGCAGCAATTGGCTCCAAATTACATAACATTACACAATCATCTAAAGTTGTATAATATGGGGCTCAAACCCACTAACTCTGTGTCTGAAGTCTGTCACTCATCTCATTGCGCCACTGGGAAGTTGTGTTTTTGCTAAGATTCAGAAGGCGGTTTGGCTTGTTTGGATACATGATTTATTAAGTTGGCTTGTGAGAGCCAACTTACTGAAATCCTACTTAAACTTCTTTTTCTTCTTAACAAAAAAAAATCTGACTCTAACTCCTCCTAGAGCTTTAACTCTACATACTCCAAACTCGGCTCAGACACTCAGACTGTTCTGACTCGAGTTGCTATATCTTTTCTAACTAATCTTTCTTTCTTTCTATCTAGCTGTCTTTCTAACTAATATTTCTTTCTTCTTTCTTTCTTCTTTCTAATCGTTCTTTATTTCTAACTAATCTTTATTTTTTCTTTCTTTCTAACTAATCTGTCTTTCTTCTTCAACTAATCTTTATTTTTTTCTAACTGATCTTTCTTTCTTTCGAACTTTTCTTTCTTTCTTTCTTTCTAACTTTTCTTTCTTTTTTCTTTCTAACTAATCTTTTTTTTTACTTTAAACTATTTAAAACTTCAAACTACTTTAAACTTCAAACTACTTCAACCTTCTTCAAACTTTCTGGTCCAAACTTTCACAAGCCAACTTAAAGGTTATCTCGGCCAACTTTTTAATCTATTTTTTTTACTAGGAATCTTTTGAACATTGCACAATTCACATGTTTTAACGATTGCTACACATGGGATTTGATTAAACAATCTTCAAAGTTATAGCCTCTTGCTTTACTCAGCATTTGCTTTATACTCATACACTGTGGTTTGCTTGATTTTACAGAGACTTAAGTTGTTGAAGGTAGAACTGCAGCAATTGGCTCCAAATTACACAATCATCTAAAGTTGTATAACATGGGGCTCGAACCCACTATCTCTGTGTCAGGAGCCTGTCACTCATCTCATTGCGCCACTGTGAAGTTGTGTTTTTGCTAAGATGCAGAAGGTCCATAGTTCAAGTGCATAAACCAACAAATATAATGACATAAAGCAATCAAATTTTTAACTATGATTTCAAAAGTTATAAGCGTTTTGGCAAAAAAAAACGTATATCTCTGGAACACTAGGTGGCGCTCTGTTCAAACTTCTCATGTACCTTCAGGACATGGTGTTGATGATCCATACTAAATTTTGGTATCTGTAAAAATCGGTATCTGCGGATTCAACATGACACAAGGAATGCATTGATACCACATTTATGATTTTCTGACAAACTGTTCAAAAGTTATTGGCCAAATAGCCATTTTTACCAGATCTCATGACCTGTAGGTGGCGCTGTTCCCAACTTTGGCATGGACACTCAGATCATGGTTTCGATGAAGCGTACCAATTTTCGTTTCGATTGATTAAACTTTGGCTGAGATACAGCCTCTGAACCAATTTTGGGTCAACCTCGTTAAGTTTGCAACATCATGACTTTTTTTTTAACCAGTATGGCATGAAATTCTGTTCAGTCATTTCTGTGCAGCTCAGTCCAAAGATCATTTGAGCAAATGTTTGGACAAAATAGGACAAAATTTGAAGGAGGAGTAGCAAAAAAACTGTTTATCATTTGCTCCAATATGGCGGAAAGTCACATTGTTGGAAAATGACAAATGAGATATTGTCTGAATCGGCATAAACCAAGGAACATAATGACATAAAGTAATCAAAATTTGAACAATGTTTTCAAAAGTTATAAGCGTTTTTGCAAAAAAACTTATATCTCAGGAACACTAGGTGGCGCTGTGTTCAAAATTTTCATGTCCCTTCAGGACATTTTGTCGATCATCCCTACCAAATTTTGTGCTAATATGTCAAATAATTTAAAAGATATTGCAATTTATGACAAAATTCTAAATGGCGGACACGTGGTACATCCAATCCTGGCAATATTGATATCCACAGAATCGACATGACACAAGGAATCCATAGATACCACATTTATGATTTTCTGACAAACTGTTCAAAAGTTATTGGCCAAAATAGCTATTTTTCATATCTCATGACCCATAGGTGGCGCTATTCCCAACTTTGGCATGGAACCTCAGAACATGCTTCCAATGAAGTGTACCAATTTTCGTTTCAATTGATCAAACTTTGGCCGAGATACAGCCTCGTAGCCAATTTTGGGTGGACCTCGTTAAGTTTGCGACACCATAACTCTTGAACAAAGATGAATAAAAAAAATCGGGAACAGTACTTTTATGTGGCTCAGTCCGAAGATCATTTGAGCACATGGTTGGAGAAAATTGGACAAAATTTGAAGGAGGAGTAGCGAAATAACTGAATACTGTACATTTCAAAATGGCCACTACTGTAATGGGCGGGGTCTTAATGTAAGGTATTGGTTGTGATCAGCATGATGAGTGAAATCAGGTGTACTAAGTTTCATGTCTCTAGATCAAAGGGTTCAAAAGTTATAACCATTTCAATGTTGAATTTTTGAACTGGTGGTGGCGCTATAGAGTTGGTCCTAGAGGGTCAAAAATTGGTCCAATTACTATTCATTAGCATCACTACAAGTGTGCCAAATTTCATCATTTTCCTATGTACGGTTCATAGGGCTGCCATAGACTTCCATTTGCGGAAGAAGAAGAAGAAGAAGAAGAATAATTAAAGCTGCAAGCAGCCTTACGGGGCCAAGCCTTCAATGGTTCCATGGGTTCAAAAAGTACTTAAAAATACTTTGCTTTCAAAACTTTAAAAGAAACTTTAATAACCAAAGTATTCTTACTTATTAACTTCTTACCTCACAGAAGAAATGAGTTCATCCAGCTGCCGAGGTTCAGTAGTTAAAAAGAGAATGAACTCAAAATAAAGACTTTGCATATAAATGAAACACACGTTATATTTAATAGGAAGAAAGAATAGTACAATGCTTTTCAGTATGATAAAGGAATTGAAATGACACAACTTTATAAAGTTGTAAGACAAAGGACTTGAACCCACAATCTCTGGGTCATATGCCTGTCACTCATTGAGCCCCTGGGAAGACATGTGTTTCCATAGATGTAGAAGTTCCATAGTTCAAATGAGAATCAACTCAAAATTAAGATTTAGTATTTAAATGGACAGCATGTTACGTTTAATGAGTTTAGTTGATATTATTGTGATTCACTGTTAGGTGGTTGTCCTGCACCTTTAATAAATAAAGTTAGTCCAAGATGCAGTGTATAGATTAATAAAATATTATATTACAACATATTTTCATTTTTACAATTATTACTTAAGTTCTGTATTGATTACGAAGTTTTGTCATCATCTAAAGGTTCTAAATGGTTTAGATTTAGTGTATTTAACTGATTTTGTACTGATGTTCCTCATCTCTATTTATTAAGATTAACAGGTTCTGGTAGGAATCTTACAATTCTGGACTTTTGGTACTACTTAGGATATTGAACTGCACTAAAGGAGAGAATGTTTTGTTTTTACATGTGGGTCCTAAAGTCTGGAGCAGGTTTCCTGATAATGTTCACTATTCTGACAAACATTCCTAGTTTAATTGTAGATTAAACACATCTCTTTAAACAAGAATTCACGCAATGCATTTTATAATTTTGTAATTTTGTTATATTAGATCTAATACATATTTTTATGTTCTATTTTCAGTTTCTAAATTGTCATGGGCATATTAGATATTGTCATCTCCAATTTGGATCCAGCTTCGTATGAGGATTTCAGATGATGCTAACTTCTGTGAAGAGATGATGCCAACTCTGTTTTAAAGTTGACATGAAATCAAAATTGACCCTATTAACTTTGTTAGCACATATAATTTGTCTTGTGGTGAACAATTAATCTGTGGAAGTTAATACTCAGAAAAAATACAAGTACTCCACAGCGACTCTAGGGGTCACTGTTTGACAAATGGAAATTTTGCATAGTGTGCCTTTAATGTAATACAACATTATTAACTAAAGCTTAAAACAATTATTGAACCTGGTCTTTAAACTGTAGAAGTTTGTCAGTTTATAGGTTTACAGGTAAATTTACTTGTATAATGCCTGCTAGGAATGGAGAAATGAAGCCTCTTGAACTTAATTAAGCTTTACTCTGATTGTTTTGGGAAAATATTCAAAGCATCAGGAGCAGCAATAAACCTGGAGTGCAGCTCTGTGTATAATGATAGTGTATTGTTTGATGTGTAATGACATTTTGTTGCTTATTTGAGAATAAATAATTGTATACATTATGTAAATTGATTTAGGTTAGCTTTTAGTCTTTTTGGCAATATACCTAAACTAATTTAAATAGTCTGTTGTTCCAAATAATTTACTGTTACAATAGTAACTATTTGTAATTTAACATTCATGTAGTACTAATTAACTTTTATTTACAATTACAATTTATTTTTTAAAACAATTCTTAATGTTAAATAATACAAAAATGTTCATGTATTTTAATGTGATTTTATGGTTTACTATTATGATAAAATAACTTTTATTTATTGTCCACATGACGAGAAGGAAAAACTGATATTCAAGTCACTAAGTAAATCTAAAGTTTATGGGACTTAAAATAATTAAAAGATATGCATATGTACACATTCAAATGTTTAATGTCAGATCAGTTAATATTGTGGAGTTGGTCAAACCATTTCTTGTATGGAATTGAAAGTATTCTTTACTATATACTTTGCAATAAAATGTTGCCAGTGGTTGATCAATTGAATAGGCATTTGTGTTCTGTTTGAAGCTTTATGTATTTAACTTGAAATGTATAAAAGGCAGCACAATTTAAAAAACAGAGGTTTACTTAGACCACCACAAACATCTTATCATACCCTTCTGCTCTCCAGTTCACTACTTTACACACAATGCACAAACACATATATGAAGATGAGAATTAGCACATGGAAGCAAAAAAAAAAAAAAAAGAGTATACGACCATGTATAGGAAGAAAACAACCAATTTATGTAACTGCTTACATTGCAATCAGAATACTTGAAAGTCAATGACTGCTCAATTGATCACAAACCTTTCAAGACTTCAGGTGAGAATAAACATAGAATGAACAAAAACACACATTTCTAATCCCAAAAGAAAGATTAGAACAATGCTTATCTGGATAGAAAAGGAATTGAACACACAATTTTAAAGTTGTCCAATATGGGGCTCAAACCCACTATCTCTGGGTCAGATACCTGTCACTCATCTAACTGCGCCACTGGTAAGTTGTTTATTAGCCAAGATGCAGAAGGCAGTTTGCCTTGTTTGGATACATGATTTAATTAAGTTGGCTTGTGAGAGCCAATTTACTGAATCCTATTTCTTCTTTTTCTTCTTAACAAAATAAAATTCTGACTCTAACTCATCCTAGAGCTTTAACTCTACATACTCCAAACTCGGCTCAGAGACTCAGACTGTTCTGACTGGAGTTACTATATCTTTTCTAACTGATTTGACTTTCAGTTTTCTTAAAAATTAATATTAAAAACCTTAAAAATCCCATAGACTTTCATTGCAGAATGTTCAAATTGAGCCAAGGCTACGGTGGCCCAGTAATGCACAAAAACTCAAATCTAAACTCCATGAAGCCCTAGACTCAATTAAACTACCATTCAATGTACTAATAAACTTATCTATCTCTCTTTTATTTCTTTCTTTCTAAAAAATCTTTCTTTCTAACTAATCTATCTATCTTTCTTTCTTCCTAACCAATCTATCTTTCTTTCTTTCTAACTAATCTTTCTCTCTTTCTTTCTAACTAATCTTTCTTTCTTTCTTGCTTTCTAACTAATCTTTCTCTCTTTCTTTCTAACTAATCTTTCTTTCTTTCTAACTAATCTACCATTCTTTCTTTCTAACTAATCTTTCTGACTAACTAATCTTTGTTCTTTCTTTCTAACTAATCTTTTTTTCTTTCTAACTAATCTACCTTTCTTTCTTTCTAACTAATCTTTCTGACTAACTAATCTTTGTTCTTTCTTTCTAACTAATCTTTTTTTCTTTCTAACTAATCTTTTTTCTTTCTAACTAATCTTTCTTTCCTTTTTTCTAACTAATCTTTCTTTCTAACAAATCTTTTTTCTTTCTAACTAATCTTTCTTTCTTTTTAACTAATCTTTCTTTCTAACTAATCTTTCTTTCTTTCTTTCTTTCTTTCTAACTAATCTTTCTTTCTAACAAATCTTTTTTCTTTCTAACTAATCTTTCTTTCTTTCTAATCTTTCTTTCTAACCAAACTTTCTTTCTAACTAATCTTTCTTTCTTTCTAACTAATCTATGTCTTTCTTTCTAACTAATCTTTCTTTCTTTCTTTTTTCAAACTAATCTTTCTTTCTTTCTTTTTTCAAACTAATCTTTCTTTCTTTCTAACTAATCTTTCTTTCTTCTTTCAAACTAATCTTTCTTTCTAACTAATCTTTCTTTCTTTATAACTAAACTTTCTTTCTTTCTAACTAATCTTTCTTTCTTTCTAACTAAACTTTCTTTATTTCTAACTAATCTTTATTTTTTTCTTTCTTTCTAACTAATCTTTCTTTCTTAAACTAATCTTTATTTTTTTCTAACTGATCTTTCTTCTTTCTTTCGAACTTTTCTTTCTTTCTTTCTTTCTAACTTTTCTTTCTTTTTTCTTTCTAAGTAATCTTTTTTTTTTACTTTAAACTACTTTAAACTTTAAACTACTTCAACCTTCTTCAAACTTTCTGGTCCAAACTTTCACAAGCCAACTTAAAGGTTATCTCGGCAAACTTTTTAATCTATTTTTTTACTAGGAATCTTTTGAACATTGCACAATTCACATGTTTTAACGATTGCTACACATTGGATTTGATTAAACAATCTTCAAAGTTATAGCCTCTTGCTTTACTGAGCATTTGCTTTATACTCATACACTGTGGTTTGCTTAATTTTACAGAGACTTAAGTTGTTGAAGGTAGAACTGCAGCAATTGGCTCCAAATTACATAACATTACACAATCATCTAAAGTTGTATAATATGGGGCTCAAACCCACTAACTCTGTGTCTGAAGTCTGTCACTCATCTCATTGCGCCACTGGGAAGTTGTGTTTTTGCTAAGATTCAGAAGGCGGTTTGGCTTGTTTGGATACATGATTTATTAAGTTGGCTTGTGAGAGCCAACTTACTGAAATCCTACTTAAACTTCTTTTTCTTCTTAACAAAAAAAATCTGACTCTAACTCCTCCTAGAGCTTTAACTCTACATACTCCAAACTCGGCTCAGACACTCAGACTGTTCTGACTCGAGTTGCTATATCTTTTCTAACTAATCTTTCTTTCTTTCTATCTAGCTGTCTTTCTAACTAATATTTCTTTCTTCTTTCTTTCTTCTTTCTAATCGTTCTTTATTTCTAACTAATCTTTATTTTTTCTTTCTTTCTAACTAATCTGTCTTTCTTCTTCAACTAATCTTTATTTTTTTCTAACTGATCTTTCTTTCTTTCGAACTTTTCTTTCTTTCTTTCTTTCTAACTTTTCTTTCTTTTTTCTTTCTAACTAATCTTTTTTTTTACTTTAAACTATTTAAAACTTCAAACTACTTTAAACTTCAAACTACTTCAACCTTCTTCAAACTTTCTGGTCCAAACTTTCACAAGCCAACTTAAAGGTTATCTCGGCCAACTTTTTAATCTATTTTTTTTACTAGGAATCTTTTGAACATTGCACAATTCACATGTTTTAACGATTGCTACACATGGGATTTGATTAAACAATCTTCAAAGTTATAGCCTCTTGCTTTACTCAGCATTTGCTTTATACTCATACACTGTGGTTTGCTTGATTTTACAGAGACTTAAGTTGTTGAAGGTAGAACTGCAGCAATTGGCTCCAAATTACACAATCATCTAAAGTTGTATAACATGGGGCTCGAACCCACTATCTCTGTGTCAGAAGCCTGTCACTCATCTCATTGCGCCACTGTGAAGTTGTGTTTTTGCTAAGATGCAGAAGGTCCATAGTTCAAGTGCATAAACCAACAAATATAATGACATAAAGCAATCAAATTTTTAACTATGATTTCAAAAGTTATAAGCGTTTTGGCAAAAAAAAACGTATATCTCTGGAACACTAGGTGGCGCTCTGTTCAAACTTCTCATGTACCTTCAGGACATGGTGTTGATGATCCATACTAAATTTTGGTATCTGTAAAAATCGGTATCTGCGGATTCAACATGACACAAGGAATGCATTGATACCACATTTATGATTTTCTGACAAACTGTTCAAAAGTTATTGGCCAAATAGCCATTTTTACCAGATCTCATGACCTGTAGGTGGCGCTGTTCCCAACTTTGGCATGGACACTCAGATCATGGTTTCGATGAAGCGTACCAATTTTCGTTTCGATTGATTAAACTTTGGCTGAGATACAGCCTCTGAACCAATTTTGGGTCAACCTCGTTAAGTTTGCAACATCATGACTTTTTTTTTAACCAGTATGGCATGAAATTCTGTTCAGTCATTTCTGTGCAGCTCAGTCCAAAGATCATTTGAGCAAATGTTTGGACAAAATAGGACAAAATTTGAAGGAGGAGTAGCAAAAAAACTGTTTATCATTTGCTCCAATATGGCGGAAAGTCACATTGTTGGAAAATGACAAATGAGATATTGTCTGAATCGGCATAAACCAAGGAACATAATGACATAAAGTAATCAAAATTTGAACAATGTTTTCAAAAGTTATAAGCGTTTTTGCAAAAAAACTTATATCTCAGGAACACTAGGTGGCGCTGTGTTCAAAATTTTCATGTCCCTTCAGGACATTTTGTCGATCATCCCTACCAAATTTTGTGCTAATATGTCAAATAATTTAAAAGATATTGCAATTTATGACAAAATTCTAAATGGCGGACACGTGGTACATCCAATCCTGGCAATATTGATATCCACAGAATCGACATGACACAAGGAATCCATAGATACCACATTTATGATTTTCTGACAAACTGTTCAAAAGTTATTGGCCAAAATAGCTATTTTTCATATCTCATGACCCATAGGTGGCGCTATTCCCAACTTTGGCATGGAACCTCAGAACATGCTTCCAATGAAGTGTACCAATTTTCGTTTCAATTGATCAAACTTTGGCCGAGATACAGCCTCGTAGCCAATTTTGGGTGGACCTCGTTAAGTTTGCGACACCATAACTCTTGAACAAAGATGAATAAAAAAAATCGGGAACAGTACTTTTATGTGGCTCAGTCCGAAGATCATTTGAGCACATGGTTGGAGAAAATTGGACAAAATTTGAAGGAGGAGTAGCGAAATAACTGAATACTGTACATTTCAAAATGGCCACTACTGTAATGGGCGGGGTCTTAATGTAAGGTATTGGTTGTGATCAGCATGATGAGTGGAATCAGGTGTACTAAGTTTCATGTCTCTAGATCAAAGGGTTCAAAAGTTATAACCATTTCAATGTTGAATTTTTGAACTGGTGGTGGCGCTATAGAGTTGGTCCTAGAGGGTCAAAAATTGGTCCAATTACTATTCATTAGCATCACTACAAGTGTGCCAAATTTCATCATTTTCCTATGTACGGTTCATAGGGCTGCCATAGACTTCCATTTGCGGAAGAAGAAGAAGAAGAATAATAATAATAAGAAAACTAACAGATACAATAGGTGCCTTGCCCCTTCGGGGCTTGGCCCCTAATAATAAAGCTGCAAGCAGCCTTACGGGGCCAAGCCTTCAATGGTTCCATGGGTTCAAAAAGTACTTAAAAATACTTTGCTTTCAAAACTTTAAAAGAAACTTTAATAACCAAAGTATTCTTACTTATTAACTTCTTACCTCACAGAAGAAATGAGTTCATCCAGCTGCCGAGGTTCAGTAGTTAAAAAGAGAATGAACTCAAAATAAAGACTTTGCATATAAATGAAACACACGTTATATTTAATAGGAAGAAAGAATAGTACAATGCTTTTCAGTATGATAAAGGAATTGAAATGACACAACTTTATAAAGTTGTAAGACAAAGGACTTGAACCCACAATCTCTGGGTCATATGCCTGTCACTCATTGAGCCCCTGGGAAGACATGTGTTTCCATAGATGTAGAAGTTCCATAGTTCAAATGAGAATCAACTCAAAATTAAGATTTAGTATTTAAATGGACAGCATGTTACGTTTAATGAGTTTAGTTGATATTATTGTGATTCACTGTTAGGTGGTTGTCCTGCACCTTTAATAAATAAAGTTAGTCCAAGATGCAGTGTATAGATTAATAAAATATTATATTACAACATATTTTCATTTTTACAATTATTACTTAAGTTCTGTATTGATTACGAAGTTTTGTCATCATCTAAAGGTTCTAAATGGTTTAGATTTAGTGTATTTAACTGATTTTGTACTGATGTTCCTCATCTCTATTTATTAAGATTAACAGGTTCTGGTAGGAATCTTACAATTCTGGACTTTTGGTACTACTTAGGATATTGAACTGCACTAAAGGAGAGAATGTTTTGTTTTTACATGTGGGTCCTAAAGTCTGGAGCAGGTTTCCTGATAATGTTCACTATTCTGACAAACATTCCTAGTTTAATTGTAGATTAAACACATCTCTTTAAACAAGAATTCACGCAATGCATTTTATAATTTTGTAATTTTGTTATATTAGATCTAATACATATTTTTATGTTCTATTTTCAGTTTCTAAATTGTCATGGGCATATTAGATATTGTCATCTCCAATTTGGATCCAGCTTCGTATGAGGATTTCAGATGATGCTAACTTCTGTGAAGAGATGATGCCAACTCTGTTTTAAAGTTGACATGAAATCAAAATTGACCCTATTAACTTTGTTAGCACATATAATTTGTCTTGTGGTGAACAATTAATCTGTGGAAGTTAATACTCAGAAAAAATACAAGTACTCCACAGCGACTCTAGGGGTCACTGTTTGACAAATGGAAATTTTGCATAGTGTGCCTTTAATGTAATACAACATTATTAACTAAAGCTTAAAACAATTATTGAACCTGGTCTTTAAACTGTAGAAGTTTGTCAGTTTATAGGTTTACAGGTAAATTTACTTGTATAATGCCTGCTAGGAATGGAGAAATGAAGCCTCTTGAACTTAATTAAGCTTTACTCTGATTGTTTTGGGAAAATATTCAAAGCATCAGGAGCAGCAATAAACCTGGAGTGCAGCTCTGTGTATAATGATAGTGTATTGTTTGATGTGTAATGACATTTTGTTGCTTATTTGAGAATAAATAATTGTATACATTATGTAAATTGATTTAGGTTAGCTTTTAGTCTTTTTGGCAATATACCTAAACTAATTTAAATAGTCTGTTGTTCCAAATAATTTACTGTTACAATAGTAACTATTTGTAATTTAACATTCATGTAGTACTAATTAACTTTTATTTACAATTACAATTTATTTTTTAAAACAATTCTTAATGTTAAATAATACAAAAATGTTCATGTATTTTAATGTGATTTTATGGTTTACTATTATGATAAAATAACTTTTATTTATTGTCCACATGACGAGAAGGAAAAACTGATATTCAAGTCACTAAGTAAATCTAAAGTTTATGGGACTTAAAATAATTAAAAGATATGCATATGTACACATTCAAATGTTTAATGTCAGATCAGTTAATATTGTGGAGTTGGTCAAACCATTTCTTGTATGGAATTGAAAGTATTCTTTACTATATACTTTGCAATAAAATGTTGCCAGTGGTTAATCAATTGAATAGGCATTTGTGTTCTGTTTGAAGCTTTATGTATTTAACTTGAAATGTATAAAAGGCAGCACAATTTAAAAAACAGAGGTTTACTTAGACCACCACAAACATCTTATCATACCCTTCTGCTCTCCAGTTCACTACTTTACACACAATGCACAAACACATATATGAAGATGAGAATTAGCACATGGAAGCAAAAAAAAAAAAAAAAAGAGTATACGACCATGTATAGGAAGAAAACAACCAATTTATGTAACTGCTTACATTGCAATCAGAATACTTGAAAGTCAATGACTGCTCAATTGATCACAAACCTTTCAAGACTTCAGGTGAGAATAAACATAGAATGAACAAAAACACACATTTCTAATCCCAAAAGAAAGATTAGAACAATGCTTATCTGGATAGAAAAGGAATTGAACACACAATTTTAAAGTTGTCCAATATGGGGCTCAAACCCACTATCTCTGGGTCAGATACCTGTCACTCATCTAACTGCGCCACTGGTAAGTTGTTTATTAGCCAAGATGCAGAAGGCAGTTTGGCTTGTTTGGATACATGATTTATTAAGTTGGCTTGTGAGAGCCAATTTACTGAATCCTATTTCTTCTTTTTCTTCTTAACAAAATAAAATTCTGACTCTAACTCATCCTAGAGCTTTAACTCTACATACTCCAAACTCGGCTCAGAGACTCAGACTGTTCTGACTGGAGTTACTATATCTTTTACTGATATATCTTTATAACTGATTTGACTTTCAGTTTTCTTAAAAATTAATATTAAAAACCTTAAAAATCCCATAGACTTTCATTGCAGAATGTTCAAATTGAGCCAAGGCTACGGTGGCCCAGTAATGCACAAAAACTCAAATCTAAACTCCATGAAGCCCTAGACTCAATTAAACTACCATTCAATGTACTAATAAACTTATCTATCTCTCTTTTATTTCTTTCTTTCTAAAAAATCTTTCTTTCTAACTAATCTATCTATCTTTCTTTCTTCCTAACCAATCTATCTTTCTTTCTTTCTAACTAATCTTTCTCTCTTTCTTTCTAACTAATCTTTCTTTCTTTCTTGCTTTCTAACTAATCTTTCTCTCTTTCTTTCTAACTAATCTTTCTTTCTTTCTAACTAATCTACCATTCTTTCTTTCTAACTAATCTTTCTGACTAACTAATCTTTGTTCTTTCTTTCTAACTAATCTTTTTTTCTTTCTAACTAATCTTTTTTTCTTTCTAACTAATCTTTTTTCTTTCTAACTAATCTTTCTTTCCTTTTTTCTAACTAATCTTTCTTTCTAACAAATCTTTTTTCTTTCTAACTAATCTTTCTTTCTTTTTAACTAATCTTTCTTTCTAACTAATCTTTCTTTCTTTCTTTCTTTCTAACTAATCTTTCTTTCTAACAAATCTTTTTTCTTTCTAACTAATCTTTCTTTCTTTCTAATCTTTCTTTCTAACCAAACTTTCTTTCTAACTAATCTTTCTTTCTTTCTAACTAATCTATGTCTTTCTTTCTAACTAATCTTTCTTTCTTTCTTTTTTCAAACTAATCTTTCTTTCTTTCTTTTTTCAAACTAATCTTTCTTTCTTTCTAACTAATCTTTCTTTCTTCTTTCAAACTAATCTTTCTTTCTAACTAATCTTTCTTTCTTTATAACTAAACTTTCTTTCTTTCTAACTAATCTTTCTTTCTTTCTAACTAAACTTTCTTTATTTCTAACTAATCTTTATTTTTTTCTTTCTTTCTAACTAATCTTTCTTTCTTAAACTAATCTTTATTTTTTTCTAACTGATCTTTCTTCTTTCTTTCGAACTTTTCTTTCTTTCTTTCTTTCGAACTTTTCTTTCTTTTTTCTTTCTAAGTAATCTTTTTTTTTACTTTAAACTACTTTAAACTTTAAACTACTTCAACCTTCTTCAAACTTTCTGGTCCAAACTTTCACAAGCCAACTTAAAGGTTATCTCGGCCAACTTTTTAATCTATTTTTTTACTAGGAATCTTTTGAACATTGCACAATTCACATGTTTTAACGATTGCTACACATTGGATTTGATTAAACAATCTTCAAAGTTATAGCCTCTTGCTTTACTGAGCATTTGCTTTATACTCATACACTGTGGTTTGCTTAATTTTACAGAGACTTAAGTTGTTGAAGGTAGAACTGCAGCAATTGGCTCCAAATTACATAACATTACACAATCATCTAAAGTTGTATAATATGGGGCTCAAACCCACTAACTCTGTGTCTGAAGTCTGTCACTCATCTCATTGCGCCACTGGGAAGTTGTGTTTTTGCTAAGATTCAGAAGGCGGTTTGGCTTGTTTGGATACATGATTTATTAAGTTGGCTTGTGAGAGCCAACTTACTGAAATCCTACTTAAACTTCTTTTTCTTCTTAACAAAAAAAAATCTGACTCTAACTCCTCCTAGAGCTTTAACTCTACATACTCCAAACTCGGCTCAGACACTCAGACTGTTCTGACTCGAGTTGCTATATCTTTTCTAACTAATCTTTCTTTCTTTCTATCTAGCTGTCTTTCTAACTAATATTTCTTTCTTCTTTCTTTCTTCTTTCTAATCGTTCTTTATTTCTAACTAATCTTTATTTTTTCTTTCTTTCTAACTAATCTGTCTTTCTTCTTCAACTAATCTTTATTTTTTTCTAACTGATCTTTCTTTCTTTCGAACTTTTCTTTCTTTCTTTCTTTCTAACTTTTCTTTCTTTTTTCTTTCTAACTAATCTTTTTTTTTTACTTTAAACTATTTAAAACTTCAAACTACTTTAAACTTCAAACTACTTCAACCTTCTTCAAACTTTCTGGTCCAAACTTTCACAAGCCAACTTAAAGGTTATCTCGGCCAACTTTTTAATCTATTTTTTTTACTAGGAATCTTTTGAACATTGCACAATTCACATGTTTTAACGATTGCTACACATGGGATTTGATTAAACAATCTTCAAAGTTATAGCCTCTTGCTTTACTCAGCATTTGCTTTATACTCATACACTGTGGTTTGCTTAATTTTACAGAGACTTAAGTTGTTGAAGGTAGAACTGCAGCAATTGGCTCCAAATTACACAATCATCTAAAGTTGTATAACATGGGGCTCGAACCCACTATCTCTGTGTCAGAAGCCTGTCACTCATCTCATTGCGCCACTGTGAAGTTGTGTTTTTGCTAAGATGCAGAAGGTCCATAGTTCAAGTGCATAAACCAACAAATATAATGACATAAAGCAATCAAATTTTTAACTATGATTTCAAAAGTTATAAGCGTTTTGGCAAAAAAAAACGTATATCTCTGGAACACTAGGTGGCGCTGTGTTCAAACTTCTCATGTACCTTCAGGACATGGTGTTGATGATCCATACTAAATTTTGGTATCTGTAAAAATCGGTATCTGCGGATTCAACATGACACAAGGAATGCATTGATACCACATTTATGATTTTCTGACAAACTGTTCAAAAGTTATTGGCCAAATAGCCATTTTTACCAGATCTCATGACCTGTAGGTGGCGCTGTTCCCAACTTTGGCATGGACACTCAGATCATGGTTTCGATGAAGCGTACCAATTTTCGTTTTGATTGATTAAACTTTGGCTGAGATACAGCCTCTGAACCAATTTTGGGTCAACCTCGTTAAGTTTGCAACATCATGACTTTTTTTTTAACCAGTATGGCATGAAATTCTGTTCAGTCATTTCTGTGCAGCTCAGTCCAAAGATCATTTGAGCAAATGTTTGGACAAAATAGGACAAAATTTGAAGGAGGAGTAGCAAAAAAACTGTTTATCATTTGCTCCAATATGGCGGAAAGTCACATTGTTGGAAAATGACAAATGAGATATTGTCTGAATCGGCATAAACCAAGGAACATAATGACATAAAGTAATCAAAATTTGAACAATGTTTTCAAAAGTTATAAGCGTTTTTGCAAAAAAACTTATATCTCAGGAACACTAGGTGGCGCTGTGTTCAAAATTTTCATGTCCCTTCAGGACATTTTGTTGATCATCCCTACCAAATTTTGTGCTAATATGTCAAATAATTTAAAAGATATTGCAATTTATGACAAAATTCTAAATGGCGGACACGTGGTACATCCAATCCTGGCAATATTGATATCCACAGAATCGACATGACACAAGGAATCCATAGATACCACATTTATGATTTTCTGACAAACTGTTCAAAAGTTATTGGCCAAAATAGCTATTTTTCATATCTCATGACCCATAGGTGGCGCTATTCCCAACTTTGGCATGGAACCTCAGAACATGCTTCCAATGAAGTGTACCAATTTTCGTTTCAATTGATCAAACTTTGGCCGAGATACAGCCTCGTAGCCAATTTTGGGTGGACCTCGTTAAGTTTGCGACACCATAACTCTTGAACAAAGATGAATAAAAAAAATCGGGAACAGTACTTTTATGTGGCTCAGTCCGAAGATCATTTGAGCACATGGTTGGAGAAAATTGGACAAAATTTGAAGGAGGAGTAGCGAAATAACTGAATACTGTACATTTCAAAATGGCCACTACTGTAATGGGCGGGGTCTTAATGTAAGGTATTGGTTGTGATCAGCATGATGAGTGGAATCAGGTGTACTAAGTTTCATGTCTCTAGATCAAAGGGTTCAAAAGTTATAACCATTTCAATGTTGAATTTTTGAACTGGTGGTGGCGCTATAGAGTTGGTCCTAGAGGGTCAAAAATTGGTCCAATTACTATTCATTAGCATCACTACAAGTGTGCCAAATTTCATCATTTTCCTATGTACGGTTCATAGGGCTGCCATAGACTTCCATTTGCGGAAGAAGAAGAAGAAGAATAATAATAATTAAAGCTGCAAGCAGCCTTACGGGGCCAAGCCTTCAATGGTTCCATGGGTTCAAAAAGTACTTAAAAATACTTTGCTTTCAAAACTTTAAAAGAAACTTTAATAACCAAAGTATTCTTACTTATTAACTTCTTACCTCACAGAAGAAATGAGTTCATCCAGCTGCCGAGGTTCAGTAGTTAAAAAGAGAATGAACTCAAAATAAAGACTTTGCATATAAATGAAACACACGTTGTATTTAATAGGAAGAAAGAATAGTACAATGCTTTTCAGTATGATAAAGGAATTGAAATGACACAACTTTATAAAGTTGTAAGACAAAGGACTTGAACCCACAATCTCTGGGTCATATGCCTGTCACTCATTGAGCCCCTGGGAAGACATGTGTTTCCATAGATGTAGAAGTTCCATAGTTCAAATGAGAATCAACTCAAAATTAAGATTTAGTATTTAAATGGACAGCATGTTATGTTTAATGAGTTTAGTTGATATTATTGTGATTCACTGTTAGGTGGTTGTCCTGCACCTTTAATAAATAAAGTTAGTCCAAGATGCAGTGTATAGATTAATAAAATATTATATTACAACATATTTTCATTTTTACAATTATTACTTAAGTTCTGTATTGATTACGAAGTTTTGTCATCATCTAAAGGTTCTAAATGGTTTAGATTTAGTGTATTTAACTGATTTTGTACTGATGTTCCTCATCTCTATTTATTAAGATTAACAGGTTCTGGTAGGAATCTTACAATTCTGGACTTTTGGTACTACTTAGGATATTGAACTGCACTAAAGGAGAGAATGTTTTGTTTTTACATGTGGGTCCTAAAGTCTGGAGCAGGTTTCCTGATAATGTTCACTATTCTGACAAACATTCCTAGTTTAATTGTAGATTAAACACATCTCTTTAAACAAGAATTCACGCAATGCATTTTATAATTTTGTAATTTTGTTATATTAGATCTAATACATATTTTTATGTTCTATTTTCAGTTTCTAAATTGTCATGGGCATATTAGATATTGTCATCTCCAATTTGGATCCAGCTTCGTATGAGGATTTCAGATGATGCTAACTTCTGTGAAGAGATGATGCCAACTCTGTTTTAAAGTTGACATGAAATCAAAATTGACCCTATTAACTTTGTTAGCACATATAATTTGTCTTGTGGTGAACAATTAATCTGTGGAAGTTAATACTCAGAAAAAATACAAGTACTCCACAGCGACTCTAGGGGTCACTGTTTGACAAATGGAAATTTTGCATAGTGTGCCTTTAATGTAATACAACATTATTAACCCTTGTGCATCCTTATGGACATTTTTGTCCTTTTCAGTTTTGTTTTTTTGATCACTTTGCCAGTGTTAATGCTAACTGCATAAAATTTGGCACAGGTGTGTGTTTTTATTGGAATTTTACTATTTCACCGCCATTTTCTTAAAAAAATATTTTTTGCACTAGCTACACAAAACACTCCCACTCAGCGCCTTTTGGACAAAAATGTCCCCATTGAAACCCATTAAAACTGCAATTTTTAATCCCAGGGCCATTTAACTATAAAATGATGCAATCTTTGTTAAGAGGCTTTCATTTTGTTGACAAGGCTTCAAAATTTAAATTTTTACTATTTTTTATCAGATGGTGCCATTTTTCCAGGTTTGGCCTATAAAACAAATATCGCTTTATTCCTGTTTTCTGCTTCGGCATATTATAGAGCCAATTGGATAAATTGTGGAACGATAATTGTGTGGGTGTGTTGGTATGGATGTCAGAGTTTGGTTTGTATGTGTGTAATAAAAAAAAATGTGTGTGTATATGTGTTTGTGTGCTTGTAATATTTGAGAGAGAAAAACTCAATTGCAAATCTAAAATCCAATCACTGTGTGACCAGTGGAGTTTTGCTGGCACCCAATGGGGAAAATGTGTTACTGCGCCCAAACAAACTCTTACCGAAAGCTCATCTTTTGAGATATCATCCTCAAATTTGGAACACAACTTGTTTAGATTTATGGCTTTGAATTTATATCAGTTTTAGAGTTCAACATGTTTCATAAAATATATATTTTATATAAAATAACGATAATAATGTTCATAAATAATTTTCATAAACTTAAACCTCTATACAAAATTTTTGGTTTGACTTTTTTCACTTGTTTAACTTCAGCAATAATCTGCCAAGGGTCCTCTTTAAAATGAGACCAAACTTAAGTCTTTGCACCCAAACCTAACATTTTTATGACAGTTTTTTGACATGGACATTTTTGTCCACTTTGTAGCTATGTGTAACTTTTTTTTTTTTGTTAATGTTAACTGCATGAATTTTGGCACAGGTGTGTATTTTTATTGTAATTTTACTATTTCACCCCCATTTCCTTTGAAAAATCTTTTTTGCACTTGGTCCACAAAATACTTCCCTCTCAGCGCCTTTTGGACAAAAATGTCCCCATTGAAACCCATTAAAACTGCAATTTTTTATCTCAGGGCCATTCAACTATAAAATGATGCAATCTTTGTTAAGAGGCTTTCATTATGTTGGCAAGGCTTAAAATTTTTAATTTTGACTATTTTTTTATCAGATGGTGCCATTTTTCCAGGTTTGGCCTCTAAAACAAATATCGCTTTATTCCTGTTTTCTGCTTCGGCATATTATAGAGCCAATTGGATAAATTATGCAACGATATTTGTGTGGGTGTGTTGGTATGGATGTCAGAGTGTGGTTAGTATGTGTGTTATAAAAAAATATGTGTGTGTGTGCATGTGTGTGTTTGTAACATTGAGAGAGAAAAACTCAACTGCAAATAACAAATCCAATCACTGTGTGACTAGTGGAGTTTTGCTGGCACCCAATGGGGAAAATCTGTTACTGCGCCCAAACAAACTCTTACCGAAAGCTCATCTTTTGAGATATCATCCTCAAATTTGGAACAAAATTTAGTTAGATTTATGGCTTTTATTTTCTTGCCGTTTTAGAGTTCAATTTGATTTATAAAATATATATTTTGTATAAAATAATTTTCATAAATAATTTTCATAAACTTATACCTATATAACTTTTTTTGGGATTTACTTATTATAATTTTTTTACTTCAGCAATAATCTGCCAAGGGTCTTCTTTAAAATGATACCAAACTTAAGTCTGTGCTCCCAAGCTTCCCATTTTTATGACAGTTTTTAAACATGGACATTTTTGTCCTCTGTGTACCTATGTGTAACTTTTTTTAATTGATGCACAAGGGTTAACTAAAGCTTAAAACAATTATTGAACCTGGTCTTTAAACTGTAGAAGTTTGTCAGTTTATAGGTTTACAGGTAAATTTACTTGTATAATGCCTGCTAGGAATGGAGAAATGAAGCCTCTTGAACTTAATTAAGCTTTACTCTGATTGTTTTGGGAAAATATTCAAAGCATCAGGAGCAGCAATAAACCTGGAGTGCAGCTCTGTGTATAATGATAGTGTATTGTTTGATGTGTAATGACATTTTGTTGCTTATTTGAGAATAAATAATTGTATACATTATGTAAATTGATTTAGGTTAGCTTTTAGTCTTTTTGGCAATATACCTAAACTAATTTAAATAGTCTGTTGTTCCAAATAATTTACTGTTACAATAGTAACTATTTGTAATTTAACATTCATGTAGTACTAATTAACTTTTATTTACAATTACAATTTATTTTTTAAAACAATTCTTAATGTTAAATAATACAAAAATGTTCATGTATTTTAATGTGATTTTATGGTTTACTATTATGATAAAATAACTTTTATTTATTGTCCACATGACGAGAAGGAAAAACTGATATTCAAGTCACTAAGTAAATCTAAAGTTTATGGGACTTAAAATAATTAAAAGATATGCATATGTACACATTCAAATGTTTAATGTCAGATCAGTTAATATTGTGGAGTTGGTCAAACCATTTCTTGTATGGAATTGAAAGTATTCTTTACTATATACTTTGCAATAAAATGTTGCCAGTGGTTGATCAATTGAATAGGCATTTGTGTTCTGTTTGAAGCTTTATGTATTTAACTTGAAATTTATAAAAGGCAGCACAATTTAAAAAACAGAGGTTTACTTAGACCACCACAAACATCTTATCATACCCTTCTGCTCTCCAGTTCACTACTTTACACACAATGCACAAACACATATATGAAGATGAGAATTAGCACATGGAAGCAAAAAAAAAAAAAAAAAGAGTATACGACCATGTATAGGAAGAAAACAACCAATTTATGTAACTGCTTACATTGCAATCAGAATACTTGAAAGTCAATGACTGCTCAATTGATCACAAACCTTTCAAGACTTCAGGTGAGAATAAACATAGAATGAACAAAAACACACATTTCTAATCCCAAAAGAAAGATTAGAACAATGCTTATCTGGATAGAAAAGGAATTGAACACACAATTTTAAAGTTGTCCAATATGGGGCTCAAACCCACTATCTCTGGGTCAGATACCTGTCACTCATCTAACTGCGCCACTGGTAAGTTGTTTATTAGCCAAGATGCAGAAGCCAGTTTGCCTTGTTTGGATACATGATTTAATTAAGTTGGCTTGTGAGAGCCAATTTACTGAATCCTATTTCTTCTTTTTCTTCTTAACAAAATAAAATTCTGACTCTAACTCATCCTAGAGCTTTAACTCTACATACTCCAAACTCGGCTCAGAGACTCAGACTGTTCTGACTGGAGTTACTATATCTTTTCTAACTGATTTGACTTTCAGTTTTCTTAAAAATTAATATTAAAAACCTTAAAAATCCCATAGACTTTCATTGCAGAATGTTCAAATTGAGCCAAGGCTACGGTGGCCCAGTAATGCACAAAAACTCAAATCTAAACTCCATGAAGCCCTAGACTCAATTAAACTACCATTCAATGTACTAATAAACTTATCTATCTCTCTTTTATTTCTTTCTTTCTAAAAAATCTTTCTTTCTAACTAATCTATCTATCTTTCTTTCTTCCTAACCAATCTATCTTTCTTTCTTTCTAACTAATCTTTCTCTCTTTCTTTCTAACTAATCTTTCTTTCTTTCTTGCTTTCTAACTAATCTTTCTCTCTTTCTTTCTAACTAATCTTTCTTTCTTTCTAACTAATCTACCATTCTTTCTTTGTAACTAATCTTTCTGACTAACTAATCTTTGTTCTTTCTTTCTAACTAATCTTTTTTTCTTTCTAACTAATCTACCTTTCTTTCTTTCTAACTAATCTTTCTGACTAACTAATCTTTGTTCTTTCTTTCTAACTAATCTTTTTTTCTTTCTAACTAATCTTTTTTCTTTCTAACTAATCTTTCTTTCCTTTTTTCTAACTAATCTTTCTTTCTAACAAATCTTTTTTCTTTCTAACTAATCTTTCTTTCTTTTTAACTAATCTTTCTTTCTAACTAATCTTTCTTTCTTTCTTTCTTTCTAACTAATCTTTCTTTCTAACAAATCTTTTTTCTTTCTAACTAATCTTTCTTTCTTTCTAATCTTTCTTTCTAACCAAACTTTCTTTCTAACTAATCTTTCTTTCTTTCTAACTAATCTATGTCTTTCTTTCTAACTAATCTTTCTTTCTAACCAAACTTTCTTTCTAACTAATCTTTCTTTCTTTCTTTTTTCAAACTAATCTTTCTTTCTTTCTAACTAATCTTTCTTTCTTCTTTCAAACTAATCTTTCTTTCTAACTAATCTTTCTTTCTTTATAACTAAACTTTCTTTCTTTCTAACTAATCTTTCTTTCTTTCTAACTAAACTTTCTTTATTTCTAACTAATCTTTATTTTTTTCTTTCTTTCTAACTAATCTTTCTTTCTTAAACTAATCTTTATTTTTTTCTAACTGATCTTTCTTCTTTCTTTCGAACTTTTCTTTCTTTCTTTCTTTCTAACTTTTCTTTCTTTTTTCTTTCTAAGTAATCTTTTTTTTTTTACTTTAAACTACTTTAAACTTTAAACTACTTCAACCTTCTTCAAACTTTCTGGTCCAAACTTTCACAAGCCAACTTAAAGGTTATCTCGGCAAACTTTTTAATCTATTTTTTTACTAGGAATCTTTTGAACATTGCACAATTCACATGTTTTAACGATTGCTACACATTGGATTTGATTAAACAATCTTCAAAGTTATAGCCTCTTGCTTTACTGAGCATTTGCTTTATACTCATACACTGTGGTTTGCTTAATTTTACAGAGACTTAAGTTGTTGAAGGTAGAACTGCAGCAATTGGCTCCAAATTACATAACATTACACAATCATCTAAAGTTGTATAATATGGGGCTCAAACCCACTATCTCTGTGTCTGAAGTCTGTCACTCATCTCATTGCGCCACTGGGAAGTTGTGTTTTTGCTAAGATTCAGAAGGCGGTTTGGCTTGTTTGGATACATGATTTATTAAGTTGGCTTGTGAGAGCCAACTTACTGAAATCCTACTTAAACTTCTTTTTCTTCTTAACAAAAAAAAATCTGACTCTAACTCCTCCTAGAGCTTTAACTCTACATACTCCAAACTCGGCTCAGACACTCAGACTGTTCTGACTCGAGTTGCTATATCTTTTCTAACTAATCTTTCTTTCTTTCTATCTAGCTGTCTTTCTAACTAATATTTCTTTCTTCTTTCTTTCTTCTTTCTAATCGTTCTTTATTTCTAACTAATCTTTATTTTTTCTTTCTTTCTAACTAATCTTTCTTTCTTCTTCAACTAATCTTTATTTTTTTCTAACTGATCTTTCTTTCTTTCGAACTTTTCTTTCTTTATTTCTTTCTTTCGAACTTTTCTTTCTTTTTTCTTTCTAACTAATCTTTTTTTTTTACTTTAAACTACTTTAAACTTCAAACTACTTCAACCTTCTTCAAACTTTCTGGTCCAAACTTTCACAAGCCAACTTAAAGGTTATCTCGGCCAACTTTTTAATCTATTTTTTTTACTAGGAATCTTTTGAACATTGCACAATTCACATGTTTTAACGATTGCTACACATGGGATTTGATTAAACAATCTTCAAAGTTATAGCCTCTTGCTTTACTCAGCATTTGCTTTATACTCATACACTGTGGTTTGCTTAATTTTACAGAGACTTAAGTTGTTGAAGGTAGAACTGCAGCAATTGGCTCCAAATTACACAATCATCTAAAGTTGTATAACATGGGGCTCGAACCCACTATCTCTGTGTCAGAAGCCTGTCACTCATCTCATTGCGCCACTGTGAAGTTGTGTTTTTTCTAAGATGCAGAAGGTCCATAGTTCAAGTGCATAAACCAACAAATATAATGACATAAAGCAATCAAATTTTTAACTATGATTTCAAAAGTTATAAGCGTTTTGGCAAAAAAAAACGTATATCTCTGGAACACTAGGTGGCGCTCTGTTCAAACTTCTCATGTACCTTCAGGACATGGTGTTGATGATCCATACTAAATTTTGGTATCTGTAAAAATCGGTATCTGCGGATTCAACATGACACAAGGAATGCATTGATACCACATTTATGATTTTCTGACAAACTGTTCAAAAGTTATTGGCCAAATAGCCATTTTTACCAGATCTCATGACCTGTAGGTGGCGCTGTTCCCAACTTTGGCATGGACACTCAGATCATGGTTTCGATGAAGCGTACCAATTTTCGTTTCGATTGATTAAACTTTGGCTGAGATACAGCCTCTGAACCAATTTTGGGTCAACCTCGTTAAGTTTGCAACATCATGACTTTTTTTTTAACCAGTATGGCATGAAATTCTGTTCAGTCATTTCTGTGCAGCTCAGTCCAAAGATCATTTGAGCAAATGTTTGGACAAAATAGGACAAAATTTGAAGGAGGAGTAGCAAAAAAACTGTTTATCATTTGCTCCAATATGGCGGAAAGTCACATTGTTGGAAAATGACAAATGAGATATTGTCTGAATCGGCATAAACCAAGGAACATAATGACATAAAGTAATCAAAATTTGAACAATGTTTTCAAAAGTTATAAGCGTTTTTGCAAAAAAACTTATATCTCAGGAACACTAGGTGGCGCTGTGTTCAAAATTTTCATGTCCCTTCAGGACATTTTGTCGATCATCCCTACCAAATTTTGTGCTAATATGTCAAATAATTTAAAAGATATTGCAATTTATGACAAAATTCTAAATGGCGGACACGTGGTACATCCAATCCTGGCAATATTGATATCCACAGAATCGACATGACACAAGGAATCCATAGATACCACATTTATGATTTTCTGACAAACTGTTCAAAAGTTATTGGCCAAAATAGCTATTTTTCATATCTCATGACCCATAGGTGGCGCTATTCCCAACTTTGGCATGGAACCTCAGAACATGCTTCCAATGAAGTGTACCAATTTTCGTTTCAATTGATCAAACTTTGGCCGAGATACAGCCTCGTAGCCAATTTTGGGTGGACCTCGTTAAGTTTGCGACACCATAACTCTTGAACAAAGATGAATAAAAAAAATCGGGAACAGTACTTTTATGTGGCTCAGTCCGAAGATCATTTGAGCACATGGTTGGAGAAAATTGGACAAAATTTGAAGGAGGAGTAGCGAAATAACTGAATACTGTACATTTCAAAATGGCCACTACTGTAATGGGCGGGGTCTTAATGTAAGGTATTGGTTGTGATCAGCATGATGAGTGGAATCAGGTGTACTAAGTTTCATGTCTCTAGATCAAAGGGTTCAAAAGTTATAACCATTTCAATGTTGAATTTTTGAACTGGTTGTGGCGCTATAGAGTTGGTCCTAGAGGGTCAAAAATTGGTCCAATTACTATTCATTAGCATCACTACAAGTGTGCCAAATTTCATCATTTTCCTATGTACGGTTCATAGGGCTGCCATAGACTTCCATTTGCGGAAGAAGAAGAAGAAGAAGAATAATAATAATAATAATAAGAAAACTAACAGATACAATAGGTGCCTTGCCCCTTCGGGGCTTGGCCCCTAATAAGAAAACTAACAGATACAATAGGTGCCTTGCCCCTTCGGGGCTTGGCCCCTAATAAGAAAACTAACAGATACAATAGGTGCCTTGCCCCTTCGGGGCTTGGCCCCTAATAATAAAGCTGCAAGCAGCCTTACGGGGCCAAGCCTTCAATGGTTCCATGGGTTCAAAAAGTACTTAAAAATACTTTGCTTTCAAAACTTTAAAAGAAACTTTAATAACCAAAGTATTCTTACTTATTAACTTCTTACCTCACAGAAGAAATGAGTTCATCCAGCTGCCGAGATTCAGTAGTTAAAAAGAGAATGAACTCAAAATAAAGACTTTGCATATAAATGAAACACACGTTATATTTAATAGGAAGAAAGAATAGTACAATGCTTTTCAGTATGATAAAGGAATTGAAATGACACAACTTTATAAAGTTGTAAGACAAAGGACTTGAACCCACAATCTCTGGGTCATATGCCTGTCACTCATTGAGCCCCTGGGAAGACATGTGTTTCCATAGATGTAGAAGTTCCATAGTTCAAATGAGAATCAACTCAAAATTAAGATTTAGTATTTAAATGGACAGCATGTTACGTTTAATGAGTTTAGTTGATATTATTGTGATTCACTGTTAGGTGGTTGTCCTGCACCTTTAATAAATAAAGTTAGTCCAAGATGCAGTGTATAGATTAATAAAATATTATATTACAACATATTTTCATTTTTACAATTATTACTTAAGTTCTGTATTGATTACGAAGTTTTGTCATCATCTAAAGGTTCTAAATGGTTTAGATTTAGTGTATTTAACTGATTTTGTACTGATGTTCCTCATCTCTATTTATTAAGATTAACAGGTTCTGGTAGGAATCTTACAATTCTGGACTTTTGGTACTACTTAGGATATTGAACTGCACTAAAGGAGAGAATGTTTTGTTTTTACATGTGGGTCCTAAAGTCTGGAGCAGGTTTCCTGATAATGTTCACTATTCTGACAAACATTCCTAGTTTAATTGTAGATTAAACACATCTCTTTAAACAAGAATTCACGCAATGCATTTTATAATTTTGTAATTTTGTTATATTAGATCTAATACATATTTTTATGTTCTATTTTCAGTTTCTAAATTGTCATGGGCATATTAGATATTGTCATCTCCAATTTGGATCCAGCTTCGTATGAGGATTTCAGATGATGCTAACTTCTGTGAAGAGATGATGCCAACTCTGTTTTAAAGTTGACATGAAATCAAAATTGACCCTATTAACTTTGTTAGCACATATAATTTGTCTTGTGGTGAACAATTAATCTGTGGAAGTTAATACTCAGAAAAAATACAAGTACTCCACAGCGACTCTAGGGGTCACTGTTTGACAAATGGAAATTTTGCATAGTGTGCCTTTAATGTAATACAACATTATTAACTAAAGCTTAAAACAATTATTGAACCTGGTCTTTAAACTGTAGAAGTTTGTCAGTTTATAGGTTTACAGGTAAATTTACTTGTATAATGCCTGCTAGGAATGGAGAAATGAAGCCTCTTGAACTTAATTAAGCTTTACTCTGATTGTT
The DNA here is from genome assembly GCA_026230005.1 of Gila orcuttii. NCBI lineage: Eukaryota > Metazoa > Chordata > Actinopteri > Cypriniformes > Leuciscidae > Gila > Gila orcuttii. Next base: position 27,652,122 of record JAPDVR010000005.1, on the reverse strand, counting down.
TTGGGAAAATATTCAAAGCATCAGGAGCAGCAATAAACCTGGAGTGCAGCTCTGTGTATAATGATAGTGTATTGTTTGATGTGTAATGACATTTTGTTGCTTATTTGAGAATAAATAATTGTATACATTATGTAAATTGATTTAGGTTAGCTTTTAGTCTTTTTGGCAATATACCTAAACTAATTTAAATAGTCTGTTGTTCCAAATAATTTACTGTTACAATAGTAACTATTTGTAATTTAACATTCATGTAGTACTAATTAACTTTTATTTACAATTACAATTTATTTTTTAAAACAATTCTTAATGTTAAATAATACAAAAATGTTCATGTATTTTAATGTGATTTTATGGTTTACTATTATGATAAAATAACTTTTATTTATTGTCCACATGACGAGAAGGAAAAACTGATATTCAAGTCACTAAGTAAATCTAAAGTTTATGGGACTTAAAATAATTAAAAGATATGCATATGTACACATTCAAATGTTTAATGTCAGATCAGTTAATATTGTGGAGTTGGTCAAACCATTTCTTGTATGGAATTGAAAGTATTCTTTACTATATACTTTGCAATAAAATGTTGCCAGTGGTTGATCAATTGAATAGGCATTTGTGTTCTGTTTGAAGCTTTATGTATTTAACTTGAAATGTATAAAAGGCAGCACAATTTAAAAAACAGAGGTTTACTTAGACCACCACAAACATCTTATCATACCCTTCTGCTCTCCAGTTCACTACTTTACACACAATGCACAAACACATATATGAAGATGAGAATTAGCACATGGAAGCAAAAAAAAAAAAAAAAAAAAAAAAAGAGTATACGACCATGTATAGGAAGAAAACAACCAATTTATGTAACTGCTTACATTGCAATCAGAATACTTGAAAGTCAATGACTGCTCAATTGATCACAAACCTTTCAAGACTTCAGGTGAGAATAAACATAGAATGAACAAAAACACACATTTCTAATCCCAAAAGAAAGATTAGAACAATGCTTATCTGGATAGAAAAGGAATTGAACACACAATTTTAAAGTTGTCCAATATGGGGCTCAAACCCACTATCTCTGGGTCAGATACCTGTCACTCATCTAACTGCGCCACTGGTAAGTTGTTTATTAGCCAAGATGCAGAAGGCAGTTTGGCTTGTTTGGATACATGATTTATTAAGTTGGCTTGTGAGAGCCAATTTACTGAATCCTATTTCTTCTTTTTCTTCTTAACAAAATAAAATTCTGACTCTAACTCATCCTAGAGCTTTAACTCTACATACTCCAAACTCGGCTCAGAGACTCAGACTGTTCTGACTGGAGTTACTATATCTTTTCTAACTGATTTGACTTTCAGTTTTCTTAAAAATTAATATTAAAAACCTTAAAAATCCCATAGACTTTCATTGCAGAATGTTCAAATTGAGCCAAGGCTACGGTGGCCCAGTAATGCACAAAAACTCAAATCTAAACTCCATGAAGCCCTAGACTCAATTAAACTACCATTCAATGTACTAATAAACTTATCTATCTCTCTTTTATTTCTTTCTTTCTAAAAAATCTTTCTTTCTAACTAATCTATCTATCTTTCTTTCTTCCTAACCAATCTATCTTTCTTTCTTTCTTTCTAACTAATCTTTCTCTCTTTCTTTCTAACTAATCTTTCTTTCTTTCTTGCTTTCTAACTAATCTTTCTCTCTTTCTTTCTAACTAATCTTTCTTTCTTTCTAACTAATCTACCATTCTTTCTTTGTAACTAATCTTTCTGACTAACTAATCTTTGTTCTTTCTTTCTAACTAATCTTTTTTTCTTTCTAACTAATCTACCTTTCTTTCTTTCTAACTAATCTTTCTGACTAACTAATCTTTGTTCTTTCTTTCTAACTAATCTTTTTTCTTTCTAACTAATCTTTTTTCTTTCTAACTAATCTTTCTTTCCTTTTTTCTAACTAATCTTTCTTTCTAACAAATCTTTTTTCTTTCTAACTAATCTTTCTTTCTTTTTAACTAATCTTTCTTTCTAACTAATCTTTCTTTCTTTCTTTCTTTCTAACTAATCTTTCTTTCTAACAAATCTTTTTTCTTTCTAACTAATCTTTCTTTCTTTCTAATCTTTCTTTCTAACCAAACTTTCTTTCTAACTAATCTTTCTTTCTTTCTAACTAATCTATGTCTTTCTTTCTAACTAATCTTTCTTTCTTTCTTTTTTCAAACTAATCTTTCTTTCTTTCTTTTTTCAAACTAATCTTTCTTTCTTTCTAACTAATCTTTCTTTCTTCTTTCAAACTAATCTTTCTTTCTAACTAATCTTTCTTTCTTTATAACTAAACTTTCTTTCTTTCTAACTAATCTTTCTTTCTTTCTAACTAAACTTTCTTTATTTCTAACTAATCTTTATTTTTTTCTTTCTTTCTAACTAATCTTTCTTTCTTAAACTAATCTTTATTTTTTTCTAACTGATCTTTCTTCTTTCTTTCGAACTTTTCTTTCTTTCTTTCTTTCTAACTTTTCTTTCTTTTTTCTTTCTAAGTAATCTTTTTTTTTTACTTTAAACTACTTTAAACTTTAAACTACTTCAACCTTCTTCAAACTTTCTGGTCCAAACTTTCACAAGCCAACTTAAAGGTTATCTCGGCAAACTTTTTAATCTATTTTTTTACTAGGAATCTTTTGAACATTGCACAATTCACATGTTTTAACGATTGCTACACATTGGATTTGATTAAACAATCTTCAAAGTTATAGCCTCTTGCTTTACTGAGCATTTGCTTTATACTCATACACTGTGGTTTGCTTAATTTTACAGAGACTTAAGTTGTTGAAGGTAGAACTGCAGCAATTGGCTCCAAATTACATAACATTACACAATCATCTAAAGTTGTATAATATGGGGCTCAAACCCACTAACTCTGTGTCTGAAGTCTGTCACTCATCTCATTGCGCCACTGGGAAGTTGTGTTTTTGCTAAGATTCAGAAGGCGGTTTGGCTTGTTTGGATACATGATTTATTAAGTTGGCTTGTGAGAGCCAACTTACTGAAATCCTACTTAAACTTCTTTTTCTTCTTAACAAAAAAAAATCTGACTCTAACTCCTCCTAGAGCTTTAACTCTACATACTCCAAACTCGGCTCAGACACTCAGACTGTTCTGACTCGAGTTGCTATATCTTTTCTAACTAATCTTTCTTTCTTTCTATCTAGCTGTCTTTCTAACTAATATTTCTTTCTTCTTTCTTTCTTCTTTCTAATCGTTCTTTATTTCTAACTAATCTTTATTTTTTCTTTCTTTCTAACTAATCTGTCTTTCTTCTTCAACTAATCTTTATTTTTTTCTAACTGATCTTTCTTTCTTTCGAACTTTTCTTTCTTTCTTTCTTTCTTTCTAACTTTTCTTTCTTTTTTCTTTCTAACTAATCTTTTTTTTTACTTTAAACTATTTAAAACTTCAAACTACTTTAAACTTCAAACTACTTCAACCTTCTTCAAACTTTCTGGTCCAAACTTTCACAAGCCAACTTAAAGGTTATCTCGGCCAACTTTTTAATCTATTTTTTTTACTAGGAATCTTTTGAACATTGCACAATTCACATGTTTTAACAATTGCTACACATGGGATTTGATTAAACAATCTTCAAAGTTATAGCCTCTTGCTTTACTCAGCATTTGCTTTATACTCATACACTGTGGTTTGCTTAATTTTACAGAGACTTAAGTTGTTGAAGGTAGAACTGCAGCAATTGGCTCCAAATTACACAATCATCTAAAGTTGTATAACATGGGGCTCGAACCCACTATCTCTGTGTCAGAAGCCTGTCACTCATCTCATTGCGCCACTGTGAATTTGTGTTTTTGCTAAGATGCAGAAGGTCCATAGTTCAAGTGCATAAACCAACAAATATAATGACATAAAGCAATCAAATTTTTAACTATGATTTCAAAAGTTATAAGCGTTTTGGCAAAAAAAAACGTATATCTCTGGAACACTAGGTGGCGCTCTGTTCAAACTTCTCATGTACCTTCAGGACATGGTGTTGATGATCCATACTAAATTTTGGTATCTGTAAAAATCGGTATCTGCGGATTCAACATGACACAAGGAATGCATTGATACCACATTTATGATTTTCTGACAAACTGTTCAAAAGTTATTGGCCAAATGGCCATTTTTACCAGATCTCATGACCTGTAGGTGGCGCTGTTCCCAACTTTGGCATGGACACTCAGATCATGGTTTCGATGAAGCGTACCAATTTTCGTTTCGATTGATTAAACTTTGGCTGAGATACAGCCTCTGAACCAATTTTGGGTCAACCTCGTTAAGTTTGCAACATCATGACTTTTTTTTTAACCAGTATGGCATGAAATTCTGTTCAGTCATTTCTGTGCAGCTCAGTCCAAAGATCATTTGAGCAAATGTTTGGACAAAATAGGACAAAATTTGAAGGAGGAGTAGCAAAAAAACTGTTTATCATTTGCTCCAATATGGCGGAAAGTCACATTGTTGGAAAATGACAAATGAGATATTGTCTGAATCGGCATAAACCAAGGAACATAATGACATAAAGTAATCAAAATTTGAACAATGTTTTCAAAAGTTATAAGCGTTTTTGCAAAAAAACTTATATCTCAGGAACACTAGGTGGCGCTGTGTTCAAAATTTTCATGTCCCTTCAGGACATTTTGTCGATCATCCCTACCAAATTTTGTGCTAATATGTCAAATAATTTAAAAGATATTGCAATTTATGACAAAATTCTAAATGGCGGACACGTGGTACATCCAATCCTGGCAATATTGATATCCACAGAATCGACATGACACAAGGAATCCATAGATACCACATTTATGATTTTCTGACAAACTGTTCAAAAGTTATTGGCCAAAATAGCTATTTTTCATATCTCATGACCCATAGGTGGCGCTATTCCCAACTTTGGCATGGAACCTCAGAACATGCTTCCAATGAAGTGTACCAATTTTCGTTTCAATTGATCAAACTTTGGCCGAGATACAGCCTCGTAGCCAATTTTGGGTGGACCTCGTTAAGTTTGCGACACCATAACTCTTGAACAAAGATGAATAAAAAAAATCGGGAACAGTACTTTTATGTGGCTCAGTCCGAAGATCATTTGAGCACATGGTTGGAGAAAATTGGACAAAATTTGAAGGAGGAGTAGCGAAATAACTGAATACTGTACATTTCAAAATGGCCACTACTGTAATGGGCGGGGTCTTAATGTAAGGTATTGGTTGTGATCAGCATGATGAGTGGAATCAGGTGTACTAAGTTTCATGTCTCTAGATCAAAGGGTTCAAAAGTTATAACCATTTCAATGTTGAATTTTTGAACTGGTGGTGGCGCTATAGAGTTGGTCCTAGAGGGTCAAAAATTGGTCCAATTACTATTCATTAGCATCACTACAAGTGTGCCAAATTTCATCATTTTCCTATGTACGGTTCATAGGGCTGCCATAGACTTCCATTTGCGGAAGAAGAAGAAGAAGAAGAATAATAATTAAAGCTGCAAGCAGCCTTACGGGGCCAAGCCTTCAATGGTTCCATGGGTTCAAAAAGTACTTAAAAATACTTTGCTTTCAAAACTTTAAAAGAAACTTTAATAACCAAAGTATTCTTACTTATTAACTTCTTACCTCACAGAAGAAATGAGATCATCCAGCTGCCGAGGTTCAGTAGTAAAAAAGAGAATGAACTAAAAATAAAGACTTTGCATATAAATGAAACACACGTTGTATTTAATAGGAAGAAAGAATAGTACAATGCTTTTCAGTATGAAAAAGAAATTGAAATGACACAACTTTATAAAGTTGTAAGACAAAGGACTTGAACCCACAATCTCTGGGTCATATGCCTGTCACTCATTGAGCCCCTGGGAAGTCATGTGTTTCCATAGATGTAGAAGTTCCATAGTTCAAATGAGAATGAACTCAAAATGAAGATTTAGTATTTAAATGGACAGCATGTTACGTTTAATGAGTTTAGTTGATATTATTGTGATTCACTGTTAGGTGGTTGTCCTGCACCTTTAACAAATAAAGTTAGTCCAAGATGCAGTATATAGGTCAATAAAATATTATTTTACAACATTAAGATTAACAGGTTCTTGTAAGAATCTTACAATTCTGGACTTTTGGTACTACTTAGGATATTGAACTGCACTAAAGGAGAGAATGTTTTGTTTTTGCATGTGGGTCCTAAAGTCTGGAGCAGGTTTCCTGATAATATTCACTATTCTGTCAAACATTCCTAGTTTAATTGTAGATTAAACACTTCTCTTTAAACAAGAATTCACGCAATGCATTTTATAATCTTGTAATTTTGTTATATTAGATCTAATACATATTTTTATGTTCTATTTTCAGTTTCTAAATTGTCATGGGCATATTAGATATTAGGTCATTAAGTTAATATTCAGAAAAAATACAAGTACTCCACAGCGATTCTAGGGGTCACTGTTTGACAAATGGAAATTTTGCATGGTGTGTCTTTGATGTAATACAACACTATTAACTAAAGCTTAAAACAATTATTGAACCTGGTCTTTAAACTGTAGAAGTTTGTCAGTTTATAAATCCATTAACACCATATACCTAGCCTCCCTTTGTTCTACTAATGGTCACAATTGTGACCTGACGAATAATCAAGTTTTTTGTATGGATTTTGATATATATTTTTGACGTAATTGTTAAAGATTGTTTAATATCCTTATGTATTCATACATGTTATCTCAGGGAAAAGAAATTGGAATTACATGGGTTAACTGCCATATGCAACTGTAATCTATATTTTTGCTACAAGTACATTACTTTGACAGTCACCTTTGATAATGTCTTGTACAATTAAGTTGTTTTTTTTTTTATGCTGCCTAGAAACAATATTGTGAGAGGTGATAAAAATGTGAATTAAAAATAACTATTATTTTTAGTTTAAATACCATTTAGCACATTGGATAAAGTAAGCAAATTAGAGGGGGCCTTTGAAGTGATTTTAAAGCACCATTGTTGCATATTTAAATCTTTACAGAAAAGAATACCAACCGTTTCTTTAGTTATTCACAATGACACTTATGGTTACACTACTTGCTTTTCCCAGTATGGTTTGTGAAACTAAACTTAGTGCCTAGTTAAGAATGGCTAGAAGAATGCATGCAACTTTCCAAATGTAAGATAAGCCCATGCAATAAAGGTCACATATTCCAAGAATTGACACACATTTGTTTTAATAAAATAAAAAAATACATTAAACAACATTTAACAAAGCTTTGCCATAAAAATGAAATAAAAATCAAATCAGTAGCATTTCAGAACATAATGGACAAAATTAACCTAATTTCAATAGAAAACATGACTTAAATCAATATTTGCCATTCATTAAAAAAAACAACAACAAAAAAACACCAATACCATCATTTCAATATATATACACACACACACAACCATCTTAGTTGTGCATTTCAATACAAAGTCATTTTTGTATTATTTTTACAGCACTCTTCTTAGTCAAAGGTTTTTTAGCTGGTGTAATAGGAGGCGTTGTTGGCTCAGATGGTCTTTTAACTGGAGACTTGGGTTCTGGAGTGCTTTGTGTCTCTGTGACAGAGGACAGGGTTGATTTCATCGATATTAACTTCAAATAAATCCTCATCACTGGGATGAGCGGATGAAGCGTTTTCAATATTGGTGACTTCCAAACAGTTATTATATGTTAAAGTCAGTTCATCGGAGGATAGAAAGAGTTCTTCTATATCTTGTGAATCACAAGTTGACAGTTCAAGTTCTGGTGCTATGAATTTTGACAAAGTTGAGTTCGAAACCGTAAGAGAAGTTATTTGACTGTCTTGATTTATCTCAATTATTCCATTGCATTTTGTTATATAGCTTTTTGTGTTCCGTAGAATTTTGCAAGTCGGGCAATGGTGAAATTGCTGTTTGATGTTGAATTGTTCTTGTGATTTGTGGCATTTTGGACATTGTTTTTTAATGTTTATTTGCACCCCTATTGGCTTTTGTTTCACCACTGTATTAGGTAGAGAGGGTTCTTTACTGATTTTAGGGCCTTGACCAGGTGGGAAAACTTGGTCCTGTGCAATAGGTTCCATGGTTGTTTTCAGGGTTGTTGTGAGGCTCTTAAGGCTGTTGTACAGTCTAGTTTTAAGATTGGTAAAGGTGTAGGAGTTACCTAGTTGCAGTTTTGAAACTTGGTTTTCCCAAAGAGTAAGTTGAATTTCTCCAGATGGATCTTGCAAGGAACATTCTTGGATCTCACAGTCTGTACCCCAGGCCTTTACAGTAGTTGCGTTGTTTAGCTTGCATACTGTTGCAGATATTTTAGTGATCTGAAAATTTAAAGAAAATCGTACATGTACAATCAAAAATATACATCAATAAACATGATTACAAGGGAAATGTATACAACTGCTGTTGTGGTCATAAGAAGAAGAAATAGCCAAACTTTTCCACACATTAACCAATTTGAAACGCATTAATCATGTTTGTAAAGCATCTAGCAAAGATAACTGAGAAGCAGAGTAATCTTTGCCTGTGCATCTGAAAAATCTTTCACATTTTAGCATTTTTTTGAACGTCAGGCTACTTTAAAATGTTTTTCTCCCCATAAAAACGATTTTGCACAATCTACAGAGGGCTAATATATGTGATTGTACTACTCTCCAGAGCATTACTACAACAAGTAAACAACCCTGTAGGCTATTTACACAGTGAGAAGGTTGAAAAAAAACAGCTTACCAATTGTCGTGATCCCAGAGTTTTTGCTTCTTCTACAGTGAGTTTTTCTATCTCTTTTGGTGGTTTGTGGGGAAATGTAGATGTTGCGACTTCCACAGCAGTACTCCGATCACACTGAATGAAATATTCAGAATTATTGAGGCCTAAAGAATGAAAAAAGTGAGAATTGATATGGGCTTGTTTGTACAATGAATTTGAAAGGAATACGATTACTGAAAGTTTATCAGATAGAAAACAGGATTAAATAGCTAGACTACCACTTACTTGGCTTTTTTGTTATGTTTGACAGTTTAACCGCTGTCCGATTTAATGCTAATGTTGTCCAAGTTTGATGTTTTTCGTGCGCAAAGATGACAGCTTGGTGATATTCACTGCGACCTGTTTGCAAAGTTGCATTAAAAAACTTTGAGTTTGTTCTAGACAGTTGCACTCTGGAAACTGCATGAATGTAAACATAAATGCAGTTGTCAGATTCACTGGTCTCTGGTCTATTTAAATATTTGTTCATTTTTGCTGTTGCATGAAAAAAGAGGTTTGCAAGTGGTGTGATTTATAGTAGATTAGGCCTACTAGAACAGAAATTTACAATGCTTGGTATGCAATTAACAAACGATTCAATTAGGGTGATTGCAGGAATTAGTAATACATTCATCAAATTGCTGAGTTAATCATTTTAGAATTGGGAAGCTTAGTTTAGTGGAGGCAAGAAATGGATCTGAAAGTCTGCTGGAAATAATTGAAAGGTAAATTTACTTGTATAATGCCTTTTAGGGATGGAGAAATGAAGCCTCTTGAACTTAATTAAGCTTTACTCTGATTGTTTTGGGAAAATATTCAAAGCATCAGGAGCAGCAATAAACCTGGAGTGCAGCTCTGTGTATAATGATAGTGTATTGTTTGATGTGTAATGATATTTTGTTGCTTATTTGAGAATAAATAATTGTATACATTATGTAAATTCTTTAGGTTAGCTTTTACTAGTCTTTTTGGCAATATACCTCAACTAATTGATGTTGATCCAAATAATGTACTGTTAGAATAGTAACTATTTGTAATTTAACATTCATGTAGTAACTAATTAACTTCTATTTACAATTACAATTTATTTTTTAAAACAATTCTTAATGTTAGATAATACAAAAATGTTCATGTATTTTAATGTGATTTTATGGTTTACTATTATGATAAAATAACTTTTATTTATTGTCCACATGACGAGAAGGAAAAACTGATATTCAAGTCACTAAGTAAATCTAAAGTTTATGGGACTTAAAATAATTAAAAGATATGCATATGTACACATTCAAATGTTTAATGTCAGATCAGTTAATATTGTGGAGTTGGTCAAACCATTTCTTGTATGGAATTGAAAGTATTCTTTACTATATACTTTGCAATAAAATGTTGCCAGTGGTTGATCAATTGAATAGGCATTTGTGTTCTGTTTGAAGCTTTATGTATTTAACTTGAAATGTATAAAAGGCAGCACAATTTAAAAAACAGAGGTTTACTTAGACCACCACAAACATCTTATCATACCCTTCTGCTCTCCAGTTCACTACTTTACACACAATGCACAAACACATATATGAAGATGAGAATTAGCACATGGAAGCAAAAAAAAAAAAAAAAAAAAAAAGAGTATACGACCATGTATAGGAAGAAAACAACCAATTTATGTAACTGCTTACATTGCAATCAGAATACTTGAAAGTCAATGACTGCTCAATTGATCACAAACCTTTCAAGACTTCAGGTGAGAATAAACATAGAATGAACAAAAACACACATTTCTAATCCCAAAAGAAAGATTAGAACAATGCTTATCTGGATAGAAAAGGAATTGAACACACAATTTTAAAGTTGTCCAATATGGGGCTCAAACCCACTATCTCTGGGTCAGATACCTGTCACTCATCTAACTGCGCCACTGGTAAGTTGTTTATTAGCCAAGATGCAGAAGGCAGTTTGGCTTGTTTGGATACATGATTTATTAAGTTGGCTTGTGAGAGCCAATTTACTGAATCCTATTTCTTCTTTTTCTTCTTAACAAAATAAAATTCTGACTCTAACTCATCCTAGAGCTTTAACTCTACATACTCCAAACTCGGCTCAGAGACTCAGACTGTTCTGACTGGAGTTACTATATCTTTTCTAACTGATTTGACTTTCAGTTTTCTTAAAAATTAATATTAAAAACCTTAAAAATCCCATAGACTTTCATTGCAGAATGTTCAAATTGAGCCAAGGCTACGGTGGCCCAGTAATGCACAAAAACTCAAATCTAAACTCCATGAAGCCCTAGACTCAATTAAACTACCATTCAATGTACTAATAAACTTATCTATCTCTCTTTTATTTCTTTCTTTCTAAAAAATCTTTCTTTCTAACTAATCTATCTATCTTTCTTTCTTCCTAACCAATCTATCTTTCTTTCTTTCTAACTAATCTTTCTCTCTTTCTTTCTAACTAATCTTTCTTTCTTTCTTGCTTTCTAACTAATCTTTCTCTCTTTCTTTCTAACTAATCTTTCTTTCTTTCTAACTAATCTACCATTCTTTCTTTGTAACTAATCTTTCTGACTAACTAATCTTTGTTCTTTCTTTCTAACTAATCTTTTTTTCTTTCTAACTAATCTACCTTTCTTTCTTTCTAACTAATCTTTCTGACTAACTAATCTTTGTTCTTTCTTTCTAACTAATCTTTTTTTCTTTCTAACTAATCTTTTTTCTTTCTAACTAATCTTTCTTTCCTTTTTTCTAACTAATCTTTCTTTCTAACAAATCTTTTTTCTTTCTAACTAATCTTTCTTTCTTTTTAACTAATCTTTCTTTCTAACTAATCTTTCTTTCTTTCTTTCTTTCTTTCTAACTAATCTTTCTTTCTAACAAATCTTTTTCTTTCTAACTAATCTTTCTTTCTTTCTAATCTTTCTTTCTAACCAAACTTTCTTTCTAACTAATCTTTCTTTCTTTCTAACTAATCTATGTCTTTCTTTCTAACTAATCTTTCTTTCTTTCTTTTTTCAAACTAATCTTTCTTTCTTTCTTTTTTCAAACTAATCTTTCTTTCTTTCTAACTAATCTTTCTTTCTTCTTTCAAACTAATCTTTCTTTCTAACTAATCTTTCTTTCTTTATAACTAAACTTTCTTTCTTTCTAACTAATCTTTCTTTCTTTCTAACTAAACTTTCTTTATTTCTAACTAATCTTTATTTTTTTCTTTCTTTCTAACTAATCTTTCTTTCTTAAACTAATCTTTATTTTTTTCTAACTGATCTTTCTTCTTTCTTTCGAACTTTTCTTTCTTTCTTTCTTTCTAACTTTTCTTTCTTTTTTCTTTCTAAGTAATCTTTTTTTTTTACTTTAAACTACTTTAAACTTTAAACTACTTCAACCTTCTTCAAACTTTCTGGTCCAAACTTTCACAAGCCAACTTAAAGGTTATCTCGGCAAACTTTTTAATCTATTTTTTTACTAGGAATCTTTTGAACATTGCACAATTCACATGTTTTAACGATTGCTACACATTGGATTTGATTAAACAATCTTCAAAGTTATAGCCTCTTGCTTTACTGAGCATTTGCTTTATACTCATACACTGTGGTTTGCTTAATTTTACAGAGACTTAAGTTGTTGAAGGTAGAACTGCAGCAATTGGCTCCAAATTACATAACATTACACAATCATCTAAAGTTGTATAATATGGGGCTCAAACCCACTAACTCTGTGTCTGAAGTCTGTCACTCATCTCATTGCGCCACTGGGAAGTTGTGTTTTTGCTAAGATTCAGAAGGCGGTTTGGCTTGTTTGGATACATGATTTATTAAGTTGGCTTGTGAGAGCCAACTTACTGAAATCCTACTTAAACTTCTTTTTCTTCTTAACAAAAAAAAATCTGACTCTAACTCCTCCTAGAGCTTTAACTCTACATACTCCAAACTCGGCTCAGACACTCAGACTGTTCTGACTCGAGTTGCTATATCTTTTCTAACTAATCTTTCTTTCTTTCTATCTAGCTGTCTTTCTAACTAATATTTCTTTCTTCTTTCTTTCTTCTTTCTAATCGTTCTTTATTTCTAACTAATCTTTATTTTTTCTTTCTTTCTAACTAATCTGTCTTTCTTCTTCAACTAATCTTTATTTTTTTCTAACTGATCTTTCTTTCTTTCGAACTTTTCTTTCTTTCTTTCTTTCTTTCTAACTTTTCTTTCTTTTTTCTTTCTAACTAATCTTTTTTTTTACTTTAAACTATTTAAAACTTCAAACTACTTTAAACTTCAAACTACTTCAACCTTCTTCAAACTTTCTGGTCCAAACTTTCACAAGCCAACTTAAAGGTTATCTCGGCCAACTTTTTAATCTATTTTTTTTACTAGGAATCTTTTGAACATTGCACAATTCACATGTTTTAACGATTGCTACACATGGGATTTGATTAAACAATCTTCAAAGTTATAGCCTCTTGCTTTACTCAGCATTTGCTTTATACTCATACACTGTGGTTTGCTTAATTTTACAGAGACTTAAGTTGTTGAAGGTAGAACTGCAGCAATTGGCTCCAAATTACACAATCATCTAAAGTTGTATAACATGGGGCTCGAACCCACTATCTCTGTGTCAGAAGCCTGTCACTCATCTCATTGCGCCACTGTGAAGTTGTGTTTTTGCTAAGATGCAGAAGGTCCATAGTTCAAGTGCATAAACCAACAAATATAATGACATAAAGCAATCAAATTTTTAACTATGATTTCAAAAGTTATAAGCGTTTTGGCAAAAAAAAACGTATATCTCTGGAACACTAGGTGGCGCTCTGTTCAAACTTCTCATGTACCTTCAGGACATGGTGTTGATGATCCATACTAAATTTTGGTATCTGTAAAAATCGGTATCTGCGGATTCAACATGACACAAGGAATGCATTGATACCACATTTATGATTTTCTGACAAACTGTTCAAAAGTTATTGGCCAAATAGCCATTTTTACCAGATCTCATGACCTGTAGGTGGCGCTGTTCCCAACTTTGGCATGGACACTCAGATCATGGTTTCGATGAAGCGTACCAATTTTCGTTTCGATTGATTAAACTTTGGCTGAGATACAGCCTCTGAACCAATTTTGGGTCAACCTCGTTAAGTTTGCAACATCATGACTTTTTTTTTAACCAGTATGGCATGAAATTCTGTTCAGTCATTTCTGTGCAGCTCAGTCCAAAGATCATTTGAGCAAATGTTTGGACAAAATAGGACAAAATTTGAAGGAGGAGTAGCAAAAAAACTGTTTATCATTTGCTCCAATATGGCGGAAAGTCACATTGTTGGAAAATGACAAATGAGATATTGTCTGAATCGGCATAAACCAAGGAACATAATGACATAAAGTAATCAAAATTTGAACAATGTTTTCAAAAGTTATAAGCGTTTTTGCAAAAAAACTTATATCTCAGGAACACTAGGTGGCGCTGTGTTCAAAATTTTCATGTCCCTTCAGGACATTTTGTCGATCATCCCTACCAAATTTTGTGCTAATATGTCAAATAATTTAAAAGATATTGCAATTTATGACAAAATTCTAAATGGCGGACACGTGGTACATCCAATCCTGGCAATATTGATATCCACAGAATCGACATGACACAAGGAATCCATAGATACCACATTTATGATTTTCTGACAAACTGTTCAAAAGTTATTGGCCAAAATAGCTATTTTTCATATCTCATGACCCATAGGTGGCGCTATTCCCAACTTTGGCATGGAACCTCAGAACATGCTTCCAATGAAGTGTACCAATTTTCGTTTCAATTGATCAAACTTTGGCCGAGATACAGCCTCGTAGCCAATTTTGGGTGGACCTCGTTAAGTTTGCGACACCATAACTCTTGAACAAAGATGAATAAAAAAAATCGGGAACAGTACTTTTATGTGGCTCAGTCCGAAGATCATTTGAGCACATGGTTGGAGAAAATTGGACAAAATTTGAAGGAGGAGTAGCGAAATAACTGAATACTGTACATTTCAAAATGGCCACTACTGTAATGGGCGGGGTCTTAATGTAAGGTATTGGTTGTGATCAGCATGATGAGTGGAATCAGGTGTACTAAGTTTCATGTCTCTAGATCAAAGGGTTCAAAAGTTATAACCATTTCAATGTTGAATTTTTGAACTGGTGGTGGCGCTATAGAGTTGGTCCTAGAGGGTCAAAAATTGGTCCAATTACTATTCATTAGCATCACTACAAGTGTGCCAAATTTCATCATTTTCCTATGTACGGTTCATAGGGCTGCCATAGACTTCCATTTGCGGAAGAAGAAGAAGAAGAATAATAATAATTAAAGCTGCAAGCAGCCTTACGGGGCCAAGCCTTCAATGGTTCCATGGGTTCAAAAAGTACTTAAAAATACTTTGCTTTCCAAACTTTAAAAGAAACTTTAATAACCAAAGTATTCTTACTTATTAACTTCTTACCTCACAGAAGAAATGAGTTCATCCAGCTGCCGAGGTTCAGTAGTTAAAAAGAGAATGAACTCAAAATAAAGACTTTGCATATAAATGAAACACACGTTATATTTAATAGGAAGAAAGAATAGTACAATGCTTTTCAGTATGATAAAGGAATTGAAATGACACAACTTTATAAAGTTGTAAGACAAAGGACTTGAACCCACAATCTCTGGGTCATATGCCTGTCACTCATTGAGCCCCTGGGAAGACATGTGTTTCCATAGATGTAGAAGTTCCATAGTTCAAATGAGAATCAACTCAAAATTAAGATTTAGTATTTAAATGGACAGCATGTTACGTTTAATGAGTTTAGTTGATATTATTGTGATTCACTGTTAGGTGGTTGTCCTGCACCTTTAATAAATAAAGTTAGTCCAAGATGCAGTGTATAGATTAATAAAATATTATATTACAACATATTTTCATTTTTACAATTATTACTTAAGTTCTGTATTGATTACGAAGTTTTGTCATCATCTAAAGGTTCTAAATGGTTTAGATTTAGTGTATTTAACTGATTTTGTACTGATGTTCCTCATCTCTATTTATTAAGATTAACAGGTTCTGGTAGGAATCTTACAATTCTGGACTTTTGGTACTACTTAGGATATTGAACTGCACTAAAGGAGAGAATGTTTTGTTTTTACATGTGGGTCCTAAAGTCTGGAGCAGGTTTCCTGATAATGTTCACTATTCTGACAAACATTCCTAGTTTAATTGTAGATTAAACACATCTCTTTAAACAAGAATTCACGCAATGCATTTTATAATTTTGTAATTTTGTTATATTAGATCTAATACATATTTTTATGTTCTATTTTCAGTTTCTAAATTGTCATGGGCATATTAGATATTGTCATCTCCAATTTGGATCCAGCTTCGTATGAGGATTTCAGATGATGCTAACTTCTGTGAAGAGATGATGCCAACTCTGTTTTAAAGTTGACATGAAATCAAAATTGACCCTATTAACTTTGTTAGCACATATAATTTGTCTTGTGGTGAACAATTAATCTGTGGAAGTTAATACTCAGAAAAAATACAAGTACTCCACAGCGACTCTAGGGGTCACTGTTTGACAAATGGAAATTTTGCATAGTGTGCCTTTAATGTAATACAACATTATTAACTAAAGCTTAAAACAATTATTGAACCTGGTCTTTAAACTGTAGAAGTTTGTCAGTTTATAGGTTTACAGGTAAATTTACTTGTATAATGCCTGCTAGGAATGGAGAAATGAAGCCTCTTGAACTTAATTAAGCTTTACTCTGATTGTTTTGGGAAAATATTCAAAGCATCAGGAGCAGCAATAAACCTGGAGTGCAGCTCTGTGTATAATGATAGTGTATTGTTTGATGTGTAATGACATTTTGTTGCTTATTTGAGAATAAATAATTGTATACATTATGTAAATTGATTTAGGTTAGCTTTTAGTCTTTTTGGCAATATACCTAAACTAATTTAAATAGTCTGTTGTTCCAAATAATTTACTGTTACAATAGTAACTATTTGTAATTTAACATTCATGTAGTACTAATTAACTTTTATTTACAATTACAATTTATTTTTTAAAACAATTCTTAATGTTAAATAATACAAAAATGTTCATGTATTTTAATGTGATTTTATGGTTTACTATTATGATAAAATAACTTTTATTTATTGTCCACATGACGAGAAGGAAAAACTGATATTCAAGTCACTAAGTAAATCTAAAGTTTATGGGACTTAAAATAATTAAAAGATATGCATATGTACACATTCAAATGTTTAATGTCAGATCAGTTAATATTGTGGAGTTGGTCAAACCATTTCTTGTATGGAATTGAAAGTATTCTTTACTATATACTTTGCAATAAAATGTTGCCAGTGGTTGATCAATTGAATAGGCATTTGTGTTCTGTTTGAAGCTTTATGTATTTAACTTGAAATGTATAAAAGGCAGCACAATTTAAAAAACAGAGGTTTACTTAGACCACCACAAACATCTTATCATACCCTTCTGCTCTCCAGTTCACTACTTTACACACAATGCACAAACACATATATGAAGATGAGAATTAGCACATGGAAGCAAAAAAAAAAAAAAAAAAAGAGTATACGACCATGTATAGGAAGAAAACAACCAATTTATGTAACTGCTTACATTGCAATCAGAATACTTGAAAGTCAATGACTGCTCAATTGATCACAAACCTTTCAAGACTTCAGGTGAGAATAAACATAGAATGAACAAAAACACACATTTCTAATCCCAAAAGAAAGATTAGAACAATGCTTATCTGGATAGAAAAGGAATTGAACACACAATTTTAAAGTTGTCCAATATGGGGCTCAAACCCACTATCTCTGGGTCAGATACCTGTCACTCATCTAACTGCGCCACTGGTAAGTTGTTTATTAGCCAAGATGCAGAAGGCAGTTTGGCTTGTTTGGATACATGATTTATTAAGTTGGCTTGTGAGAGCCAATTTACTGAATCCTATTTCTTCTTTTTCTTCTTAACAAAATAAAATTCTGACTCTAACTCATCCTAGAGCTTTAACTCTACATACTCCAAACTCGGCTCAGAGACTCAGACTGTTCTGACTGGAGTTACTATATCTTTTCTAACTGATTTGACTTTCAGTTTTCTTAAAAATTAATATTAAAAACCTTAAAAATCCCATAGACTTTCATTGCAGAATGTTCAAATTGAGCCAAGGCTACGGTGGCCCAGTAATGCACAAAAACTCAAATCTAAACTCCATGAAGCCCTAGACTCAATTAAACTACCATTCAATGTACTAATAAACTTATCTATCTCTCTTTTATTTCTTTCTTTCTAAAAAATCTTTCTTTCTAACTAATCTATCTATCTTTCTTTCTTCCTAACCAATCTATCTTTCTTTCTTTCTAACTAATCTTTCTCTCTTTCTTTCTAACTAATCTTTCTTTCTTTCTTGCTTTCTAACTAATCTTTCTCTCTTTCTTTCTAACTAATCTTTCTTTCTTTCTAACTAATCTACCATTCTTTCTTTGTAACTAATCTTTCTGACTAACTAATCTTTGTTCTTTCTTTCTAACTAATCTTTTTTTCTTTCTAACTAATCTACCTTTCTTTCTTTCTAACTAATCTTTCTGACTAACTAATCTTTGTTCTTTCTTTCTAACTAATCTTTTTTTCTTTCTAACTAATCTTTTTTCTTTCTAACTAATCTTTCTTTCCTTTTTTCTAACTAATCTTTCTTTCTAACAAATCTTTTTTCTTTCTAACTAATCTTTCTTTCTTTTTAACTAATCTTTCTTTCTAACTAATCTTTCTTTCTTTCTTTCTTTCTTTCTAACTAATCTTTCTTTCTAACAAATCTTTTTTCTTTCTAACTAATCTTTCTTTCTTTCTAATCTTTCTTTCTAACCAAACTTTCTTTCTAACTAATCTTTCTTTCTTTCTAACTAATCTATGTCTTTCTTTCTAACTAATCTTTCTTTCTTTCTTTTTTCAAACTAATCTTTCTTTCTTTCTTTTTTCAAACTAATCTTTCTTTCTTTCTAACTAATCTTTCTTTCTTCTTTCAAACTAATCTTTCTTTCTAACTAATCTTTCTTTCTTTATAACTAAACTTTCTTTCTTTCTAACTAATCTTTCTTTCTTTCTAACTAAACTTTCTTTATTTCTAACTAATCTTTATTTTTTTCTTTCTTTCTAACTAATCTTTCTTTCTTAAACTAATCTTTATTTTTTTCTAACTGATCTTTCTTCTTTCTTTCAAACTTTTCTTTCTTTCTTTCTTTCTAACTTTTCTTTCTTTTTTCTTTCTAAGTAATCTTTTTTTTTTACTTTAAACTACTTTAAACTTTAAACTACTTCAACCTTCTTCAAACTTTCTGGTCCAAACTTTCACAAGCCAACTTAAAGGTTATCTCGGCAAACTTTTTAATCTATTTTTTTACTAGGAATCTTTTGAACATTGCACAATTCACATGTTTTAACGATTGCTACACATTGGATTTGATTAAACAATCTTCAAAGTTATAGCCTCTTGCTTTACTGAGCATTTGCTTTATACTCATACACTGTGGTTTGCTTAATTTTACAGAGACTTAAGTTGTTGAAGGTAGAACTGCAGCAATTGGCTCCAAATTACATAACATTACACAATCATCTAAAGTTGTATAATATGGGGCTCAAACCCACTAACTCTGTGTCTGAAGTCTGTCACTCATCTCATTGCGCCACTGGGAAGTTGTGTTTTTGCTAAGATTCAGAAGGCGGTTTGGCTTGTTTGGATACATGATTTATTAAGTTGGCTTGTGAGAGCCAACTTACTGAAATCCTACTTAAACTTCTTTTTCTTCTTAACAAAAAAAAATCTGACTCTAACTCCTCCTAGAGCTTTAACTCTACATACTCCAAACTCGGCTCAGACACTCAGACTGTTCTGACTCGAGTTGCTATATCTTTTCTAACTAATCTTTCTTTCTTTCTATCTAGCTGTCTTTCTAACTAATATTTCTTTCTTCTTTCTTTCTTCTTTCTAATCGTTCTTTATTTCTAACTAATCTTTATTTTTTCTTTCTTTCTAACTAATCTGTCTTTCTTCTTCAACTAATCTTTATTTTTTTCTAACTGATCTTTCTTTCTTTCGAACTTTTCTTTCTTTCTTTCTTTCTAACTTTTCTTTCTTTTTTCTTTCTAACTAATCTTTTTTTTTACTTTAAACTATTTAAAACTTCAAACTACTTTAAACTTCAAACTACTTCAACCTTCTTCAAACTTTCTGGTCCAAACTTTCACAAGCCAACTTAAAGGTTATCTCGGCCAACTTTTTAATCTATTTTTTTTACTAGGAATCTTTTGAACATTGCACAATTCACATGTTTTAACTATTGCTACACATGGGATTTGATTAAACAATCTTCAAAGTTATAGCCTCTTGCTTTACTCAGCATTTGCTTTATACTCATACACTGTGGTTTGCTTGATTTTACAGAGACTTAAGTTGTTGAAGGTAGAACTGCAGCAATTGGCTCCAAATTACACAATCATCTAAAGTTGTATAACATGGGGCTCGAACCCACTATCTCTGTGTCAGAAGCCTGTCACTCATCTCATTGCGCCACTGTGAAGTTGTGTTTTTGCTAAGATGCAGAAGGTCCATAGTTCAAGTGCATAAACCAACAAATATAATGACATAAAGCAATCAAATTTTTAACTATGATTTCAAAAGTTATAAGCGTTTTGGCCAAAAAAAACGTATATCTCTGGAACACTAGGTGGCGCTCTGTTCAAACTTCTCATGTACCTTCAGGACATGGTGTTGATGATCCATACTAAATTTTGGTATCTGTAAAAATCGGTATCTGCGGATTCAACATGACACAAGGAATGCATTGATACCACATTTATGATTTTCTGACAAACTGTTCAAAAGTTATTGGCCAAATAGCCATTTTTACCAGATCTCATGACCTGTAGGTGGCGCTGTTCCCAACTTTGGCATGGACACTCAGATCATGGTTTCGATGAAGCGTACCAATTTTCGTTTCGATTGATTAAACTTTGGCTGAGATACAGCCTCTGAACCAATTTTGGGTCAACCTCGTTAAGTTTGCAACATCATGACTTTTTTTTTAACCAGTATGGCATGAAATTCTGTTCAGTCATTTCTGTGCAGCTCAGTCCAAAGATCATTTGAGCAAATGTTTGGACAAAATAGGACAAAATTTGAAGGAGGAGTAGCAAAAAAACTGTTTATCATTTGCTCCAATATGGCGGAAAGTCACATTGTTGGAAAATGACAAATGAGATATTGTCTGAATCGGCATAAACCAAGGAACATAATGACATAAAGTAATCAAAATTTGAACAATGTTTTCAAAAGTTATAAGCGTTTTTGCAAAAAAACTTATATCTCAGGAACACTAGGTGGCGCTGTGTTCAAAATTTTCATGTCCCTTCAGGACATTTTGTCGATCATCCCTACCAAATTTTGTGCTAATATGTCAAATAATTTAAAAGATATTGCAATTTATGACAAAATTCTAAATGGCGGACACGTGGTACATCCAATCCTGGCAATATTGATATCCACAGAATCGACATGACACAAGGAATCCATAGATACCACATTTATGATTTTCTGACAAACTGTTCAAAAGTTATTGGCCAAAATAGCTATTTTTCATATCTCATGACCCATAGGTGGCGCTATTCCCAACTTTGGCATGGAACCTCAGAACATGCTTCCAATGAAGTGTACCAATTTTCGTTTCAATTGATCAAACTTTGGCCGAGATACAGCCTCGTAGCCAATTTTGGGTGGACCTCGTTAAGTTTGCGACACCATAACTCTTGAACAAAGATGAATAAAAAAAATCGGGAACAGTACTTTTATGTGGCTCAGTCCGAAGATCATTTGAGCACATGGTTGGAGAAAATTGGACAAAATTTGAAGGAGGAGTAGCGAAATAACTGAATACTGTACATTTCAAAATGGCCACTACTGTAATGGGCGGGGTCTTAATGTAAGGTATTGGTTGTGATCAGCATGATGAGTGGAATCAGGTGTACTAAGTTTCATGTCTCTAGATCAAAGGGTTCAAAAGTTATAACCATTTCAATGTTGAATTTTTGAACTGGTGGTGGCGCTATAGAGTTGGTCCTAGAGGGTCAAAAATTGGTCCAATTACTATTCATTAGCATCACTACAAGTGTGCCAAATTTCATCATTTTCCTATGTACGGTTCATAGGGCTGCCATAGACTTCCATTTGCGGAAGAAGAAGAAGAAGAATATAATAATAAGAAAACTAACAGATACAATAGGTGCCTTGCCCCTTCGGGGCTTGGCCCCTAAAAACTAACAGATACAATAGGTGCCTTGCCCCTTCGGGGCTTGGCCCCTAATAAGAAAACTAACAGATACAATAGGTGCCTTGCCCCTTCGGGGCTTGGCCCCTAATAAGAAGAAAACTAACAGATACAATAGGTGCCTTGCCCCTTCGGGGCTTGGCCCCTAATAAGAAAACTAACAGATACAATAGGTGCCTTGCCCCTTCGGGGCTTGGCCCCTAATAAGAACACTAACAGATACAATAGGTGCCTTGCCCCTTCGGGGCTTGGCCCCTAATAAGAAAACTAACAGATACAATAGGTGCCTTGCCCCTTCGGGGCTTGGCCCCTAAAAACTAACAGATACAATAGGTGCCTTGCCCCTTCGGGGCTTGGCCCCTAATAACTGCAAGCAGTGATTGCGGGGCCAAGCACCTTTTGACCATGTTTGACATATTTGGATTTAATTTGAAAACTTATTCAACTTACCAATTGTTCAAATCAAAATTCCCATTGTTAAACAGTTGCTACATATTAAATTATTAGAATTTCTTCAAAGCTATAACCTTTTACACAGCATGGTAGTCATACACAGTGGTTTGTTCTATTTTTTTGGAGACTTGATTTGTTAAAGGTAGAACTGCAGCAATTGGCTCCAAATTACACAATCATCTAAAGTTGTATAACATGGGGCTCGAACCCACTATCTCTGTGTCAGAAGCCTGTCACTCATCTCATTGCGCCACTGTGAAGTTGTGTTTTTGCTAAGATGCAGAAGGTCCATAGTTCAAGTGCATAAACCAACAAATATAATAACATAAAGCAATCAAATTTTTAACTATGATTTCAAAAGTTATAAGTGTTTTGGCAAAAAAAAACGTATATCTCTAGAACACTAGGTGGCGCTCTGTTCAAACTTCTCATGTACCTTCAGGACATGGTGTTGATGATCCATACTAAATTTTGGTATCTGTAAAAATCGGTATCTGCGGATTCAACATGACACAAGGAATGCATTGATACCACATTTATGATTTTCTGACAAACTGTTCAAAAGTTATTGGCCAAAATAGCCATTTTTACCAGATCTCATGACCTGTAGGTGGCGCTGTTCCCAACTTTGGCATGGACACTCAGATCATGGATTCGATTAAGCGTACCAATTTTCGTTTCGATTGATTAAACTTTGGCTGAGATACAGCCTCTGAACCAATTTTGGGTCAACCTCGTTAAGTTTGCAACATCATGACTTTTTTTTAACCAGTATGGCATGAAATTCTGTTCAGTCATTTCTGTGCAGCTCAGTCCAAAGATCATTTGAGCAAATGTTTGGACAAAATTAAACAAAATTTGAAGGAGGAGTAGCAAAAAATCTGTTTATCATTTGCTCCAATATGGCGGAAAGTCACATTGTTGGAAAATGACAAATGAGATATTGTCTGAATCGGCATAAACCAAGGAACATAATGACATAAAGTAATCAAAATTTGAACAATGTTTTCAAAAGTTATAAGCGTTTTTACAAAAAAACGTATATCTCAGGAACACTAGGTGGCGCTGTGTTCGAAATTTTCATGTCCCTTCAGGACATTTTGTCGATCATCCCTACCAAATTTTGTGCTAATATGTCAAATAATTTAAAAGATATTGCAATTTGTGACAAAATTCAAAATGGAGGACATGTGGTACATCCAATCCTGGAAAAATTGATATCCACAGAATCGACATGACACAAGGAATCCATAGATACCATATTTATGACAAATTTTCTGACAAACTGTTCAAAAGTTATTGGCTAAAATAGCTATTTTCCATATTTTATGACCTGTAGGTGGCGCTATTCCCAACTTTGTCATGGACCCTCAGATCATGGTTCCGATGAAGCGTACCAATTTTCGTTTCAATAGATCAAACTTTGGCCGAGCTATAGCTTCTGAACCAATTTTGGGTCGACCTCGTTAAGTTTGCGACATCATAACTTTTTAACAAAGATGAATTAAAAAAATCTGTTCAGTCATTTCTGAGCGGCTCAGTTTAAAGATCATTTTAACAAATGTTTGGACAAAATTGGACAAATTTTGAAGGAGGAGTAGCAAAAAAACTGATTACTGTACTTTTCAAAATGGCCACTACTGTAATGGGCGGGGTCTTAATGTAAGGTATTGGTTGTAATCAGCATGATGAGTGGAATCACGTGTACTAAGTTTCATGTCTCTAGATCAAAGGGTTCAAAAGTTATAACAATTTCAATGTTGAACTTTTGAACTGGTGGTGGCGCTATAGAGTTGGTCCTAGAGGGTCAAAAATTGGTCCAATTACTATTCATTAGCATCACTATAATTGTGCCAAATTTCATCATTTTCCTATATACGGTTCATAGGGCTGCCATAGACTACCATTGGTGGAAGAAGAATAATAATAATAAGAAAACTAACAGATACAATAGGTGCTTCAGCCCCTTCGGGGCTTGGCCCCTAATAATAATAATAAGAAAACTAACAGATACAATAGGTGCCTTGCCCTTTGGGCTTGGCCCCTAAAAACTAACAGATACAATAGGTGGCTCAGCCCCTTCGGGGCTTGGCCCCTAATAATAAGAAAACTAACAGATACAATAGGTGCCTTGCCCTTCGGGCTTGGCCCCTAATAAATATACATGTAACTGAAGCACAGAGAGCATTTAAGCACCAACAGCAGTGCAGAGCCGGAAGGAATTAAAATGACAACTTTATACACAATTTTAAAGTCATCCCACATGGGACTCAAACCCACGACCAGAATGGTTCGGGATTCGAGATGCATGGTTTAGCCGATTGCGCCACTCAGAGGACGTGAATTTCAAAGCAGCAGAGGAGAGGGTTCAGTGTGAGAATGAGTTCACAAAAAAAGTTCCATGACATGTTAACCAGATTAGCATGCTAAGCTAATTAATGCTAATTTAGCTTATGACTTGGTACATCCAATCCTGGCAAAATAGATATCCTCGGATTCGACATGGTGCAAGGAATCGATAGACACCAATTTTATGATTTTGTGACAAACTGTTTAAAAGTTACAGCCTCTGAACCAATTTTGGGTCGACCTCGTTAAGTTTGTGACATCATAACTTTTTTTTTTTCAGTATAACAAAAAAATCGGGAACAGTACTTCTGTGCAGCTCAGTCCGAAGATCATTTGAGCACATGTTTGGAGTAAATTGGACAAAATTTGAAGGAGGAGTAGCGAAAAAACTGTTTTACATTTGCTCCAATATGGCAGCCAGTCACATTGATGAAAAATAACATATGAGATATCGTTGAAATCGGCATAAGCCAAGGAATATATTGACATAAAGAAATCAAATTTCAAGCAATGTTAGCAAAAGTTATAAGCGTTTTTTCCAAAAACAATGATATCTCTGGAACACTAGGTGGCGCTGTGATCAAACTTCTCAGGTACCTTCGGGCCATGCTCATGATGATCCATACCAAATTTGGTGAAGAAATTTCAAATAGTTTAAAAGATATTGCAAATTATGACAAAATTCAAAATGGCGGACATGTGGTACATCCTATCATGGCAAAATTGATATCCACGGATTCTGCATGATGCAAGGAATCCATAGATACCACAATTATGATTTTCTGACAAACTGTTCAAAAGTTATTGGCCAAAATAGCAATTGTTCATATCTCATGACCCATAGGTGGCGCTATTCCCAACTTTGGCATGGAACCTCAGAACATGCTTCCAATGAAGTGTACCAATTTTCGTTTCAATTGATCAAACTTTGGCCGAGATACAGCCTCGTAGCCAATTTTGGGTGGACCTCGTTAAGTTTGCGACACCATAACTCTTGAACAAAGATGAATAAAAAAAATCGGGAACAGTACTTTTATGTGGCTCAGTCCGAAGATCATTTGAGCACATGGTTGGAGAAAATTGGACAAAATTTGAAGGAGGAGTAGCGAAATAACTGAATACTGTACATTTCAAAATGGCCACTACTGTAATGGGCGGGGTCTTAATGTAAGGTATTGGTTGTGATCAGCATGATGAGTGGAATCAGGTGTACTAAGTTTCATGTCTCTAGATCAAAGGGTTCAAAAGTTATAACCATTTCAATGTTGAATTTTTGAACTGGTGGTGGCGCTATAGAGTTGGTCCTAGAGGGTCAAAAATTGGTCCAATTACTATTCATTAGCATCACTACAAGTGTGCCAAATTTCATCATTTTCCTATGTACGGTTCATAGGGCTGCCATAGACTTCCATTTGCGGAAGAAGAAGAAGAAGAATAATTAAAGCTGCAAGCAGCCTTACGGGGCCAAGCCTTCAATGGTTCCATGGGTTCAAAAAGTACTTAAAAATACTTTGCTTTCCAAACTTTAAAAGAAACTTTAATAACCAAAGTATTCTTACTTATTAACTTCTTACCTCACAGAAGAAATGAGTTCATCCAGCTGCCGAGGTTCAGTAGTTAAAAAGAGAATGAACTCAAAATAAAGACTTTGCATATAAATGAAACACACGTTATATTTAATAGGAAGAAAGAATAGTACAATGCTTTTCAGTATGATAAAGGAATTGAAATGACACAACTTTATAAAGTTGTAAGACAAAGGACTTGAACCCACAATCTCTGGGTCATATGCCTGTCACTCATTGAGCCCCTGGGAAGACATGTGTTTCCATAGATGTAGAAGTTCCATAGTTCAAATGAGAATCAACTCAAAATTAAGATTTAGTATTTAAATGGACAGCATGTTATGTTTAATGAGTTTAGTTGATATTATTGTGATTCACTGTTAGGTGGTTGTCCTGCACCTTTAATAAATAAAGTTAGTCCAAGATGCAGTGTATAGATTAATAAAATATTATATTACAACATATTTTCATTTTTACAATTATTACTTAAGTTCTGTATTGATTACGAAGTTTTGTCATCATCTAAAGGTTCTAAATGGTTTAGATTTAGTGTATTTAACTGATTTTGTACTGATGTTCCTCATCTCTATTTATTAAGATTAACAGGTTCTGGTAGGAATCTTACAATTCTGGACTTTTGGTACTACTTAGGATATTGAACTGCACTAAAGGAGAGAATGTTTTGTTTTTACATGTGGGTCCTAAAGTCTGGAGCAGGTTTCCTGATAATGTTCACTATTCTGACAAACATTCCTAGTTTAATTGTAGATTAAACACATCTCTTTAAACAAGAATTCACGCAATGCATTTTATAATTTTGTAATTTTGTTATATTAGATCTAATACATATTTTTATGTTCTATTTTCAGTTTCTAAATTGTCATGGGCATATTAGATATTGTCATCTCCAATTTGGATCCAGCTTCGTATGAGGATTTCAGATGATGCTAACTTCTGTGAAGAGATGATGCCAACTCTGTTTTAAAGTTGACATGAAATCAAAATTGACCCTATTAACTTTGTTAGCACATATAATTTGTCTTGTGGTGAACAATTAATCTGTGGAAGTTAATACTCAGAAAAAATACAAGTACTCCACAGCGACTCTAGGGGTCACTGTTTGACAAATGGAAATTTTGCATAGTGTGCCTTTAATGTAATACAACATTATTAACTAAAGCTTAAAACAATTATTGAACCTGGTCTTTAAACTGTAGAAGTTTGTCAGTTTATAGGTTTACAGGTAAATTTACTTGTATAATGCCTGCTAGGAATGGAGAAATGAAGCCTCTTGAACTTAATTAAGCTTTACTCTGATTGTTTTGGGAAAATATTCAAAGCATCAGGAGCAGCAATAAACCTGGAGTGCAGCTCTGTGTATAATGATAGTGTATTGTTTGATGTGTAATGACATTTTGTTGCTTATTTGAGAATAAATAATTGTATACATTATGTAAATTGATTTAGGTTAGCTTTTAGTCTTTTTGGCAATATACCTAAACTAATTTAAATAGTCTGTTGTTCCAAATAATTTACTGTTACAATAGTAACTATTTGTAATTTAACATTCATGTAGTACTAATTAACTTTTATTTACAATTACAATTTATTTTTTAAAACAATTCTTAATGTTAAATAATACAAAAATGTTCATGTATTTTAATGTGATTTTATGGTTTACTATTATGATAAAATAACTTTTATTTATTGTCCACATGACGAGAAGGAAAAACTGATATTCAAGTCACTAAGTAAATCTAAAGTTTATGGGACTTAAAATAATTAAAAGATATGCATATGTACACATTCAAATGTTTAATGTCAGATCAGTTAATATTGTGGAGTTGGTCAAACCATTTCTTGTATGGAATTGAAAGTATTCTTTACTATATACTTTGCAATAAAATGTTGCCAGTGGTTGATCAATTGAATAGGCATTTGTGTTCTGTTTGAAGCTTTATGTATTTAACTTGAAATGTATAAAAGGCAGCACAATTTAAAAAACAGAGGTTTACTTAGACCACCACAAACATCTTATCATACCCTTCTGCTCTCCAGTTCACTACTTTACACACAATGCACAAACACATATATGAAGATGAGAATTAGCACATGGAAGCAAAAAAAAAAAAAAAAAAAAAAGAGTATACGACCATGTATAGGAAGAAAACAACCAATTTATGTAACTGCTTACATTGCAATCAGAATACTTGAAAGTCAATGACTGCTCAATTGATCACAAACCTTTCAAGACTTCAGGTGAGAATAAACATAGAATGAACAAAAACACACATTTCTAATCCCAAAAGAAAGATTAGAACAATGCTTATCTGGATAGAAAAGGAATTGAACACACAATTTTAAAGTTGTCCAATATGGGGCTCAAACCCACTATCTCTGGGTCAGATACCTGTCACTCATCTAACTGCACCACTGGTAAGTTGTTTATTAGCCAAGATGCAGAAGGCAGTTTGCCTTGTTTGGATACATGATTTAATTAAGTTGGCTTGTGAGAGCCAATTTACTGAATCCTATTTCTTCTTTTTCTTCTTAACAAAATAAAATTCTGACTCTAACTCATCCTAGAGCTTTAACTCTACATACTCCAAACTCGGCTCAGAGACTCAGACTGTTCTGACTGGAGTTACTATATCTTTTCTAACTGATTTGACTTTCAGTTTTCTTAAAAATTAATATTAAAATCCTTAAAAATCCCATAGACTTTCATTGCAGAATGTTCAAATTGAGCCAAGGCTACGGTGGCCCAGTAATGCACAAAAACTCAAATCTAAACTCCATGAAGCCCTAGACTCAATTAAACTACCATTCAATGTACTAATAAACTTATCTATCTCTCTTTTATTTCTTTCTTTCTAAAAAATCTTTCTTTCTAACTAATCTATCTATCTTTCTTTCTTCCTAACCAATCTATCTTTCTTTCTTTCTAACTAATCTTTCTCTCTTTCTTTCTAACTAATCTTTCTTTCTTTCTTGCTTTCTAACTAATCTTTCTCTCTTTCTTTCTAACTAATCTTTCTTTCTTTCTAACTAATCTACCATTCTTTCTTTCTAACTAATCTTTCTGACTAACTAATCTTTGTTCTTTCTTTCTAACTAATCTTTTTTTCTTTCTAACTAATCTACCTTTCTTTCTTTCTAACTAATCTTTCTGACTAACTAATCTTTGTTCTTTCTTTCTAACTAATCTTTTTTCTTTCTAACTAATCTTTTTTCTTTCTAACTAATCTTTCTTTCCTTTTTTCTAACTAATCTTTCTTTCTAACAAATCTTTTTTCTTTCTAACTAATCTTTCTTTCTTTTTAACTAATCTTTCTTTCTAACTAATCTTTCTTTCTTTCTTTCTTTCTTTCTAACTAATCTTTCTTTCTAACAAATCTTTTTTCTTTCTAACTAATCTTTCTTTCTTTCTAATCTTTCTTTCTAACCAAACTTTCTTTCTAACTAATCTTTCTTTCTTTCTAACTAATCTATGTCTTTCTTTCTAACTAATCTTTCTTTCTTTCTTTTTTCAAACTAATCTTTCTTTCTTTCTTTTTTCAAACTAATCTTTCTTTCTTTCTAACTAATCTTTCTTTCTTCTTTCAAACTAATCTTTCTTTCTAACTAATCTTTCTTTCTTTATAACTAAACTTTCTTTCTTTCTAACTAATCTTTCTTTCTTTCTAACTAAACTTTCTTTATTTCTAACTAATCTTTATTTTTTTCTTTCTTTCTAACTAATCTTTCTTTCTTAAACTAATCTTTATTTTTTTCTAACTGATCTTTCTTCTTTCTTTCGAACTTTTCTTTCTTTCTTTCTTTCTAACTTTTCTTTCTTTTTTCTTTCTAAGTAATCTTTTTTTTTTACTTTAAACTACTTTAAACTTTAAACTACTTCAACCTTCTTCAAACTTTCTGGTCCAAACTTTCACAAGCCAACTTAAAGGTTATCTCGGCAAACTTTTTAATCTATTTTTTTACTAGGAATCTTTTGAACATTGCACAATTCACATGTTTTAACGATTGCTACACATTGGATTTGATTAAACAATCTTCAAAGTTATAGCCTCTTGCTTTACTGAGCATTTGCTTTATACTCATACACTGTGGTTTGCTTAATTTTACAGAGACTTAAGTTGTTGAAGGTAGAACTGCAGCAATTGGCTCCAAATTACATAACATTACACAATCATCTAAAGTTGTATAATATGGGGCTCAAACCCACTAACTCTGTGTCTGAAGTCTGTCACTCATCTCATTGCGCCACTGGGAAGTTGTGTTTTTGCTAAGATTCAGAAGGCGGTTTGGCTTGTTTGGATACATGATTTATTAAGTTGGCTTGTGAGAGCCAACTTACTGAAATCCTACTTAAACTTCTTTTTCTTCTTAACAAAAAAAAATCTGACTCTAACTCCTCCTAGAGCTTTAACTCTACATACTCCAAACTCGGCTCAGACACTCAGACTGTTCTGACTCGAGTTGCTATATCTTTTCTAACTAATCTTTCTTTCTTTCTATCTAGCTGTCTTTCTAACTAATATTTCTTTCTTCTTTCTTTCTTCTTTCTAATCGTTCTTTATTTCTAACTAATCTTTATTTTTTCTTTCTTTCTAACTAATCTGTCTTTCTTCTTCAACTAATCTTTATTTTTTTCTAACTGATCTTTCTTTCTTTCGAACTTTTCTTTCTTTCTTTCTTTCTAACTTTTCTTTCTTTTTTCTTTCTAACTAATCTTTTTTTTTACTTTAAACTATTTAAAACTTCAAACTACTTTAAACTTCAAACTACTTCAACCTTCTTCAAACTTTCTGGTCCAAACTTTCACAAGCCAACTTAAAGGTTATCTCGGCCAACTTTTTAATCTATTTTTTTTACTAGGAATCTTTTGAACATTGCACAATTCACATGTTTTAACGATTGCTACACATGGGATTTGATTAAACAATCTTCAAAGTTATAGCCTCTTGCTTTACTCAGCATTTGCTTTATACTCATACACTGTGGTTTGCTTAATTTTACAGAGACTTAAGTTGTTGAAGGTAGAACTGCAGCAATTGGCTCCAAATTACACAATCATCTAAAGTTGTATAACATGGGGCTCGAACCCACTATCTCTGTGTCAGAAGCCTGTCACTCATCTCATTGCGCCACTGTGAATTTGTGTTTTTGCTAAGATGCAGAAGGTCCATAGTTCAAGTGCATAAACCAACAAATATAATGACATAAAGCAATCAAATTTTTAACTATGATTTCAAAAGTTATAAGCGTTTTGGCAAAAAAAAACGTATATCTCTGGAACACTAGGTGGCGCTCTGTTCAAACTTCTCATGTACCTTCAGGACATGGTGTTGATGATCCATACTAAATTTTGGTATCTGTAAAAATCGGTATCTGCGGATTCAACATGACACAAGGAATGCATTGATACCACATTTATGATTTTCTGACAAACTGTTCAAAAGTTATTGGCCAAATAGCCATTTTTACCAGATCTCATGACCTGTAGGTGGCGCTGTTCCCAACTTTGGCATGGACACTCAGATCATGGTTTCGATGAAGCGTACCAATTTTCGTTTCGATTGATTAAACTTTGGCTGAGATACAGCCTCTGAACCAATTTTGGGTCAACCTCGTTAAGTTTGCAACATCATGACTTTTTTTTTAACCAGTATGGCATGAAATTCTGTTCAGTCATTTCTGTGCAGCTCAGTCCAAAGATCATTTGAGCAAATGTTTGGACAAAATAGGACAAAATTTGAAGGAGGAGTAGCAAAAAAACTGTTTATCATTTGCTCCAATATGGCGGAAAGTCACATTGTTGGAAAATGACAAATGAGATATTGTCTGAATCGGCATAAACCAAGGAACATAATGACATAAAGTAATCAAAATTTGAACAATGTTTTCAAAAGTTATAAGCGTTTTTGCAAAAAAACTTATATCTCAGGAACACTAGGTGGCGCTGTGTTCAAAATTTTCATGTCCCTTCAGGACATTTTTTCGATCATCCCTACCAAATTTTGTGCTAATATGTCAAATAATTTAAAAGATATTGCAATTTATGACAAAATTCTAAATGGCGGACACGTGGTACATCCAATCCTGGCAATATTGATATCCACAGAATCGACATGACACAAGGAATCCATAGATACCACATTTATGATTTTCTGACAAACTGTTCAAAAGTTATTGGCCAAAATAGCTATTTTTCATATCTCATGACCCATAGGTGGCGCTATTCCCAACTTTGGCATGGAACCTCAGAACATGCTTCCAATGAAGTGTACCAATTTTCGTTTCAATTGATCAAACTTTGGCCGAGATACAGCCTCGTAGCCAATTTTGGGTGGACCTCGTTAAGTTTGCGACACCATAACTCTTGAACAAAGATGAATAAAAAAAATCGGGAACAGTACTTTTATGTGGCTCAGTCCGAAGATCATTTGAGCACATGGTTGGAGAAAATTGGACAAAATTTGAAGGAGGAGTAGCGAAATAACTGAATACTGTACATTTCAAAATGGCCACTACTGTAATGGGCGGGGTCTTAATGTAAGGTATTGGTTGTGATCAGCATGATGAGTGGAATCAGGTGTACTAAGTTTCATGTCTCTAGATCAAAGGGTTCAAAAGTTATAACCATTTCAATGTTGAATTTTTGAACTGGTGGTGGCGCTATAGAGTTGGTCCTAGAGGGTCAAAAATTGGTCCAATTACTATTCATTAGCATCACTACAAGTGTGCCAAATTTCATCATTTTCCTATGTACGGTTCATAGGGCTGCCATAGACTTCCATTTGCGGAAGAAGAAGAAGAAGAAGAATAATAATAAGAAAACTAACAGATACAATAGGTGCCTTGCCCCTTCGGGGCTTGGCCCCTAATAATAAGAAAACTAACAGATACAATAGGTGCCTTGCCCCTTCGGGGCTTGGCCCCTAAATATTTCAAGTGTATTTCTTTGTAAAAAGTATACATTTTATCATACGTATTAAAAAAGGTAAGGATTCATTAGTTTGAATATTGGAACAAACACTATAATAACATCTTAGTTGATAATTCAATATACCTACTTTATTTTTGACAAAACATCATACTATAGTATATTTAACTATGAGCAGAAATTGGTGAACAAAAGCTTAACTATTTAATGTGACAGTAGTCTTTTTTTACAGTCAAAACTT
This sequence comes from Gila orcuttii, assembly GCA_026230005.1. Taxonomy (NCBI): domain Eukaryota; kingdom Metazoa; phylum Chordata; class Actinopteri; order Cypriniformes; family Leuciscidae; genus Gila; species Gila orcuttii. The sequence goes on along the minus strand of JAPDVR010000005.1, from coordinate 27,618,449 downwards.
TATAATCTATCCAAAACTAATCACAAAATCTTGTCTAAACATTCATATTTAGTCTGTAACATATTGTGTATGATATATTAGTAGGCTATATACATGTGAATTTGCAGCTTGTTGCTTATACAGACATTTTATTTCAACATATTTCAGTCTATTTTTACTCATCTTTGTAGGCTATAGCAATATAGTTATAGGTGCGAGAGTGAATGAACGGCACAGACACGCGCTGTATAACTTTAGTAAACAAAGCGCGTGCGCCTGCATGCCGATCATTCATCATTTAGCCTACACACAGACACGCAATTCATATTTAAACAGTCTTTTTGCGGTTTACAGTCAGACACTATTCAATATCGCGATTAGAACAAAGCACTTAAGAATAAATGACTTACTACATCAGCTGGATCCGTTGCTCCTCGAAATGAAACTACCAGCACTTCTTGTACATTTTCCAGGGTTATTAGATAGTATTATTCCTCACAGCGAAAGGATACGCTGTGTACACAGCTGTACAAGATACTTACTAAACACGATGTGTTTTATAATCCAGCTGGTGGGCGTTGGCATGTTTGAATGGCTTGCCTTAGATCATTTGCGTTTGAATACCGCGTGCCTCCGTGGGCGTGGCACATTAACGCGTAATGAGGTATAATGAGCTGGAAAGAAAAATACTGACATCTCTCTCTTTTCATACAGATTACATAAACTGAGAATATTTGTTTTTTATATAAATTAATTCATTTAAAAGAAGAGAGTTCAAGCTTCATTATGGAAAAACACTTGTGCCTGTATGACAAGTATTCTCGGAATTACAGTTCATTTTCGGACGCGTTTCAGAATGGACTTAACTGACAGAGAGAAGGCAGAACGCGCATCATGTTTGTTTTTCTTTATTTGCCGAAAAGCAGACCACTTTGTTTTTATTGTGAGTATCCACAAAAAAATAGACACTTATCAGGATCTAATGATGTACAACACTTAATATGTAAGATCAAAATCAACAGAGTATTTTGAGTTTCTTTTGCACTGATAAGAAAAAAAATGAGACTATCGCGCCGACCTCAGAGGGTTAATACCTCATTTGTCCAATAGTCTGAAGTTGAGGGTTTTGCTTATGCCTTCTTGACTTATCGATATATACTTAATTTTATATTCAATTATCTACATTCTGATGACAAAAGCTACTGAATGTAGGCAATGTAGCATTTCCCATGTGAACAACACAGCTAGCCGACATCAGTTGCCATTTGATTGTGTTAAACACCGCTGTCATAAACCCCAAATTTTTCAATATCTAATAGAACAAATTATCTGGTAGGTCTGGACATTCTGTTGTTTGAAAGAACCATCATCAAATTCTCTAATCTGATTTGTCATTCATCTGTTAATTTAATTTCTCTTCATAATCTTTTCTTCTGTTGCTTATGAGCTCTTTTAAATGACTTATGATCTCATCATAATCTCAAATTCATGACCAAAAAAATTTAAATAGTGCAATCCCTGGTAATGACAGCATTTGTGATATCACGTGTTTGTAATTTGTGTAGTTACTATTTTATTTCTAAACTTAAAAAAAATAACTATTGAGCAAGATGGAGTGACCAGCACCATAGCTTTATCATCCACATTTTTTTTTTTGAACACATTATGTCCTTTTTTTCTTCTTTCCTGATAGAGAGCTCAGTATCACTAATGCTTATACCAGCTCTGTCTTGAAAGCAGAGCCCAAAAACTCTCAGTTCAATGGACAACATCATCAATTATCTAATTATGCATTTACTCCTAGTTGGTTCATGCAAACACTCAACTTCCCCTCCCCTCCTTTTTTCTTTCTTTTTAATATATCTATATATACATATTTAAATGCTTACAGCTGGACTGATGTCTATTAAGGTGAGACACTACAGGTGAATAGGGTAATTTTTTTAACTATCAGATATCACCATGAAACTTTGCCAGTTGATTACCTACATTAAGATGAGAAAAAAATGTATGACAAGTTTTCTGTAATTTAATGTTTAAATATGCAAATGAGGCATTGTCTAATTAAAAATGCTCTATTTTCCATATATTTTAAAAAACGAAATCTGAGTATTGGACAAAGCCAGGTTCAAAATTATTTTTTCATTGTGTTCACATATTAGATGGGGAAAAAATTACAGAGGGATTTATGGATATCTACTTTTGTTATCCTGTAAATCAGAATATACTGCCAATATCCTCGCCATGTTTTTTGGAATAAAATGTTATATAAATCAGGCTAGGAATAATATATTTACAAATCCCTCTGTAAATGTCTTCATAATATAACTAGGTACAAGACTGGAAAGTTTGGTGTATATAGGTGCTACTGAACTGGAGATTTCGGACTTGGAGTGCGAGAGAACAGTCATTTTAAGAAAACGGGCTTTAAAGATTTAGCATCAGCCAATGAGATTGCGCATTTAGAGTAAAATCCCCCCTTTTTATTTCAAGATTGGTTGCTGATAAAAAGGAAATGACCATATTTGGATCCGGCAGTATTGTACAGGAGAGAGAGAGAGAGAGCTTTCCAACGGTGTGTGTGATGACAGGGTGCAGATCGCGATTGCGGAGCAGAGGGATGATTTATAACGACAACTTTTGATGAATTTATGAGAAATCTACAGACGGAAACAGACAAAGTGTAGTAAAATAAAGACCTAAATGTGTATTTTGGACTTTTTTTCACCACAAGTCTGAAAGAAGACATGTTATTGAAGACAAATATCCCAAAATCTCAAAATTGACCAGTGAAAAAAAATAACAATGTTTTTGCCTGCCGTGTCTCGCCTTAAAAAAGCAAATAGAGTGGTAGCTTAACAGAATATAGAGAACTGCTGCTGGACCAGTGAATAATTAAAATACAATTAATATGGCCAATCAAAGAAATCATTGAAAGTGATCATTGAAAACGTATCACCTGTGCCCACTTAGGAAAGGATGAAGTCCTTCTGCTTGGATCAGCGATCAGTTGAACTGGTTGGGCTGTTGTCTAAGGGTTTCCCTCCTCATCCGATGCATTTGATCTGTCAGTCTCCACTTAAGGGTCTGGCGTCATGTTGGGACATAGTGGTTTGACTCTGGATGCTGTTGTCTCTCTGCCTCTCCTCAGCCTGGCTTTTGGCCGAGCTACGGAGGAGGCAATTTTGCATAATGGCAGGATGTTTTTTATGGTTGTTTCTGCATCAACACAGTCTTTTTCCATACCAGCCCCTCAATAGTATTAACTTCCTCTTTTGGGGGGAATGAAGGCCCACCAACCAAATGCCTCTTCTTTTCTCTGCAGCAGTGTCCTTATGTTTCTTGCTCTCACTTGTTGCACAGTCCATTTGCTGTTGTTTATGTCGAGGCAGCCATCCCAAAAATGTCTGGTGTCATCTGGAAATTGAACACTCAGAGATCCGCATTAATCAAATTCATCCTTTATAAATTCTTCAACCATCTCTTTCAATTGTCCCTCAATTTCAGAAGTCTCATCTGGTTGATAACAGCAGTTTCCCCATGCAATTTTAATAAAGCAAGTTCTTCTTTGCAGAAAAGAGCAAGCGTCTTTCTTCTTTGCATAATGCAGAAAATAGCAGCCCTTCAGTCTGAGTTGCCTTATTTTCAGTCACATATATAGTATTTTTATCACACGCTATATCGATCCCATACTCTCTTTCAAGCATTTTAGGATTAAATCAATGACTCTCATTACTGTAAAAAGTATATAATACAGTATTGTCTGTTAAAAGTGTCTGTTAAGCTTGGTCACCCAATCCAGCTCATTCAACACAATGAATAAAATATTTTAAGTAACACAATCCAAAAATCTCAATTTTGGCAATGGATCAAATTTCAAACTGTCTCCCAGGGATAACAATATATCAACATCATATACGTCCTTATATAACAGGTCAATCATACCCACATCTAGTATGTTATTATTTTCTTTCAGGTTAACTTCTCATCAATTATTTTAATTGGTGTTTTCTTGGTAATTATGAAATTAGCCTACTTTTAATTCTGACTGGATTAGCAGATTTCACCAATCCTACTTGATCTCTTAGTAAACTGTTTTTCATACATTTTTCTTTTAGGACAGTGAGAAATAAAATTGGACCAACACCCTTTGGTAAAAAAAAAAAAGGTATCATCCATTAGCTCAACATATTTCTGATTGAGCACATGTTAATAGACTGTTGCCACAACTGATAAAATGAAATTCACAAAAACCCAATTAGGCCAATTGAAAAATGTATGTGTGACCCATTAGAAATTTTTGATTTGGACATTTTTTAGTTAACCTTTGATTGTCTGTCTGTTGCTTTCAGAAATCCATCTTTGCCCGCTCTTTTCTCAGGCTTCCCTTTCTTTATCCATTCATCAGTCCTTATGTCTTGTTCAAATTCCTTCATTATATCTGCCAAACTTTTAGATGTCTCTCTTTTCTTTAGGCTTTCTTCATATGACTCTTTTCTTGACTACTACTTTCGGCTTGATGCCTCCTTTTCCATTTCATCCTCATGTCATCCTTATACGGTATGTGCACTTGCTCTCCCCTTTTCCCTGTAACCTGATGCTTATCTCCTTTCTTCATTATCCTGCAGTATAACTTGCAAAATCTATATGGTTTTAATAGGCTGCTTAAAAATTTTTAAAAGTCAAATTTTAGATCAACGCATATAGCAGAGAATAGATTATGCACAAAGCTGTTATTTATGTGTCACTTGCTTGACATAAAAAAGTGTCATTCAGAGCAATAAGTCGCATAAACAACTCATTGCGGTACTTATTTTACACACTTAAAGCAATATTGTATTGCATATTGAATATCACATTTTTCGTCAGTATCGTGCAGCCCTACCTCTTACTTCTACTGTTCCTGTTGTCAAACATCTGTTTCTCTGAGGGGCCATAAGAAGGTGCATGGGGAGACAGTCTTTCCGTTTTTATCATTATATCTCCCTTTGACAAATCTCCTTATTTTTAATAACTCTTCTCCTTCCTTTTTTAAATAAAGTCAGTACTTGTTGTTCTTCCCTTTTTATTTTCCCATTTTTACTCTTACCCTTGACCATATATATATATATATATACATATATATATATATATATATATGGTCAAGGGTAAGAGTGACCAGCTGAACAAAACAAAATGACCAGCTGAAGGGAACATTTCATGTGGCTATGTGCAGAGAAACTGAATCATTGACTATATATATATATATATAGTCAATGATTCAGTTTCTCTGCACATAGCCACATGAAATGTTCCCTTCAGCTGGTCATTTTGTTTTTAGGCTTTTTGGCCTTTTTTACCAATTTTTAGCGGGTTGTCCAATAGTATCTCTGCGTAATTGATGTCCCGACCTTAGTATCTCTAAAGCTGTTGATGTCATTATAACCTTAATTATTATCACAGTATGTTTCACACCTTTTTAGTATATTACTAACCCCTGTTACTAACCCCAGCTTGCATTTATTCAGAACTAGAAAAGGTGAATTATTTCTCTCTGTCTCCCTCCTTTTCTTCCTCACAAGCACACACACATACACACACACACATGCAGTCTCACTTTCTTCTTGCAGCCCCTCCTCTCTCTGTCAGAGGCGGACCCTCCTTTCTGCCTCTCTTTCTCATATCACAGTCCGTCCCACATTTGCTCTGCCTTAACTTCAAGCCGTCTTAAAAAACGTTCTTTTACCACCTGTATGTCTTCACTTCTTTTCCCTTCTTGTTTCTTTACTTCACATGCAACTACCCTCTACTTATTCATAAAACGTTCTTTACCACCTGTATGTCTTCACTTCTTTTCCCTTCCTTTTTCTTTACTTCACATGCAGTTACCCTCTACTCATTCATAAAACATTCTTTACCACCTATATATCTTTACTTATTTTCCCTTATTTCTTTTACCGCACATGCAATTACACTCTTCTCATTCATACACCCGGGATTTCATTTCACTCTTTTTTTTTTTTTTTTCAATTGTCTGTTTATTGAGTTTTAACATTTTATTAACATAAGAGAGAGAGAAATAATAATAATAATGACAATAATAATAATAAAATAAAAAAAAAATAAATAAAATAATATATAGAAATAAAATAATAATGATAATAAAATACGGCAAATTGGATCAAATCAGTCCATGGTCACTGTTCATCCTTTGTAAATGTTATGTAAACATGCCAAACCCTGTCATGACATGGTGGTGTCAGAGGTCCATAAGCGGTTCCCATATCCTTCGGAAGGCATCCCCCTTATTTTTTAGGATGTATGTGCGTTGTTCCAGTCTTAAAGTTTCATTGAGGATTTGTTTAAACAGATTGAATGATGGGGGTCTTTGTTGATTCCAATTGAGCAAGATGCATTTCTTTGCGATATAAGACACTATGATAATCCTCTTCCTGCATGTGGTGTCCAGTGTCTTGTCCAATTCTGTACCAAAGAGGTATCGTGTTGGTGTAATGTCCAGCGGGGTTTTCACAATCTTAACAGTTAGATCATGTACCGCCTTCCAGAACTGTTTTAATTTCTTGCATTCCCAAAAAACATGCATAATTGACCCTTTACATGTTTTACAACGATGACATCTGGGGGATGAGTTAGGAAACATTTTACTTAAGCGAAGCGGAGTAAGGTACATCCTGTGAATGAATTTGTAATTTTGTTCGATTATTTTATTACAGGACAGTGAGGAAAAAACATTCTGACATATCGTTTCCCATTGATCTTCTTCAAAAGCACGTCCCATATCCTTCTGCCATACATTCCTAAGTGGAGTCAAGGAAGAGCTGTAACGGTCCAACAGAGCACTATAAATTACAGAGATTGTTCCTTTTAATGATGTTGACTTTACCAAAATCTCCTCAAGATCTGTTAACCCTGAAGACAGGCGTTTTTCCCCTTTCAGGGTGTTTATTAAATGGCGAATTTGTAAGTATTTATAAAAGTCCTGTTTCGGAATTCCATACTCTGACATTAGAACAGTAAAGGACTTGAGTGTATCCCCATCAAACAATTGTTGGAATTGCTGTACGCCAATTCCTCTCCACTTTGCGAACAAGGAGCCGCCAATAGACGGTGGCAGATCTGGGTTTAAGGATATGGGGGAAAGCCTGGATATTTTACCAAAATTCCCACAGAACTTATTTATATCTTGCCAAGCCCGAAGAGTGTTGTAAACTACATATGTTTTTGTTATTTTAAGTAGTGCATTTATGTTGTTAATAAATGGTAGCAAGGTTGTAGATATAGGAGTACAAAGTTCTTCTTCTATGTCTATCCAGTGCGCATTATTACGTTTTTGCACCCAGCTAATCAGGCCCTTTGTCTGGGCTGCCCAATAGTACATCTGTAAGTCTGGTAATGCCAGTCCCCCTTTCTCTCTAGATTTTGTCAAAGTTTTAAAAGCTATTCTTGGTAAGGAATTTTTCCAGATGAAAGAGGTTAACATTTTGTTTATAGATTTAAAGAATGTTTTATCCAAGTAACAGGGCAGTGACTGAAATAAATAACTAAGACGGGGCAGAACATTCATTTTAATTACATTAATTCATCCAAGAAATGAGATGGGAAGCATTTTCCAATGTTCTAATTCCTCCTTAATCTTTTTAAGCAATGGAATATAATTTATGGGGTAAAGATCTTTGAGTTTTAAAGCCACATTCACCCCAAGATATTTAAAACTATTTTGGGCCCATGTAAACGGTGAGATTGCCCTGAGGCTATTAGAGACTGACGAGTTCATTAATAATGCATTGGATTTTGTCAAATTGATTTTATAGCCTGATATTGTTCCAAATTTAGTAATAAGATCTAATACTACTGGGATTGATCGCTCAGGGCTAGTTAAGTATAGGATTATATCGTCAGCATAAAGTGAAATTTTGTTCTGTGTTTTCCCGATATTGATACCAGCTATCTCTTTATTAGCCCTTATGGCTTCTGCGAATGGTTCAATTGCCAAATTAAATAGAAATGGAGATAGAGGGCATCCCTGGCGGCAGCCTCTAAACAAATTAAAATTTTCAGTGAGGTTACCATTTATACATATTTGGGCTTGTGGGTTGCTATACATAGTTCTGACCCACCCGATGCATTTTTTACCAAGATTAAATTTCTCCAGAACGGCAAACAAATAAGACCACTCGACCCTGTCAAACGCTTTTTCTGCATCAAGCGAAAGTAGTAAGGCTGTTCTGTCGTGTAGGGCCGAGTGGTCGATTATATTTAATAGCCTCCGGATATTGTCAGATGCATAGCGCGCCTTCACAAAACCGGACTGATCAGGATTAATAATCTGGGGCAACAGGTCTTCCAGCCTGCGTGCAATTAATTTAGATAATATCTTTAAGTCAACTGGAAGTAATGAAATTGGGCGAAAAGATGCGCATTCGGCCGCATCCTTGTCCTTCTTGTGTATTAAAGATATTATTGCAGTCTTCATAGTGTCAGGGAGAACGCCCTTTTCGAAAAAATCAGTAACCATGGGCATGAAATGTGGCTCGATTTGCACCCAGAAAGCCTTATAGAATTCTACAGAATATCCGTCTAAACCTGGAGTTTTTCCGGAGGACATTGATTTTATTGCTTGCAACACCTCCTCTGGGGTAAATGGAGCACTCAACTGCTCCTTCTCATCCTCTGAGATAGAGGGTAGGGATATTTTTTCCAAAAAACTGTGGATATCTGTTGCGGAGGGATTTTCTGACGCGTAGAGCTGTGTATAAAAATCGAGAAATGAGGACTTAATTGATTGTGTATCGTATTTCAACTGACCTGCCGCATTACGTGTACACTTTATTGTACTTTCTGCACGTTCTTTTTTGAGTTGGTAGGCTAGAAGTCTACTCGGCTTGTTGCCATACTCATGATATTGCTGTATGGTAAAGAATAGAAGTTTTTTTATATGTTCCGTTTGAATTTGATTAAGATTAGTTCTGACTGTATTTAGGTTTCTTAAGTTTTCCTCTGTAGGAGAGCGTTTATGGCATTGTTCCAAGTTGAATAACTCTTTCTTAAGTTGTTCTGTTCGTTTAATAATAGATTTTTTTTTTGCAGATGCGTAAGAGATCAACTGACCCCTAATGACTGCTTTAGCTGCATCCCACATCACTGCCGGAGTAACAGGGGGGGATGCATTATCCTGTCTGTACTGCTCTAACCATTTTCTAATATTATTACAAGCATCCATATCTGTGAGGAGGGAGGCATTAAATCTCCATTGTTTGATTTGAATTGTCTGCTGGGGGAGGGCTAAGCGCAGGTAGACTGGTGAGTGGTCTGATATAAGAATGGGCCCTATATCGCATGAAACTATGGATGACAACTGATCCTGAGGTAAAAAAAATAAATCTAGCCGAGAATATGATTTGTGTCTAGCCGAATAGAAAGTGTAGTCTTTCCTTGTAGGATTAAGTTCTCTCCAAATATCAACCAGGCCCACGTCAGCCGAGGCTAACCTCAGAGTCTTAGAAGCGTTGGGGTTAGACAGTGTGGCTGAAGATTTGTCTAAGTTACTATCCATATGACAATTAAAATCTCCGGCAACTATTCCAAAGCCTGTATTATATTGATTAAATAGGGTGATCATATCCATCATGAATTTAGGGTTATCTTCGTTCGGTGCATATACGCTCAGCAATGTCAATTCTTGTCCATATAACATCCCCCTAATTAATATTTGTCTGCCATCGTGGTCGCTATGTTGTTCCTTAAGTATGAAAGGTAATTGTTTATGAATAAGTATTGCCGTTCCCCTTTTATTGCTTGTGAAGCTAGAGAAATAAACTTGCCCTACCCAATCTCTCTTGAGTTTTTTATGCTCCTCATTGGACAAATGAGTTTCCTGAAGGAAAGCTATATCTACTTTTTCCTTTTTTAAGAATGTGAGAACTCTCTTCCGTTTAATTGGATGGCCAAGGCCTCTGACATTGAAAGTTATTACATTAAGTGTACTAGACATACAGAGTTTTGCCTGTTACATTGGTTTTGTGTGACCATGATAAAGTAAAATGAAAAGGAGAAACAGTATAAAACTAACATACTAAAAGTAAAAAAATAAAAATATAACATAGGTAGAGCATGAGGGCCCCCCTCTACCCAACCCCTCCCCACCTCCCCACCTCCCCAAAACCCTAGCCTAGTCCCCAAACGACAAGGCAACCCCACTGAAACAAGTAACACCCTCAAGTTGACCGGCAAGTAACAGTTATCCGGCAACAACACACATTTTGTTTAGAACAAGGCGGTATCTCTGTGCAGGAGAGCAGACTGGGAGAAAGTGAAAAAATGAATAAATAATAATAATTAAAAAATTATAATAAATAAATAAGGTAAAAGAAAAAGTAAGTGAAATTTAAAGAATAGATAAGTAAATAAAATAAAAGATATGCAGTGTTATTTTCAAGTATATATATATATATATATATATATATATATATATATATATATATATATATATATAAAAATAATAATAATAATAAAAAAAAAAATGAATAATAATAATAATAATTGAAGGTTCCAGCCAATAGTATTATTTAAAACACAAGTTATATACAGAGACTGTGAGTGATCACAAAAGATAAATAAATAAAATAAAATAAAGATAAAACAGAAGTTTTGCACTGCTGTTTGACAATGTATCTGCCGTGAATTGTTCACATTTCTCCCTATTGTAGAGCCACCTGACTTAAGTGGCCGCCCTCAGGCCCGGTGATGAGACTGTTTCTGCGCATTAAGTAAAGCACTCACCCCTCTCCATGTATGGAAAACGATTCGATTCAAACCTGGTCATGTAAAGGCTCTTTGGCTGAGGTTTTGTGGTAGAATTCCTCAGCCTCTTGTGGGGAGGAAAACATCTGAATCTTCCCATTGTGTAGCACTCTCAGCCTACACGGTTGGAGGTGAAATCCTCGGAAGGTTCCCATGTCAACAAACAACTTTTTTATAGCGTTGAACTCCCGTCTTCGCCGGATCGTTTCCGCTGAAAAATCCTGGACGAATGCGAGTTTGGATCCGTCATGTGTAATGTCCCGTTGTCTTGTGGACCGTAGGACAAATTCTTTATCTTGATAGTTAAGAAAGCGGAGAAGGACGGCTCGGTTCTGGTTGGGAACAGCTGAGGCCAGGGTGCGGTGGGCTCTCTCCAGTATGAATACTCTGTCGGGTTCAACGCCCAGCCACTGGGGTAGCATATCGGTTACAAAGTCCAATAGAGGACGCTTACCCTCAGTCCCCTCCTTAAGACCAAACAGCCGGATATTTTTCCTCCTACCGCGGTTTTACAGGTCCTCAGTCTTTTCTTCCAGGTATGCGAGCCGCTTTGTTGCTTTAACCAAAGCCCTCTCGGTCTTGTCCAACGCGTCCTCTGTTGCGACTATGCGGGCTTCGGCCTCCGCGATTCGTTGTTCATTGGCTGTTACATCTCGTTTAATTTCCCCTAAATTATTCTCCATAACCGAGATAGAATTCGTCAACTCCCCCAGTTGGTTTTTTATACCGTCCAGTTTCGAGCTGAACTCAGAACGGAGTGACTTAAGCTCGGTTAGCACGTCAGCCACGTTAGCCATGCTATCAACGTTAGCTTCGACACTCTCGACCGGAGATGATGGCTTCGCGCTTCGTGAGCTTGTTTTTCGAGCGTTCGAGAAGATGTCACACTCCTTTGTTGCTGGGGGTTTAGGCATTATTTATATCATGTAGTTGACCAGGTTTGCAAAAGTCCGGGGTTATTTCTTGTGTGAAGTTTTAGGGAGCCGTCACACTATGCTGCCATCTTGTTCGGGCTCTCTAGCGCCCCTTCATTTCACTCTTCACTCGTTATTCTATTATCAAATAATAAATGGAGAAACAATGCTTAGTTCAATTCTCATCCAGCAAGCGCTGTGTCTCCCTGTCTGGATCACAGTACAGTTTGGAGAATGGCCAAATAGTCGACAAAACCAATTTCTTGGACTATTCTTTGTTGATTGCTAAATACAACTTCTTTCTTTCTCTCTACTAGTTTGCTTTGTGTTATCCATTAATTGTAATTTTACTTCTCCATTCATATAATTCTTTTATAATGTTTTCCTAATATTATTTCTTATTTTAGTCTTTTCAAATCTTGGCACAGTCTTTTTCAAATGTCACTCGCTATATCGAGCGCATTGCTGATTTATGGCTGGCTAATGGACTCTTTGGCAGAATGCCCAAGGACCCCTCTTCTCTCTGTGTCTCCGTCCTTTAAGTCTTCTCTATAGTATAAAGTTTTTATATTTTCTAAATACTTAATTAATATTTTAGCCTTATAATTATTTTATCTTTCTATTTTTACAATATTAATGCACTTCTTGCGTGACTATTTAAGTAATACACTCTCACTTTACTCCTTTCCCTCTCTACACTTCTTCCACACTCTTCTCCTTAAAGACAAACAAACAAATAAATAGTGTACTTCTTACACTATGGGCGTACTTCTTACGCCACGCGCTTCTCGCGTTAATAAATAAACAGTGTACTTCTTACACTGTGGCATACTTCTTACGACACACACTTCTCGCGTTAATAAATAAACAGTGTACTTCTTACACTGTGGCGTACTTCTTACACCACGCGCTTCTCGCGTTTTAAGACAAACAAACATATAGCAGCTTCCCTGGACCTGGAAATTAGACTTTCTCTTCTCTCTAATTTATCTTTAATTTATCTCTTACTTGTTTCTAGGTTCTTTTGCAATGAGGTTTATAATTAAAAATAGTCACCCAGCGTGTCAGCTTTCCAGAGGCAATCACAAAACAAATTATAAGCAAAAGCTGCTTACCTTATTTTAGCCGGCTTTTTTGTTTTGTGAATGCCGCCGTCAGCTCCCACACCGCAGCGACCTCCTGGCCATAATTTTGCTCCTGGCTGGCTCGCCAATTATGTTGTGGCAGATTTAAGGTCTCTGGTTCTGGTCTGCAGAGTTCAAAGTTCTCTAATTCAGGTCTCAAAGAAAATCTTCAGAGTCGAAGTTCCAGGTCTCAGAAGAAGTAACTTTATTGAGCAATTCAACAAAGTGAGATGCCAGCTGGCCATCTTATCTTACAATGGTCAACACTCAGGTCTTATATCTTTTTCTTATCGTTCATATCCAATTAGGATCTGTTCAGTTATCCTTTTCTTGTGTTATATAATATGTTCCTCTTCCAGTGCTTTCCAACACCTGCATCTCTCCTACAAGTGTTTTGGGTACTTTTCCAGTTTTCTGTGACGTAGTTTTCACAAAGACTCCTACATGAGACAGATAAAATAGTTTCCTGCTTGGCATTACAGCACAAAGACTCCTTCATGAGACAGAGGAGATTCTCCAACAATAGCGACTGTCCTCAGATATGTCTTATCCCAAGACGACTATGGCTGAGACTACTAAAGGAACCAGCCTCTCGAGACTGGTCTCTAGTATATCTTGAGAAGCCAATCCGACGTCCTGAAATGGATGACCGGCAGGACATTACCGAACTGACCCCTCTTAAACCTTCCTTCTGTGAGTCAGACCCTTAGACTAGAACTCGCTGGAGGGCTGAGAAGGGAGATGGGCACCATATAATGAGGTGTTATCGATTTCACCCTGGGAAATAACCATTTATTTCCTCAGAATTAAAGAACTCCTCAAAGATCAAATGAGTACATATTTAATTTTCTCAATTAAATACAGTCAAATATCAACCAGACAAGTAAACACGGTCTGGATGAAAAAGCTGAGTAGTATATTAATACAGATATCTAACTCCAAGGATAAAATGAGTACATATTTAATTTTCTCAAAAATTAAATGCAGCCAAAAATCAACCGGACAAATAAACACAGTCTGGATGAAAAAGATGATTAGTATATTAATACAGACATTTAACCTGTTAACCGTTGCCAGAGCGCCGACGCACTGAAGCGTTTTTTTTTTAAATAGTTCAAAGTTACTATCAGATTTCAAGTTATTACCTTGACAAACTATACATCATTAACCTGTTAAGCTGCAACCCCACTTTTGAAAAATCCCCAGAAATGGCATACCCAAACTAAAACAGATACAGTTCATGAACCCTTTGTAGTAAAAGCACAAGTATGATCTCATTTGAAAGCTGACACCTGGCAGTTTATTGTAAATGTAGAATTAATTATTGTCATAATGAACAAATAGGTATAAATAGCTTCAAAGTTTTGAAAAGTTATTAGAAATTTATTTTTTATGAAATATCTTCATAAAAATAATATTGAAGTTGGCATTGTATCAATCTATGAATGCACTGCAGCTAAAGCCACATGTCTGACCATGTTATATTTAAAATCTGAAGATGACAAGTCTAAAACTCTGTATTTAGTTAAATGTTGACTTTGTGTCATATGACTTTATTTTGATTAGTCTCTAAAATGCAAACTGATGTTTATTGTCATGTTCTAAGCATCTATTCAGTCTGTTGTCTCTATTGTTTTGTGGTGCAAACGAGCCCCATTCAGTCTCAGTCTCCCCTGCACACATTCACACCTCTCTGGCCTGGTTATGGCTCTAAATAGGCTTTTCTTTTGTCTTCATTATAATTACTAACGACTGGCTATTCACGCTGTTTCAATCACTAATTTCTTTTTTCAAAGTTCTCACTTCACATTTGAAACTGTATCAAATGACCTTCTTGAAAAAAAGAAACATTTCAATAAGCATTCCTATTTAGAAAAATTCATAAAAATAACAGCTAGGTGGCAGGTGCATCTGAGGGCTAGCTAGCATGTTAGCTTAGCACACCATCAATACACAACAATTTATGAGATTAAAACCATGTTTGTGCTCCAAACTTACTTTATAGCGCAAGTCGAGTGTTTTAAATAATCTTCTGTGATCTGATTTGGCTTCAGATAAAAAAATCAGACAGAAAATATATTATTTTATAGTATTCTGCACAATGACAAAGTCTATATCGATTAGCATTACATTATAAATCTAATCTATTATTATGAAAATACCTGACATGGCTCGAAGAACACAGGTTAATCAAATATCATTGCAATCATGTTTATTGTCTTCAAAACGTCTTTATCTGCATGTTACAGCGATCTCTGGAAGCTTTGTTTGTGTCAGTGAGTTCCTGGGATGTCACATGATTATGGCACTTCTTCATGTGTTCCATATATGGACTGCATGTGCACAGGGCGCCCTCGGGCTGTCCATATGGATTGAAAACACAGTACATCCGAGTATCCAGCGCTCATAATGATTACATCGGCCCATTTGGGAATAAATTCAATAAATATTATTCCTGTCTATATAAATCTGATGTAAACATATGAGAATCTATCAATATTTCTCCAAATCTGCACATTTTTGAGCTAAAAGCCCTGAGGGACGTTGTTTTGTCAAGCGCTGTCATGACGACCTCACAGGAGTTTTTTTTCTGAATGAGACTGGCTGACGCTCATAATTCATATTAAAGGTATCGACTCATTTTTTGATTGGATAACTCCTGACAGAAATTAAGACATAACTGTCACTATACGTTTCTCAGAGTACAATAGTGGTCAAATACTGAAACTTGAGTCTTATATCTTTTTAACTCCTCAAAGATTAGATGAGTACATATTAAATTTCTCCCTCGAGAAGAAAGCCAACAAGAGCAGAGCTAAAACTCTCGATAGTGCATATGTTACATGTCGGGAATTTATGAATGAACACTGTCAGCCCCAATTTACTAGAGCTGACCGTGCATGCTCCACTCCCAAACAAACAACCATAAATAGACAGAGACAGATCACACAGAGCGCTTGCTGAAGGCACAGATGCTAGCACGGTCTGTTTTCAGGTGTGCTTTATAGTTTCCTGGTCAATGACGTCACCCACCTATGACGTCTCGTCTCTCCATTGGACTGATTATACACGTGCTTCACGACGCAATAACGCAGGGGCGTTCCCACCACGTCTCGACGCAGCTCGAGTTCCCTTGAAAGGGAACAAAGAAATTAATCTGAGATAAACTAGGAAAAAAGAAAGAAGAAAAAAATGTATTTGAGTTAAACTAAATAAATTAAAAAGAAAAGAAAAGATAACTGAAGATATAAGAGATAACTTTGTTTTTAACTTTTATTTAAAATTTCTTTTCCCTGAGTTCTTATAGTGTTATGAGAAGAGAGAGAGAGAAGCAGCCCCTCCCTTTGGAATTCACTCTATACACACACATATACGCACACACACATAGCCCTGCTGTTCTGAGTGCACAGACACAAAGTGACAAATACTTTGCAAGATGGGAGAAAGTGACTGTAACAGCAGAACAATATCTGCTTGGTACCTAGAAAGGAAGAGCAAGAAACAAGCTAAACTTTTGAAAAAAGGACTGGATATCAATGCATCTATAGATGAGCAGTTAAGCTGGTTCGAGTCCCAAAAAGACAAGATCAAATCGAAAGCATTCCCAATACTGGCAGCTCATTGGATTGTGAAACAAGGTGGAATTTTTTTTGCGATATAAATGGTGGTCCAGTTCCACTTGCTGAAGCAATGAAGCCTCAAATTGAAGCATATAACAAGTTGAACAAAATCATGTCTATTAAATGTTCAGATCAAGAAAATACAACCAGTGATGATTTATTTGATCCAGATTGGACAAATATAATAACTGAAGCCGAAAGAAAATATTCACAACCACCAGTTAAATCCGCAACAACTGTAACACCTCCACTTTACAACCCAATTTATCCAACTTTGCCTGAACAATGTACAAGTTCATCTAAACCTCTGACACAGCATCAAGCTTCGAGATCAAATGGAGGTCCAGTTGACAAAATGTATATTGCATCTGCACAAACAGCTCCAATAATAACAAGATGTAAATCAGCCCAGCCAAACAGAGACATGCTGCGATGTACACCAGCTCGTAATTATGGATCTGACTGGGGTGATGAGACAAGAGATGACGACATGATCACAGTTGATAAGATCAGTCCTGAATTTTCTTCACCTGTGATTAAAAAGGAAGAATCTGAAATGATGACAGAAGAGAGACCATTCACACCAGGAGAACGTCACGCCATTCTCACAGCCTTGCCTCCTCTGAAGAGACAAGATCCAAACACAGAGTTTTGGCGAGAATTGGACTCATTAGTTGAAGCACATCAAAAATCTAAAATCCAGCTAAAATCCTAAAAGACCGATGGGAACGCCTGCCAGCGTCGATAACAACAGCCCAATGGGTAGACTTGTGGGTTGATGGCCAGGGACGACCCCTGGGTCTTTGGCAAGCATTAGATGAGTTCCGAAAAGTAATCCAAGAAATCTTGGGAAGCGGTAAAATTCCATTCACATTAGTGAAGGATGATGAATCTGCAGATGAATATGCTATGCCTAAGTGGAATGCTTATGAGAGATGGGCCCTCTGTGCTAAGAAACAACCTGACAGAGATGATGTACAGTTCACTGACACACTTTTGGATGGCTTTAGCACAAAATACCAACAAGCCTTATCACTTGGAGTCAATCCAGGCGAGACATTTGACCAAATTATGCAATGGGCTGGCCGCCTAGAGATGGCTATGAGATCAAACAAGGAAGAAGGAAACAAGCCATATCGAAGAGGAGTGGCGACAGCTCAATACAACACGGACACAAAGAATAGGATGATTTTCTGCAGCAACTGTGTAAAGCGTGGCCACTCAAGAAGAGATTGCTGGGCTAAAGGAGGTGGAGCAGAAGGTCAAGGTCCATCATTTAGACAGGTCAGTGCGAGAAATCATGATGAAACCTCTCAAGGGAAGACAAGCACAAGTCCGTCAGCTCATTGAGGGAATTTTGCGTCAGCAATAGGAATCAGCGGCCCCCTGTATTAGTAAGAAAAGAGACAATCGCCTTTTCATCAATGCATTAATAGGGGGCCACCAATGTGACTTTTTGGTCGACACAGGAGCAGCGATTTCGATAACAAATTTGAACCTACCTACAACAGATGAAACTTTGGAAGTTGAAGGAGTTGGAGGAGGTATCACTAAATTTCTCAAAAGTATACAAGTTCCTCTGCAAATACATGAATATGAAGTTTTATGGACATCTTTCTGGGTGGGGCCGAATTCACAAGGAAGCCTTATTGGCATGGACATTCTTCCATTGTTGAACATGATCATATTCACTGACAGTCGTCAAATCGCTACAACAGCTGGGATAATACCACAAGAAGATTGCACATGTAATTTAAGTTATGTTGGTGCAGAAAAACCAATCATCAGAGATTGAGGAAAAGACGGTGTGTGGGGTCTTCTGTGTGGTTTATATCCAGATGTTTGGGCTAAACACAAATCAGATTGTGGCAAAGCCAACATTGACCCAGTTGTTATTGAGGGATCGATACATGCCCTTCATAAACAATACCCTATCCGTCCTGAAACAAGACAAGCCGTGGAAGAGATAGTGGCAGACTTGGAAGCTGAAGGAATCATCAGACAAACCTCATCAACCACTAATAGTCCTGTCTGGCCTGTCAAGAAATCAGATAACTCATGGCGATTAACCATTGATTACACAAGACTTAACAGTGTAACACCAAAACCACATCCTATTGTGGCCAATCCTGCCACCATTCTGAATGATATTCCAGGAAATGTAAGAATTTTCACAATACTAGATGTAATGTCGGCTTTCTGGTCTATACCTATTGACGAAAAATCTCAAGAGAAATTAGCCTTCACAGTAGGCGCAAATAAGTATGTTTGGAACAGACTTCCACAAGGTCTTAATCTTTCTCCTGTGGTATTTCATAGAACTTTGGATCAGTTCTTAATGGAGCAAAAAGCTGAAATTGAGAGTTCAGGAAGTGTTTGTCTCCAATATGTTGATGACTTGTTGATTGCAAGCCCAGATGAAAACAGCCATATATTTGCTCTGAATGTTGTCCTACAAGCCCTTAGGAAAGGAGGATTCAAAGTCAACCCCGACAAAGCACAGCTGGACAAAACCAAGGTTATCTACTTGGGCCAAGAAATATCTGTCGAGGGAAGGAGAATGACAACAGAGCGTGTAGAGGCATTACAGCAACTTCCAAAACCTCTAACAGTTAGAGGAATGCAGAAGGTGATGGGACTTTTCAACTATTGTCGTCAGTATATACCTGATTTTTCCAGCATCACTAGCCCTCTCATCGATTTGTACAAGGGAGGAAAGCCTGGAGTGGAACAGATAAACTGGACACCGGAAGCTGAGGAAGTTTACTTCTATGAAAGAGAAACTGACTTCAGCCCCAGCCTTGGGACTTCCTGATGGACGATTGCCATTTCATTTGTGGACCAGGTTGGGAGATGAGACCTACTCAGCAGTACTGTGTTAAAAACCAGGTGATCGATACAGACCAGTTGGATACTTTTCCACAAAGATTCCTGTCACAATGACTGGTCAACCAGGATGTATACAAGCCCTCGATGTCACGGTAGACGTATTCACTGGTTCCTTCTTGTCTTGTGTTTATGTTGTTGTATGAATGCACGTGTGCTAGAGGCGTGTGTAAGAGGCGTGTCTGTGTGTGTCATTACCTGATCCGCTCCAGCTGACCATCATTACTTCACCAGCTGCAGTCGATCTCACCATGCTACATATACTCACCACTGTTCTCTCATCTTTGTCAGAGCGTTGTTCGATGTTTCCCTGTCTGGTCTTCTGGTTCGTGTTCCTGCCTGGTGTTCCTGTTCGTCGTCTTCATTGTGGATTATTCGTCTCACCGTCTGTCTGCACTTCACCGGATTCTGACCATCGAAGTCCCTGCGTCACCACTTCACCATCTGACTTTCTGTTCTGGACTCTGTTTACTGCCCAATAAATCGTGTCAACTCGCGTTTGCTTCCTGTTGTCAGTTATTATGACAGAACGCTCTGACCAAGGTATGGAAGCAGCGAGCGCCTCTCACTCTTCATTAGAAGAATTTATTCATCACAGTATCCGAAGAATGGATTCGCAGGAGAGGGATATTGGAGATACGGGCAGAGCAGTTCAAGTCCTGGTGACGCAGGTGTCCGAGCTCACCCAGCAGATCCAACGCCTACGGATTCCCACTGCGCCGCCCACACCAGCCGTTCCTCCCGTACCACCAGGAAGCCCCTCCCAGTCTGAACCACGGCTACCTACCCCAGAAGCCTACTCAGGTGAACCATCGCACTGCAGAGCATTTCTTACTCGGTGTTCCATGCACTTCGCGCTTCAACCCCGCACGTTTCAGAACGAACAAACCAAGGTGGCATTCGTGTTAACTCTGCTGACTGGGAGAGCGGCGCTTTGGGGAACGGCGGTGTGGGAGAACCAACACCCGTGCTGCACCTCGTTCCAGACACTCTCCGCCGAAATGAAGCAAGTATTCGACCGAGCGGTCTCGGGAAGGGAGGCGGCCAGAGAATTGGCCGAGCTTCGGCAAGGAGAGAGATCCGTCTCCGATTACTCAATCGAATTCCGGACCCTGGCGGCGGAGTGTGGATGGAACGAGGAGGCGCAGTGGGATATGTTCCTGCATGGGCTGGCTGACCACGTCCAGAAGGAGATCTACGCCCTGGATCTTCCCACCACTCTCAATGGACTGATCGATTTGGCTCTGCGGGTCGGATGACGTCCACCCGCAACCTCGGGGGGTTCGACGGTCCAAGATCCAGCGGCAGGGACGTGGTCAGCCCCACCTACGACCACGATCACGAGCCCATGCAGGTGGGTAGAGCTCGGCTTTCCCGAGAGGAGAGGGAGAGGCGGAGATCCCAGGGCCTTTGCCTGTACTGTGGGGGAGCCGGACATTTTGCCCACAGCTGTCCGGTAAAAGGCCAAGCCCGATAGTAAATCTGAGGCTACTATCGGGTGGGATCTCCGCCAGGAAGACCTCATCTACGACTACATCGACCTCCACCCTCCTCTCGGTAAGACTAAGATGGTCAGTCCACCAGCACGATTGTCGAGCACTGTTGGATTCGGGGGCCGAAGGTAATTTTATGGACCATAACTTTGCACGCAGATTTCAAATTCCTCTCAGACCCCTCACTCATCAGATTCCAGTGCACGCACTCAATGGTCAGGAACTTCCCACTATTTCACTATCCACTGAAGAAATCACTCTCATCACCTCGGGAAACCACACAGAAACCATTTCATTCTTTATTCTGGACTCACCCTTGGCACCTGTTGTTCTTGGACATCCATGGCTCATCCGACACAACCCCCGAGTGGACTGGATTAACAAGTCTGTGCTGGAGTGGAGCAAGGAATGTCATAAGTCTTGTCTCTTGTCTGCTTGTTCGTCTGTACCTGTTTCTGTGTTTCAGGAGGAAGCAGGGGATCTGTCTAACGTGCCCGCGGAGTATCTGGACCTGAGGGAAGTGTTCAGTAAGTCTCGCGCTGCTTCTCTCCCTCCGCATCGTCCCTACGACTGTACTATAGACTTACTGCCAGGTACGTCTCCGCCTAAAGGCAAGTTATATTCACTTTCGATTCCCGAAAGAGAGGCCATGGAGAAATACATTTCTGATTCTCTAGCAACCAAGTTCATTCGCCCTTCCTCTTCTCCAGCGGGGGCGGGGTTCTTTTTTGTGGGGAAGAAGGATGGTTCTCTGCGACCTTGCATTGATTACCGAGGGTTGAATAACATCACGGTAAAGAATACTTATCCTTTGCCGTTGATGTCTTCAGCCTTCGAGAGGTTGCAGGGAGCATCCATCTTCACGAAATTGAACTTACGTAACCCTTATCATTTGGTCCGCATTAGGGAGGGGGATGAGTGGAAAACTGCTTTTAACACCCCCAGGGGGCACTTTGAATACTTGGTCTTGCCGTTCGGGCTGTCCAACTCCCCAGCAGTTTTCCAGGCACTGGTCAATGATGTGTTGCGAGATATGATCGATCAGTTCATTTATGTCTACCTGGATGACATATTGATTTTTTCTTCGTCTCTCCAGGAACATGTGCAACACGTCCGGCGAGTGCTTCAGAGGTTGCTAGAGAATGGGCTTTTTGTCAAGGCGGAGAAATGCGAATTTCATGCACAGTCTGTTCCTTTTCTAGGGTACATCGTGTGGTCTGAGGGAATGCGGATGGACCCTGAGAAGATTAAGGCTGTGGTAGATTGGCCAAGTCCAGATTCCCGCAAGGCCCTGCAGAGGTTTCTGGGGTTCGCCAATTTTTACAGGCGGTTCATTCGCAACTTCAGCCAGCTAGTCGCGCCTCTGACTGCCTTGACCTCCCCCAGAACTACGTTCAGGTGGTCTGACACAGCCGAGGCTGTGTTTAAGAAACTAAAAGCCCGCTTCGTTTCAGCCCCCATTCTCATTACCCCTGATTCTTCACGTCAGTTCGTGGTGGAGGTCGACGCATCAGAGGTGGGAGTAGGGGTGGTGTTATCCCAGCATTCACCTGTAGACGACAAGATGCACCCTTGCGCGTTTTTGTCCCATCGTTTATCCCCGGCCGAAAGAAATTACGACATTGGCAATAGAGAGTTGTTGGCAGTCAAGTTGGCGTTGGAGGAGTGGCGCCACTGGTTAGAAGGGTCAGGGGTACCTTTTATCGTCTGGACTGATCATAAGAACCTCGAATATATCAGAACTGCTAAAAGATTGAACTCCAGGCAGGCTCGGTGGGCACTTTTTTTCGGTCGTTTTGATTTTTCCCTATCATACCGTCCGGGGTCCAAGAACATCAAACCCGACTCGCTATCTCGTATATTTGATTTTTCCGAACGCCCGTCCACTCCCGAGTGTATTTTACCCGAAACCCTATTTGTTTCAACACTCACATGGGAGATCGAAGCGAAGGTCAGGAAAGCCTTAGAAGGGGTAACGCCTCCGCCCGGGTGCCCACCGAATCGTTTATTTGTGCCGGAGGGATTACGGTCAGACGTTATCCAGTGGGGTCACAGTTCCATCATAGCTTGTCATCCAGGAGTTAATCGCACTGGGTTCCTAGTCAAGCAACGATTCTGGTGGCCACTTATGGCTCGTGACGTTCACGATTTTGTTTTGGCTTGCTCAGTTTGCGCCACTGGTAAGTCTTCCAATCGACCCCCAGACGGGTTACTCCAGCCGCTGTCGGTACCTTCGAGACCCTGGTCCCATATCGCTCTAGATTTTATTACCGCCCTCCCACCCTCCCAGGGTAACACAGTAGTTTTGACTGTGGTGGACCGATTCTCGAAGGCGGCCCATTTTATTCCCTTACCCAAATTACCCTCAGCTAAGGAGACAGCGGTTACGATCGTAGATCACGTCTTTCGGTTACATGGCCTCCCGCAAGACGTGGTTTCCGACAGGGGACCCCAGTTTGTGTCCAAATTTTGGCGAGAATTTTGTAGATTACTGGGGGCGACGGTTAGTCTGTCTTCTGGGTTTCATCCCCAGAGCAATGGGCAAACTGAGAGAGCCAACCAAGATTTGGAGAGAACGTTGCGATGTTTGGTTTCCAAGAATCCTTCCTCCTGGAGCCAACAACTGTCTATGGTGGAGTACGCGCACAACACGTTGCCAGTGTCAGCTACGGGCCTTTCCCCGTTTGAGTGTAGTGTAGGTTACCAGCCACCTATCTTTCCCAGTCTGGAATCCGAGGTTGCGGTTCCCTCCGCTCACGCCTTTGTCCAGAGGTGTCACCGCACCTGGACTAGAGCCCGGGAGACTCTACTCCAGGTGGGGGCGCGCACCAAGGCCAAGGCCGATCGCCACAGGTCAAGGCCTCCCGTATACGTCGTTGGTCAAAAAGTGTGGCTTTCAACTAAGAACATTCCTCTTCGCACCGTCTCTAATAAACTTGCACCCAAATTTATTGGCCCGTTTACTGTCACTAAGATCATTAGTCCAGTGGCAGTCCGCCTCAAATTACCTCCCGCGTACAGGAGGGTTCATTCCGTGTTCCATGTATCCAAAATCAAACCCGTATTTCATTCCCACATTAATCCGCCAGTCCCGGTTCCTCCCCCACCGCGACTCGTAGATGGCGAGACCACATATTCGGTCAACCGTATTCTGGACTCTAGGCGGAGGGGACGCGGATTTCAGTACTTGGTGGACTGGGAGGGTTACGGTCCGGAGGAGAGAAGTTGGGTTCCTGCTAGAGACATCCTGGATCACTCCCTTATCGATGATTACAATCGACAGGTAGGGGGGCCTGGGAACGCCAGGAGGCGTTCTTAGGAGGAGGGGTACTGTCACGGTAGACGTATTCACTGGTTTCTTCTTGTCTTGTGTTTATGTTGTTGTATGAATGCACGTGTGCTAGAGGCGTGTGTAAGAGGCGTGTCTGTGTGTGTCATTACCTGATCCGCTCCAGCTGACCATCATTACTTCACCAGCTGCAGTCGATCTCACCATGCTACATATACTCACCACTGTTCTCTCATCTTTGTCAGAGCGTTGTTCGATGTTTCCCTGTCTGGTCTTCTGGTTCGTGTTCCTGCCTGGTGTTCCTGTTCGTCGTCTTCATTGTGGATTATTCGTCTCACCGTCTGTCTGCACTTCACCGGATTCTGACCATCGAAGTCCCTGCGTCACCACTTCACCATCTGACTTTCTGTTCTGGACTCTGTTTACTGCCCAATAAATCGTGTCAACTCGCGTTTGCTTCCTGTCGTCAGTTATTATGACACTCGATGGTGCCACATGGGCACATGCTGTTGAAAATCTGATAGGAGCACAAACTATCATACTACACACTCCACACAGTATAGTGACGTTGTTGAACAATACAAACATCAAGACCATAACTGACACGAGGAGAGCAAAATGGGAAGCAACTTTGTTGAACAAGGATTTGAGAGTGGAAATCATCAGAGACACTTCTCTTAACCCTGCAACAATGATGCTGGAACCACATGAGGGAATACCAAACGAGTGTGAAAAACAAGTTGAAGAGGAAAGTCTTGGTCCTGTTAATCCAATCCCTCTTGAAAATCCAGACAAGGAGTTATGGGTCGATGGATCCAGTTACTATGTTGATGGAAAACGACATACTGGATGGGCTGTAGTGGAAGCTGACGGAACTGTTGTGAAGAAAGGAGCTCTTTCTGGGCAATTAGTAGCTGAGCTCATAGCACTTACAGAAGCTTTTGAACTATCGGAAGGAGATCGATTCAACATCTATACAGATAGTCGTTATGCTTTTGGTGTGGTCCATGACTACCTTGCCCTGTGGAAAAGACGTGGACTTATCACTAGCAGTGGGACCGAAATACAACATGCTTCCATAACTCGTCGTTTGATTACAGCATGTCACTTACCCAGAGAAGCAGCCGTGATCAAAGTAAAATCACATCAATCTGACAACTCCAAAGAAAGTCAAGGAAACACGGCAGCAGATGCAGCAGCTAGAGAAGCAGCTCTACTCCCTCTTACTCCTGTTACCTTGGTAAAGGAAAACAGCAAAGATAATCCTGAGCTCCATCTTCTGTCATATCAAACTGAGACAGATGAAGAGAAAGAACAATGGATAAAACCAGGAGCTAAAGAAGATGATCAAGGTATCTGGAGAATTCCAACAGGACAAGTGGTGATGCCTATTGGAACAAGAAGAGAACTAATGCAGCTGTATCATGGAAAAGTGCATGCTGGAGCAAAAGCAATGAAAGCTCAAATCAGCAAGACTTTGTGGTGGCCACGAATGATGAGAGACATTGATGATTACTGTAGGAAATGCTTAATTTGCATGAAAGCAAATGTGGGAAAATCTGTAAAGGTGCGAATGTCACATGCACTCAGACCAACAGGTCCATAGACACATCTCCAAATCGATTTCACAGGACCTTTATTACCCAGTGGAGGGTACCAATACATTCTAGTAGTCATGGACAGATTTACTAGGTGGGTGGAAGCATTCCCTACAAAAACTTGCACTGCTGAAGCGGCAGCACGAGTAATGGTGGAAGAAGTTTTTGAGGTATGAGTAAAATGCAATGTTCACTTAGTAAAGAGTTCCAATGATGATGATACTTCAAATTCGTACAGTTGGTATGCTCTTTGCAGGAAAAGGAATGTTTCAACTGATGCAAATGTACCATTTGTATACCACTAATGTACTGTATACACTGAGAAATAGTTTCTTAATGTGGAAGGTGGATTGTACCATTAGGTATACATTTCATTTTTAAACATAAGCAATATGTTTTTCTACCTTAGAAGGAAGTTGAAAGTCACTCAGTTATGTATTTAAGCTCAATCCTTACTGTACTACAGCAGAGAAACACGGAAACGCATAGACTGGCATGAATACAACATCTGCTCAAGTTTCTCTCCTGACATATATAAATAAAGATTTTTTTATTGGCAAGATAACTGGTGTCCAGTCCCGTGAATCAAATAATAACGGGGAAAGGCTTAATTCTGAGTCTATACCCCGCAATGATGAAATGATGCGTGCATAATCAGGGGCATACACACAACAGCGGCAGCCACAGCAGCAGTGCGAGATCCGCACGAGAAACCAAGCAGCTGATTCGAACCACACGAGAGGGAATGGCAGTCAAGCAATCGGAGCTTACTATGGTGCAGAAAACATGCAGCCAGCAGCATTTAATTACTAAATTTAAAAGATAATCTAAAAATCACCAAATGCTGATACCTTTCTCCAATGTCCACATCTGATGACGGAAGCAGCAGCAATACAGCGCTCGCGTTAGTTAGTTAGTTCGCGTTCAGCGTCAGTGACGTTGACAATGACGTGGATCTAAGGCACAGATCTATTACCCTTTTATATCACTATGGTGACAGCCAATTGACTCAAGACCCAAATATAATTATTAGGGAAGGTAATGGGCTTCCCCACCACACATGGACACAGAAATGAATGAGGATGAGGTAGCTGTGGTCCATGGCGAAGGTCGGAATTTGTAAATCAAACTTGATTCTGTCATGCAAAGACATGTGTTGCACAGTGTAAGGTGTTCGGCTCATATCTTATAATTAGCAGTTGATTATGCATTAAAAGAGCAACGGTCATCCAATTTGATTTCTAAAGTGAGGCGTGTTGCAAAAATGTTACACACACATAATGTTGTCACCCTTCTAAAAAGGATGGGGCACAAGAGGGCCATTGTTGACTGCCCAACGTGCTGGCATTCAACACACAATATCCTGGAGTGGCTTTTGGAGCTCAAGAGTTTTTGCGAGGACATGTCACCAACCATTAAAGAACTAAATTTAAATGAGAATGAATGGGAAGCAATATCCAACTTGGTGAGTGCTTAAAATCCAGCGAAAATTGCTACAAAAAGCCTCCAGTCGGACCAACTCACAGCTGGTGACTTCTACGGTGTTTGGCTTCAGTGTGTACTGTGCACTGACATAATTAACAATCCCTTTGCCAAACCACTAGTTCAGTGTCTCAAATCACGGTAAACAGCGCTCTTTGACAATGACGCCTTTGTGGCTGTTTTATTTCTCTATCCTCTATACAGACTTTTTCTCAGCGAACTTCAATCCGAAAGCATGAAAATTCACTTATTTCGTGCCTGGGAAGCTATTCAGAATTTATCTGACAGCACACTCCTTCCCACTCATCAGACGACGACAAGATAGAACAACTGTTGATGGCAAAAGAAAAAGAAAGCACAACAGTAAAACATACTAGTGTTTCAATCTCATCTGTTTTGGATATCAATGATTCTTGAGATCAGGGACAAAAGATATCCACCAGATAAAACACAGTTTGTGGGTAAAAAAATTACTTAATATTACACATACTCTTAACCAGAAGACTAAAAAGGATAATGAAAGCACAACTAAATATTATTTCATGTTGTTTTATAAATGTTTTTAATTCTAAATGATATGATATGTAACCAGTGTTTGTAAAAGCCCTTGTCCGGAAGCAGGTGTCATTACATTACAATAGCTTAAAAACAATTTAAAGTAATTTTAAATTAAATGTTATATTTATTATGTGTAAGTAGTTCAGTAATTAATTTAATGAGAATCAAAAGTTACAACTGAAAAACTGATTTTAATGTAGTTTAAGACGTTTTAACTTGTGTCCTGGGTTTTTGTCAACACCGTCAGACCTTTTTTTTAAATAAAAAAAAAATCAGGAATTATTGAGGGCAGCTAAAACTCTGAGGACCCCTTTATCACTTCCTTGTTCTTTCAAATGCCATGCGACCACTCTAGCTCTGGTAAGTTTTTAATATTCTTTTAATTTTATACCTACTTGTTAATACTTTGCATGTCACAACCATAGTGTGTCAACACCATAAACAATGTAATGTAAGATTTGTATGATATTTTCTGTTATAAATGCTTAATTTAAGTAAAGTATAAAGGTTACAAGCAATGAATGATAAACAAGATGGCTCCTGTGAGAAGCACATGTGTTATGAGAGGAAACATGGTATTTTGTCAACTCCGTCAGATGTCAACACCATCAGGATTTGTGTCTGACGGTGTTGACAATTTCTAAGACGGTGTTGACAAATGCCATTATGTGCATTATTCCTCATTTTAGTGTAGTTTACTTCAATGATATTACTTACCAAATATTTGATATTACTGTTGCTCAGTTTTGTGTGTTGAATTTCAACCAATTGCCATATAGCTTTGTGTTTTGAATTGAATCTCATTTTCATAGCCTCTCGAGTACTTGATATGTAATAAGGTGTTGCTTATGATTACCCATCATTTGCAGCTTATGCTTATCCATCAGAAAAGTATACTGACCACATAATGGGATGCATTTCAGGCTAGAATGGCTAGGGAGAAGCTATCAGTGGAGGAACGAAAGAGAAGGAATAGGGAGTATCAAAAAAGGCGAAAAGAAATTGATAGCCAGCCTGAGCTGAAAGAAGAGTTGCTGAGAAATGAGAGGGAAAGATGGAGAAATAGGGTGAAGGAGGGCAAAATAAAAAACATTAGTGATTTGGAAGAAAGAGAAAAGAGGTATAGAGAAGGTTTTGGAAACAAGCACAAAAAGAGTCAAGAGAATGCAAAGCACAGGAAGGCCAGCATGTAGACACCCCACCACAGAGTCCTTTGGACATCAGTTTTGAGGAGCTAAGGAGTAGTAAACAGCTAGTTGCTGGTGAAAGGGAAAGACGCAAAACTAGAAAAAGACACTCCAGAGAGATTAAAGCACTGAAAGACAAACTTGACAAGTACAAAAAAGAGAGAGACAAGCTGAGAAAGCGACTTGAACGTGGAAAACGTATTCAAAATGAGAAGACACAGGACTCACCTCGAACCAAAACAGAGATGATGGTTCAAGGGAGCCAACTCAGAAATCCTTTAATCAAAAGATCACTGCTCTTCCACCACTGCAGAGCTGAGAAGAAATGCTCCTCGTACCCACAGAAGAGGCAAACTTGCATCCCAGCATCCAAAACTGTCTTTGTCTGGCCAAATTCTCAAGAAGTATCGCCTTATCCACAGGGTTTATGAGTTTGGCCTGACTTACAAAACACTGACAGAAAAAATACCAAAACAAAGGAAGCCTAGGTTCCTCCAGACCATATCCCTAAGTGTTCACAGTTTTTTGGAAAACAATGCAAGGATGACAAGCAAGACACCATTACGAGGAAAAAAGTAAAACGTCAAAGGATGATTCTGAACGACACGATGCAAAACCTTCACATTGCATTTGTCCAGCAAAACCCAAACATTAGACTTAGTTACTCATCCTTCTGTGCATTGCGTCCATTTCACATTACATCTCCAAGAGCCTCAGACCGAAAGACATGTCAGTGTCTGTACCATGAGAATGCAACACTGATGCTTGAGGTCCTGAAGTCATTCAATGCTTTAACAACCAGCAAACTTGGAGAGAGTTTCCAACTTGTATGTTGTTCTCCAGCAAACGAATCTTGTCTTTTACGTACCTGCACCCGATGTCTGAACAAATGTTCAGTTCTTTCTCCAGAGCAAGGGAAAACACAAGTGGAGTGGAAGCAGTGGAAGCGTATTGAGGAGCGAACAGAAGATGTAGCTCACTTTCACACCAAACTTGTGAAACACACTGGCACTCTTTCAGAGCTTATGATTCTCTACCAAGACAAACTAAGAAATGAAACAACCACCCATGTCCACTCAGTTCAAAATCAAACCAAGGAGTACAGGAACATGATAACAAATTGTGATGAAACCACTGTTATTGTTCATGTTGACTTCTCTGAGGCCTGGAAATGTAAATTCAGCTCAGAAGTACAATCCTGTCACTATGGGCAAAACCTCCCACAGCTCACACTTCATACGGGCATGTTCTACACCAAACATGAAAAGGCAGGATTCTGCACGGTCTCAGAGTCCAAGCGCCAGGATGCTGCAGCCATCTGGACCTATATGGATCAAATCCTGACAGCCATTCATGCAAGATTTCTAAAGATTAACACTGTTCACTTTTGGTCAGATGGTCCAAGCAAACAGTATAAAAATAGGAAGAACTTTCATATCCTCTGTGCTGTCCCTCCCCAACTGGGATTCAAGAATGCAACGTGGAATTTCTTTCCTACATCACGGGGCAAGGGTGCCCCAGATGGCATTGGGGCAACAGTTAAGAGGTGTGCAGACAGTATTGTGCTGAGAGGTCGGGACATTGTGGTTGGCAGAGCATTTTATGAGAAGGTGTCCAGCAGCCTAAGTGGTGTCAAGCTATAATACGTTACCAGTTATGATTTTCAGTCCTATGACACTCTCCTCATGCCACCCCTGAAATCCATCCCTGGAACAAGGAAGATTCATCAAGTTGTAGCTCAAGGGAACATCATCCATTGTAGAAACATTTCATGATTTTGCAGTGAGCCACAGATTTGCCAGTGTTTCAGTCCTGTTACTCACACTTTGGATGGCATCCCCCCTCAGGTCCCAGATGAAGGACCCAGACAGAGTCCTCTGGCGATGCTGATGGAGGCCATGGAGAAAGAGCCTAGCAGAGAACCTGAGGGCACAACAACTGGGATAGGCCCCGATGATACTCAGAGTGGAGACTGGCTTGTTGTCATGTACGAACAGAACTGGTGGCTGGCTAAAGCCTTAACAATTGACCCAGAGCATCAAGATGTTCAAGTTGAATTTTTTCACCCTCATGGGCCAAATGTTTGTTTTCAGAAAAAACAAGGACGGCGGGATGTCTGCTTTGTGCCATTTACAGATATTCTAGTCAAGCTGAATGAGCCATCATCACCCTTCCATACAAGCAGCACCAAGGAGATCTATAACATATCAGCAGAGGTCATGGATTTCATAGAAGAGGAACATTTGAATCGTCTGTTGCCTGGTGTTTAAACTCCATCAACTGCCTTGAGAAGTCAAATGTTACGTTTTTTATGACAGTTTAGTAATATTTTAAAGGTTTAGCTGTCATTTTGACTATGGATGATTTGAATTAGTTTATACTTTATAAGCAGCATACATTTGAAGATGTTGTGGACTTTACGAAGGGGGTTAATTTCTTTTTATGTTGCCTGTTAAGTCCCTCTACTCCCATGAGATGAAAAATTGGTTATATAATGTGTTTTCTTTATATCTTGCAATGTTAACATATTTGTGAGATTTCAATGGTCCTTTTGAATGAAATATTTTGTTTCTTACAAATTTGTCACCACCGTCAGTTTTGTGTCAACACCGTTGATGCCTTGTCAACTCCGTCAGATTGACATATTGTTGTTATTGTTTTTAAAGACGAGCTGTTTTGTTCCCTCAAGAATATTTGTTATTAAAATGGTTGCATTTTGTTGCACATAAAGTTATTATGTAATTTGTATGCTTCTAAGTATCACTGTTCATTATGGAAATTAAATGATAAATTGATTAATCCATACAACCTAAACCGCAATCATTAAATATTGACTAATCTAACTTTTAAAAGGTGATCTGATTCATTTAAAAACATTTTTATGTGATTAAGACAATTAAAAACCGCTAAGAGTCAAAATATCTGTGATAATTTAATTAAAAATAATTTTATAGACATTTCTGTGTCTGATGGTGTTGACAAAAATCCAGTGCTGATCCCGCAAACCTCTAATTTATATAAAAAAATTAAAACTGGGAGGTTGTTCCAAAACATGGTTACATAGCCAAACCCTTATTTAACTGTATACACTAGTTTTTAAAATAATGAAGATTTTTTTTAGAAAATCAATACCTCTTTTTTCCCTGATCTCAAGAATCACTGATATGTCTTCGAGAGAAGCACGCCTAAAGAGGAGTGAGTGTATTTTTAAGTACTGGGAAAGTGTTGCTCCTACTAACCCAGATTTGCCAGACTTGCTATAAATGTAATTGCACTGCTTGTAACGCAAGTCAGCGTAGAGCGTGCATTTTCATGCCTCAAGTACATTCTTTCCCCACTGAGGTCATCAATGAATGCACAGGTCTTTATATACATGTTTAAAGTATTAAAATAATGTTATTAACCAGTATTTTTTATAATTAAACCGTTATTTGAACATTAATGTTTAATGAGAAAAGCAAGAACAGAAACGTTAAAATACTGATTCTGCTCGAAGAGAACCAATTGATTTTTAGTTTTTAAGCCCTGCTCTCCATTCATGATTTGAAAATGACATGGTAGAGTTACCCAGACGGATTTCCTCATTTCTCAAGTGACACCTCCTTCTCTATAAAAGAATATCACACTGGGTCATGCAGTGAATTCAGTAGTTGAGTTGGCCATAAAGAAAAAGAAAGAAGGAGAGAGATGTGGATCACTTTAAACATCTGCCTGTATCTCTCCTTTTACTATATTTCTGCTGCTTTCATCTCAGATTCCTGTCAGCTCCAGGAACGCTTCAAATTGAACGGGATGCACCAGAATGGAGACTTTATCATTGGAGGCCTGTTTGAGGTTCAGCACCTCAAAATCTTCCCAGAACTTAACTTCAGAACTGAGCCGGAACTGCCCCACTGTGAGGAGTGAGTTTGGACTGTGCAGGATGAGAACAGCTTTGCTGAAAAAAGAGTGTGAAAGAAAAGTTAAATGAGATTTAAAGAAAGGGATGACAATAGAATGATCACAGCTACTGTAACTTCTGCTCACACTCTTTTTCTAAATGGTCTGTTCCAGTATAGTTATTCCACTTAACTAATATAGTGTTGAGTGTTGAAATTGCAAACCAGTTACTGTTTATCAAACTAACATTAGAAAAGCACAAGGGGCTTTAAAGACTTTTTAAAAAAAAAAAAAAAGAAAATGTATTTGTAATGTTATGTTATGATATATATATATATATATATATATATATATATATATATATATATATATATATATATATATATATAATATATATTATTTATATTATCATCGATCTCTTATTTCAAATATACAGTAGACTACATACATTTCTACTTAGTCATACAATTAATTTTGCTTTTTCCAGATTCTATATGGCAAGTTTCCAGCAGGCACTGACCATGGTTTTTGCCATTAATGAGATTAATAATAACAACCTGCTGCCTAACATCACACTTGGTTATCAGATCTATGACAACTGTTTAAGGCTTGGAGTGGCATTCCGGGCTGCCATATCACTGGTTAGTGGTACAGAGGAGTCCTTCTCAAACCTCAACTGCGCTGGCCCTCCTCCAGTGATTGGGATTGTGGGGGATCCAGGTTCAACTCAATCTATAGCAATTTCCAGTGTGCTGGGACTGTTTCGAGTTCCTATGGTAAGATATGATATGTGTTTTTATTTCTCCATTAAATATATTTGCTTCCAAATATAAATTACAAAAAAAATATATATAATATTGTTCTCATTTCCTTGCTTTTTACGTTTAAAATTTAAAATTACCTGAGAAGCCTGATGTTTGTCTTTGTTTCTCCTGCTTTGTATAAGGTTAGCTACTATGCCACCTGCTCCTGTTTGAGTGACAGAAAAAAGTACCCCTCTTTCTTCAGAACAATCCCCAGTGATGCCTTCCAGGTGCGGGCTATGGTTCAGATCTTGAAGCATTTTGGATGGACATGGGTTGGTCTTCTCTACAGTGATGATGACTATGGCATCTATGCTGCTCAGTCCTTCCAGCAGGAAATACACTGGTTTGGGGGTTGTGTGGCCTTCTCTGAGATTCTGCCTTATGATAACAACCGTAGGGATATTCAACGAATAGTAGAGGTTATTCAGACCTCCACAGCCAGGGTAGTTGTAGCATTCTCAACTGATCTGTCATCCCTGATGGATGAGTTGTTGTTGCAAAATGTTACAGGCAAGCAGTGGATTGCAAGTGAGGCTTGGACAACAACACCTGTCCTACAAACTCCACAATATTTGCCCCTACTGAGGGGCACGCTGGGCATCGCCATCCGTCGTGGACAGATTCAGGGACTTCATGACTTTCTGAAAGGTCTCCGTCCTGACAATAATTCGAAAAACAGTACAATAAAAATTTTCTGGGAGAACATGTTTAAGTGCAAGTTTGAGGTTGGAGGCAAAAATATAGCTCAAGAACAAGGGGAAAACAAATGTTCAGGTCAAGAGGATCTGAGCAGCACAGATACAGCATTCACTGATGTATCAGAGCTGAGGGCCTCATATAATGTGTATAAGGCAGTTTATGCTCTAGCACATGCGCTTCATGACCTGATGCAGTGTGAGAAGTGGAGAGGACCATTCAGTAACAACAGCTGTGCCGACATATCCAACCTGAAACCTTGGCAGGTACGATTTAAATAAATAGTGCATACTGTATATATATAGTAATATAAGTAATATATTTATATTTCATATTACACTTGTTCTGTCTACAAACTGTACAGGTGGTTCACTACCTACAGAAAGTGAACTTCACCACAGGCTTTGGGGATCATGTGTCATTTGATGAGAATGGAGATGCTCTGGCCATCTATGATGTGATGAACTGGCACCCGAGGTCTGACGGGTCGATCGTTGTCCGCACAGTTGGTGTGGTAAATGAAGGGGCGACAACAGGGAAGGTGCTCACACTGGATGACGATGCATTATATTGGAACTTTGAGACAAAAAAGGCAATTAGCATATAGCATGTTACTTTAACTCTTGATGAAGATGTCTGAACGTTTAACAAAAATCAGTAACATTTCATTGGCTGATGAGTAACAAAAAATTTGTAAATGAGTGGTTTTCAAGCTGGATTACTGGATCAACTCTATACACTGACAAATATACATGAATATGATAAAAAATATTCATACATATATTTTTTTAAGTACATGCAATCCCATACATTTAAATATAATGATACCCCTGCAGCCCCCACGGTCTGTGTGCAGTGAGAGCTGTCCTCCAGGAACAAGACGAATCAGGAGGAAAGGTCTTCCTGTCTGCTGTTTTGACTGCCTGCCATGCGGAGATGGAGAGATTTCTAATACAACAGGTGAGGAGGTTCATGTCTACAAATGAAATGAGTATGCAAACGTAATTATTCAATAAATTTCCCTACAATTATACTGTGCTCTTTCTTTCTTTCTTTCTTTCTTTCTTTCTTTCTTTCTTTCTTTCTTTCTTTCTTTCTTTCTTTCTTTCTGTCACAGATTCACCTGAATGTTTCAGGTGTCCAGATGAGTTTTGGTCGAGTCCAGAAAATGACAATTGTATACCCAAAGAAGTGGAATTTCTATCTTATGAAGATCCGCTGGGAATTTCTCTGACAACTGCCTCCCTTTTAGGTACAAGTTTCTGTGCTCTTGTGATGGTCATCTTTGCTCTTTACCGTAACACTCCCATAGTACGCGCCAACAATTCAGAGCTCAGCTTCCTGCTCCTGGTGTCACTCAAACTGTGTTTTTTGTGTGTGCTACTGTTCATTGGCCGGCCGCAGTTGTGGACATGTCAGTTAAGACATGCTGTGTTTGGCATAAGCTTTGTCCTGTGCATCTCCAGTATCCTTGTTAAGACTATGGTGGTAATAGCTGTGTTCAAGTCCTCTCGACCAGAAGGCAAATCTGCCATAAAGTGGTTTGGTTCAGCACAGCAAAGAGGGACAGTGTTGGCCTTAATTTCTACACAGGTATCAATATGTACAGTCTGGTTATCCACTGCATCCCCAACACCCCATAAAAACAGTTATTATATCCGCTCTAAAATTGTCTATGAATGTGCTATTGGCTCAGTGGCTGGTTTTTCTCTACTGCTGGGATACATTGGCCTCCTTGCAGCAGTAAGTTTCCTGTTAGCCTTCATGGCAAGGAAACTACCAGATAATTTTAATGAAGCAAAGTTCATCACTTTCAGTATGTTGGTCTTCTGTGCTGTGTGGATTGCATTTGTTCCAGCATATGTGAGCTCACCAGGGAAATATGCAGTGGCAGTGGAGATATTTGCCATCCTGGCATCCAGTTTTGGATTATTGGTGGCCATATTTGCCCCAAAGTGCTACATAATTATTTTACACCCAGAAAGAAACACTAAAAAAGCCATCATGGAAAGACCAACCCAAAAGAAGTAGTTTTACATGCTGACCACATGAATTATTATCTGCTGTAAGATCCCGTACCAAGTCTCACTCACCTGCTTGTACAGGCATATTTAACATTTAGGAATTTATATCAATTTCTACCGTTGGTGTGTTTAACAGGTAACAGGTGTCTAACAGATGTATTATGTTGTTTTGGCAGTGTTTGAATTTTAGATGATTTTGTTTGGGTTTTCTCTGTCAATCTGAATTAAAATGATGTTATACACAAATATCATATGCATGTAATTATTAACCATTACCAAGGGTGATACTCATTATTACATTAATTAATAATGCATATTGCATTGATATTAATACATAATAAATATATTATTTTATTTATTCCACTGTGCATTGTTAGCAAAGGTGCTGCATGTCAATACAAATATGTATGTGTTTCAGTTCTTTGTTAGCACTGCTGAATTGGGATTAGGGAGTATGCAAAGCTCTTATGATAACCACAACAAGTCCAAAATGGTGTCCAATGCATGACTGCCACCTACATGATATCCTGTGTAACAGGTTGTCCATCAGAAGACACAGAAGTTACAAAACCACTGGCTGACTCACACCAGCTCAGGTCTTCAAGCCCAGTATCAATTAACCCAATTAATCTGATCTGAAAATTATTAAATATACTGTACATGCAAATGCAGTTGCTTATTTGAACAGCCCATTTGTTAAACATATTTTAACGCTATAAATACTGTATATACATTTCTGATGTATGTACTGTAAAGTCCGTAAGAAAAGGTCCCAAATGTACTTGAATCATTCTTTGTATTGTATTTTTTTAGAGTTAAAGGAACTGTTCTGTGTGTGTGTGTGTGTGTGTGTGTGTGTGTGTGTGTGTGTGTGCGTGTGTGTACATGTGTGCGTGCGTGCATGTGTGTGTGTGTGATTTGACACCAGAAAAGCCAATACAAAAATTGTCCATCCTGCACTGGCATTCATCAATGATATTTCAAAAACATAAATTAACCCACAATGACGTACTAATTCCCAGGAAGGTCCATGTGACCAACTGTTCTATGGAAAAAGGGAGAACAATAATAAATTAGAGAATGAATAGGGTGATGTGGCTTATACAGAGAATAACTGAGAGAGATGCTGATCACTCTAAACTTCTGCCTTTATCTGTCCTTTACATTTATCTCTCCTGCTTTCAACTCAGACTCCTGTCAAAGCCAGGGACACTTCAAGTTGAATGGGATGTACCAGGATGGAAACTTTATCATTGGAGGCTTGTTTGAGATTCAGCACCTCAAAGTCTTCCCAGAACTGAGTTTCAGAATGAAGCCAGAACAGCCCAAGTGTGAGGAGTGAGTGTGGAAAGGAAAGGATGAGAAATTATACAGACTGTAGATTGTGAAAGACCAAAATGAGATAAAAGAAAAAAGGATGACAATAACAGGAAAATGAAAATTAATTAGCTTTTTTAATTTGATTACATGCAGTATGCATTACATACCAAAATCAATTACTAAATATAATGTGTATAGTGTTAAAGTAAAACTGTAATAACTCTCCAGATAAATGCAGATTATTTCATATTGTGATTGAGTGTGTAAATCCAATTATTTATTTTTAAATTACATTTTACATTGTCACTGAATATACATGTGTTTATTTCTAGATTTTATATGTCAAGTTTCCAGCAGGCACAGACCATGGTTTTCGCTATAGATGAGATAAACAAGAATCCAAAATTGCTGCCTAACATCACTCTTGGCTACCATCTTTATGACAACTGTTTGAAGCTTGTAGTAGCATTCAGGGCTGCTACAACTCTTATTAGTGGGACAGAGGAGACATTTTCAAACCTCAATTGCACTGGCTCACCACCAGTAATTGCTATTATTGGGGATCCTGGGTCAACTCACTCTATTGCAGTTTCTAGTGTATTGGGTCTGTTTCGTGTTCCTATGGTAAGATATGATATGAATATAATAATAATGATAACATACTAATGAAATTCTTTCTTTGTCTTCTAGCCACCCTGACCCTTCTGCTGCCTTTCTGTCTTTCCTAATTAGATTAGCTACTACGCCACCTGCTCCTGTTTGAGTGACAGGAAAAAGTACCCCTCTTTCTTCAGAACTATTCCCAGTGATGCCTTCCAGGTGCGGGCTATGGTACAGATCTTAAAATATTTTGGATGGACCTGGGTTGGTGTCCTCTATAGTGACGATGACTATGGCATCTACGCTGCTCAGTCCTTCCAGCAGGAAATGCAGCGGTTTGGAAGTTTTGTGGCTTTTTCTGAAATAATGCCTTATGATAATCACAGGAACATTCAGCGCATTGTGGCAGTGATTAAGGCCTCTACAGCCAGAGTAGTGGTGGCATTTTCAACTGATCTGTTACCCCTGATGGATGAGTTGTTACTGCAAAATGTGACAGGCAGGCAGTGGATTGCAAGTGAGGCTTGGAGTATCTCACCTGTCCTCCACCTTCCACGTTTTGTACCCCTTATTGGAGGCACGCTGGGCATTGCCATCCGTCGAGGAGAGATTAAGGGACTTCATGAATTTCTGCTATGCCTTCATCCTGACAGTGATCCAAGAAATAATATGGTGAGAATCTTCTGGGAGAACATGTTTGGGTGCAAATTTGAGAATGGAAGCAAAGATGGAGAAAAAATGTGTACAGTCCAAGAAGATCTGAACAGCATAGTTAATGAATATAATGATATATCAGAGCTGAGGGCCTCTTATAATGTGTATAAGGCAGTTTATGCCCTGGCACATGCTCTTCATGACCTGATACAGTGTGATGAAGGGAGAGGACCATTCAGTGATAACAGCTGTGCTGACATAACCAACCTACAGCCGTGGCAGGTAAAACCCACAGTAATAGGGTCCACAGCTTACTGTGCTACAAAGTCTCATAAATTACATGCTAAATGGAAAAAAGACAAATATTTGAGCAATATTTGTTTTTATAACCTGTGCAGATGGTTCACTACATACAGAAAGTGAACTTCACCACAGGCTTTGGGGATCATGTGTCATTTGATGAGAATGGAGATGCTTTGGCCATATATGATGTGATGAACTGGCACCCAAGTTCTGATGGGTCGATTGTTGTTCGCACAGTTGGTGTGGTAGATGAAGGGGCAGCAACAGGGAAGGTGCTCACACTGGTGGAGGATGCAATATACTGGAACTTTGAGACAAAAAAAGTGACTATCATTTAAAATGAATGCTATCCTTTTCACAGATGTGTCGTCTTAATACTGTACAAAGCTAAGATAAGACAAATTAGAACAAATAAATGAAAAGTTATTTATTATGCATCAGAGATAGTCACAAACATACAAACCCATGAGTGATAACAGATGATGTCTATTTCAGCCCCCACGGTCTGTGTGCAGTGAGAGCTGCCCCCCAGGAACCAGACGAGCAACAAGGAAGGGCTTTCCTGTCTGCTGTTTTGACTGCCTGCCATGTGCAGATGGAGAGATTTCCAATACATCAGGTGATGAGTGATATTCAAAAAGAAATATGTATGTTTTGTGCAGAAGTCTACAAATGTTACACAAATCTTTTTCTATACATTTCTCACAGATTCTAATGAATGCACAGTGTGTCCAAATGAATTCTGGTCCAGTCCAGAAAATAATCGCTGTATTCCCAAAGCAGTTGAGTTTCTGTCCTATGAGGATCCTCTGGGCATCTCTCTGACCACTGCATCTCTGCTTGGCACCTGCTTCTGCGCTCTTGTGATGGTCATATTTACTCATTATCGTAACACTCCTGTAGTACGTGCCAACAATTCAGAGCTCAGCTTCTTGCTGCTGTTGTCACTCAAACTGTGTTTCCTGTGTGTGTTGTTGTTCATTGGCCGGCCACAATTGTGGACATGTCAATTAAGACATGCCATGTTTGGTATCAGTTTTGTCCTGTGTGTTTCCAGCATCCTGGTTAAGACTATGGTGGTAATAGCAGTGTTCAAATCATCTCGAACTGAGGGTAAAAGTGCTATGAAATGGTTTGGAGTAGTTCAACAAAGAGGCACTGTGGTGGTCCTCACTGCAGTCCAAGTTGTGATATGTGCAGTCTGGCTCTCAACTGCCTCTCCAACACCCCATAAAAACAACCAGTATATCCGCTCTAAAATAGTATATGAATGTGCTATTGGCTCAGTGACTGGGTTTGCCATTCTGCTGGGTTACATTGGACTCCTGGCTGCAGTGAGCTTTCTGTTAGCTTTTCTAGCAAGGAATCTTCCTGATAACTTTAATGAAGCTAAATTTATTACCTTCAGTATGCTAATCTTCTGTGCTGTTTGGATTGCGTTTATCCCAGCATATGTGAGCTCACCAGGGAAATATACCGTTGCTGTGGAGATATTTGCAATTTTAGCTTCTAGTTTTGGATTACTGGGGGCCATATTTGCTCCAAAGTGCTACATCATTATATTACATCCAGAGAGAAACACTAAAAAAGCCATCATGGGAAGAACAGGGAAAAATAAATAATTTTACATGCTGACTGTAAAATTTTCTTACATTGGTATTTCTGCCTTTGAATGTCCAGCTTGTAGGATCTTTAATAGTCAGATATGCACCATTATACGATTAAACACTGTCTGTTTCTCGATCTATTACTTTGTATGTTTACTAATATAAAATTGCAATAATATTGATTACCATACCAAATGCTTCATATTAATATTTAAGAAAAATGTGTGAAATGTGACTTGTGAAGAGATGATCCATGATCATCTCTTAATTAATAATAAACAAGTAGGCTATAAAGAAAAAAATGCAGATTTAAAGCAACCATTGCTCACAAGCCAGTATTTCACTATAGGGAATGCTTTACTGATGTCTTATTTCAAAATAATAATCCAACATAATAACATAATAATTATACTTTGGGACAAAACAGTCACCACGTATAGTGGCTTGTGTATTTGCATTATGACAACTCTGACGCCTACTGAGTAATTCAGAAAAAGTGGTGACACATGATTCTTTAGACATTTCTTCAGTCCTGAATGGGCAATGCCCACTGTGTTAACCACAAGAGAATTAGGCAGGTCTTTATGATGGACCACAGTCAAGTAAAGAATTAAAGTGCCCCTATTATGCTATTTTAAAGTTTTCTAATGTTGTTTTGGAGTCTCCTACAACAGGTTTACATGCATCAAAGGTAAAAAAACTGTTTAATTTTCTCATAAAATACATTTGCACATCACCACATTTTCAATGATTCTCAAACGACTCATCAGATGAATCAATATCTCTAAATCCCTCCTTTCCGCGAGCTACTCTGCTCTGATTGGCCAGACAGCTCAGTCTGTTGTGATTGGGCACCGTGCACAGCGCGCGTCAAAAACAAAAACGCCCATTGCCATAACAACGTCAGCTCTGCTTGTCCTGAGGCTTCCTACACAGTAAACTAGTGTAAACTAGTAAACACAGTAACGAACAATGACGTCGATTTTACCATATAAATCCGAGCGCAAATCTGAAGAGGAAACATTGGAAGAACTATTCATTCAACCCGAACCTTCATCGCAAAGACGACTCGAGCAGGACGTTTCTTAGTGATACACTACTCAGTTTGAGGTAGCCTACATTATGCAACTGTAATTCCTTACCATCAACATTAACAAGGGCATGTCCATCAATAAACAAATTATTTTACTTTTACATATTTATTTACAGAGTAACTTATTTTTCTAATTTATTGCAGTGAACATGTGGAAACGTCTCGGGTTACGACTGTAACCCTCATTCCCTGAGAA
Organism: Gila orcuttii; assembly: GCA_026230005.1. NCBI lineage: Eukaryota > Metazoa > Chordata > Actinopteri > Cypriniformes > Leuciscidae > Gila > Gila orcuttii. Next base: position 27,576,341 of record JAPDVR010000005.1, on the reverse strand, counting down.
GGGAACGAGACGCTGCGTCGAGAATCGACACATTGGGGAATGTCTACGGCATGAAGTGTCTGAAGTCAACTATTCAATCTTGATTGGCGTAGCGTAATCACGCGCATGTGACGGCGATGCAGAAGCTATAAAAGGACGCCGGATCATAACAGCGTCAGCTTCTGATTGGTCGAAGCAAGTCGTTCTCAGGAGCGCGAAAAGTGTGGCCGAGGGACGCAGTGTCTCGTTCCCTTCTCAGGGAACGAGGGTTACAGTCGTAACCCGAGACGTTCCCTTTCAAGGGAAAGAGACGCTGCTTCGAGAATCGACACATTGGGGAACGAAATGTCCACTGCGCCACACTGAGAGAATACGCCCTGGTGTGAAGCATCTGGCACACTCACGGACGATAGGAATGAGAAGGTAGATCCCACCTAGATTGTCATAAGATTTAGTGTAAGAAGGGGAGGTCTGGAGCCAGTGGCTCAATGGACCCCATGGATGGGAACCCCAGACAGTAAAGGAATATTAGATGAGAGGTGAAGGCCAAGGCGCACATAACCAACTGTCTAATTGAAAAAAAGAGGGGGATAGCTCCTAGCCCTTGATACATATCTAGATAGATTTGACTCGTCCCAGCCCGAGGCCTGACATAGGGGCCTCCAAGGCTATGACCTTGACCATCCGACACATGCGATGGAGGTTGGATACCTGAAGAATCATGATATTGCCTACAGGCACCTCAGTGTCAAGGCAGAAATAAGGTAGAGTGGCTCCCACGTCATCATTTAAGAGGGGGCAGCACCACCGCTCTTCCAGGGAGCAGGACGAGCAGGAAGCAGACTCAAATAGATTCTTATATGATGAATACCCGAAGAATCATGATATTGCCTACAGGCACCTCGGTGCCGAGGCAGAAATAAGGTAGAGTGGCTCCCACGCCATTAAGTAAGAGGGGGCAACACTCAATAGATTCTTATATATTCTCATATAGCTCATCCACAGGACATGATGGGTGTCAGGGGTAACCCATCAGCCTGATGCCACTAGGCTGGATGACAGGATTCATCCTCCAATCTACAGGAACATGGAGTTTTAGTGTGAATGTCCGTACATGCTCACCCTTAGAAGCTTGTGGAGGGCACTGGGGCCGTCACAGAGGCCCTAAACGTGAACGGGCGATCCTGTTAGAGAACAGGATGGAACGCCAGTACTGAAGCCAGTGGGCAGTATTTAACTGGGTTCAATGCCGTCCCTAACAAATATTTAGTTCCTAGTAGAGTGGGGTTCTAGAATGGATGACCTAAACACCTCGGTGGAAAGGGCACCTATTTACGGGTTGGATCCCCTCAGGGGCCAGACCCATAGTCTCCATAACTCCGGCCGTGGATGAAATATTGTACCACCGGCCTGGGAAAGGAGATCTCTCCTAATAGGGACATGCCAGGGAGGACTCTCCAAGAGACTAATAAGGTCCGAGAACCAAATTCGGGCCGGCCAGTACGGGGCTACCAAGAGTAAGCTCACACCATACCTCCTGACCCTTTATAGAACCCCAGGGAGCAGAGCAATCGGGGGAAAAGCATACAAATGTGACCTTGGCCACATCTGTACTATGGCATCCAGGCCCAAAGGAGCTGGATGTGAGAGAGAGTACCAGAGCGGGCAGTGAGTGTTCTCACGGGAGGCGAACAGGTCAACCTCCGCCTGGCCAAACTCTCTCCATATGAGCTCAACTACTTCAGGGTGGAGCCGCCATTCCCCGGGCCTCAGCCCCTACCTCGACAGGATATCTGCTCCCACATTATCAACCCCAGGAATATAAATGGATGTAACAGAGAGAAATTTATCCTGGGACCACAGAAGGATCTGATGTGCCAGTCTAGAGAGAGGGCACGATTTCAGACCTCCTTGGCGGTTGATATAAGAGACCACCGACATAATGTCTGTCCTAACAAGAACATGATGACCTCTGAGGTCTGCAAGGAAGTGCCTCAGGGCAAAGAATACGGCCAACATCTCCAAGCAATTAATGCCATGAGAGATGATGGTCCTTCCAAGCACCTTGGGTGTAACGGCCCTCCATAACCGCACCCCAGCCCGTGAGGGATGCATCTGTGGTCAAAGCCTTTCTCCGACACGGTGCTCCCAGAACCGGGCCTTAAGACAGGAACCATGGTTTCTTCCACATGACGAGAGAACGAAGGCATCTGCGCGTAACTCTGATCATGCGAAAGGGGTTCCCCAGCGGAGAAAACCCCTTGGTCCTGAGCCACCACTGCAAGGCCCTCATATGGAGCAGACCAAAAGGAATTACGATGGAAGCTGCAGCCATGAGGCCCAAAACCCCTTGGAAGTGTTTGACAGTGATGGCCTGGCCTAACCTAATACCCTTCATTGTGGTTAAGATAGTATTTATGCGAGCAGGAGACAACTGTGCCCGCACCGTGACTGAGTCCCACTCTACTCCCAAGAACGTAGTCCTCTGAAGAGGAGTTAACCCTCTGGGGACAAAGCTCTTTTTGGTCCGTTTTCTCTATTTTTACATTTGGGATTATAAACTATATGTAATGGAGATGGAACACTATGTGTTTGGTATCTATGGATTCAGAAGACCCTAAGCTAACATAAGCATGCATGTAATATGTTTATAAAGGAAGTATGAGTGAGAATGTACAATAAACTAGAGAATTTCAAAAACGGAAATTCGATTTTTGGCATTTATTTCTGAAAATCACACATCACACAACAATAGTGAACAGTTTTTGAACAAAAAATATATTTTTCAAAGCCTTTGCTTGACAGACATGTGTAATTGTTAAATAAAATGTGTAAAGAACAATGAAAAATTTAACTTTATTTACAAATAGTCCCAGGCGTTTTTCTTAGGAATGCTTAGAATTTTCAAAGCAATGCTTTCTCCTCGTCACTCACCAGTAATATTGTTCCAGAGCTTGTTCCACCGTAAATCGTTTACTGCTTGCCATCATAAAAGTTCTAAAACAATAAATAATGCTATAATTGTACGTGTATATATATATATATATTATAATTGTTCTGTCTCTCTCTCATATCTCTGTGCGCTCTCGCTCCGTAAAGTCTTGTTTATACTCGACGCGTCCGTTCGCTTTCTGTCGTCTCTGCCACTCAACGCTGTTTGCGTAATAGTATATAGTACCACCCCTTACAAGGCTACAGAGTCCTCCGATTTGCTAGAATACGTCATGGTAAACTTCCTCTGATTGGGTAAGAAAAATATTCCTCCATCGGCAATTTTTCCATTGGTTGTTGCTCGTGAATCTGCCAAACAACATCGATTTCATTGGCCTTTGAAGTAGTGGTATTGCGCAACAAGGAAGTGTGTATACAAGCCGGGTAAGTTTGTTATCACTGTTTTCAGCGGAATCTGAGGAAGACGGCAAAAAAGACCGCACCTCTCTATCAATAATAGTTTTTAAGATAATTACACATTTGTAAAAGTATGCCATTTTGGGTGGTACCGCCCAATCCGTCCCCAGAGGGTTAAGGAACTATTCTTCACATTGAGTCTCAACCCCAAGCACCCCAGGTGTCGCAAAACAACATCTCGATGTTGAATCGCCAGTTCTTCTGACTGAGCCAGAATGAGCCAGTCATCTATAAAATTTAGGATACGGATCCCCTGAAGTCTCAATGGAGCAAGGGCAGCATCCATACATTTAGTAAAGGTGCGAGGAGATAAGGCTAGGCCGAAAGGAAGAACCCTGTCTTGATAAGCTTTACCCCCAAAAGCGAATCTAAGGAACCTCCTATGATGTGGGATGATGGAAATATGAAAATAAGCATCCTTAAGATCTACCGTCACAAACCAGTCTTCAGATCTGATTTGTTGAACGATCATAAGTATCATTTTGAACTTAAATCTCCTCAAAGATTTGTTCAATACCCTAAGATCTATAATGGGACGCAGCCCACCATCCTTTTAAGGAACTATGAAGTAACGGCTGTAGAACCCGGACCCCCTCTGGTAAGGGGGTTCACATATTCTATGGCCTCCTTGGTTAAGAGGGACTGGTCTTCTTGTTCCATCACCTGATCCTGGTCAGGAGATACCAGTGTATGAGTAACACCACTAAATTTAGGTGGTCTATACTGGAACTGGATTGTATATCCTTTCTCAACTGTATTCAGGACCCACTGAGATATATTTTGAAGACCCTTCCAGGCGTCTAAATAATCTACAAGGGAGATCAGTCTCTCAGGACTGACCTCAGGTGTTGTAATATTTTCGGTGACCTGAAGACATTTTCTGGCAGAAACTAACAGAATAATTTTCTCTACAGGCCTCGTAAGAGGTAGCAAATGTGTCAGAGCCATAGATGTTAGAGGAACACTGTGTACAATACATTCGCTGGAAGTCGATGCGTCCCGAGGCGCACTTGGCGGTGGGAAGCAACATCGATTTCCTGAGGGCTCTGCGGGGCAAAGTTTTATAATGTCCACGCGGGGGGGAGCGCCCTCAGAGGCCTGAGCATCGCGTCAAGGCCTCTTAGCCGAGGCCTTCCTAGCCTGAATAACAGTCCTCAGATCTGTTTTCGGCTTAGAAGGCTTCGGCTGAGAGTGTCTGAGCGTCTGAGAGAAGGCAACCTTCTGAAAATATAAGGAGCTGGCGGCGTTCCCATGAGGCTGCCCCCTGGCAGCAACCCCATGAGACCTGGACTGACAACTGGGGATAGCTAATTGTCGCTCTGCCTCCTGAAGCCTCTCGACAACGGCTCTTGCCGCGTCGCCAAAGAGGCCAGAAGGCGAAATGGGGGCATCGAGAAGGAAGGCCCTGTCCTTCTCCCCGATCTCCAAGCGATTTAGCCATAAATGTCTCTCTGAGACGACTAGTGCTGCCATAGAACGGCCAATGGCAAGGGCCGTCTCTTTAATAATACGGAGAGATAAGTCAGCCACTCTACGAAATTCAGTAACACCGTCAAGTGACACCTCCCAGTTATCATCCACCTCTTTGAGGAGGTCAGCCTGGTATGCCAGTAATAGTGTAGGCATGCACCGGCTTGACCCACCGCCATGTATGCTTTCCCTAACAAATTCGATGAACGAGATTTGGAGGGAAGTGTCTGAGCTATCAGGGGTGACGCAATGTCGGGGAGAAAGATTTCGCAAAATATTCCTCTACCCGAGGCATCACCTCAAAACCATTCTTATTAGATTCCTTAATGGATGTAAATATATACATGAGGGGAAATAATTGAGATGAACATGGATCTCGATGCCTCAGTATGGAGATCAGTGAAAAAGGGAAGGCTCGGACACGAAGACTGTGACTGGGTCTGCAGGAAGCGCTCATTCGTTTTATTTTTCTTAGTCGCTTCCTGCTTATTAAATGGCCATTCAACATTTAATTTAGCCACTGCCCTGGTTACAACCTCCAGCAACTCCTCAATAACGGGAATATGGCGAACCTGTGTTGAGAATATCTAACTCCTCGGAGCCAGATAAATCAAACACCGGGTCTTTAACGGTCGGAAGAAGCCGCAGCGCGGGCTTCCGAACCGTGCACGAGACCAGTGGAGCTGGTAAATAAACACTGAGAAAGGGTCGCAACCGTCTCAGTATTATATGCCAGCCCCACGTGCGAATCCCATGCATACAAGCGGCACGCTGCCTCGACAGCCGCGAGACCTGATGCACTGGATACGCGAGCCTGATCTATTTGATTGAACAGGCTCAAACGGGAGAGGAGCTCTTTCATATAAAAAACAGTTTGCACTGACAGCGCCCTCGAGCGCTGCTTGTGCATGCTCCGCTCCCAGACAAACTACACAGAGTGTGTGTCACCCTCGCTTAAATAACGCGGGCAAGGGGGCGCACACTGACTGAATAGTTTCTCCTTATTGTTCGCCATAATATATATATATATATATATATATATATATATATATATATATATATAAGAGTGACAGACAACACCAAATAAGACAAACAGGTTGACACAGAAGGCTTGCTGAAGACCAGAAGCTGACGCTGTTATGATCCGGCGTCCTTTTATAGCTTCCGCATCGCCGTCACATGCGACGTCACGAGTGACGTGATTACGCTACGCCAATCAAGATTGAATAGTTGACTTCAGACGCTTCATGCAAAGTATTTCAGTAAGACAGTAATAATGTGAGTTAACCAGTTAGCAGGAGACCTACGCAATATAAAACTCAAAACTAAGTATTTTGAACACCATCTTTCAAGAGCAAGCGGTTTGCGAATCCTGCATTGAACTCCGAGATTTGAGAAACAGTCGTCAGTAAAATAAAGGGAACAGAGCAAAAGTTTAGGATTATACTGCTGTGACATTGTGGTAAAGATTAATTTTAACCACTGATTCTTCACATGCTCGTCCTTAGGCAGTGAAAAAAAAAATGGCTTTAGCCTACCTTCACATTGTAGAGCACAGTGTCTTCTCGACATGATGCTATCCAGTGTCCACAGGATTTTTTTCAGAAAAAACGGTTTGAGGTTCAAGTTTTCCCTGGTGTCTCCGCGTGCAATAAGTGGGCAGGCAATATGCAAATGTTTCGTCTTGACGTCACAATGAAACGGCTTATGACTCGTTTGAAAAACGATTCATTTCATTGACTCAGAGTCGACTCTTACTTTTGAAAGACAATAACTTTATATACGGTGCACTTTCAGATTTAAAATTTTGCAGGATGTTTTCATTCACCTAGAGCTATGTTACACACTACATGAGAGGTAATTTTCAAAAATCCATAATAGGGGCCCTTTACATACTTAAGACTACTTAAAGACTAATAGGACTTGTTTCATGAATATAAATAAAAATTCACAAAATGTGACTCACAAATTAATTGACATTCGCAAAACAAGATTCACAGATGCAAAATGTGATTTATAAATACACTAGGGTTTTCACAAATATATATTTTTTTAACAATGAAAGCACAAATATAATTGAGGTAATTTGCAATATTAAAACCCTTAATCAGTGTTCAAAAAGGATAACGCTTAATGTGTTTGGGGTCTGATAGACCCCAAACTTTTAAAGAGCGATTGAATAAGGAAATATAATTTTTTTATATGGAAAACTATACATCACTTTTTTTATTTACTTCTCATCTATACATTTATGCTGTGTTTTTGTGGAAATTTGGAAGTTGTTTACCTATTTACTGCACAATTACTTAAAAATCTATTAGTTTACATCAAAACAGTATTGAATGTTTTGCATTTATTTATTATTTAATCTTCATTGTCACGTATCACCACTGATTTATATAAATGACTGGATTGCTCATGACGTCATTAAAAATGAAGCCACCGTACTGCCATATTGGTATTACCTCACATTCTATTTAACTATGCGATTTCACTTTTTTCATTTTAAATAGTGTGTAATGTTGCTGTTGGTTCATGAATAGTATCTGCAAAGTTGCAGCGCTGAAAGTTCAATGTAAGCAGAGATATCGTCTTTTAAAAATCAGGAAGTTTAATGCCTACAAAAACGACTCGATTGGGACTACAATGGGTTTTAGACGTCACTAACCCATACATTTACATCAACCCTCCCTGCGGAATCTGCAAAAAAGGGCATGGCCATATTTCTGCGGCTCGTCGAGTGTGTTGTTCACCCAGCTGCAGGTCTTCTGTGTTCGGGCTTCCCACGGACGGTGTAGTTCGTCAACAATGGATACAATTTATGTTTGATTATGTTCCTGAAAATTACAATCGCAATTTAGCTCTCTGTGCTGCGCATTTTACGAGAGACAGCTTCCAGAATCTCCACGAATTCAGTGCCGGATTCAACAAGAAACTGTTACTAAAGCATGAAGCAGTTCCAACTTTAAAACCAGAGGCAGTAGTTGTTGGGCCACAACCTGTAAGTAGGCTAAGACTTAATCATTTTAAATGTATTTGCATGTATAATTTCAGACGTCATGTTTTAGTTTTACCAAATGCATGCACACACTTAGTTATGCTATTTCGTGTCTACGACAAACGCGTACAAACATTTTGGACCTGAATTTGCATGTACTAATGTTGTAAATGTATTTTTCATGTATATATACTTTATGACGTTATTTTTCGATTTGATCAAGAACGTAAACCAATGCCAACGCTGTTTGTGTATATAGCCAGTTAGTTCGATGATATTTTGTGTAAGACAAACGTGTATAAAGTTAAAAAAAATATAGGCAAATTACCATTCAGAAACGTTTTGTAAGAGCCGTGTGTGGGGAGGTTCTGCTTGACTCTCGCCGCTTTCTGGGTCTGATTCTGACTCAAACTGATGCTGCAGTATCGACACCATTATTTACATTTGACAGGAACACACATGCAACATTCACCCGTAAAAGTAATGGGCGTGAATTTTACGGACAACGTGTACTACACAGTAGCCAATCACAACACACCGGCCCAAACTAACCAATCTGAGCCCATTGCCTGTTTCTGAGGGAGTGGTTTCATAGAATCAGGATGTAAACCGGTCGTTCAAATGACAGAGGAGAAAGCGGCTTACAATAAAGGTGAAATTTATGAAAAATAAGACTTTTTAAAAAAGAAAAACCACGAATACATGTTATATTGCACCCCATAAACACAATCATGCAAAGAAAAAAAAACAGTAAACCACCCCTTTAAATATAACATGGTCAGACATGGTGATACAATGCCAACTTCAATATTATTTTTATGAAGACATTTCATAAAAAATAAATTTCTAATAACTTTACAAAAATTTGAAGCTATTTATAACTATTTTTTCATTATGAGAATAATTAATTCTACATTTACAATAAACTGCCAGGTGTCAGCTTTCAAATGAGATCATACTTGTGATTTTAGTACAAAGGGTTCATGAACTGTATGTGTTTTAGTTTAGGAATGCCATTTCTGGGGATTTTTCAAAAGTGGGGTTGCAACTTAACAGGTTCTTCTGGACGCTCCGCTTTCTCCTGGAAGCCTGTTCGGCGACGCTATAAATACAGTCGTCGATAGATTTCAGGAGAATAAAAAACAATCAGCGGCGTTCCAGAGGTTTCTTCCTCGCCGATCTAATATCCCTGAGACTGCTGGGCGGGGGCAGTCTCGGCCATCTACTAGCTCCTCACAGCACCGTGTGCAACAGAAACAAAGCGTCGCCACTTGGGCTCCTCCTCAATTCGAGGCGCCTGGGTGGCGTTCGCAGTCAAAGCCGGTTAGAGGCTGGCAAGATCTGAGGACTGTCATCGTCTCTAAAAAGGCTGCGACAAAGAAGAAGTCCTGACGCCGAGGCTATCAGGCTTCTGAGGGTGATCCCCTCCGGGGAGGGATGGTTTCGAGAAATCGTTCCTCCTCGGCGCCCTCTGGGGGGCGATTCTCTGAGGAGAGTCGCAGCGCTGCCAGTTCGGTTGTTCCCTGCCGGTTCGCCGTTTCAGGGCACCGAGGTGTCAGCGTCCCCATGCGATCCTCTGAGGAGGGTCGTAAAGCAGACAGTTCGGTTGTTCCCTGCCGGTTCGCCGTTACAGGGCACCGAAATGGCTGTTCGACTAAATCCAGAGGCCAGTCTCGAGAGACTGGTACCCTTAGTAGATTTTCTGGCAGCGTGGAAACTACTGCCAAATATTTCTCGTTGGGTTCTGCATATAATAGAGGGGGGTTACAGAATTCAGTTCGGTTCTCGTCCGCCCAGATTTATGGGGGTCCTCCCAACCGTGGTGGACCCCGAGCAGGCTCTGGTTATGGAGCAGGAAGTGCTGACTCTTCTACAAAAGGGGGCTATAGAAAGGGTTCCTCCTCCCAGCAGGAAGTCAGGGTTTTACGGCCGGTACTTCATTGTTCCAAAAAAGGATGGGGGGTTGCGTCCTATTCTAGATCTGCGGCAACTAAACCGCAGGGTTCAGAAACTCAAGTTCAAAATGCTTACACTCAAACAGATCGTGTCACAGATTCAGTCCGAGGACAGGTTTGTAACGATAGACTTGAAGGACGCGTATTTCCATATTTCCATCCATCCTCATCACAGGAAGTTCCTGAGGTTTGCTTTCGGGGGAGTAGCATACCAATATCGGGTTCTTCCATTTGGCCTAGGTTTATCACCCCGCACTTTCACGAAATGCATGGATGCAGCTATGGCTCCCTTGAGACTCCAGGGCATCCGCGTGTTGAACTATATCGACGATTGGTTGATTTTAGCTCAATCCGAGCAGATGGCAGTTCGGCATCGAGATGTCGTTCTGTCCCATATGAAGATGCTGGGGTTAAGCCTCAACACCAGAAAGAGTGTGCTCCTCCCTTCTCAGAGGACCACTTTCCTAGGTGTAGTTTGGGATTCGACAACAATGCGAGCACAATTGTCACCAATTTGTATTACTTAGATTCTCACAGCCGTAAAGAATGTAAAACTAGCCCAGTCAATCACTGTGAAACAGTTTCAGAGACTGTTGGGTCTCATGGCAGCTGCGTCCAGCGTAGTAACTTTTGGCCTTCTGTACATGAGACCCCTGCAGTGGTGGCTCAGGACCAAGGGGTTTTCTCCAAGGGGAAATCCGTTTCGCATGATAAAGGTCACGCGGCGATGCCTACGTGCCTTGGTCATGTGGAACAAACCTTGGTTCCTCGCCCAAGGCCCAGTGTTGGGGGCTTCTTGTCGACGTGTAACGCTATCGACGGATGCTTCCCTCACAGGTTGGGGGGCGGTCATGAGTGGTTGCTCGGCAAAGGGTCTTTGGCAGGACCATCTTCTTTCCTGGCACATAAATCGTCTAGAAATGATGGCGGTGTTTCAAGCACTCAAACACTTCCTGCCAGACCTGAGAGGTCACCACGTGCTTGTCCGTACGGACAACACATCGGTGGTCTCATATATCAACCATCAGGGGGGTCTGAGGTCATGACATCTCTGCAAACTGGCTCATCAGATCCTCCTATGGGCCCAAGGGAAATTACTGTCTCTCAGGGCAATTTATATCCCAGGGTATTTAAATCAGGGAGCGGATATCCTGTCGAGGCAGGGGCTGAGGCCCGGGGAATGGAGACTTCACCCCGAGGTGGTGAAGCTCCTTTGGGAGAATTTCGGTCAGGCTCAGGTCGACCTTTTTGCATCGTCAGATTCAACACACTGTCCCATGTGGTTCTCCCTCACGCACCCAGCTCCCCTTGGGCTGGATGCGATGGTGCAGGTGTGGACGAGGCTACACCTGTATGCTTTTCCGCCGATATCTTTGCTCCCGGGAGTTCTGGAGAGGGTTCGCCTGGAAGGGGCCCGTCTATTGTTAGTAGCCCCGTACTGGCCGGCCCGAGTTTGGTTCTCGGACCTAGTGTCCCTTCTAGACGGCTCTCCGATGGAGATTCCAATCAGGAGGGACCTTCTGTCCCAAGCAGGGGGCACGATTTTTCACCCTCGCCCGGAGCTGTGGAAACTGTGGGCCTGGCCCCTGAGGGGGCTCAGCTCATAGAATCAGGTCTCTCGACTGAGGTCGTGGAGACCATACTCCAGTCTAGAGCTCCCTCCATGAGAAAACTCTATGCTTTTAAATGGAAACTGTTCTCTGCCTGGTACGGAGAACGCCTTATGAATCCTGTTATCTGCCCTGTTGGTACAGTACTTGATTTTCTGCAAGAACGTTTTTCTGCTGGATTATCTCCTCCCACCTTGAAGGTGTATGTGGCGGCTATATCTGCTTACCACACTCCTTTGAGTGGTGCTTCATTAGGGAGAGATCCTCTTATTACTCATTTTCTCTGTGGTACCCTGAGGCTGAGGCCTGCATTGCGCATTAGAGCACCGGCCTGGGATCTGGCCGTTGTACTGGAAGGCTTGGCTTTGGCTCCCTTCGAGCACATTGAAGAGGTTTCAGAGAAGTTCCTTACTCTAAAAACTTTATTTCTCATTGCTATTTCTTCGATCAAGAGGATTGGTGATTTGCAAGCCTTGTCGGTTGCTCCTTCATGCCTAGAATTTGCACCTGGCATGGTGAAAGCTTTTCTTCACCCTAGGCAGGGCTATATCCCTAAGGTCCCTAATAATGTTACGGGCCCAATTGTGCTGCAGGCCTTCTGTCCTCCACCTCTTAATACACCAGATCAGGAAAGACTTAATCTGCTGTGCCCTGTTCGGGCGTTGGATGCGTACGTGCACAGAGCTGCCCTGTGGCGTAATTCAGATCAACTATTTGTCTGTTTCGGGTCACCTAGAAAGGGTAACCCTGCTTCCAAGCAGGTTATGAGTTAGTGGATAGTCGAGGCTATTTCACTTGCCTATGAAGCGGCCGGTCAGCCATCACCTTTGGCTGTCCGGGCCCATTCTACCAGGAGTATGGCTGCCTCTAAGGCTTTGTTGTCGGTGGTTTCCCTCAGTGACATCTGTGATGCGGCGGGTTGGTCCTCACCGCATACATTTGTGAGATTTTATGGCTTGGATCTTGGCTCCACTCCAGGTTCCAGGGTGCTTGCTCCTTAGTGTGCGCAGGGACTTCACACAGGACAGTCATTTGCTACTATGGCGTTGTGGGTATGGTGTTCCCACCGCGTCTCGACGCAGCTCGAGTTCCCTTGAAAGGGAACGTCTCAGGTTACGTATGTAACCCTGGTTCCCTGAGAGGGAACGAGACGCTGCGTCGCCCTGCCATACTCCCTGCATGCCTGAGATCGACTTGCTTTGGCTTTTCAGAAGCTGTCGCGGTCTGTTTTCAGGGGTGCTTTATAGCTCCCTGGTCGATGACGTCACCCACCTATGACGTCTCGCTTTTCCATTGGACTGATTATACACGTGCTTCACGATGCAATCACGCAGGGTGTTCCCACCGCGTCTCGACGCAGCGTCTCGTTCCCTCTCAGGGAACCAGGGTTCCCTTTCGTTGTCACTCCGAGTTACGTCGGATGACGACGAATGGGGTTTCGCTTAGAAAGCCTATCAACTTCGAGTATTACAAAACGAGCCAATGGCAAAGAAATGCCATGGGTCTGCGGAATTTGCATAGCGTATCTCCGCCCTACCTCGTGGGTATAAAAGGAAGACGCTGGCAACATGCAGATAGGTTTTCGCTGAGGAGCCAAGTTAATTCTTCACTCCCTAAGCCATCTCTCATTTTGTCAGCTTCTTCGAGACGAGCAAACTCTCTGGTGTTGGTGTGACGGCGATCTCCCGGCGAGTGCACACTTTCCTGCTTATCTGTGCGTGGTTTGCCAGTGAGTGTGTTCTCCGCGGGCGCTTCAACACTTGAGTTTCTCTCACAAAAGAGCTTGCACGCGGCACGTCTTTTTAAAGATGCCTCGCCCGTGCACTTCTGGTTGCGGTCGATTCGTGTCTGACTCTGATGGGCACGAGCACTGTCTGGTGTGTTTGGGTATTGATCACGCTAGAACAGCACTCGTGGATGACTCATGTTCTCTCTGTGGGAATATGACCATCGCGACACTTAGATCGAGACTTAATAATCTCTCACGAGAGAGAGTCCCCTCATCCACACCCCGATCTAGCGCCTCCACGAGAGGCTCTACTTCGGCTGGTGGCCGGGGTGATCTGAGGGTGACTGTGTGGAACAAAGCGACGACTATCTGTCCGTGCCCCACAGCACCTTCTGTGTTGCAACCTGCGAGTGTTCAGGGGATTCTCGCCGGACCATCGTTTGATGTCCCACGGGTTTCCTTTGGCGCTCCAGAGGAAGATGTGATGTCGATCGCAGCATCACAAGGCGGGTCTGATTCGTCTGGAAGTGACGACTCATCACAGCTGCCACCTTTGGGTGTGAATACTGCTGTGGCTCAGTCTGATCCAGAGATGACGGCCATGCTTTCCCGGGCGGCCGCGAGCATTGGTTTAGAGTGGACCCCTCCACCCTATCCCGAGCGCTCGTGGCTGGATGCCGTCCGCAGCCTGCCCCAATACCTTTCTTCCCAGACGTGCATGATGAAATCTCGAAGTCCTGGAAGACTCCAATGTCTTCCCGCGACCGCTCGTTGGTTTCATCCGCCTTTCCTCTCCTCGATGGGGCAGCTGCCCGTGGGTACACTGGGCTCCCCCCGGTTGAACGCTCTGTTGCGATGCAACTGTGTCCTCAGAGTGCTTCTTCTCGCGGCTAGCCTAAGCACCCATCCAAAGCCTGTAGGTTTTCGTCTACGTTAGTGGCGAAGTCCTACAGAGCGGCGAGACAGGCGGCTGCCTCTCTGCATGCCATGGCCAATCTGCAGGTCTACCAGGCCCAGATGCTCAGGGACATGCACGAGGGTAGGACGGACCCAGGGCTCTTCAATGAGCTGCACGCCGCCACCGACCTTGCTCTCCGAGCAACGAAGGCGACCGCACGCTCCCTGGGTTTGGTGATGTCCACTGCGGTGGTCCAGGAGAGACATCTTTGGCTGAACCTCGCTGATATGCGGGATGCCGAGCGGTCCCGGCTGCTCGACACTCCCATATCACAGGCCGGCCTTTTCGGCGGTGCGGTCGAGGATTTTGCCCAACAGTTCTCAACCGCGCAGAAACAGACTGAGGCTATTAAGCACATTTTGCCCCGACGGCCCGCTGCTGCCTTCACCCAGCCGACCGGGCAGAATATTCAGTCTGTTCGTCGCCGAGGGCGCCCTCCTGCGGCTCCCGCCCCTCCCGCCCGGCCCAAGCAGCAGCCTCCACCCGGGCCCGGTCGCGGAGGAAGCCGTAATAAGGCGCCCCAGCCCTCTCCAGCCCCGCCCCCCACTAAACGCCGGGCCAAGCGGCGCTCCTGAGACGGGCTGCTCAGGGATAACGAATGTAACTTCTCAGGAGGTGGTAGCAGGACCACTCCTTCTCCCGGTGGAGGGCTGGAGGAGAATCTTTTGTTCTCCACTCCCCACTGCTCACCCATGGGTGGGCAGCACCCAAATGTGGTTAAACAGAGAAGTGACATTTCCATCCCTGAGCACACAGAGTTCTCGGACGACACGGAGCCGGATGACACTGCGTGCCGTCCCCGGACCGTGCCGCTCTAATCCTCCTCTGTCGCCAGCCCCCTGGCAGAGCAGACCCCCGTGGAACGTTCATCCTTTCCTGGTCTCCTCTGTCAGGGCGCGGTCAACGACTGTGCCCCCACATCGGGCCGCTATGCCGTCGATGTCTGGGCCAGTCATTCCGCTTCGCTGCACCACCGATGGGAAGTCTGTGGTTCGTATGACCCCGCTGGTACAGTTCTTGGGGGCTTGGTTAGAGCTCCCCAACCTGTCCTGCTGGGTCGCTCGGACGATCAGGCTCGGCTACGCGATTCAATTCACGCGGTCTCCTCCCCGCTTCAGGGCAGTCCGCTCCACTTTGGTCGGTGGCAATGCCCCTATCATGAGAGTGGAGGTTGCTACCCTGCTGGCGAAGGGTGCGATCGAGCCGAAATGAGGTCCGGCTTCTACAGCCCGTACTTCATTGTCCCGAAGAAATCTGGTGGGTTAAGGCCAATCCTGGACCTGCGCGTGCTGAACCGCTCCCTTCACAGGCTGCCTTTCAAGATGCTCACGGCCAAACGCATTTTCGAATGTGTGCGGCCCCAGGATTGGTTTGCAGCGATCGACCTGAAGGACGCCTACTTTCAAGTCTCCATTCTCCCTCGACACAGACCCTTCCTACGGTTTGCTTTCGAGGGGCAGGCATATCAGTACACGGTTCTCCCATTCGGGCTGGCCCTGTCTCCTCCCGTCTTCACGAAGGTCGTCGTGAAGGTCGCCCCTTCGGGAACACGGGGTTCGCATCCTTAATTATCTCGACGACTGGCTGATCCTAGCTCACCTTCGAGTCCAGGTTTGCAAACACAGGGACCTGGTGCTCCGGCACCTAGCCCGTCTGGGCCTTCGGGTCAACTGGGAGAAGAGCAAACTTTGCCCCATGCAGAGGATCTCTTTTCTCGGTATGGAAATCGACTCGGTCGCCAAGTCCACGCAGCTTACTAGCGAGCGCGCGCAGTCACTGCTGACTTGCCTGAGACAGTTCGAGGGCAAGAGTGCGGTTCCACTGAAACTTTTTCAGAGGCTCCTGGGGCATATGGCATCTGCGGCCGCGGCAACGCCGCTCGGATTGCTTCATATGAGACCGCTTCAGCTTTGGCTTCGCGTCCGAGTCCCGAGGTGGGCATGGCAACACGGCACCCTCCGAGTACCAGTTACTCCGACCTGCCGTCAGACCGACGTGGTCGAACCTCAGTTTTCTACGGGCCGGAGTGCCCCTGGAACGAGCTTCCCGGCATGTTGTCACGACAGATGCCTCCACCACGGCCTGGGGCGCCATGTGCAATGGACTTGCTGCCGCGGGCTCCTGGACAGAACCCCAGCGCCTATGGCACGTCAATTGCCTCGAGTTGCTGGCTGTACGTCTTGCTCTGCGCCGCTTCCGGCCCGTGCTCAAGAATCAACACGTAATAGTCCGATCAGACAATACCGCCACCGTAGCGTACATCAACCGTCAAGGTGGTCTACGCTCTCGCCGTATGTCGCAACTCGCCCGCCACCTCCTCTTTTGGAGTCAAAAGCATCTGAGGTCGCTTCATGCCATTTATATCCCCGGAGCCCTGAACTGTGCAGCCGACGAGCTCTCATGGCTTCAGCCCCTCCCGGGAGACTGGCGACTCCATCCCCAGTCGGTTCAGCTGATTTGGGACCAGTTCGGGGACGCACAGATAGATCTGTTTGCCTCTCACGACTCGACCCATTGAGCCCTGTATTATTCCCTGACCGAGGGCACGCTCGGCACGGATGCA
Organism: Gila orcuttii; assembly: GCA_026230005.1. Taxonomy (NCBI): domain Eukaryota; kingdom Metazoa; phylum Chordata; class Actinopteri; order Cypriniformes; family Leuciscidae; genus Gila; species Gila orcuttii. The sequence continues at coordinate 27,559,671 of JAPDVR010000005.1, read as the reverse complement.
CTGGCGCACAGCTGGCCGTGGGGCCGCAAATATGCGTTTCCCCAGTGAGCCTTCTTGCGCAGACCCTGCGCAAGGTCAGGGAGGACGAGGAGCAGGTCATTCTGGTCGCGCCGTACTGGCCCACCCGGACCTGGTTCTCCGAACTTGTACTCCTCGCGACAGCACCTCCTTGGCCGATTCCTCTGAGGAAAGACCTTCTTTCTCAGGGACGGGGCACCCTATGGCACCCTCGTCCAGATCTTTGGAATCTCCACGTGTGGCTGAGTACCCTACCACCAGCCCTACCACCTCCGCTAGAGCGTCGTCCACGAGACACGTCTATGCGTTGAAGTGGAACCTCTTCGTCAACTGGTGCTCTTCTCACCGAGAAGACCACCGGAGATGTTCGATCAGTGTCGTGCTTTCCTTCCGTCAAGAAGGGTTGGAGCGAAGGCTGTCTCCCTCCACCCTGAAAGTCTATGTTGCCGCTATTGCCACACACCATGACCCGGTCGAAGGTAAGTCCTTTGGGAAGCACGACCTGATCGTCAGGTTCCTGAGAGGAGCGAGGAGCCTGAATCCTCCTCGCTCTCCTCTTGTTCCCTCTTGGGACCTCTCAGTGGTGTTAACTGCCCTGCAGAGCGCTCCCTTTGAGCCTCTGCAATCATTGGAGCTTAAGTTCCTGTCAATGAAGACATTGCTCCTGGTTGCATTGGCCTCCATCAAGAGGGTAGGGGACCTGCACGCATTCTCCGTTGACGAAGCGTGCCTGGAATTCGGACCGGCCTACTCTCACGTGATCCTGAGACCCCGGCTCGGATATGTGTCCAAGGTTCCTACCACTCCCTTCCGGGACCAGGTGGTGAACCTGCAAGCGCTGCCCCTGGAGGAGGCAGACCCAGCCTTGGCACTGCTCTGTCCAGTACGTGCTCTCCGCACCTATGTAGACAGAACGCAGTGTTTCAGGACCTCAGACCAGCTCTTTGTCTGTTATAGTGGGAAGCTGAAGGGAAAGGCTCTCTCCAAGCAAAGGTTGTCTCACTGGATAGTGGACGCCATTGCTTTGGCATACCAGCAGCAAGGTCGACCGTGCCCCCTTGGTGTAACTGCCCACTCCACCCGGAGTGTGGCGTCCTCTTGGGCTCTAGCGCATGGCGCCTCGCTAACAGACATCTGCAGGCTGGGCGACACCTAACACATTCGCCAGATTCTATAATCTCCGAGTGGAGCCAGTGTCCTCTCATGTACTCGCTTCAACCAGCTAGTACTGGACCCGCTCAGGTGTCTTCGCTTGCTCGCCATTCCACTCCACGGACTGGATACGTGCGATATTCTCCTCAGGTGAGCTTCCTGAAAGCCCTGAGTTCCTCCAGCACTCCTGACGTTGGCGCCAGTGTCTCTTGCCTGCACGTCGGCTAGGTGCCTCCCGTGTGCATGGTCCCTCCTCTGAGCAACCCCCACATGTGTATTTCCACTGTAAGCCTCTCTGAGCATGTGTCTTTCCCTTGGCAAGCCACCTTGCCACCCCTGGGGTTGAAATATTCCACCTGCGGCTGGACACCCCAGTGTTCTCCACATGCATCCCTCCGGGTCATATGTGTATTCTCTAAGTCCCCCCCTCTGGGTTGGCAACAATTGCATATTTCCTCTAAACCTATGGCATATGCTCCCCAGTGTACCTTGGTATTCCTGTGCTAAATAGGAGTCCTTCGTCCATGCCAATCTCATGACAGGGATCTCAGATTTACGCAGGGCACTGGAAGACAGCCGAGAAGGTGGCATGATTAGACTGGTAACCCCATTCGTCGTCATCCGACGTAACTCGGAGTGACAACGAAAGGGAACGTCTCGGTTACGTATGCAACCCTCGTTCCCTGAGTAGGGAACGGAGACGTTACGTCTGCCTGCCACTTTCCGCTGTACCACGGGGATCGCCTGAGCTCAGTCTTGTCTCCTCAGCGAAGAAACATATCTGCATGTTGCCAGCGTCTTCCTTTTATACCCACGAGTATAACCTATATAACCTTTATAACCTATATTCGTTTCTCTAAATACCCGGCTATGTGTAAACGTAGCCTTAGTTTTTGATTGACAGATTCTTGACCTGGACCTGGAAGTGAAGATGTCAGTGTTGTGTTTACATGTGTGGATGTGAGCGTCTGTTAGCGGCTTCCTATTTCATTTTAGTGATATAAAGTTAGGAGATTTGTTTTTAAATTGTATCTGTATTTATCTTCTACTACTTTGTCAGCATAAGCTTTCAGGAGCAGTATTTGTCTGTGCAAGAGAAAATGAATGTCTAGAGGTATAATTGTAGTACATTTAAATACTGTATAATAATGAATAATCTCCAATGCTTTCGGATAATATATGTTTGTTCCTGATAAGGCTAAATTTTGTTTTTTTTCTGTTTTTTTTCTACGTTGTAGGCTTTGATTAGATTGTGATGTAACAATTTAAAGAGAATACTAGAGTCATAGACATGTGTGTGATATTTCCAGCCATCAAGAAAGTCTCACTCTAACCTGATAATCAAAGTTAGGAACCCTGGACATCACACTATACCAATTGTTAGCATATGCACTTACACCATCACAATTAATGATACCTCAATTCTGAAGAATTCAAACAATATGAAAATTGCAACCATGTTGCTTGCTGTCAGATGGTACAGAACTTCAAGGATATTTCATTATATTCTTTATTGTCACTATACATAAGTATGAAAGTGAAAGTATTGGATGTTGTGAAAGGAAAGACCTCAGTATTCTCCTAATACACATATAGTACTAAAAATGCACAAGTACATAATATACAATATTTGTGTAAAATTCATATATTTTAAATGATGCAATGATCATTTGAACAGTTCTTGTTACAGTAAATGTAACAAAGCAGTGACTGTGTACATTGTAATGGAGTACATAAATCTTTAAACAGATACTCCACCCAGAAAATGCACATTTCTCTTCATTTACTCACCTTCATACCATCCCAGATTTTCTTTCTTCACATTAACACAAAAAATATTTTTAAGAAAATAATCCATCTTCGTGAACCTGTCACAGTTGTCTGCTGTCTTCATGTCACGTGTCTTCTTCATTAGTTCATCTGTAGCACCTGTCTTGTTAATCATCATCTGTCTCACCTGTCTTCACTCAGTCTTCACTCATTAATGTTAATCAGTGTTTGTATTTGGTTCTCTTCAGTTCACTCAGTCTTCGTCCGTTCTACGTTGTGTTTAGTGTGTGTGTGTGGGAACCTTCTACCCGTCTGCATTCGTCCGAGTTATAGTAGTGATGGGCAGATCGAGGCTTCGTGAAGCAATGAAACAGTCGAAGCAAATGTGCCATTTTGTTTCGAGGCTTGGAATCAATCCGAAACCCGTCTCCACGGTGACACCTAGTGGTCACTTGCAGGTGTTGATCTGAAACAACCTTTACAAAGAGCTAATAAAAAAATGTGTATTTTTTTTTTTTTATTGTTGTATTTTTGTAATATATGAAGCTTGTAACCTGTAGTCTCTTCACATTGCATAATGTGATTTTGGTCATGAAAAATGATATTAATCAAAATAAATCAAGCCACAATGTCTCCCTTTCTTATAGATTTTTATTCAAAAATATTAATTTCTCTGCTGTTGAAGGACTCAGCCTACTTCTTTTTTTTACAGATAATTTCTCCAGCCTTTGAAAAAATTCTCTCACAAGGGACACTTGTTGCTGGCATACAAAGATATTTTTTAGCTAGGACATACAAATGAGGAAAGATTACTGCTCTCTCTTTCCAGTAAGTTAGAGGATCATGAGTTCTGGGCAAAAACGCATCGCTGAGGTATTTTTTCACTTCCACTGTGGTATCAGCTGTCGGATTGTGTATCATCTGGGTCTCACGGATACGATTGTCAAAATGTTCCCATAAACTGTCTTGTGTTTCAACTGGTGTTGATGATGATGGGCCTGATGTTGACATTTGTGGTTCTGAATTAAAAGAAAACGGCAATTAGTAACAAATCATAAACTGACAACACATATGAAGTATAAATTTCATGAATCACATTACATAAGATAACATAGACTGAAACTCACCAGTTGTGTTTGAATGCATCAGTGAAGCACACTCCAGTGTGATGTGCTTTTCAGCATCCAGGGCTTTGGCAGGATTTCCAAAAGCCACATTTTTAAACCTTGGGTCCAGCAGTGTAGCCAGTGCCAAGGCTCTAAAACTCTCGTACCCTCCACATCTGGAGTGCAGACCTTCTTGTAGATGTGAGCCTATGAGCCAACACAAGAGAAAACCATATTAATTAAAATAATGACAACAATATGAGAGTTATGGCCAATTACACGTATGGTCATAGTGTCCTACCTAATTGTACAGTTGATTCCTGCGTTGCATTTCCTTTTTTCTGTGCAAGCTTGTGCTGTAACATCCTGTACAATGGTATGAGCTTTGAAGCAGACACTCTCTGTTCCTCTGACATCTCTGTTGTTGCTAGTTTGAATGGTTGAAGAAGTGTCAATGACTGTTGAATAATGTCATACTCAAGACTTGTCAGGGGAGCAGTATCACTGTTTAAATTGGCAAGTGCAGCACCCACTGGCTCACGTTGCTCATACAAGCGTTGTAGCATGTCGAATGTGCTGTTCCATCTCGTTTCAACCTCCTGTATCATTTTCAGACTTGGTCTGCCCATCAAGCTCTGCATCTCCACAAGCTTGTCCTTTGCTTTGCAGCTGGATCTGAACAACCCCACTATCTTTCTGGCTTTCTGGCGAATTTCATTGATGACTGGGGTTTGATCCAGGGCCTTTTTCACTATCAAATTCAAATTATGAGCAAAACATGGGACATAGCGAAGGTTGAGTAGCTGGGCACTTAGGATCATGTTGGATGCATTGTCAGTCACCATGCAGTGAACTTTGGAGGTTATTCCCCACTCAGCCATTAGCAAGGCTTTAGCCTCCATGAGATGCTGGGCTGTGTGGGTTTGGTAAAACCTCCTTACACCCAGTAAAACAGTTGCCATTGCTGCCTCTGGTGTTATGTAATGGCATGTTACACCAAGATATCCATCCATATTAACGGAAGACCACATGTCAGCCGTAAGGCTAACAAATTCCGCCTTTTGTAGGTCCTCCATTGTCTTCTCCTTGGTTGTGTTGTACCTTTCGCTGACCATTGTTTTAAGCACCTTCCGGGATGGGAGGACATAGCTTGGATCAAGCTTGTTCACAAAGCCCCTGAAACCCTCATCCTCCACGATGGTGAAGGGCTGCAGATCCTTCACCACCATGTTCAAAAGAGCCTCATCCAATTCCCTCTGTCTGCCTTTTAAAAGAGAAGATAAAACATACTTTCAGACAAATATATTGGAAAAATAGTAGCCTACCGTGAAAGTAGTCTACTGGTTCATTTGGAAACCTTCCTAAACAAAGTTATGTTATGAATATTTATGCTCAGTGTGCAGAGAAAGATAAAGTGCATTATAGAAATACAACAATTACAAAAAAACAAAATGATGTCTGGGCTGTAGATTGGGTACTCATATGTAGACATATAAAATGTATATTCACAAAGTATAATATTATATTGACAACATTTGTTTTTAAAGTGATTGGCAGTTGTGATTGGGATGTTAGGCATGTCTTAGTCCATGGCCTTTCTAAACAATGGCCCAACACTTAGTTATTATATTTCACTTATAATTAGCCTATATTTCAAACAATGCATACCTTGCTTAGATGGCCCAGCAGTGTCAGTAGCAGGCCTTGGTACAGGGGGAACACTACCATCCTCTGCACCCTGCAGAATGGCAGGATGAATGCTCCTCAAATGGCGCATCATGGATGATGTATTGTTGCAGTAGGCTAGCTGCCGATCACAATACACACATCTCACTTTATTTGGGGTTTCCAAATGGAAATGCTCCCACACCACAGATGTACGGCATCTCTTCTGTGGAGCCTCCATCTCTATCTATCTATCTATCTATCTATCTATCTATCTATCTATCTATCTATCTATCTATCTATCTATCTATCTATCTAATATGTAGCCTATCTATCTAATAATCTATATGTATCTGTAATATATGTATCTATCTATTAATCTATTAATCTATATATATATATATATATATATATATATTTCTATCAATGCATCTATTAATGTGTGTGTAACTATGTGTGTCTCTAAGTCAATGTGTAAATGTAAATTAAATCCTAAATATAACTAAACAAATCGCACTATAAATGTCACTATATCACCAAAAATCCGCTATCTCAAAACCAAACTCCTCTCACAAAAACCCACGATATGAAAATGCGTTGACAAAACTTTTATACTGTGTGATTGTGTGATTTGTTCCCGAACCGACCAATCAATGAAACCCTGATTCGGCGGAGCACTCCACCTGACGAAACACTTAGACGCTTCATTTAGCCGTTGTCACGTGACGTGGGTGTTTTAAATCACGCTTCGGATCAGTGTTTCGAATCATCTTTGCTTCGGGATCTCGCAAAGCTTCGGAACGTCTGTTTCGCGCCAGCCATCCTTAAGTTATAGTGAAAGTAAAAGTTTTTGAAATTGGAACTTTTGACTTTATTTTCTTCTTCTGCCCGCACCACACCCGTTACAGAACCAATATACAGGTAGATTGTAGCCAATTGCATATGACAGGTGTGTATTGAATGTTTAAAACGGTTTAAATTATTAGTATTTTTATGATTTGTTGTTTTACTTCAAAAGACATTTAGGCCGTGAGACAGAGGGTTGATAGGTACCTTTTTGAGGGATTAAACCGTATGGTGATTTTTGTGTAGGTATATGACCCTGTATTTGAAAAATTAAAAATTAAAAATTAAGCATTAGATTCAAGGTAGTTTTTGGTTACGGAGGGCGATTTTCAAACATATGTCAAGAAAAAGGATAAATGAAATTTGTATAGGAGTTTGTATAAGAGTACTGAGTTTGTACAAATTTGTATAATTTGTATTTGTATAGTATCAGAGCCTGAGGAAGCATGGTGTATGATACACTTGTCTTCTGGCATTCCCTTCTCCATGTTGAAGTGGATAGCACCACCACTAAGCCTGAAACAGCATAAAACATTTGATTATCACACCTCCAGAAAAGTACTTGCACAAAATTCTCAAGTAGAATTCTGTGAAAAAGTCCAAATCAGAAAAAGCATGGGATCAAAACACAAAACAGCCATATCACCATAAACTGTTGTTCAATAGAACAATTTTTTTAAACGATTTTCAACTCAAAGTTTCTCAGCGCCCCAGATGCCTAGAAAGGTGGTTGACACATCATTTTAAAGCCCCGACACTGCCTCTTCCAATCCAAAAAACAACCGTTTGGATTATAGAAGCATTTTTCTCTCTTGTAGTCACTGAACACCTTACCTTGAGATACGATGATATAAGTGTTGATTTCTCATGAAAGCTACCATGGATCGGATGCTATCACACATTTTCCAACACTAGAGATGTGTACCTTCATGAAAATCAAAAATAAATGTAATCCCTCAAAATGGTACCGGTAGCCCAAATTTGGGGTCCCGTCTCATGGCCTAATTGATTCATCCACTGGGGTTGTATGAATAACCCATCACAGTCTCTGTGTGTGGTTTTTGAAGTGTTAACTTTTAAATACGCATTAATTTGCATTACTGTATGGACTCACAGCTGGATTCTCTTCGTGTTTATCTGAAGAAAAAGTCATATGCATCTGGGGTGGCAAAAGATGAGAGAATTATTATTTTTGGGTGGACTATCCCCCTAACATTCATATGCTGTTGGTAATCTAATCCAAGATCGTCGTAGACTTCTATGACTAAATTGAAAACTCTTGTGAACGGTGTTTGTCTTAATCTAACACTCCAAAGAAATGAAAATATTTGCATAATATCAGTTGTTTGAAAATCAAGATCCTAGTCATTCGAAAGTCATGTGTCTGAAGAAAGTAAGATTCCTGTCTAATGGGGACAGTGGATCTCTGGTAATACACTGTAGCACCTCTACATATGTATACTTAATTTATGTCAGTGTGTTATGTAAGAGTGGAAATTGTATTAAGGTTATCAAGTGGTATATCTTGATTTCTAATACTATGAAGTTATTATGACTACATTTTCTATAATGCTGTGCTGGACTCTTGTATCATGTCCTGTTTTTGTTTTTTCTTGTCTGGTGTTTTCTTTCATGAGTGATGAGTTCAGATGTATATAAGGGGTAGGAACCAATGTGTGGGGGTGGTTGTTTCCTGGGAACTTTTCCAGTTGACGGATCTCTTAGTTACCAGGTGGATATCCTTGTTTGCAGCAAATGCCTCGCTGGCAGGATTTACTTGTGTCTTTTGAGAGAGTTTCGTGACTGATTGGACTTTTTGATGCAATGCCACACAAAGGAATGGGGTACATGGGGCTGGGACTAACTAAGTGAGCGGTAAGAGATATGCGGTTCATCTGTTTGTGCAAAGACTATGGGAACTGCTCTAAGTTATGATAAGATGGACTTCGCTTATGTGATGAAAGATATACAGGTCCTTCTAAAAAAATTAGCATATTGTGATAAAGTTCATTATTTTCCATAATGTAATGATAAAAATTAAACTTTCATATATTTTAGACTCATTGCACACCAACTGAAATATTTCAGGTCTTTTATTGTTTTAATACTGATGATTTTGGCATACAGCTCATGAAAACCCAAAATTCCTATCTCAAAAAATTAGCATATCATGAAAAGGTTCTCTAAACGAGCTATTAACCTAATCATCTGAATCAACTAATTAACTCTCAACACCTGCAAAAGATTCCTGAGGCTTTTAAAAACTCCCAGCCTGTTTCATTACTCAAAACCGCAATCATGGGTAAGACTACCGACCTGACTGCTGTAAAGAAGGCCATCATTGAAACCCTCAAGCAAGAGGGTAAGACACAGAAAGAAATTTATGAACAAATAGGCTGTTCCCAGAGTGGGAATCAAGGCACCAGGAAAAAGTGTGGCAAAAAACGCTGCACAACGAGAAGAGGTGACCGGACCCTGAGGAAGATTGTGGAGAAGGACTGATTCCAGACCTTGGGGGACCTGCAGAAGCAGTGGACTGAGTCTGGAGTAGAAACATCCAGAGCCACCGTGCACAGGCTTGTGCAGGAAATGGGCTACAGGTGCCGCATTCCCCAGGTCAAGCCACTTTTGAACCAGAAACCGCGGCAGAAGCGCCTGACCTGGGCTACAGAGAAGCAGCACTGGACTGTTGCTCAGTGGTCCAAAGTACTTTTTTCGGATGAAAGCAAATTTTGCATGTCATTCGGAAATCAAGGTGCCAGAGTCTGGAGGAAGACTGGGGAGAAGGAAATGCCAAAATGCCTGAAGTCCAGTGTCAAGTACCCACAGTCAGTGATGGTCTGGGGTGCCATGTCAGCTGCTGGTGTTGGTCCACTGTGTTTTATCAAGGGCAGGGTCAATGCAGCTAGCTATCAGGAGATTTTGGAGCAATTCATGCTTCCATCTGCTGAAAAGCTTTATGGAGATGAAGATTTCATTTTTCAGCACTACCTGGCACCTGCTCACAGTGCCAAAACCACTGGTAAATGGTTTACTGACCATGGTATTACTGTGCTCAATTGGCCTGCCAACTCTCCTGACCTAAACCCCATAGAGTATCTGTGGGATATTGTGAAGAGAAAGTTGAGAGACGCAAGACCCAACACTCTGGATGAGCTTAAGGCCGCTATCGAAGCATCCTGGGCCTCCATAACACCTCAGCAGTGCCACAGGCTGATTGCCTCCATGCCACGCCGCATTGAAGCAGTCATTTCTGCAAAAGGATTCCCGACCAAGTATTGAGTGCATAACTGAACATAATTATTTGAAGGTTGACTTTTTTTGTATTAAAAACACTTCTTTTATTGGCCGGATGAAATATGCAAATTTTTTGAGATAGGAATTTTGGGTTTTCATGAGCTGTATGCAAAAATCATCAGTATTAAAACAATAGAAGACCTGAAATATTTCAGTTGGTGTGCAATGAATCTAAAATATACGAAAGTTTAATTTTTATCATTACATTATGGAAAATAATGAACTTTATCACAATATGCTAATTTTTTGAGAAGGACCTCTATATATATATATATATATATATATGAAGAGTTCGGTTGCAAAACGCGATAAACGCCATTTTTTGACATTTGGATTTTATTATTGGAAATCACTGTTCATATGTACCTTAATCTATGTGTGAATTGCTGCCATTATTAAGATTTAAAAATGTACATTTTAAGCCTACTACAAAATTTATTTTTTATTGTAAATATATCCGCCAGCCCAGTTTCTTTACAGAGTGCGATATAACAGTTAGGCTATAGAACGTTCAGGATGTCACGCGAGCTCAGGGTCACCGCCGGTGAAGTGCTCCTAGTTTGCTCAGTGATTTAACGATAATATCAAAACAAAAAACATATTTTTAAAAAGAGGATTCAATAGGCTAACTAAAAAACGTTTACCATTTAATTGTTTATACTGTAGGCGAGCTGTCAGTCACGTAGGCTACGTCACTGATCAACAGCTGTCTGTCAGTCAGAGAATCAAAGCTTCAGAGTCAAGCTAAGGTTATGGATTTCGATGACGGATTGGAGCCGGTCATTCCAGCTGCTGTTGGGAGAAAGAGGAAGGCATCTAAAGAAAATCATCAAAGGGAGAAGACCAAACGGGCAAGGCATTCAGGGGAGGGAAAACATCCAAAGATTAATTGTGGTCATCGTGCGACTGCGAGTAATGTTGGTCTGTGTCATGCCGACAAACTGTCAGATGAAGATGTAGCCTTCAACTTCACAAAAATGTATAAAAACGCTACAAAAGTGGACCAGGATAAAATACTCCTGCGTCTGTCAACAATAAACAAATGCAGCAGGGAACGAGTCTCCGCTGATGTCAAGAAGAAAGCCAGGGAGGTTACAGTGAAATACTGCCTTTTGTCCTGCGCTCCTCCCCATCACAAGATTCCTGTCTGCAAGGCTACATTTCTAAGTGTCCTTGGTAAGTTTATTTTTTAAATAATTTCTTACATGTAGCTGAGTAGCCTATCTGAAGATTTACTGCAGTTTGTTTGCTCTGACAGCTCAGCTAGCCAGGCAGCGCAACGGTGCTTTTTTTTTTTTTTTCTGTCCCTATGTGAAGCACAAGCACACAGACGTCCACACGTTGTTATCCAACCTTTTCATTCAGGGACTGCCCTGGATTACTGGCACACGCCATAGTCACATTATGTTTATTATGGCATTATGTTTTTGAATATTATGAATATTAACGATTAATTGATAAATTATTGTTAATTTTCCCACTGATGATCCAAAAGATTTCTTCAAATGCCCATCCTTAATCCAGGTGCTATAAACATAGTCTAAGATGGCCTGTTCAATCTTGGGTAGAAGCCAGAGGTGTAGCCTTTTATTCAATTAATTTATGATTTTCAGATTCCAGAAAAAAACACAGACAACCTTATTAATACCTTTTCTGTACTCCACAGGTGTTAGTAAAGACAGAGTCTCCAGAGTGGTGAAATACTTCAGTCAACATGGTGAAGCCAGACCAGAGTGCAGGGGTGGAACCAGAAATGTTGATGAGAAGATGGAGAACAGACAGGCAGTAGTTCAGCATGTGTCCTCTTTCATGTGCAAGGCCAGCCACTACGCTCGTCGTGGTGCACCTGGACGGAAGTACCTCCCAAGTGACATGTCAGTAACCAAAATGCACCGGCTGTTCCAGGAGCAGAACCACAGGGACATCAGCTACTCCCTGTATTACAATGTTTTCTGCACCTCATTCAACTTGGGATTTGGGCATCCAGCAAAGGACTGCTGTGCCACCTGTATGAGCTCGAGACTCCGTATGAAAGATCCTCACCTTACTGAGGAAGAGAGGAAGGCAGAGATTGTGTCTGTCATGCTCCACCGACGCAGAGCCCGGGTGTTCTACACATTGCTAAATGCAGTGGAGGACACAGTTACTGTCTGCTTTGACATGATGCAGAACCTCTCTCTGCCCAAGTCTCCCATTGGCCAGACCTACTACTCTAGGCAGCTTTACATGTATGTGTTTGGTGTTGTGGTCCACCATGGAGAGAGGAGTCTGCAGGCACTGAGTGACCGTCATCTCTACGTGTGGCTTGAAAATCAAAATAGAAAAGACAGCAACATGACCGCCTCTGCCTTGGACCACTGCCTGAGAACCAGTCTAGCCGAAGATGTCCAACAGGCTGGCCATTTGAGGCTCTTCAGCGATTCCTGCTATGGACAGAACAAGAACAGTACAATGGTGGGAATGCTGTCCAGCCTACGAAGCACTATCTTTAAAGATGTGAAAATGGAGTGCTTGTTCCCTGTCCGTGGCCATAGTTTTCTCCCTGTTGACAGAGTTTTTGGAAGAATTGAGCAGGATATTCGTAAGCAGGACACCATCCTCCTGCCAGACAAATACACCAACACCCTGAAGAAGCATGGCTCTGTGTATGTGTACGGGAAGGACTGGGAGAGCTTTGACCACAAAGCTGCAGCCAAGGCTATCATGCAGTCCACGCGGTCTTACAAGATCAGCGAAGCCCGGGTGCTGGTAATCGATGGCAAAGGGTTGGGGGTGAGAACCACCTTCAGCGGTCCCACCTACCAGCACACTCTCCTGAAGAGAGGCAACAACTGGGGCCAGTATAAAGCAGATCCCCTGCCCATGATGACCACAGTGAAGGCTGTGAAGAAGAAGGACATCATCAGCCTGCTTAAAGCCATTGGTGCCCCAGCAAACGTCGAGGCCTTCTACAATCACGCTTTGGCTGTGACCAGTGATGTCCACAGGGGGGAAGAGTAGACTAAAAGGCACACACTGGCATCTGAAGCCCATGTGACACTCAAGAAAACACACACACACACACACACACACACACACACACACACACACACACACACACACAAAAAAACATTGATTCACTAGCTTTTCTTAATGGTATTACAGTAGTAGAATATAGCCTAAGGTGGATATATAGCGTTTTGCAAAAAAAAAAAAAAAAAAAATTATGTTGTGTATGTTCTGGCCAAAACTAACTCAGAATCTTATTATTATTAATCAATCTTTGTATATACTATTCCATATATTTATGATGTATTGTTTTTTAACCAATTTAAGATGTTTGACAATGTTAAGATAAATATGTTGCATTTTGGCATGGTTTTTGACTTATTTATGAACTATTTATGGACATAAAATAAAATAAAAAATATCCTGGATTTGAAGAATATTGTGTCCCTGGTCTTCACTGAGCTCAAGTAATAGTTTAATGTACAAAAAATTGTGAATGAACTTGACTGTTCATGTCTTAAATAATAATGTCAAATAACCAACATTTCTCAAAATGGATATATCTCCTTTTGCACGAAACTCTTCATATATATATATATATATATATATATATATATATTTTTTTTTTCATTCTGGGGGTTTGTATAATACACATCTTTGTGCATCAGGAAATGACTGAATTCTCTGTATCTTTATTGATGTATCCTCACTAATATTGAGAGTGTTACAGATTGGTGGCCCGTACCGTTACGGAAGCAGACGGACAACAAGGTAAGTAGTGAAGCTCAATTTTAATTAAACAGCAGAGTAACAGTATATCTCAACGTGCAGAAATGAGTGAGTATCCGAGTCCCGATATGGATTTATCTTGAGTGCCGTCTGTGAATGATGAATAGATATTTCCTTTGCAGGAACGGCGAGAGGAGATTTCCAGAGTGGATACACACTCTGTTAGAAGAGGCTGACAGGTTGACGGCACACACTCACGCACCACTTGGCTGGACTGGATGGCTTACGGCTCGCACACCTCTGGAGAGAAGATCTAGGCAGACTGGGAACAGCACAGAGAACTGGTGAGTTCACACAGGATAGTTTGGTTAGTGACACTCGTAGAGAGAAGCACTATGAGTCCGCTTCGTATGAACGAGCCCGGACAATGAGAGGTGCTTGGTGTGTGCTTATGAAGCAGAGTGGTTGATGGGGTACAGGTGTCTCTCGTTAGAACTCCGGTGATTGTGATCGCTGAGTGATTGTGGTGGAAGAACCTGGCCAATCCGTGACATTACCCCCCTCCCCAGGGCCCGCTCCTGAGGGCCGAGGTCTCCGGCGCCGTGGTGGTCTTCCTCGTCCACGAGGTCCCGGGTACTGAGGATGGCTAGAATGGAACTCTTCCATGATCGTGGGGTCTAGGATGTCGACTCTTGGGATCCATGATCTCTCCTCTGGTCCGTATCCTTCCCAATCGACGAGATATTGCAATCGACCACCACGACGTCGGGACTGCAGGATTTCACGAACGGAATAGATGGACCCTTCTTCCAGCAACAAGGGAGGGGGAGGTTCCTCTTCGTGGCCAGGTTCTGTGGAGGGAATAAGAGGTTCGTGAAAGGGTTTGAGTAAGGAAATGTGGAATGTATTCTGTATTGCGGTGGTAGCTGGAGTTTGTAGGTGACGGGATTGACCTGTTCTAGGATGGTAAAAGGGCCAACAAACCTGGGGCTAAGTTTTTTGGAGGGCAGACGCAGACGCATATCGCGAGTGGAGAGCCAAACCTTATCTCCCGGAACATAGACTGGGCCCGAAATCCTCCTCCGGTCAGCGATTGTCTTGGATCTGCGAACTGCCCTCTGCAGATGATGGTGAGCTTCGTCCCAAACTCTCTCGCTCTCCCGGAACCAGTAATCCACTGTGGGAACCTCAGATGGTTCACCATCCCAGGGAAATAGGGGAGGTTGGAACCAAGAACACACTGGAATGGTGTGAGGCCGGTCGTGGGTTGCCGTAGTGAATTTTGGGCATACTCTGCCCAACCCAGAAACTGGTTCCAGGAGTTCTGGTGGCCATTACAGAAGGTCCTGAGGAACCGCCCCACTTCCTGGATCTTCCTCTCCGTCTGGCCGTTGGTCTGAGGGTGGTAGCCAGAGGAGAGACTGACTGTCACACCTAGGAGCTTGAAAAACGACTTCCATACCCGGGATATGAATTGAGGTCCTCTGTCCGATACAATGTCTTCTGGGATCCCATAATAGCGAAAAACCTTATTGAAGAGAAGTTCGGCAGTCTCCAGGGCAGTGGGAAGACGTCTTAGGGGTAATAGCCTGCAGAACTTTGAGAATCGATCTACTATGACGAAGATGCAGGTGTTTCCATCCGATGAAGGTAAGTCAGTCATGAAGTCTACTCCTAGGTGTGACCAGGGGCGGTTAGGAATTGGCAAGGGATGGAGTTTTCCTGCAGGTAGATGTCTGGGACTTTTGGACATTGCACACTCCTTACAACCTCGTACATACCTCTTCACATCCCCTGCCAAACCTGGCCACCAGAAGCGTTCGGATAACAGTGAGAGAGTGTTGTTGGCCCCGGGATGCCCAGTGCCCAGAGATGTGTGAATGGTGTGAATGAGATCTACCCGTTGCGCCCTGCTGATGAACTGACGATTAGGTGGGCAGCCCGGCGGAGATCGTGGATCAGGAGTGGCGACGGCTGGAGGAGCAGACCATTCGATGGGACTGATGATGATATCTTCGGGTATGATGCTGGTGGTTGTCTCGGGAGTTTCTGTAGAATCATGTAATCTGGATAAAGCATCGGCACGGACATTCTTAGGACCAGGACGGTAAGTAATGGAGAAATGGAATCTTGAGAAGAATAATGACCATCTGGCTTGACGGGGACAAAGTCGTTTTGCATCACGGAGGTACTGGAGGTTCTTATGGTCGGTGATAACTTGAAATGAATGGGTGGCACCTTCCAGCCAATGTCGCCACTCCTCCAGGGCGAGTTTGATGGCCAGGAGTTCACGGTTTCCAATGTCGTAATTCCTCTCTGCCGGGTTGAGCTTCCGGGAGAAGTAGGCACATGGATGGAGTAATTTAGGTGTCCCGTGAAGTTGAGAAAGGACGGCTCCAACTCCGGAAGTCGAGGCATCCACCTCCACTACGAAAGGGAGCTCAGGATCTGGATGCGTCAGGAGGGGTGCTTGTGTGAAGGCAGATTTGAGGGATTGGAAGGCTGCGGCCGCTTCAGGAGTCCAGAGGATACTTTTCGGTTTACCTTTGAGCAAGTTGGTGAGTGGAGTGGTGATGATGCTGTAACCTCGTATGAAACGTCTGTAAAAGTTGGCGAATCCAAGAAATCTCTGAAGTTCCTTAATCGTGGTGGGTTCTGGCCAGGTAGTTACTGCAGTGACCTTCCTCTCATCCATGCGGACCCCCTGACGGTCAATGAGGTAACCTAAGAACTGTACTGATGGGAGATGGAAAGAACACTTCTCTGCCTTCAGGAAGAGGTGGTGAGCTCTGAGTGTGTGGAGGACCTCCGCAACGTGGTGACAATGTTCGAATTCACTCCGGGAGTAGATGAGGATGTCATCTATATAGACGACCACGAAGCGATGCAGAAACTCCCGGAGGACTTCATGTATAAAGTTCTGAAACACGGAAGGGGCGTTGACCAGTCCATAGGGCATAACCAGATATTCATAGTGGCCAGTAGGGGTCACAAAAGCGGTCTTCCATTCATCCCCTTCTCGTATTCTCACCAGTTTGTACGCGCTGCGGAGGTCCAACTTCGTGAAGATGGTAGCAGAACGGAGTTGTTCGAGGGCCGCAGGGACGAGAGGAAGAGGATATTTGAATTTGACGGTACCTTGGTTTAACGTCCGATAATCAATGCATGGCCGCAGCCCTCCATCTTTTTTGGCAACAAAAAAGAAGCTGGATGCTGCGGGAGATGTAGAATGCCGAATGTATCCTTGATTGAGAGCTTCCTGTATATACTCCTCCATGGCCTTGGTCTCTGGCAGTGACAACGGGTAGATCTTACCTCTGGGCAAAGTGGCATTTGGAATCAGGTCAATTGCACAGTCCCATGGCCGATGAGGTGGTAGTTGGGAAGCTCTTTTGGGGCAGAAGATGTCTTGGAAAGGAGAGTAGATGTCAGGAATCTTCGTGGACTGTTTCTCGAGTGGACTTTCAACTGATGTGACATAAACTGGAACAGGATTCGGAATAGGACGTGGAAGAACCGGAAAACATCTTGGTAAGCATTCCTTGCCCCACTTTATCACTTCCCCGGAGCCCCAAGAGATGATGGGGTCATGTTTCACCAGCCACGGACGCCCAAGTATGATATCCGCATTGGCTCCCTCCAGAATCAGCAGCTGAATTTCCTCCTTGTGTAGGGCTCCGATTTGGAGTGTAACGGGTTCACATTTCCGATGAATACGTGGGCGTGCAGTAATGAACTTGGTTATGGGTTGGATCTGGTAAACATTTGACGATGCTTCGGTACGGAGCTGGAGCTGATGACCGAGGGTTCCCGAGATGAAATTTCCTGCCGACCCGGAGTCGACGAGAGCGTGAGCTGAAACAGAGGATGTCTGGGTGGTTAACTGGACACAAGTAGTGAGAGGATGCATCTTTTCTTCATCAATACGAAAAACACTCACCGATGTTCGTATGGGACGAATTGGACAGTTCAACCGAACATGCCCACTGGCTCCACAATACATGCATAGACCCCGGGTCAGCCTCCTCTGTCGTTCAGCTGCGGTAAGTTTGCCAGAGTTGATAATCATGGGCTCTGGTTCGAGAGGGCTGGCGGTTTCAGATGGGCGGAGGAGTATAGTCGTGTTAGATTGGGACTGATAAGATTGCATACGGTCTGAGCATCTGATGGATTGTTGAATAAACCTTTCGAGCCCCATATTATCATCCAATGCGGCCAGTTGCAGACGGAGTTGGGGTGTGAGACCAAGCCGGTAGGTGGTCAGTAAGGATCGCTCGTTCCATCCACTGGCTGCAGCTAGAGAGCGAAAGCGAATGGCATATTCACGAGTAGACATCTTTCCTTGAGATAAATGATAAAGTTGCTCACCGGCTGATATCTCTCCATCAGGTTGACCGAATACTTCTTTGAAGTGGGAAACGAAGGCTTGTATAGAACTAATGGCTGGGCCAGCTTGCTTCCAGATCGTTTCGGCCCATTGGAGAGCTGGACCGGTGAGTAGGGATGTGATGAATGCTATTTTTGACTGGTCGGTAGGATATAAAGTGGGTTGCATGGTAAATATGAGAGAGCATTGAAGCAAAAATCCGTTGCACTCCTCCGCCCCGCCAGAGTAGGGCGCTGGTCGAGCCATGGGACTGGAAGATGCGGTGTCCGAAGAAGCGCTCGGGGAAGATGCGGTGGCCGAAGAAGCGCTCGGTGGTGGTGCTGGTGGTGCGGGAGGCATGATGGTAGGAGAAGATATTAATACCCTCTTCAATGAATCCACCAGGTTTTGAAAGGGATCTGGAACACTCATGCTGTTATTGTCTTCTTAGGTCCGAGCTAACTGTTACGGAAGCAGACGGACAACAAGGTAAGTAGTGAAGCTCAATTTTAATTAAACAGCAGAGTAACAGTATATCTCAACGTGCAGAAATGAGTGAGTATCCGAGTCCCGATATGGATTTATCTTGAGTGCCGTCTGTGAATGATGAATAGATATTTCCTTTGCAGGAACGGCGAGAGGAGATTTCCAGAGTGGATACACACTCTGTTAGAAGAGGCTGACAGGTTGACGGCACACACTCACGCACCACTTGGCTGGACTGGATGGCTTACGGCTCGCACACCTCTGGAGAGAAGATCTAGGCAGACTGGGAACAGCACAGAGAACTGGTGAGTACACACAGGATAGTTTGGTTAGTGACACTCGTAGAGAGAAGCACTATGAGTCCGCTTCGTATGAACGAGCCCGGACAATGAGAGGTGCGTGGTGTGTGCTTATGAAGCAGAGTGGTTGATGGGGTACAGGTGTCTCTCGTTAGAACTCTGGTGATTGTGATCGCTGAGTGATCGTGGTGGAAGAACCTGGCCAATCCGTGACACGTACAGGGAAGTTGTTTATGTGCAAGTGATGTGTTGATTATTGGGAATGATGGAGAGTGATAATGAGGAGAATGTGGAGGAACAGGACAGAGAACAAAGGGGTAATGAACCAGATTTTTCTGCTGAATCTTTTATAATGAGAAGAAATCCTGCCAATGAAATGTCCTCTGTTAAGCACACATCATGAGAACTTGGTACTGAAAACACTGTATCCATATCATAAGCCACATTTCGATTAATTGTGCAGACCCACACGTTAGCCTTGTAAATAACGTTAATGAATAGTCTCACCTTCCTCCGTACAAGTTTGTCGTCTTCTCTTCATTCTTAATGGACGATCATATCCAAGCCAAAGTCCAGGATATGGATTTTCCATTGTTGGTTGTCTGTCTACAAAGTGGAATGAGCATACATGGATGTTACGGGGCGGTAATTTCAAATTAAGTGCTGCGGGCCATTGTCTTTTGCCCTCGTCGTCGGATGGCATCCTGTGCAATTTAAATGGTTTTGGGCATTTACATTCCGCTCTTGTTGTTGGCTTGTGGTCGTAACACTCATGTTCCAGAAGTTTTTTTTAGCTTTCTGTAACTGTGGTGACAGTCTTTAACGGCACAAATTCTACCAGAGCCTCCACTGTTTGCCATCACCTGTAACGTCATCTAGCTGATGACAATTAGCCTACTAAACGGAAGTTGAGAGCATCTTACCGGAAGTCACTCGCAGCTATCGAGCCCCCACGGAGAAGTGAGGAAAAATGTAAATAATTAGATTTAATTTTTCTTCACAGGCTGGTCACTAGCATTTTGGGGACCCTATATGCAGTTTTTAAAAAGAATACTATTTGACTTCTTTTCTTCTCTACTGTTCTATAAGCACCACCTACCGTCAGAGAGTGAATTTTCATTTTCTTTTAGCCTGTCTGCTGCTTTTGTTCAGATCAATGAGTAAATCGGACAGAATGTTTATGTGGCAAACTCACGGTTTGAAGCTAATGTGTGTTCTAAAAATCTAAACAATTTGGATAATAATGTATCTTAAATTATTCATGTATTTTAAAGTGCCTACGATAACAATACCAAGCATGTTTATTACCGCAAAAAGGATGGCACTGGAGCTGTTGTTACATTGGCACAGCATCTTTAAAGCGCTCACAAAATGACGACTTGAACCAAGACACAATGCAGCACCCGCCATTTCATCAATATCTTTTCAAAATTCACCATTTACCCTTATCTCACTTTCTTTCCACTTATCAGCACCAGGCTGATAATAGTACTGCTTTTTCATTTTCAAACATTAACACATGCTACTGACACAACTTTATCAAAGTTTTTATTACCAAGCACTAAAGGTACAATATGTAAGAATTTTGTTTCAAAATATCCAAACACCACTTTGTAGAGGGAAGCCCATTTAGAGATGGCATTGCCCTCGATTCTACATCACCCTTAACTTATCACCAAAAAAAGAAAAGGTCATAATAAGAGACCCACTGTCCAGCACGCTGCAGCTAGTGTCAAAGAACTAGCTGGACTAATGAAAGACATCATGCTCCAAGACCCCCCTTCTAAGAGAAAGGATATTTAGCCCCAGGGCTGTTGATCTAATAAGACACACACACATACTCACACACATAGCGTCTGCAACAGGAAACTATGCTTATGGCTTGCGTGAGTCTTCTTAAACCATAGCATTCATATATATGTTAAATAAGAAGCCATACGCTTATTTGACTTATTAAACCATTATCGTTTTTGCTTACTAAGCCACATTACCTACTAATGCTTATGAGAGGCGGGGTAAGACCCACATTGTGTATTCATGCTTATGTAACATGTAAAGGCAGGGCCAAAGGAAGAGACTATAAAAATGAAACTTTGAGAAGATTATTTGCTCTTCCTTGCAACCCACAACTCAATACTCCAGCTGTTATTGACCGCAAGAAGCATTGATGCCTAGTATACATCTGTTATTTAGTACTTATATATGTAACCTGCAACAAGTATTTCTTTCATTTGATTCTTTTAATAAATTCTGTTAAAACATTTATTATAATCATCTGGGTTATTGAGTACAAGTCAAATTCTTCCAACGGGACCAGGAGGATCCTTTCTGGAGAAGACGACAGCTGCAGGCGAGTATTCTCTTGAGATGAGAATAATCACTGTAAGATATGATTGATCAAATAGCCTAGCCAAAGAGGCAGCATATGACAGGGTTGTTATATTGCAAACACGGTTGAAGAGTACCATTAAAAGGTAGACTTATAATACAAATGGGAAATCTATTATTAATTTTATAATAGAATACGATTTTGTATAGACTGATCACCTAACTCTTGAGGACACAACTAAAGGATAGGCTCTTTAGTTACCGTGAAGTGGTTCTAAATGGGATGGCTCTACAAATCTACGGGCAGCAGTTGGAGTGAATTAATGAACTGATTAAGGGAAGTGAACTGTTCATAATTGTTTGGTGGATCGCAGTGAGTACCAAAGACAAAGAAATTAAATTAATTCTGAAGAGAAATCTTTTTTTTTCTTTTCATTTATCGTGCCTGATTTAAAGGTTGATTGCTGACATTGACATTGCTGCGTGTAGATCGCCTATTAATGGACTAAAATATATAAAAGTTTCATATTTAAGGCCGATGTTTCAGTACATGTGGTCAAAGTAAATTTGCTGAACATAATTTATCAAAATTAACTTGAATATTAAATGTGAATGTTATGTAATTTGGTGAACTGCAAATGTAAGAGAAAATGTCCAAATCAGATGCAGGTGCAAATGAGGCAGATAGGCAAACTGATAGCCATCATGT
Source organism: Gila orcuttii (assembly GCA_026230005.1). NCBI lineage: Eukaryota > Metazoa > Chordata > Actinopteri > Cypriniformes > Leuciscidae > Gila > Gila orcuttii. Next base: position 27,537,912 of record JAPDVR010000005.1, on the reverse strand, counting down.
AAAAACTCAAATTGAGAGTACACGCCAATTAAAGCGCACACATGTCCCTACTGAAAAAATGTTAGCATATCAGCAACAAGAGCTACAAAAGAAGAAGAAAAAGGTTGTATCTTTATATAATCAATGGAAAATAGAAGCTTGTAGTGCACGTGAGCACCTTAAATCAGATTCACTAGGGACTCAACTAGCTATTTTGGTTGATACTTTGGAGGCGCCCAAAAACAAAGTTTTGAGTGCTTACAATGACTTTAGAGAGTATCACCTGCTATTGAAATGAGGAGAAAAATTGATACTTGTGAAGCAGTTACAGCTGACATCATTAAAATCATTTATGAAAGAATAACAGGTTTAGATGGAGATTTTGATGGTGAAAGGGAGAGAAGTCGTCTTCGTACCTTATTAGACCATCAATATGCCCATTCAATCTTTGGTTCAACGGTTTCACGAGTTAGTCAGAAAACGTCTCGGGTTATGACTATAACCCTTGTTCCCTGAGAAGGGAACGAGACACTGCGTCGTTGAAAATGACTCTTTGGGGACGCTCCCTTAGTGTGCGCCTCTGAAGTATGAATGAAACTAATCCAATCCTGATTGGTGTTGCATCATGACGCAACATGGGACGGCACATAAAAGTGACGCCGGCACACACACACACACATTAGCCTCGCGATGGCTAGTAGGGATGGGACGGTATGAAAATTTCATATCACGATTATAGTGATGGAAATTATCGTGATTATCAATATTATCACGGTTTTGTTAAAACAAGATGAAAGTGTTAAAAAAGAACTGATGCTCACACTGAAAACATTTCAACAAGTTTTATATTTGAGAATCAACAAACAACAAATAAAACGAGCAGCTCTATGCACTTTTTAAAGCAAGATTCTATTCTGTGGCATTTACTTCCTAATAATGACCGTCGTCAATAGCAACGCATTATAACAGCGCACATCCATGCATCACAACTGACGCGCGCTCTCATTTCATTCAAATACAACTTGTCATCTTGTGTCTCCGTTTTTGATTGTATTGAAAATGAAATCAGAGTTGATTTATTGTTTACAGAATTCTATAATATTGTTGTGATCATCTTGTCTGGACGAGTTTTAATTTGTACGCTGTACAAAATGGATTTAACAGGTAAGAATAGAGACAATCTCTATTCAATATGTCCCCGTAATTATGTGGTAAAAAAATCGGTGTAATAAGTGTACAATGAATATACATTATTATCTCTTAAATGTCACTCTTAATAGTCTTGTTTGAACTTGTTCGTTCGTCTTTGGCTCAAAGCCACTTCCAACTTTTCTTCGCGGAAGCTTCAAGTTTATTTCAAGTGAGTGAGATAAAATATTTCAACTTAAAACAACATTTTGTTCCCAGTTATTTCCCAGACGTAGTTTTAGTATTGAGATCAAAGTTAACTTGCCTTGCGTTCGCTACAACAGTGGGTGATGGTCACACAGGACGACTCGGCAGATTTGAAGTGTTTACCCCTATCACAGCGACTTTTTTTGTGCATGTTCTGCAGACAGGGTGACCATCCTCGATTAAGTTTCCCTTAGGACTTTTGTAAATGCCAAAATATGACTACACCTCAGATTTGGTCCTCTTAAAAGGCTGAAAAATCTCCCGAGCACGGTCACTGCCTTCCGTCATTACTTCTCGAATAAAAACAACAACAACATGCGCGCTGCGTCAGACTGTTGCTGGCTGGACAGGATTTATAGTGAGTTATTAAAATCGCGATAATCAAACACGGTTTTAATGATAATTGAATTTTAAGCGATATTACTAACCGTCAGTACATTTTATCGTGGTTTATAGTGAAACCGGTAATCGTCCCATCCCTACGATGAAGCAAGCTGCTCCTAGGCATAAAGGGGCGTGGCAAGACAACGCAGTGTCTCGTTCCCTTCTCAGGGAACAAGGGTTATAGTCATAACCCGAGACGTTCCCTTTAACCCTCTATTGCATGATATATGAAATAATAGAGAAAAAAATATTTCCACACATTTTATTACCAGTCATAGAGCACATTGAACAATTCAACACATAATTTACAAAAATTATAATAATAGGGGGTAGATCTAGGTATGTTACTTTGGCGCAACAACATGCAATAATGGGAATAAAAACAAAAAGTGCAGTCTATTTAATATATATCTCTATATTTCATAAAAAAACACATTTTATGAAAGATCTTCAGCATCAACTTCATTTAAAAAAAAACATTGGTGAAAAAGTAATACAGTTAAATCCAGTTACCATCCTAGTGGGGTTTGTTACCTAGAAGTAACAATGCGCAACAAAGGAGTATTATTTTTATGCATTCATTCTCATTAAATGTTCATGTTTAAAAATCAAAAACTGGATAGAAAACCAATTTGTGTTGTTTAAAACAGACTAAAGAACAAACAACACTAGTGGATCATTCAGTATTAACACATAAATCATGGATGAGCCACTTCTTCATCTTAGGTTACTGTGTTTGAAAGACGAAGAAACAGTTTTTGTCAGGAGTGTGACACAGAAACACGTCACATTTCATGCACTTGACCTTGATTATGCCATTGCATCCAGGATATTTGCACCTCCCACTGTTTTCACTGTAGACAGACCAGTGGTCTATGCGGTCCAAGCGGACTGGGGCCGGGGGTAGAGGTGCAGTTGCGCCGCGTCTTTTTTTCAGGTCTAAACCTGCCTGGACACTCAGAGATGGACGTCCCCTCTTGCTGCAAAGTGTGTCTTTTTTGCAGAGGCAGCTTGCCACCTCAGATTTGAAGTCCATCAATCTCAGCTGCTCCTTTTGTTCCACACCACAACTGGTGGAATCTCTTCTGTAGAGCAGCCAAGCCTCCACCATCGCCACGTCCATCATGTGGAAGAAGAGGCACAGATACCATTTCTTGGATCGCACTTTGGTGCGATACAATGCGATAAGGGAATCAAGGAGGTCTACTCCACCCATGCTTTTGTTGTAGATAGACACAATGTTTGGCCTTACCACCTCCACCACTTTTTGGGTCTGCTTGTCCCATCTCTTGACCAAGGTTGTGGGGTGGGCTGCTGCATAGGTACTTAGCAAGTGGACTGAACGGTTATCATGCCACTTCACTGCTCTCAGGTTGACGCCCTCAAATTTCGTTTCCTTCTCTTCAAAGGTCCCTCTTCCTTTTTTCTTCATTGTTTTGTCTTCAGTAAAGGTGCAATTGGGCAACCTTGAGGATCTCACTGTTCCAACACTATGGATTTTCATTTTCTCAAGTTGGACTTGTAGGTCGATGCTGCAGAACCAGTTATCAAAAAACAACTTGAAGGACTGGTTGGTGGGAATGACTGAACACAGCTTTAGAACATTGTTGCCACTGGCACCAATGTCTGGCTTCCCTTCAGCTCGAGTGATGGTTCCAGTGTAGACCTCAAAGTTGTGAATGATGCCATGGTAGTCACCAAGGATAAATATTTTATACCCCCAGCGTTACCCCCAGTGTATGATTTTAAACTGCTTTTCCCTTTGAACGGCACAATCTGTTAATCAACACAGAGCATCTCATGCATTGGAACAGCATTGAAGCTCTTCTTCAGAGCTGTCAGGAGAGGACGAATTTTGAAGAGCGCATCATGCCCAGGCTGACCTGCTGGGATGTGGTTTTCATTGTTGCTGAAGTGGAGGTATCTCTTGATGGTCTCCCAGCGATTCACTGACATAGTGTTGGCAATGCATGATCATCATCATGAACAGCACTGTGGAAGCAGTGGAGTCATTCAGGTTCCTGGGCACTATCATCTCTCAGGACCTGAAGTGGGACAATTACATTGACTCCCATCACATTGAGTCCAGTCCGGACTGCGGAGAGGATTATTGGTGCCCCCCTGCCAACCCTCCAGGACCTGTACTCTTCCAGAGTGAGGAAGAGAGCAGGTAAAATCATCACAGACTCCACTCACCCTGGACACCACCTGTTTGAACTGTTACCGTCAAGACGGCGACTCAGATCACTGGCCACAAGAACATCTCGGCACAGGAACAGTTTCTTCCCACAGGCCATTTCCCTTCTGAACAGTTAACATATCTCCCAAGGCATATGCCTGTAAGTGCAATACTCCCACTGTTTAGTGCAATATCTTAAAAATTCAGGTGATATTTATATTTATTCATACTACACAAAATACTGTAAATAGGTTCATAATCTGTAAATGTTTATTCTGGCAAAACCCAACTGTGACCATATATTTTTATAGTATTTTCATATTTTTTATAATTTTATTTGTAGAATTTGTATTACTATTTGTATTACTATGTTTCTTGTTGTATCTGTATTTGTATATGTCCACTGGAAGCTTCAGTACCAAGGAAAATTCCTTGTGTGTGCAAGCACACTTGGCAATAAAGCTCTTTCTGATTCTGATTCTGATTCTGATAGCTTGCTGTGAGGCTATGTACAAAGTGTTTGCTGTACTATCGTTGAAAGCTAGAAGCATTGTGCTATTTTGATTTTATTTTTGATTATTTTGTTTTCTTGACTTCTGAGTTAAAATATAAATAAACTGCATTCTATTTTTGGAACAATTGAGCTCTGGTAACCATCTTTTCCACCTCCACCATCTAAAGCCAGTGAGCCTACACATCCCAGTATTTGGGGTGCCACTCGGTACCCCACATTTGGTGGCAGCGGTGGGACGGTGCCAGAATGGCATGTAGGCGGCTAGCCAAAGGTGACCCAAAGGAGGTTGAGAAGGAGACAGATGAATGCCCAGATGGTGATGCTGGGGCCCAAGCATTGGGCGGAGAGACAGAGGGGACTGATCTAGCAACCCTGCGTCATCTCCTTGAGAAGACTCTGCAGACACATGAGAGGGAGGCGTACAAGCAGGAGCAGCGCTGGAGGAGTGTGCAGATACAGCTGAACCAGTTAAGGGATGATGTGGAGGCAGAGAGGAGGCATCCGCCTACAGCTCCACCAGGGCCTCAACCAGGAGTGCCAGCTCAGCTGGCAGCACAAGCACCAGCGGCGCCGGTGGCACCAGTATCGGCACCAGCAGCTCCAGCGGCCTGGGCCAGATCGGCCATTCCAAGGTTCGAGGAAGGGGACGACATTGAACAGTACCTCACTACGTTCGAGCGGCTGGCCACAGCTTACCGCTGGCCTAGAGAGGACTGGGCAGTGGTTCTGGTGCCATACCTCACTGGGAAGGCCCGTAGCGCCTATGTGGCCATGGGTATGGACCGGTCGATGGAGTACGACAGTGTGAAGGAGGCTATACTGCACAGGTGTACCGGAGGAGGTTCCGTGAACCAGATGTCAGGCCAGGAGAGACCCCCCGTGAGCTGTACACCCGCCTCAGGGATTTATTTCAGAAGTGGATTAGGCCGGCAAATAAGTCGGTTGAAGAGATCGCTGAGATACTCATAATGGAACAGTACCTCCGCACTCTGACACCGGACATTCGAGTCTGGGTGAAGGAGCACAATCCCCAGAATGGTCAGAGGGCGGTGGAGCTGATGGAGAACTTCATGGCGGCCCGACAGGGCCACAAACACTTCCGTCTGGAGTCACAGGCAAGACCGGCAGCCCGTGGGAGGTCTGAGGGCTTTGGTCAGGGGAGTGGTGCAAAGGTTAGTGAGCCCAGTCGAATGCCTGCCCGTAACTATTTTGTTCCAACCAAGCCCAGAGATAGCCGAAGCCGAAGCACTCCAGCCATAGCTGTATTCCTTGTTCAGAAGAGGGCGATATAGGTTTTAAGGGAAGGCTACAGACTATGCCGGTCCTAGTTAATGGGAAAGATGCTACTGCCCTGCTAGACACAGGAAGTACCCAAACACTTGTGCAGCCCTACCTAGTGGAGAAGAGGGACTTTGTGCAGGGTAGGAAGCTGAAGGTTCTGTGTGTCAATGGGGATGAACATGAGTATCCGACAGCCGAAGTGTACCTATATATTAGAAGCCAGACATACCAGATGATGGTTGGTGTGGTGGAGAGGCTGAGCCATCCTGTTGTAATAGGCCAGGACATTATTGTGCTACCAGAATTAGTGCAGTCCAGCAGGCCAGTGAATATGGTCATTACTCGATCCCAGAGCCAAGCGCAGGACCCTGAGAAAGAGGAGACAGATGAGTCGACTGAGCCAAATAGCCTGTCAGAGTTGCATTTTCTAGAGGGGGAGAATACCCCTCCAGCCAAAACAAGGTGCCGGAAGACCAGAAGACAGCGGAGGCAGGCTAGGCTAGTGGGCGCCATAGAGAGAAATGAATAGCTACAACTTACCCAGCCAGTGGATGATTTGGGTGAGATAATTTTGGGCAGCTGCAGAGAGAGGACCCCACTTTGCAGAAAGCGTATGACAGGGTCACACAAGTAGATGGTATGTCCACGGGGATGCCTACTTCACTGTCTGGAGAAGGCTATGTAGTAAAGGAGGGATTGCTTTACCATGAGCCAGGAGAGGGCAGGGCAGAGCAGCTGGTGGTTCCTAGGCAGTTTAGAGAAAGGGTGTTAGCTATGTGGCATACCATCCCTTGGGCAGGTCACTTGAGCAACACCAAAAGCTTTGAGCGTATTGCAGCCAGGTTCTATTGGCCAGGGCTTTATAGTGAGGTGCAGCAATACTGTAAATCCTGTCCCGAGTGCCAGTTCACCAGCAAGAGGAAAACTAGCCCTTACCCCCTTCAGCCACTGCCAATCATAGAAGTTCCCTTCTCTCGCATAGCCATGGACATTGTAGGGCCCCTGGAAAGAACCCAAACAGGGTTCAAATACATTTTATTCATTTGTGACTATGCCACCCGCTACCCTGAGGCGTTTCCTTTGCGCAAAGTTACGGCTGGTCCAATTGCACAAGCCCTGTTGCAGCTATTTTCTAGGGTAGGCATTCCCCAGGAAGTTCTAACCGATCAGGGCACCGCCTTCCTGTCAAAGACATTAAAACAGGTGTATAGCTTGCTAGGCATCAAAGGCATCCGGACCACCCCATACCACCCTCAGACAGACGGGCTGGTTGAACGCTATAACCAGACTTTAAAGGGCATGTTGAGGAAGTTTGTAGCGGTCAATGGTAAAGACTGGGACCGCTGGTTGCCTTACTTGCTCTTTGCCTACCGGGAGGTCCCCCAGGCCTCCACCGGCTTCTCGCCGTTTGAACTTCTGTATGGGAGACAGTTGAGGGGGCCTTTGGATGTCCTGAGAGAGGCCTGGGAGGGACCTCAGACCCCCAAGTCCCACAGCGTCCTCATGCACATCCTCAAAATGAGGGACAAGATGGAGGAAATGACCGAGCTGGTGCGCGCTAACCTGGAGCAGGCCTAAACGCACCAGAAGGCCTGGTATGACAAGGCTGCCAGGCAGAGGCACCTCAACCCAGGGCAGAAAGTTTTGCTTCTTCTGCCCACCTCGGAAAACAAACTGCTGGCTAGGTGGCAGGGTCCGTACGAGGTGGTGCGGAAAATGGGTCCGGCCACCTATGAAATTGACCTGCCTGGGAGAAGAAAACCCAGACAGACCTTTCATGTCAACCTCCTGAAAGAATGGCATGAGAGGGCCGGACAGCCAGGATTACAACTCTGGGTGCAGGCGGTGATGGAGGAAGAGGAGAGTCCCGAGCAATTCTTTCCCACCAGTCAGCCAGCATCTACCCTGGAGGTATCCCACTTGACCTCCCACCAGCAGAGGGAGCTAGAAGGAATCATCCCTCCTGACCTATTTCAGGAAAAGCCGGGATTTACTTCTGTGGTGGAACACTCCATTCCACTCAAAGACACTACTCCAATACGCCAAAGAATGTACCGGGTTCCTGAGTGTCTTCTGCCGTCTCTCAAAGCCGAGCTGGAGGAGATGCTGGCCTTGGGGGTGATTGAGCGCTCTTCCAGTGAGTGGAGTAATCCTGTGGTTAGAGTGCCCAAAAAGGATGCCACTATGCGCTTTTGTATTGACTTTTGGCGGGTGAATGCTCAGTCCCACTTTGACGCTTATCCCATGCCTAGGCTCGAGGACTTGATTGAGCGCCTCGGCAAAGCATCCTTCATCACTACCTTGGATTTATGCAAGGGATACTGGCAGGTGCCTTTGGCCAGGACAGACAGGCCGTACACGGCATTCCGGACCCCGCAGGGTCTGTTCCAGTTTGTGGTAATGCCATTTGGCCTGCAGGGGGCGCCATCCACTTTTCAAAGACTTATGGATATTGTGTTGGCAGGTACAGACTCTTTTGCTGCTGCATACCTGGATGACATAGTGGTGTACAGCGCCACTTGAGGGGAGCATCAGCGTCATCTAGGTGAGATATTGCAGCGCATTCAGCGAGCGGGCCTGACCATCCACCCAAGAAAGTGTGCCATAGCCCAAGAGGTGGTCAAATACCTTGGCCATGTTCTGGGTCGTGGTGTGATCCGGCCGCAAAAGGACAAAGTCGAGGCAGTACAGGACTGTCCAAGGCCCCAGACAAAGAATGAAGTTAGGTCATTTCTGGGGCTGGTGGGCTGGTATCGCCGATTTGTGCCGGAATTTGCTCGACGAGCAGCTCCCTTGTCGGACCTGACTCGGAAGTCAAGCTCCACCCAGCTTCAATGGGGGGAGGAGCAAGACAAAGCCTTTTTGGATTTAAAAGAGACCCTCTGCAAAGATCCAGTTCTCCAGAGCCCTGACTTTGGAAAGCACTTCACTGTCCAGACGGACGCATCTGGTGTTGGTCTTGGGGCGGTGCTGCTCCAAGGAGAGGGTGACGACAAGAAACCTGTGGCTTATATTAGCCGGAAACTGTTCCCGAGAGAGACCAGATATGCGGCTATAGAACTTGAGTGCCTGGCCGTGAAGTGGGCGCTTGACACTGTGAAATGTTACCTGCTAGGTCGAGACTTTACCCTAGAGACTGACCACCACGCCTTGCAGTGGCTAGGGCGCATGAAGGACTCCAATGCTAGATGCAAGTCTGGTGTTTAAAGAGAAGGCTGGCGCGAGGCTAGGCGCCATTAACTCATTTGTGTTGATTTGTTTGTAGCGCGGTTAGTCCGCGGTTTCATTCACAACACCCAAAACTAAGTTGTCACTGCTTATAACCTTCTACTTTACCACCTCCATGACATGTAGTGCGGTACCCACTAGTTCATGTCACATTTACTCCCTGTTTCTGGCTAAAATCTTAGTGAATTCATACATATTACGACTCACGCATTTCCTGCATCCCGGTCCGGTTCGACTGCCCCTTTGCGGATGCGCGCGCCGCTGTAGGGGCAGTATTTATCCTTGTCATAGGGCAGAGGGTGCAGAGCATTGGTCACAGGGGTGTTTGTTTGTAATAATGTTTTGTATGTATATGGGTGGTGTGAATAGGTGGTGTAAATGTTGTATAAAATGATAGTGATATGATGATACTATTTTATTTTCATGTAATGTTTATTTTCTACTTAGCTTATAGCTTATTTATGGCCTTAGGCTAAAGGTAATACCCTGATTGTTGGTGTGGTCCAATTGGTCCTGAATGGGCCAATTTGGCTTAATGCTTTGGCCTATTTAAGAGGGCCTCATTCTGCATTAGGAAGAGTGAGGGTGAGTACTAGCTTGCTGTGAGGCTATGTACAAAGTGTTTGCTGTACTATCGTTGAAAGCTAGAAGCATTGTGCTATTTTTATTTATTTTTGATTTTTTTGTTTTCTTGACTTCTGAGTTAAAATATAAATAAACTTTATTCTATTATTGAAACAATTGAGCTCTGGTAACCTTCTTTTCCACCTCCACCATCTAAAGCCAGTGAGCCTACACATCCCAGTATTTGGGGTGCCACTCGGTACCCCACAGGCACTCATTGACAAGAAAACTATTTCTCCTGCTGCTAAGATGTTTTATCTCAAGAAATATGTGAGTGGTCCTGCTAGAAAAGCTTTAGAAGGAACTTTCTTCAGAACAGATGATGAAGCCTATCAAGATGCATGGGGCAGACTGAATAATCGTTATGGCCAACCATTCGTGATACAAAAGGTCGTTCAGAGAAAAGCTGGCAAGCTGGTCTAGAATTCACCCAAAGGATTCCCATTGGTCTTCGAACTTTCTCTGACTTTTTAAATGCATGCCAAGGTGCCATGCCACATGTCAAAGGCCTCCAAATTTTAAATGATTACCAAGAAAATCAGAAACTTGTGCTGAAATTACCTGATTGGGCAATTGGCAGATGGAATTGTCAAGTCTCAAAATCTCTTTCCGAAAATCACGAGTATCCCACTTTTAAAGTATTTGCTGCTTTTGTGTCTAGTGAAGCAGAGATTGCTTGCAACCCAGTTACCTCATTTCATGCTCGTCATGTTGCAGAACCTGTCACTGAAAAGGCAAAGCTGAAAGAGACCACGAGAAACAGAGTTAGAGTTTTCACCACTCAAACGAACATCGAGAGTCGAAAAGTTGTCAAACCAGTGAACAAAATTCTGTGCATGCTTTGCCAGAAAGATAACCATCAACTTGACAACTGTTGCAGCTTTCTCAGCAAATCATTGGAGGAGCGACGGAAATTCATCCAAGAGAAAAGGCTTTGCTATGGTTGTTTGAAGTCTGGTCACAGTGCGAAGGAGTGTCGTTATCGTCTCACGTGTAATACCTGCAAAAGGAAGCTTCCAACTAGTTTACATGATGACAACTTTGTGAAAATGGTAAAGACTCTATCTTCTGCAGTTCAGACTCAAAGTGATCCTGATGGTACAATGAATGCAGTGGCCTTGAGTGTAAGTGGAGAAGAGCAAAATATGTATACTTCAATGATTGTACCTGTCTGGGTATCTGTAAAACAAAATCCAAGTTGTGAGAAACTGGTATATGCGCTTTTGGATTCTCAGAGTGATACCACATTTATTGATAAAGGAGTGAGTGATGCTCTACAGACAATAACATTTCCAGTAAAATTGAAGCTTACCACCATGCTTGGAAAAGATACCATCCAGCGGAGTGAGAGAGTATCAGGACTCCAAGTGAGAGCATACAAATCTGGCAGTTATATTGATTTACCACCTACCTACACCAAAGACTGCATACCAGTTAATCCTAGCCACATTCCTACTTGTGAAGTCGCTAAAAACTAGAATCATCTTACAGTCATTGTGGACAAGATACCTCTATTGCAGGACTGTGACGTTGCTCTTTTAATAGGCTACAATTGTTCAAGGTCAATGACTCCCAGAGAAGTAATAGTAGGAGGAGATGATGAACCCCACGCCATTCGGACAGATTTAGGATGGAGTATAGTAGGTTGTTCTTCACCACACTCTGATTTAACTGGAGTCAGTAGATTGTGTCACCACATTGCGGTTAAGGAGCTTCCTTCCATCACATCAGGCGATGTCATTCATGTTATTGAGGGTGATTTTAAAGACACCGAAGAAGAGAGCACAAAGGTTTCCCAGGATGATGTTCTTTTTCTTGAGAAATTAAAGAAGGTACACAGAGGAATGTTCATGGCCATTATCAAATGCCAGTTCGTTTTAAAGTGAGGCCCAACTTACCAAGCAACAAAGAATGTGTTATGGTTAGACTCAACCATCTCAAAAGAAAGATGGCTAAGGATAAGTTGGATAAGAAACGTTACAATGAATTCATGAGTGAGATCTTGTAGAGAGGAGATGCTGAGGAGATACATAACAACGGCAAGGAATGAGAAATATGGTACTTGCCTCACCACTGTGTTTTCCATCCGAAGAAGGCAGACAAATTGCGTGTGGTCTTCAATTGCTCTGCAAGATATAAGGTTTACTCCTTAAACGATTACTTACTTCAAGGTCCAGATTTGATAAACAGTCTAAATGGCATCTTAATTCAATTTTGTCAACACCCCATCACACTTACAGTATGTGTGATGTAGAGAAAATGAACCATCAGTTTCATGTCAACGAATCTGATAGAGACTTTCTGTGCTTCCTATGGTGGAAGGATGGCAATTTCAGCCAGCCTGCAAGTGAGTTTCGTATGAAAGTTCATCTCTTTGGTGCAACCTCCTCCTCGGGGTGTGCAAATTATGGCTTGAAACATCTTGCAACTGAAAACAGCGAATTGTATCCTCTAGGTTCACAGTTTGTGATAAGAAATGTCTATGTGGATGATGGAGTGATCAGTGTAGAAAATGCTGAAGAAGCTATTAAAGTTGGTGATGAGGCACGCAAGCTCTGTGCTATAGGTGGCCTACGGCTCCACAAATTTGTGTCAAACAGTAAAATAATGCTGAACAGCATTCCCACTTCAGAAAAAAACTCTGACGTGAAAAATTGTGATCTTTCATTTGATGAGCTATCCCTCGAAAGAACTCTTGGCATACAATGGGAAAGAGAATCGGACTGTTTCAAGTTCAAAGTTCAGTTGAAAGATCAACCTGTTACTCGACGTGGCATCTTGTCTACTGTTGCTTCTAGTGTCCATGGATATGGTCAATGTTCATATTTGAGACTCAAAAATCAGGAAGGAGACGTTCACTGTGCACTGGTGATGGCGAAATCAAGAGTTGCACCTCTTAAAGTTACAACAATCTCCAGATTAGAGATAGCAGCTGCCGTTGTTTCTGTCAAAGTGAGCAGTATGCTTAACCCTCTGGGGACCAAGGTTTTTGGGGCCCTTGAGATGTTTTGACATGCCCTGACATTTGTGCTTTTTTCAGTTGCTTATAAACATATTAATGGCAAAGGTGTAATTACACTCTATTTAGCACAAACAGGGCTACCATAATATGTGAGCAACATGTATGTATATGTTTGTATTTTTGAGAGAATATTGTTTATGCATGGTTATTGATAAAACTAAAAATTAAAGTTTCTGAAATAAGGCCACAAAACACATACTAAATATGTGTCCACAAGACTTTTGACTAATGGATGTTGTGGCCTAGAGTTTTTGCTTCAAAATGATCTGAAAATCATCCTGCCTAATCATTCACATAAAACAATACATTGATTTAAATTTTGTAAAACACTTTTTGTTTGGAAAGGCAATATGCGTGTGGGCGTGAACGGCCCAACCCCTATCAAGAATACTTCACACCTGAGAAGACAATGTCTCGCATAAATAATCAGCCTTTCATTCAGGTGTGTCACACTAGAAAGAATGTGAGGAGGAAAAAAAAAAGAAAAAGAAAAATTATATATATATATATATATATATATACACACACTGCCGTTCAAAAGTTTGGGGTCGGTACGATTGTTAATGTTTTTAAAAGAAGTAATTTATGCTCACCAATGCTGTATTTATTTAATATATATTTAATATATCGATTTTAATATATTTTAAAATATAATTTATTCCTGTGATTTTAAAGTTGAATTTTCAGCATCATTACTCCAGTCTTCAGTGTCACATGATCCTTCAGAAATCATTCTAATATTCTGATTTGATGCTCAAGAAACATCTCTCATTATTATCAATGTTGAAAACAGTTATTTACATTTTTATTTCAGGATTCTTTGATAAATAGAATTTCAAAAGAACAGCATTTATCTGAAATAGAATCTTTTGTAACATTAAACACTACCGTTCAAAACTTTGGGGTCAGTAAGTATTTTTATTTTATTTTTTGGGGGAAATAAATAAAATAAATCAATACTTTTATTCATCAAGGAGGAATTAAATTTATCAAAAGTGACAGTAAAGACATTTATAGTGTTTCAAAAGATTCTATGCACAGGTAAATTTCCCAGGATTTTTCCTGACAGCCTCGCAAGACGAAATAGTACATTAATCTGATGATTAAATTTGTTGTGTTATCGCGTTTATGAGGGGCGTTTACACGTTTGCATGTGTTGCTTCAGATAATTTGCGTTTGAATAGTGCGTGCTCTCCGTGGGCTTGTCACATTAGCAGAATAATAAGCTGAGAGAACGATAATGAGATCGGCTGACACCTCTCTATTTTTTTATAGATTACATAAACAGAGAATATTTATTTTAGTTTTGAATTAGATATTTTAAAAGTACAAACTTAAATGATTATAAAGATATATTGCTCATGCCTGGGTGAATAGTATTCGCTGAATTTTGTTTAAGTTTACAGACGTGCTCCAGAAAAAAGGTTAACGGAGATGGAGAGACAGAAAGCGCACCCTGTTTATCTTCTTTATTTTACAAAAGCACAATGTTTTATTTCGATTGTAAGTGGACACATAAAAAAATAGACATTCAACAGTTTAATTTTTATATTTCTTAAGTCTGTATGACCAAAAATGACAGAGTATTTTAAGTCTATTTTCCTGCTATGTGAAAAAAAACTAGCAAAACGCAGGGGCGCGTTTTTGGTCCCCAGAGGGTTAAGAGAGAACTGGATTATGCTGTTTTCAAGGAGATGTTTTGGACAGATTACAAAGTAGTATTGGTATATATAAGTAATGAGGCACGCAGATTTCATACTTTTGTTGCTAATCGAGTACAAAGAATACACCTCAGTACAACTCCCCAGCAGTGGAAGTATGTTCCAAAGGAGTTACTCACCTCAAACTGGTTTACTGGCCCTAAGTTTTTGTGGGGCAAAGAAATGTCTGTACCGGAAGAACATGTTCCTGAACTTCTGCTTGGAGATCCAGAGGTAAAAACATGTTGTAATTTGAATACTGAGCTTGATAGATCTTTCAAAGTTTTCTTCTTGGTCAAAAGCAATCAGAGCTGTAGCTCGTCTTTTAAGGAGAGCTAACAGAGACAAATCTAATCATCTCAGTACTGTGTCTGAGCGACAAAAGGCAGAACTTCATATAATCAAATGTCTGCAAGATAGTTGCTACAAGGATGATCTGAGAGGGATAAAGAGTGGAAGAAGTATCTCATCTCGCAGTGCATTGTACTCTCTTGACCCTTTCATGGATAAAGACGGTTTACTCAGGGTGGGAGGTAAACTTTGGCGTTCAACCTTTCCAGACTCTGTAAAACATCCTATAATAATCCCAAGAAATCATCATATCACAGAAATGGTTGTTGCTCACTTTCACAACAAAGTTGTGCACCAAGGGAAAGGATTTACTGTAAACGAGATAAGATCTAATGGCTTTTGGATACCAGGGATCAACAGAATTGTGACATCCTGTATTAGGAGTTGTATTATTTGTAGAAAGCACAGGCGACCTGTTGAAGGACAGAGAATGGCTGATTTTCCCAAAGAGAGAGTGGTTCCATCGCCTCCGTTTACATATACTGGCATGGATTGCTTTGGCCCATTCCTCATCAAGCAGGGCAGAAGTGTTCATAAACGATATGGTCTTCTCTTGACTTGTTTCAGTTCCCGTGCTGTACACATTGAGATGCTTACTGATATGACAGCGGATTCTTTCATCAATGCTCTGCGTTGTTTTATTGCCATGAGAGGCACTGTGCAACAGATGAGGTCCGATCAAGGAAGCAACTTTGTGGGAGCAAAAAATGATTTGAGAGATGCACTTAAAGAAATGGATGTGGAAAGAGTAAAAACCTTCCTATCAGAGAAGCAGTGCGACTTCATCATGAATGCACCGCATGCAAGTCATGCTGGCGGCGTGTGGGAACGTCAAATTAGAACAGTAAGATCTGTGCTAAACGTTACTCTTGCACTTCATCCGGGAAGGTTAAATGACTCCTCTTTACAAGCTTTTTTGTATGAAGCGATGGCCATTGTGAATAATATGCCGCTTACTGTTGATTGCCTGACTAATCCTCAAAGTCTAGCACCAATCACTCCAAATCATCTGCTTACGTTAAAATTGACTACTGCTTTGCATCCACCAGGAAATTTCGTCAGGGAGGATGTATTTGCATGGTAAAGATGGAGACGTGCAGTATTTAGCGGAACAATTTTGGAGTGGCTGGCGTAAAGAGTATCTTGCGATTTTATAGCCGCCCGACAAAAGTGGAACGTGTCTAAGAGAAATCTTCAAGTTGATGAACCTGTTATCGTCAAAGAAGAGGAAATGCCTAGAAACTAATGGAGGCTTGGTAGAATAATCAAAATTATTTCTAGCGACGACGGGCTTGTAAGAAGAGCCAAGATTTCTCTAGGCGACCCAAAGATTGATGCAAAAGGCAAGCGTGTTAACAAACCGTCCATAATTGAAAGACCAGTGCAAAAACTCATTTTATTAATGGAGGGATATTAGTTTTTTTTTTCATTCGAAAGTTTCTCATTATTTAATTTTTGATCTTGGGTTTCATTTGTGTTGTGGTAACGGAGGTCTTTTATTTTGATGTTCACTCACGTGAGCGGATATAATGTGCATATGGTCCAAACATTTCAATATGGAACGAGACCCAGACATACATGGTTATGGTATCAAAGGTTTACGGTTTGCAAGGAGTTTAAAAGGATTTAGCTCCTGGTTTAAATGGAGAACAAGGAACGGTTGTAGACTTCCTGTTATCTTTATGTCCTTGTTTTGATTTATATTATTTGTATCAAGATTACTTATTGGTTGTTCCCTTTCAGTGGATAACGTGAAATGTGTTGGTGTCGTGCATCAAAGGAACTTCCTGACGATTCACAGTGGATCTGATGATTCACAGTGTCGAAGGCAGCAGAAAGATCCAGCAGAATGAGAACTGAAGATTTGGAAGCAGCTTTTGCGATACGCAGGGCTTCTGTGACCGACAGTAGTGCAGTCTCAGTTGAATGGCCTCTCTTGAAGCCAGATTGGTTGACATCTAGCTGGTTGGTCAGAGACAGGAAAGATGACACTTGGTTGAAAGCAACTCGTTCAAGTGATTTCGCAATGAATGGTAGGAGAGAGACAGGTCTGTAATTCTCTAATAGTGATGTGTCTAATGTTGTTTTTTTAAGCAGTGGAGTTACCCGAGCCTGCTTGAATGCTGAAGGGAAAATGCCAGTGTGGAGGGATGAGTTGATGATGTGTGTGAGTGCTGGTAGAAGTGTGGAGGAAATGGCTTGTAGAAGGTGTGAGGGGATGGGATCTAGAGGGCAGGTGGTAGGATGACTGGAGAGGAGAAGTTTAGATACTTCTTCCTCGGTTAGCGGAGAGAAGGTAAAGAGAAGGTTTCCGGTAGTGGGAGAGGATGGTTTGGGTTCCTGTGTGTGTGGAGTTGAGAACTGACTGCTGATAGTAGTTGTTTTGTTGGTGAAGAAGTTAGCAAAGTCATCAGCAGTTAAAACGGAGGTGGGTGATGGTGGAGGTGGACAGAGGAGAGAGTTGAATGTCTTGAAAAGTGTTCGTGTGTTAGAGGCGCTGTTGATCTTGCTGTGGAAATATGAAGATTTTGCAGCATGAACATCAGCAGAAAAGGAAGAGAGCAGAGATTGATACATACTTAGGTCAGACGTGTCTTTTGATTTGCGCCATTTTCTCTCTATTGCCCTGAGTTTGGACCGGTGTTCACGAAGAACCTCAGATAACCAAGGGTTAGAGGGAGTAGCGCGTGCTGGCCTGGAGGAGAGAGGGCAGATATTGTCTAAAGAAGAAGTTAAAGTGTAGCAAACAGTATCTGTTGCGGTATTCACATCTAGAGATGAGAATTGTGAGGGTGAGGGAAGAGAAGATGACACAGCAGAGGAAAGATGGGAAGGAGAAAGTGAGCGCAGGTTACGTCTGAAAGTAACTGGTAGCGGGGTTGGTGGAGCATGGGTAGTGAGCTGTAGATTGAAAGTTATGAGGAAAAGATCTGAAACATTGAGAGGTTTCACCAAAATGTTGTCTGGGATGCAGTTGCGTGTGTATACCAGGTCCAGTTGGTTGCCTGATTTGTGAGTACCTGTGGTGAAGAGCTGTTTGAGATCGAATGAGGCTAGAAGAGAGATGAAGTCTGTTGCATACGCCTTTTCTAGATGAATGTTGAAATCACCAAAGACTACGAGTGGGGTGCCATCCTCAGGGAAGGAGGACAGCAGCACATCCAGCTCCTCAACAAAGCTTCCCAATTGACCTGGGGGGCGATAAATAACTACAATATGGATCCTAATGGGAGTTGTAAGTGTAATTGCATGATATTCAAACGAGTTGTTATTGCATAGAGAAGAGAGAGTTGAGTATATCCAGTTGTTAGAAATGAGAAGACCAGTACCCCCACCCCTCCCAGACGGGCGAGGGGTGTGGGAGAAAGAGAAGTGGTCAGAGAGAGCAGCAGGGGTTGCTGAGTCTTCTGGACGGATCCAGGTCTCAGTCAAGCCCAATATATTAAGAGTAGAATGGGATGCAAAGGCTGGAATGAAGTCAGCTTTATTGACTGCTGACTGACAATTCCATAGACCCATAGAAAGAGAGAGAGGTGTGTGTGTGGATAAGAGAATGGGACGCAGATTAGCAGTATTGCGCTGCCTTCTGTGCTTGATGAGTGCACGTTGTCGAGAGACAACAGGAATGTATTGAAAGCACATGTTGAGAAGGGGAAATACGATAGAATTGGGAAAGGAAAATGAGAGAAGATGATACTTAAGTGCCTTGCCGGTGTCCTTGCTCGGTGGAGTCGCACAGGTAGAGTCGATGGTCTTTACCCGAGTCGGTCTTCACACGAGGAGGCTGAACGCTTCCGCTGCCGCTTACGCGACAGCGCGCACACTACAAAGATGTAATGCCTACTAACGCCTGAGTGAGGACAGCTGTTTCTGACCAGCAATTAACACAGCAAACGCAAATTACCCGAATAATGGGAGAAATCGAAACTGGCTGTTGGACAGCGCTCACTTAAGTGCTATAAAATTTAAACTGCAATACTATTCAGAGCGGCTGTTATATATAAAGTGGGAACGCGTCTAATTCAAATACAAATATGTGAGAAGGCAAACAAAGAAAATAACCAGAGAATCGAAAACAACCTTACCTTGTGCTAGATAATACACTGAAACAACAGGAGAACTGGATATTCAGAAAAACGACTTGCACGCTCTTGTCTTGTTCACGGACTGACCGCTTGTCCTGGCCTTGTTCTGGATCACTTTGATTTTATATCTGTTTTACAGTTGCTGTTTCTGACCAGCAATTAACACAGCAAGCGCAAATTACCCGAATAATGGGAGAAATCGTCTCAGGTTACTATTGTAACCATAGTTCCCTGAGAACAGGGAACGAGACGATGCGTCGATCGACGCCATGGGAACGCCCCCAGCGTGACTGCGTCTGAAGCATCTATGTCAACTAGTCCAATGGAAAGAATGAGCGTCACGGGCGGGTGACGTCATGACCAGGAAATGATAAAAGCACATCCGGTGCAAACCGGCATTAGCTTCGAAAATTTCCGAAGCAAGCCGATCACAGGGATGCAGGAAGTATGGCAGGGTGACGCATCGTCTCGTTCCCTGTTCTCAGGGAACTATGGTTACAATAGTAACCTGAGACGTTCCCTTACGAAGGGAACTCAACGATGCGTCGATCGACGCCATGGGAACGAGAATACCCAAAGCGCCAGAATTCCAAGTACCTGAGTGTTAGTCTGTTGTAACTAAGCACTAAGCACCTGAGAACCTGGGGCAGCATCCAGGTCCAGGCAGTAAAACCTAATGAATGTGAGCGGTGAGGACCAGCCTGCCGCATCACACACGTCTTGAAGAGAAACTCCAAGTAATAAGGCTTTAGAGGCCGCCATACACCTCGTAGAGTGAGCTCTGACCGCCAAAGGACACGGCTGGTCAGAGTACTCGTATGCAAGTGAAATAGCCTCAACTATCCACTTACTAACCGTCTGTTTAGAAGCAGAAAGACCCTTCTCAGGTAATCCAAGCAAATAAATAACTGGTCGGACTTCCTCATTGAAGATGTCCGATAAACATAAGTATCCAGTGCTCGCACTGGACACAAGAGGTTCAGCCTTTCCTGGTCCGCAGTGTGCCACGAAGGAAACGTGAAATCAGGGGGTCTCAACCCAACGATGTACCCCCCACAGGGCGTGGTAAGCCGCAATGGCCGCCACGTAGACCTAAAGCGTGGAAGGACATAGACCTGATGTAAAGCGCTCCTGCAGGAACTCGAGTACTGTGTTCACAGAACAGTTAACCGGATCCCACTGATGTCGGTGACACCATACAGAAAAAACTTTCCATTTAAGCGCATATAGTTTCCTAGTAGCTGGAGCTCTGGAGCTTAGAATGGTCTCAACAACCTCAGTTGAGAGACCACTCTCTATGAGTTGGGCCCCCTCAGAGGCCAAACCCACAGGTTCCAAATCTCCAAATATTGTGCCCCCGGCCTGAGACAGAAGGTCTTTCCTGATCGGGATTTCTCCAAGGGAGGACCGTCTAAGAGATGGATCAGGTCCGCAAACCAGATCCGACTCGGCCAGCGTGGTGCTACTAGCAGTAGGCTTATTCCGTACTGGCGAACTCGCTCCAGAACTCCTGGGTGCAGAGCAACAGGGGGAAATGCGTACAGACGTAGCCTCGGCCACGTCTGCACCATAGCATCCAGCCCAGGGGGCTGGGTGAGTAAGGGAGAACCAAAGTGGACAGTGCGTCGTATGCTGAGACGCAAACAGATCCACCTCTGCTTGGCCGTAAAACTCCCAAATAATCCCCTGGCCTCAGCTCCTGCCTCGACAGGATGTCTGCTCCAATATTTTGGTCCCCAAGAATATACACTGCCCTCAGGGAGAGTACCTTCCCCAGAGACCACAGGAGGATCCTCAGACCCCCCTGACGGTTCAGATAAGAGACCACCGATGTGTTGTCTGTACGGACGAGCACATGATGACCCCTCAGGTCTGGGAGGAATTGCTTCAACGCATTGAAGACAGCCATCATCTCCAGGCAATTTATGTGCCACGAGAGATGATGACTCTTCCACAGACCCTGAACCGAGCGGCCTTCCATTACCGCTCCCCAGCCGGTGAGGGAAGCATCTGTCGAGATAGTAACTCGATGGCAAAGAGCTCCAAACACCGGACCCTGGGTTAAGAACCAGTGCTTCCTCCATATAACTAAGGCACGAAAGCAACGCCGCGTGACCTTGATCATACGAAGTGGGTTTCCCCTCGGGGAGAACCCTCTGGTCCTGAGCCACCACTGTAAAGGCCTCATGTACAGCAGGCCAAAAGGTATCCCGTTGGACGCTGCTGCCAAAAGACCCAACAGTCTCCCGAACTGTTTTACAGTGTGTGACTGGCCTAGCTTCAGCTCTTTTGTGGCTGACAGGATAGCAGCTACACGAACGGGCGATAGGGTGGCCCGCATCGTCACTGAATCCCATACCACACCAAGGAAAGTGGTTCTCTGTACCGGAGAAAGCACACTCTTCTTGGTATTGAGCCTCAACCCCAACATCTGCATATGAGCGAGAACGACACCTCGGTGCCGAACCGCCAACTGCTCTGATTCCTCTAGAATCAGCCAGTCGTCGATGTAGTTCAGAATACGTATGCCCTGCAGCCTGAGCGGGGCTAGAGCTGCATCTACGCATTTCGTGAACGTGCGGGGTGATAGAGCTAGACCGAAAGGAAGTACCCAATACTGGTATTCTTTGCCCCCGAAAGAAAACCTTAGGAACCTCCTGTGCTGAGGGAAGATGGAGACATGGAATTAAGCGTCCTTCAGATCTATCGTGACAAACCAGTCCTCGGATCTGATTTGAGTCACGATCTGTTTGAGTGTCAGCATCTAGAACTTGAGTTCCTGTACTGAACTATTTAACAGACGAAGATCTAAAATGGGACGCAACTCTCCATCCTTTTTTGGAACAATGAAATAACGGCTGTAAAAACCCGACCTCGGTCGGGTGAGTACACCTGTTCTATAGCTTCTTTCGCTAACAGGGCCTTTACCTCTTGCTCCATTACCAGAGCCTGCTCGGGATGCACCACTGTGGGCAACACCCCGCTGTAACGAGGAGGACGTGAACCAAACAGGATTCTGTATCCTTTCTCTACAATCTGCAGGACCCAACGAGAAATATTCGGCAGAAGCTTCCACGCTGCCAGAAAATTTAGTAAGGGAACCAGCCTCTCGAGGCTGGTCTCTGGTGTTAACGAGACAGCCAGTCCCGGAGCCTGAAACATAATGGCAGGAACTACCTGAACTGGCTGCTCTAAAACCCCCCTCAGAGGGCGCGAAACCGATGCAGTGCCGCAGCATAGCATCAGCGACTCGCTGGAGACCGCTGCGCCCCGAAGCACCAAGGGTGACGGGGTTGGCAGAACGGTCCCGTGAGGACCCCGAAGTGGAACGGGCACCGTATTCTGAGGTGTACACCGCTCCACTTCGGTCGGGGCTGTCCTCACAGGTC
This sequence comes from Gila orcuttii, assembly GCA_026230005.1. Classification (NCBI taxonomy): domain Eukaryota; kingdom Metazoa; phylum Chordata; class Actinopteri; order Cypriniformes; family Leuciscidae; genus Gila; species Gila orcuttii. The sequence continues at coordinate 27,515,781 of JAPDVR010000005.1, read as the reverse complement.
TGACGCCAGTGACGTCAGGACCTCTTTTTTTTTTTTTTTTTTTTTGAGCCGAAGTCTTCTTCGCCTGAAGAACGGTCCTCAGATCCGGCTTCGACTTAGAAGACTTCGACTGAGAGTGTTGCGCCTGTTTCCATTGTTTATGTGGAGGTGCACGAGACGAAACACTCTCTTTCTGTTGCACATGATATGATGAGCTCGACGGCTGGGGCTGCTCACGCCCAGCAGCCCCAGGGGGCTGGACACGGCGAGGGATAAACTTTTTAAAAGCGTCAGCTTGCTTCTTAGACTCCTGAAATCGCTCGACGACCGCGTGGACTGCGTCGCCAAAGAGACCAGAAGGTTCAAGCGGAGCATCTAATAAAAAAGCTCGATCTTTTTCTTTAATCTCTGACAGATTTAACCATAAGTGTCTCTCAGTAGCTACCAAGGCTGCCATAGACCGCCCAATTGCTCTGGCGGTCTCCTTAGTAGCCCTGAGAGAAAGATCGGTAGCACGACGAAGTTCTCGAATATCGTCATGAGTAATTCCCTCACTACTATCCAGATCCCCCAGCAGGTCAGCTTGATATGCCTGTAGCACTTTTTTTGCCATTGTTTGCAGACATGCTCCAGCTTGACCTGCTGCCGTATAAGCTTTCAGGGACGATGCGGGACCAGGCGAAAGATAGCTGTTTTTTATGCTAAATTCTGTTCCGCCTGGGGCATCGCCTCATAACCATACTCTTTTAGCCCTCTTATTCTCGAATAAGTGTTAACTTGAGGGCTAAAAAGTCGTGAAGAGTAAGGTTTATTCCACGATTTCGATATTTCATTGTGAAGATCGGGAAAAAAGGGAAGCTCTCGTGGTGGAGATAATGTAGTGGATGATAAAAAGCGCTCATCTAATTTACTTTTAGGACGAGCGCCTTTATTCTCAGATGGCCATACAATATTTAATTTTTTACAGCCCGTGACATAACATCCACCAGCTCATCATATGCTGGGGAAATAAATTGTGAATCTTTTTCCCCCCTGTGTGTGCTTTCACTCTCCATACTCATAACATCGACCTCCTCGGAGGAAGAGCATTGAAGTAATGGAGGGCTCTCTCCCCGGGCGGAAGAAACCGCAGAGCGTGCTTCCGACACCGGGGGGAGAGCGCTGGATCTTCCGGGTAAGGAAGGAGAAAAGGCCAAGAGACCCGTCTCCAACCCCTCCGAAAGATCCTTCTGCGATCCCCAGGAATGCATTCTCCGCGCCGCATCGGCAGACGCGGGTCCTGATCCCTGAGGATCGCGAGCCTGCCCACTCTTTACATCAAAGAGTGACAGGCGAGAGCGGAGCATGCGGAGCGGTATTCGCATTTCACAGTGTTGACACTCAGCCTCCTCGAAGGCTGAGACCGCATGCTCCACTCCCAAACAAATGACACAACGCTCGTGTGTGTCCCCACCCGTTAAATAACGCGGGCAGGGAGGAACACACTGCTTGTACACTTGTTTCGCCATAACGTTTCCGAATAAATTGCAACAGACAACAATAAATAGACAGAGACAGTATAACACAGATCGCTTGCTGAGGCAACAGAAGCTAATGCCGGTTTGCACCGGATGTGCTTTTATCATTTCCTGGTCATGACGTCACCCGCCCGTGACGCTCATTCTTTCCATTGGACTAGTTGACATAGATGCTTCAGACGCAGTCACGCTGGGGGCGTTCCCATGGCGTCGATCGACGCATCGTTGAGTTCCCTTCGTAAGGGAACGAAACTGGCTGTTGGACAGCGCTCACTTAAGTGCTATAAAATTTAAACTGCAATACTATTCAGAGCGGCTGTTATATATAAAGTGGGAACGCGTCTAATTCAAATACAAATATGTGAGAAGGCAAACAAAGAAAATAACCAGAGAATCGAAAACAACCTTACCTTGTGCTAGATAATACACTGAAACAACAGGAGAACTGGATATTCAGAAAAACGACTTGCGCGCTCTTGTCTTGTTCACGGACTGACCGCTTGTCCTGGCCTTGTTCTGGATCACTTCGATTTTATATCTGTTTTACAGTTGCTGTTTCTGACCAGCAATTAACACAGCAAACGCAAATTACCCGAATAATGGGAGAAATCGAAACTGGCTGTTGGACAGCGCTCACTTAAGTGCTATAAAATTTAAACTGCAATACTATTCAGAGCGGCTGTTATATATAAAGTGGGAACGCGTCTAATTCAAATACAAATATGTGAGAAGGCAAACAAAGAAAATAACCAGAGAATCGAAAACAACCTTACCTTGTGCTAGATAATACACTGAAACAACAGGAGAACTGGATATTCAGAAAAACGACTTGCGCGCTCTTGTCTTGTTCACGGACTGACCGCTTGTCCCTGTTCTTCAGGAAGACTCTCCCAGTGCTGGTGTTCTACAGCGTGAGTGCAGCGGTGATCACAAGCTTTGAGCTCTCAACTGCTGTTTTAACAGCAACAAATTTCTAAGGGTTTGTATGTGTTAACGGCTGGTTAGAGGGCGGTGAGTGCTTCACTGTTTCAGTTCACTGTTCAGTGTTGCCGCGGTCATTCCCCTGTGTGCCCCGGCACTGGTGATGGGTCCTATTTCCTGAAAGAGCAACACGGGTGCGTTTGCGTCTTTTTCAAGATGTCATTCCACCTGTGCGTTTCTGGATGCTGTCGTTCCCTTTTCCTCTCTGACGGTCACAATTGTTGCATCACGTGTTTGAGCTATTTATTTATATGTATATAAATATGTATATATATAAATATATATATATATATATATATATATATATCTGTTTGGCATGCTGAGGCAGCTTTTGTGGACGGCTCGTGTTCTCATTCCGGGAATATGACTGTCGCTGTGTTGAGATCGAGACTTGCCTTCGTCCGCGAAGTGCGAGTCCCCATTGCCATGCCCCACCCCCGGGTGCCGTGTGGGATGGGTGATCGGAGGATAGTGATGGATGCCTCGCCCGGTAACCATTCCTTTTGGGCTCCTCACTCCTCCATCACACCACAGCCGATGGAATTCCTGTTGAGCATGCTGGTCTCTCTGTAATGGACCGATCAGCTGTTTCAATGTGGGTTCCCCCAGAGGATAAGATGTCGATAGCAGCATCGGAGGGTGAGCTGGCCTCTGGAAATGACGACTCGGCTGTGTTGTCTCCCTCTGGGAGTGTAACATTGCCCGAGCCAGATCCAGAAATGTCAGCTATGCTGAAACGGGCCGCCGAGGCTGCCGGGCTCGAGTGGGACCTCCACCGTGTCCCGTTCAGTCTCGGTTGGAGGTTTGGTATCTCGGGGCGGGCCGCGAATGCTCTCTGCTCGCCGCCCCAGTGCCTTTCTTTTCCGAAATGCATGGAGTGCTTACCAGGTTGTGGACGGCACCTTTCTCTGTCAGAAACTGCCTGAATAGCTTTTCCCCCTCACTAGCCTTGATGGAGGAGCAATGAAGGGTTGCGAGGCTATCCCTCCAATGGAGCGGTCTGTCGACACAGGTGCACCTGTGTCCGGCGGCCGCTGCCTTTTGGGGGGATCCTCGTCTCCCCCCTAAGGCCTGTGAGTTTTCGTCCGTTCCAACGGGCAGAGCTTACAAAGCCTGTGGGCAAGCCACTTCCTCTTGCGTGCCATGGAGTTGCTTCAGGTTTGTCAGGCCAGGGCACCCACGGACATGCACGAGGGTAGCCCAGACCGTGCGCTCATAGGTGAGCACCGCACTGCATCTGACCCCCCCTCCCCCGGGGCACAAGTGTCGTGGCGTACACGATCGGTCTGGCGATGTCCACCTTAGTGGTCCAGGAGCGCCATCGTTGGCTCAGCCTGGTTGATATGGCGGATGCGGACAAGGTTCGGTTCCTGGTCTCCCCAATTTCCCAGGTTGGGCTGGTCGGCAATGCGGCGGAGAACTGCATCCAACAGTTCTCTGCCGCTCAAGCGCAGAGGGAGGTCATCCAACACATCCTGCCCTGGCGGCCAGCTGCTGCCTCCACCCAGGCCTCAGCATGGAGCCGGCCGCAGTAGGTTCGCCCAGCCTGCTCCAGGCACTGCCAAGCCAGGTGGCAAGCGACAGCGAAAGCATTCCGGAGCGGGCCACCCAGGGATGGATGAGGATGCTCTTGGAGTTGGCACGATCACTCCCTCCCCCCGGGTGAGGGCCGGGTGGAGTCTTTGTTTGTGTGTGTCTGTTCCGCCGCTACTCCCCCCCCCCCCCCCCCAAAAAAAAGGAAAGCGGAGCAAGCGTTACCCACACTTCAAAGAAAGTGCAAATTCATCTGTTCCTGGGTCTCAAGAGGGCCAGTCTGGTGGGTGTGACCCTGTATAGTCTTACACCTCTCAGCCCCCCCTTGGTCGCCAGCAGGCAGCTTGGTGCGTTCGAGGACCCGGTCATCCGCCTTCTCACGCGCCCCCTGCCGCTAGTGGAGACAGGTAAGTGTTGCACAGCACACTAACACCACACTCTCCATTTTGCTGCCCCACCTCAGGCTCGGCTATCCCGTTCAAGTCAGTGATAATCATCACATTAGGTGTTGAGCAGACGTGCTCCTGAAAATCCAGTGATATTCATCACACCTAGTGTTGAGCAGTGCTCCTGACTTGTGCGTGCTTATTTTATCCTGCTGGCGAAGGATTTGATATAGCCGCTCCTCCAGCCGGTATGAAGGCCAGTTGCAAACTCGTTCTTCATGCTACTAGGTGGAGGGTCATGACCATCTTGGCCCAAGTCCTTCCCTTCAAGTGCTCCAGAGCCCGTTGGGTCTTCAGTATCTCTTTTTCAGTTTTGGAGGTGGACTCGGTCCAACACGTCTCTCCAGTGAGAGTGTGTTCAGCTAGTGCTTATAGAAGTGAGAAAGGGTCCCACTGAAAGAACTTTCAGAGGCTCCTGGGGCATATGGTAGATGCAGCCACTTGGCTTCCTCCATATGAAGACCGCTTCAGCGCTAGCTTCACGATCGAGTCCCGAGGTGACCGTGGCAGAGCAGCTCACCCTGTGTGACTACAGTTCATCCCAGTCTGCTGCCAAACCCTCAGCAACTGAGGGGCCATGTACAAAGGGCGTGTTTTAACGGGGGCCTGGGCGACCCTCGATTACACGGGCATTCGTGCCTTGAGTTGTTAGACGTTGCGACCATTACATAAGCTTCCCTTGCATGTCACGACTCACCCGTCACCTCCTCCTTGAAGTCAGAAGTCCTCCTTCTGAGGACGCTTTGTTCCACTTTCCCACTCTACTCAATCGTGCCGCCGACGAGCCTCACGACAGTTACAGCCAGGGTGAGTGGAGACTCCATCCCCTGGGGTCCAGCTGGGTCATGACCACTCCGGGGCAGCTCAGTTGCTTCTCTGGTTTCGTCTCCCTGCCAGTTGTTTCTGTCTGAAGCAGACAACCCTTGGACAGACACTGGCTCTCAGCTGCCCCGGGGGCCAGCAGAAATGCGTTTCCCCAGTGAGCCTCCTAAAAGCGACTGCGACTCATTGTCGCCTGGCGCCTGCTCAAGTCAGTGAATTCATCACACTTCATGTTGAGCAGAAATGCTCCTGAAAATCAGTGAAGTTCATCGCACTCAGGTGTTGAGTAGCAATGCTCCTGTAGCTCAGTGAATTAATCGCACTCAGGTGTTGAGCAGAAATGCTCCTGAAGTTCAGTGAATCCTTTCACACTCAGTGTAGAGCAGAAATGCTCCTGTAACTCAGTGAGTTTATCACACTCAAGTGCTGAGCAGAAATGCTCCTGAAGCTCAGTGATCTTCTGTCCGTCCGCTTCATAGCGTTTAGACGTGTACAGAATGCAAGCCTTAGACCTCAGACCAGCTCTTATCTGTTAGGAATTCAGCAGAGAGGGAAGGCTGTTTCCAAGCAAAGTTGGCCCACTAATGGTAGCTGCCTTCATTTCGGTGAAGAATTCCGAGATGCTCATGTCCACTGAGGTGTTGAGCTCCTCTATAATGAGTGTTTGCTCCGCCTGGGTGTTGACAGAGTGCTTTGCTGACAAATTTTAGAGTTGGGGACTGGGCGACACCTAATTGAACCGCTGCTTCCCGTGGGCTCCCTTCTCATGAAGCCAGTTTCACTGTGAGCCCGGTTCAAGTGTCGGCTTGCTGCGCCATTCCCCTCCTATGGACTGGATACATGCGTCTTTCTACTCCAGTTGAGTTCCCTGAATCCAAACCCTGTTAAGTTTCTCCACACCCCTGGTGTTAGGCCTACCACTCGTAAGCAGTGTGGAATCTGTGTTAGGCTGGGTCCATATGTTGCGGTCCCTACGGTGATCCCATATGTGTATTCTTCCACGATACGGCTCCCTACGGCGAGCCTGTGTCTTCCCTCGGCAGAGTCTCTCTGACGTCACTGTCCGGTGAGTCTCCCCCATCTTAGGCTGGAGCCACCCCAGAGACATTCCATATGTCATACTGCCCGGTCATCCGCCCAGTTCATATGTGTATTCTCCATATGTGACTTCCCTGGCCTAAGCCCTGTCCTTCCCCGCCTTAAAATTGCGGGGGCATCAGGAGGCTTTTGTCTAGGCACTGGAAGGTGGCAGCTTTAGTGGCATTTTCAAAGGTTATCCCCAATTCAGTCGATGTCGACTACGTCTGACGTTATCGACTGAAAGGGAACGTCCTGGTTGCGTATGCTGTGTAACCCTGCTTTGACTGTCGAAAAGAAGTGTGCTGTAGAGCTTGCATCAGTGTGGGCTCTGCAAAAGTGCGCCTCGAGGGCACATATCAACCACAAAGTATGCGTGAGCAACCTTCTGAAACCTAAAATGAAAAATGATACACCCTACGGCCTCATGGATTTAACGGACACATGAAATAAGTACACAAGACCGAAAATTCATATGAAGTGTGCTATTTGGGACTAGGCCTATGATCGTGAACCACAATAGCAACATATATGAGATAATTTAAATATAGAATAATTTTTAATGTCATAGGATGTCATAGCTCAATATGTTTTGCAGCACTTAAATGTGTAAATTACGTTTCTGTGTATTTTGCATGAATGAGGATTGGTGTTTGGACAGGTAGTATGCCATACGGAACCGTTGCCACTGACCGCTTTAACGTCCGCAGTGGGGCTTGACAGCCTTAGTCAAACGGGTTGGCGCGTATGGTCGGGTTATGGAGAGGTTGTGAGATTGTGGTTAGGACTCGTAGGCACTTCGTGGGACCTCGGCCCATTCAAATAAGTTGGCATATGACGCATAGGCTGTGCGATGGACCGTAGCCTACATTTGGATCCATTTTATCACTTAAATAGCGCCCGAATTGGACGTTTTCTCCTAACAACGTTTATGACGCCAGATTGCGCAATAGGCACTGTGGGGACACCTCTGGGGGCGCTGTTGAGCTGTGCTGAGGGGCCAATCCCACGAACAGCCCTTTTGTCCCCCTAACTGCCTATTCTTCATCGTTTTGTCCACCAAGGGCCTAAACGTCCACCTAGCTGCCCATTTTTCAACGATTCGTCCACGGAGTGCCTAAACGTCCCCCTAAGTGACTACTCTTCTCCGTAGTCTCCCTCACGTCCCACGAACAGCCTAAACGTCCACCCAAGTGCCTATTTTTCACCAATTCGTCCACGGAGTGCCTAAACGTCCCCCTAAGTAACTACTCTTCTCCGTAGTCTTCCTCATGTCCCACGAACAGCCTAAACATCCACGTAAGTGCCTATTTTTCACCAATTCGTCCACGGAGTGCCTAAACGTCCCTCTAAGTGACTACTCTTCTCCGTAGTCTTCCTCACGTCCCACGAACAGCCTAAACATCCACCTAAGTGCCTATTTTTCATCAATTCGTCCACGGAGTGCCTAAACGTCCCCCTAAGTGACTACTCTTCACCGTAGTCTTCCTCACGTCCCACGAACAGCCTTAACATCCACCTATTTTCACCGATTCGACCCAGGGGCCCCAAACTTCGCATGCTGGTAGCCTAGGGGCCCCACTGACACATATCAGGAGGACAGGTCTCTAGAGTGCAAGGAAAATTTTAACACCATCCTGGGACCCTGAAACCCAGGATCCTGACCAAGGAGCCCCTGGACTACCACCGTGTCAAATTTGGAGCCCCTGCGACCTTTTAACCCCTGCTTTCCAGACGTCCGTCCTGCTGTTCGTGGACAAGCGTGCCAATTAAGCGCGAAAACTGGTCGAAGGGACACGAGGCTCTAGACACAGACGAGGCGTGGATGTCAATTGCGGGCCAAACGGACCTTTTGGTCAACTGTCCACGAACCACCTATGAAAACGCATGCAATAAGTTGCACGTGTCCTCGGCTACCGTTCGGCACCCAGGGGTCCGAGGGGCCCCACAATTCGCATGCTGGTAGCCTAGGGGCCCCACTGCCACATATCAGGAGGACAGGTCTCTAGAGTGCAGGGAAAATTTTAACACCAACCTGGGACCCTGAAACCCAGGATCCTGAAACGGGGGCCCCTGAACTACAACCGTGTCAAATTTGGAGCCCCTGCGACCTTTTGACCCCTGCCAAACGGACCTTTTGGTCCACTGTCCACGAACCACCTATGAAAACGCATGCAATAAGAAAAGATAGGTTAGGGTTAAAAAAAAAAGACTCAGCCCACCTAGGACCCTGATATGCAGGATCCTGACCAAGGGGCCCCTGGAATACCACCGTGTCAAATTTGGAGCCCCTGCGACCTTTTGACCCCTGCTTTCCAGACGTCCGTCCTGCAACCTATTTGACGTAGGCTGTTCGTGGAAAAGTGGGCCAATTAAGCACAAAAACGGGTCGAAGGGACACGAGGCTCTAGACGCGGCCCCAGGGGCCCCTGATGAGGCGTGGATGACAATTTCGGGCCAAACGGACCTTTTGACCCCTCCCAAACGGACCTTTTGGTACACTGTCCACGAACCACCTATGAAAACGCATGCAATAAGTTGCACGTGTCCTCGGCTACTGTTCGGCCCCGGGGGTCCGAGGGGCCCCAAACTTCGCATCCTGGTAGCCTAGGGTCCCCACTGCCACATACTAGGAGGACGAGTCCCTAGAGCACAGGGAATTTGTTTTGCATAGTGATGAAGAATAGGCTGTTAGGTGGCACTTTAGGCTGTTCGTGGACATAGTGATGAAGAATAGGCTGTTAGGTGGGCACTTTAGGCTGTTCGTGGACATAGTGATGAAGAATAGGCAGTTAGGTGGCACCTTAGGCTGTTCGTGGACATAATGATGAAGAATAGGCAGTTAGGTGGCACTTTAGGCACTTCGTGGACATATTGATGAAGAATAGGCTGTTAGGTGGCACTTTAGGCACTTCGTGGACATATTGATGAAGAATAGGCTGTTAGGTGGCACTTTAGGCACTTCGTGGACATATTGATGTAGAATAGGCACTTAGGTGGCACTTTAGGCACTTCGTGGGCAAGGGTTAGGGAACCTAGCCCCCTAGTGGTGGCCACCTAGGAGCCTATTTGCCCACCTGGTCTCATAAATGAATTATTAGGGAAAACAGTTCATTTAAGTTGGATGTAGGATCTGGAATGGTGCCTTTTCATCCCTTCGTACACCTTTTTCGCCATATGGCAACTTAAATGAACTAACAAAAATCCACAGACTGCCTAAATTCCCTAATAAATTTTGGTACCTGACATCCACGGATAACTTAAATGACAGCCCGGGGATGAGAGTCCCTAAGCGCTGCGCGGCGCCCCCTAATAATTTTTTGGCCCCCAAACGACGCCTCTGGTTCGATAGGGCCTCTCCCCCTGAGGCGGGGGATGGTGGTCCCGTCTCCCGAGACCCTCCAGGGGCCCCGCAATGGGGCAAAATTGCCCTAAAAATGCTTTTCCCCCTGCCCTGTCAGATAAGTCACAGGAAGGATGCAGTTGGTGAAGTCCCATCTGTAACTTATTTGACGCGGCCTCTAGGCTGTCTGTGGACATTACATTAAAAGGTCATATTTCATAATTACAGTGGTTATATGTGGTGAACCCTACTGTACACCACACAGGGGACACACCACAACAAACTGATGTACATTACAGCCATTAATTGTGCATAATTTGCATAAAATTCAACCGTCCGGGGGGAAGCCTATAGGGGACCTGTCAAATAGGTTACAGGTGGGATGCTGTTTTCCGACTTAGACATTTTCAGCGGGTGAATCCCCGTAAAGAATTGGGGATTTCAACACATGTGTTGAAGGCCAGTGAGTAACTTATTAAGCTACAGGTGGGATGCTGACTTGGACCGGATGTATCTCGGGAGCTAAGCCGAATTGGGGCTCCATACTCTAGGGTCATGGGGGTCCCACAGGTACCTCCCCATGCCCAGAGTATGGAGCCTCAAGTCGGCGTTGTTTCCGAAAAACACCCGGTCAAAGTCCCACAGGAAGTTGCCATATCTCAGGAGCTAAGCTGACTTGGGGCTCCATACTCTGGGCTCATGGGGGGGCCCACTGGTACCTCCCCATGCCCGGAGTATGGAGCCTCAAGTCGGAGTGGTTTCCGAGATACACCCAGTCAAAGTCCAACAGGAAGTTGCCATATCTCGGGAGCTAAGCTGACTTGGGGCTCCATACTCTGGGCTCATGGGGGGGGGCCACTGGTCCCTACCCACACCCGGAGTTTGGAGCTCCAAGTCGGCGTGGTTTCCGAGATACACCCGGTCAAATTTCCACAGGAAGTTGCCATATCTCAGGAACGAAGCCGACTTGGGGCTCCATACTCTGGGGTCATGGGGGGCCCATGGGTCCCTACCCACACCCGGAGTATGGAGCTCCAAGTCGGCGTGGTTTCCGAGATACACCCGGTCAAACCTGGACCGGAAGTGTCCGTATCTCGGATATGGAAGGTCCCAGGAGCTGGCGACGGTGGGGTCAGAAGGGGCCCTATGGGCCACCCTCATGCCCGGAGTTTGGAGCTCCAACTCAGCTTAACTCCCAAGATACACCCAGTTATACATAAGGGACTTTTGGACAAAACGCTCTCTATCTCGGAAAGGAAGAGTCCCAGTGGATCGTCCTTTGGGGTGGTGAGGGGCGCCTAGGGGCCCTCTTAGGCCCCAGAGTCCCGAGCCTCTGGGACCCTTCCTTCTGAAGTGCACCCTTTCCTGTTGGCCCACGTATCTCGGCCTGTGGGGGCGCTAGAAGCACGGGCTAGGGCGCGTTGGAGAGGGCCCCTGGGGACCTTACTTTGACCCGAGTTTGGTGTTGCTAGGCGGCCGGGTCCCCGAGTTATATGTCAGGCAATGTCTCCCCGTGGATATTGCATTAAAAGGTCATATTTCATTAATAAAGTGGTTATTTATGGTCAAGCCTACTGTACACCACTCAGGGACCACAACGCAACACACTGATGTACATTACAGACATTTATTGTGCATAATTTGCATAAAATTCAACCGTCCAGGGGGAAGCCTATAGGGGTCCTGTCAAATAGGTTACAGGTGGGATGCTGTTTTCGACTTAGACATTTTCAGCGGGTGAATCCCCGTAAAGAATTGGGGATTTCAACATATGTGCTGAAGGCCAGTGAGTAAATTATTAAGCTACAGGTGGGATGCCAATACATCAAAAGGTCATATTTCATAACTACAGTGCTTTTATGTGGTTTAACCTTTTGTATGCCACACAGGGGAAACAATACAACACACTGATGTACATTACAGCTATTAATTATGCAAAATTTGCATAAAAATGGAACTGTCCACAGACAGCCTATAGGGCGCCCATCAAATAAGTTGCAGGTGGGATGTTTGGGTTGAAGTCCCACCTGCAACTTATTTGACGGAGCCCCTGTAGGTTCCCCGTGGACATTGCATTAAAAGGTCATATTTCATGAATAAAGTGGTTATTTGTGGTCAAGCCTATTGTACACAACTCAGGGACCACAACGCAACACACTGATGTACATTACAGACATTTATTGTGCATAATTTGCATAAAATTCAACCGTCCAGGGGGAAGCCTATAGGGGTCCTGTCAAATAGGTTACAGGTGGGATGCTGTTTTCGACTTAGACATTTTCAGCGGGTGAATCCCCGTAAAGAATTGGGGATTTCAACATATGTGCTGAAGGCCAGTGAGTAAATTATTAAGCTACAGGTGGGATGCCAATACATCAAAAGGTCATATTTCATAACTACAGTGCTTTTATGTGGTTTAACCTTTTGTATGCCACACAGGGGAAACAATACAACACACTGATGTACATTACAGCTATTAATTATGCAAAATTTGCATAAAAATGGAACTGTCCACAGACAGCCTATAGGGCGCCCATCAAATAAGTTGCAGGTGGGATGTTTGGGTTGAAGTCCCACCTGCAACTTATTTGACGGAGCCCCTGTAGGTTCCCCGTGGACATTGCATTAAAAGGTCATATTTCATGAATAAAGTGGTTATTTGTGGTCAAGCCTATTGTACACAACTCAGGGACCACAATGCAACACACTGATGTACATTACAGACATTTATTGTGCATAATTTGCATAAAATTCAACCGTCCAGGGGGTGCCTACAGGGGCTCCATCAAATAAGTTGCAGGTGGGATGCCCTTTTCGACTTAGTTTTTTGGAGCGTGTGGATTCTCAGAAACCTTGGGTTGGATTCTCAGGAACCTTTAGTTGGATTTTCTGAAACTTGTAATTTATGAGGTGAAACCTACTGTACACCACACAGGGGACACAACACAACACACTGGTGTACATTACAGCCATTAATTATGCACAATTTGCATAATATTAAACTGTCCACAGACAGCCTATAGGGCCACCGTCAAATAGGTTACAGGTGGGATGCCCTTTTCGACTTAGTTTTTTGGAGCGTGTGGATTCTCAGAAACCTTGGGTTGGATTCTCAGGAACCTTTAGTTGGATTTTCTGAAACTTGTAATTTATGAGGTGAAACCTACTGTACACCACACAGGGAACACAACACAACACACTGGTGTACATTAAAGCCATTAATTATGCACAATTTGCATAATATTCAACTGTCCACAGACAGCCTATAGGGCAACCGTCAAATAGGTTACAGGTGGGATTCTGACTTTGACCAGGTGTATCTCGAGAACCAATCCAAATTTCGGCTCCATACTCTGGGGTCATGGGGGACCCATGGGTAACTACCCATGCCTAGAGTATGGAGCTCCAAGTCTGCGTGGTTTCAAAGATACACCCGGTCAAAGTTTGAAGCCCACCTGCAACTTATTTGACAGAGCCCCTATAGGCTTCCCCCGGGACAGTACATTAATGGGTCATAGCTCCACACAATTATGTACATTACAGCTATTAATTATGAAAAATTTGCATAAAATCATACTGTCCACGGGGAGCCTACAGGGGCTCCGTCAAATAAGTTGCAGGTGGGATGTTTGGGTTGAAGTCCCACCTGCAACTTATTTGACGGAGCCCCTGTAGGCTCCCCATGGACATTGCATTAAAAGGTCATATTTCATTAATAAAGTGGTTATTTGTGGTCAAGCCTACTGTAAACCACTCAGGGGACACGATACAACACACTGATGTACATTACAGATATTAATTATGCAAAATTAGCATAAAATCAAACTGTCCACGGGGAGCCTACAGGGGCTCCGTCAAATAAGTTGCAGGTGGGATGTTTGGGTTGAAGTCCCACCTGCAACTTATTTGACAGAGCCCCTGTAGGCTCCCCGTGGACATTGCATTAACCCTCTGGGGTCCAGAAACGTGCCGGCACGTTTTGCTGTTTTTTTTCCACATAGCAGCAACATAGACTTAAAATACTCCGTCATTTTTGGTCATATAAATAAAATCAATACATGATTATAAACTATAGAGGGTCTTCTTTTTTTTGTGTACACTCACATTAACATCAAAACCGTGTGCTTTTGTAAAATGAAGAAAATAAACAGGGTGTGCTTTCTGCCTCTATGTCTCCGTTAACTTTTTTTCTGGAGCACGTCTCTAAACTTAAACAAAGCTCAGCGAATACTATTCACACAAGCATGAGCAATATATCTTTAGAATCATTTAAGTTTGTACTTTTAAAATATCTAATTCAAAACTAAAATAAATATTCTCTGTTTATGTAATCTATAAAAAAAGAGAGAGGTGTCAGCCGATCTCATTATCGTTCTCTCAGCTCATTATTCTGCTAATGTGACACGCCCACGGAGAGCGCGCGGAATTCAAACGCAAATGATCTGAAGCAACACATGCAAAGTGTCAACGCCCCTCATAAACGCGATAACACAACAAATGTAATCATCAGATTAATGTACTATTTCTTCTTGCGAGGCTGTGTGAGGAATAATCCTGGGACATTTACCTCAGAACATGTGCTGGTTTATTTTCATTTCGAGGAGCAACGGATCCATCTGAGAAGTAAGTTTTTTTATTATTATTGTTCTAATCGCGATATCATAGTGTATGTAAACCGCAAAAAGACTGTTTAAATATGAATCGCGTCTGTGTGTGAATGAATGAACTGAACAGTTTTTACCAAACCCTATTGCTATACTGAGATGAGTGAAAATCGACTGAAATATGTTGAAATAACATTAAAATGTCTTTGTATTAGCAACGTATTAAACTGCAAATTAATATTTATATGCCCTAATATAGGCTCATAAAAACAACAAACGATATGCCTATGTTACAGACGGAATATGAAAGACAACATTTCGTTGACTAGTTTTGGGTAGATTATTAACTGTTTACTGTAAACTAGACTACTGCCACATTGAATAAGCTTTTGTTCACCAATTTCTGCTCAAATGTTAAATACATTAGGCTATGTTTGTTTTGTCAAAAATAAAGTCATCAACTAGGATTCTATTATAGTGTTTTTTCCAATGTAGGCTTTATTCAAACTAATGAATCCTTAACTTTGAAATATGTATGATAAAATGTATACTTTAGTTTTTACAAAGAAATATTACACTTGAAATATGTTTATTTTAATTGTTGCTGTAATTGTAACCTTTTTAATAAAATAGCAAATAATATATTTACAAGGTAGATGTAAACAAAATCTTAAAAGGTCAATATAAGCCTTCTCTTCAAATTATTTGTATTGTGTTTTATTAGTGACAAATTTGGGGAGAGGATACATATCCAAAACTTTCTGAAAATACAGTATGAGAATTAACTACACAATTACTAGAAATGTTCACCTTGGATATTATACAATTTGCAAGCAAAAATACAAGTGGAAAAATACTATTTTTTTCTAGATGTTTCCAACTGTGAACCAATTTTGTAGTATATACATATATGTGACCAGTCACGGAAACTAGGGACACAAGTCGGTTCTGGGGCATTTTGAGTTATTTATAGATTCTGAAAGTGTAGTCTCCAAGCTTTCCAACGATGTGTAACATGTGGAAATCTGATAATATTTGGAGAAGTTGTGGCCATTTGAAGGTAGGCACTTAAAAAAGCTCAAAGATGAGAAAACGACCTCGAAAGATTGTGCAGTTCTCACCTCTCTCTGCTGCTAGGAGTGACAATAGGGCTCATTTACATCTCATTTAGATAAGCCATACCCCCTGTAAAGCTCCCCCCTGTGCTTTACAGCTTTTTTTTGCACTTCGAATGAGTGCACTTCTGCAGCAGCTCTAGGCGAAAAACAATTGTGATGCCCCTCTATTTGCAACGTACCAGCAACAACACACAAAGACCAATATGCCATATAGCCTACATATAACGCAAAACCAGCAACAACACACAAAGACCAATATGCCATATACATATAACGCAAAACCAGCAACAACACACAAAGACCAATATGCCATACATATAACTCAAAACCAGCAACAACACACAAAGACCAATAAGCCATAGGCCTACATATAACGCAAATAGTGCGCAACGCGCGTGTGCCCAAAATGTCAACAATATTAAAGTTTATGCAGGAGGCAAATGCCTGCTGGCATTTTTCTTTAAGCAGTCATAACAGGAATTTTCCAAATAATCACATTTCACCTCCTCAAATTACTGTTGCAAATCTCTTTACACCACTTTCTTATGTGCGTATACTATACACACACAAATGAAATGTTCGCAAGCACATTATATCATCAGCAGGTTCAGCATCTTCAATAACGACTAAAGAGCAAATGAAGCTTAACTTACGTTTCAGAAACGCGCACGGCAGGCCTTCATCGCCTTCATCGCAGCAAAGGTCTTAACTGCATCCTCTATTTCGATTCTCTGTGCCAGTTCATGTTCTATGGAGATTGTTGCCAGTCCATTAAGTCTGTTCAGTTCACAAAACTTTCCCCATTCAAAGCAATCGGGACGTCACGTATGAAACAGCCAGCCACCGCTGTCAGCGAGCCGAGCCGCCATATTCAACACCGAGGGCGCGCGCGCCGCGCCCATACCTCCGGTTCAGTTTCCCGAGCGGCGAAAACATTTTCGGTGTAACTGCAAAGGTTCAGCTCGTCTGCGACAATCTTTGCGGCGTCCATCTTCATTGAATTTTGATATCAGATAGAGCCTACCAGAGCACAGCATAATAAGTAGCCATGCGGTTCACTTGGAGGGCGGGGACAAAAGCGCCATATTCAGTATGGAAATACACACAGACAATAACACGCCACGCCCCTACTGCGTGCTAGAATCTCCGAAAACAAGCCGATTTCAACCTCAAAATGTAAGCTTTTAAATATACCAATACTGCTATCTCAAACATGGAGAGGCTTCTTCGTGATTTCAACTAACAGATTCTGTAAAAAAATGAAATTCACCAATTTTGAAAAAAAACCTCTTCTTTCTCATTTTGCTCGAAAGTTGTGCTGCCGACTTGTGTCCCTGGTTTCTGTAACGGGTCACATATTTCTTTTCTTGTGTCATTGTATTCTTTCTTGTGGCTCAGTGACACACCTGTGAAAAGCTCATTATGCAGGCTCATTAAGCAGGTCTTTTGTCTTCACAGGTGTGAATCAGACCATTATACATGAGTCACGCCCATTTCGCATATTGCCTTACCAAACAAAAAGTGTTTTACTAAATTTAAATCAATGTATTGTTTTATGTGAATGATTTGTGTCGTGGAAATTCTTTTATCAACACCTTATACAACAGTTGAAGAACAAATGAAGATCTCGAAAGTTATAAGTATACTTATTTATTTCTTGCAAGAAAGGCAGTTCACACACAGACAGAGTCTGACATGAGAAGGGCAAAAGTCTTCTCTTTTCACAGAGTTTATATACACAAAAGATCACCCCTCCTCTGAAGATCTTTGGACTAAGGCCCCTGCACGTGGACAGTTTTTCAGTTCCCCTATTCTCTAACACCCCTTATCTATGCATCTCCACAGTCAGCACAAATGTCACTTTAAGAAACACCTAACCAAACATGTCTCGCTCTTGATGCACTCTAAGTTATCTCTTGCTAAGAAAAACTAATCATTCTGTCCCCTTGCACTGTCCCTTTGACCTCTTTGCAAAGAAGACACTATTGAACTATTTGCAAAGAAGATTAATGCATCCTGCAACTTCCTCAACACATCTATGTTTTGTAAAACACACAAGCAGATATAAGTTTCAAAAGATACTTTCAAAAGAAATTTCCATTACATTCCACCCCTTTTTCATATCTTGAAAATAAAAACAAAACAGAAATTTATTTTATAAAAGTAATCATAATACAAAAATAAGACTACTTTTCCTGAAAACATTTGAACCAATCAAATTATTAGATCTATATCAATACTAAGCCCTAGTTTGACTCAATCAAATAAAATCATCAAAATCATCACAAAAACAAATTCTTGTTTTGGTGCACATCCTCCTCCAGGTGTGATGATTATCTCGTTCGTCCCACAGACATTCCACCTTCGCCATTTTGACACTTTGCGCGCCGTAGCAATGGTCTTTCCATCGTCGGTGAAGGAGGCTGTTACTAGCACTAGCCTTTGATCCCTCACTTTATGATCTGATGGTTGATTTGAGGCTTGTCGTTGTATTCTAAGGTTAGAGATTCTTGGACCCAGGTCTAACACTTTCCAATCATTTTCAAATCCTTACAAGATTTTCCCTTAGATCACGATCGCACCCCCACTGGAATGAGTCATCTGCTGTCACCTGCGAATGGAGACCTTAAGTGATTTTGTTAGTGACCGCTTGTCTTGTCGTCCTTTTTGGTGTGACCTGTGGAATTTTCAACCTGAAACATATCACCGGATAATTTATTGCTCATTGAATAGCACTCAGGGTCATTTTCCCCTGAAAAACACTCAACCCATTTTACTCATGTTAACAATACAATACAGAATCAGTTCTGTTTGGTTAAATCCATCCTGACATCCTGCAAAATGAAACTTTTAAGTTAGCGCTGCGCAAGGTGTGGCACCTTTCTGCCACAGTATTAACCCAGGCCAGGATAACTAGTCAAATTCATCCAAGCCATTGTTTTCACTGGGCACAGTCTGCCCTGCCCGTTCACTCCTGTATGACAAGATCAGCTGGTTTTAGACAAATGGTCCTTCTAATCCCCCTCTGGGCTTTCCTGTCCTTCTGACCCCCCTAAAGAGTTGAAAGGCTCTTATCTGACCATTTGTTCATGTGCGTGTGTGTCTTTGCTCATGCCATGTGCGCAAAAGTCTGCATCTTCTGTAAAGAAAAAAAACAAATGTTAAGGTTATTGAGGTTAGACTGGCTTTATGCAGGGCTGTTACTCAATTAAAGCTGGTGTTCTCTCAACATTTATTGTTCCCCCTGTGCGATGGCTTTCAGCAAATCTCAAACCAAACCATCACCCTTTTGATGCATGAATCCACTTTTGCATCAATTTAACACAATGATGCCCTCTTATCAGAGCATTTGAAGGCCAACTGCCCTCATTCTTACAGTGTATCCTGCTTTTCAGGTCTGTTGTTGGTCTCGCAATTCAGTCATCTACAAACATTCTCCAGGTCATCACTTGGTCAGGTCAGGTTGTGGTGTGCACACTTCGTCAACGTCAGTCGAACAACAATCTCCCCCTTTTACAATACATAACTGTTAAGGGCTCTCTGGATAATCTGATATTTACTTAGCCTACGTGTTTGTTGCTGTCAAATCTATAACATTTTCTCAACACATGACTGACGCCTATCTACGAATTCACAATTCTAATTTACACATCAATACTTAAACCTGTCCAGAAAGTAATTCAAATCTACTGCACATCATAAATGACCAAAACAATAATTAACAGACAGAGCTCAATGATCAGTCAACTTATGGCTCGTCCTATGTTCTGTGTTGCCTTCTCATCAGATTGACTCAAATTTCTCAGCTTACTTTCGAATTTGTCATTTGCCTTAACCCATCTATAATGCTAAAACACTCTTTCCAGAGGTTAATGACACACACACACACACACACACTCTATTCAGACAGAATAGCTCTTCCCTAAACTCGCACTTACCAAGACATGAATTAACACTCACACTCATCCCTGACTATGAACCCCTCATATTTCTTATTCATATCTTTTCTCTAAAAAGATTTAAATTTTAAATGACATTTTAATCTTACATTTTCCTGTATCTTTATCTAATGTTTTTTTTCCCCTGGCCTCTTAACCAGTTTCAAAATCATGTCTGTTTATTATTCATTTGATTTTAGAAAAGTCAGCTGTGTTGCTTTGGTTCATTATCATTACTTTGCTTCAGTTTGCCTTGGCTGACTGACAACAGAAAGGCAGAGTACCCATCCCCCTTCCTTCACTCAGACAGTCTCTCTCTCTTTCTCTCTTGAACAAACTAATAATATTTTCAATCAGCCTCCTAAGACTGTATTTTAGACAGAAGGCAATTTCCTTACACTAAACTTTGACCATTGTTATTCAGACTTTTCTCAGATCTACAAAGCTGTCTTCATCTTTAGCCACCACCATGTCCAACGACCTTCAGGAGCTAAAACTATGTTATAGACATATTAGCTCAAAATCAACACTTCTATACATTTTCTTGCCTATAAGGCAACCAATATCATAAAATGTTTTGCTACTGTCTCCACAACAAATAATGGCAATCCCCTCATGGTCCCAGCTGGCTTTTGAAAGCCCATTTCCATTAGCTCTTTATCTTTAATTTTCTTCTCATCAGGGTGTTGTCCCCTGGCATAGTTACAGACACTTGTCACAATGAAAAACAAGCCATACAATGAACACGGTTTCTGGTGAGTGGTATAGAGGAATACGGTCAGACTGCCGTAACTTCTCAAAGCGCATCCCCCTTAATGATATAAGGATGCTGCGGCCTTCACAGCCATCCGCTCGACTCTCATACCCATCTCACATAAAACACCTCCTTCAGGAGATGCCCAGTGGCGGTGGTGACCCCCTGCCTTAGGTTGTCCTCTGTTAGGCCAAAGAAGATCTTACCCGTCGTCGAGTGATCACCTTCATGCCCACTGGTAACCGCTCTTCTCATAACAGAATCTTTGACCATTTTCTTCAACATAATCAGTTGTTTTCTGGAGCTTAGGAAAGGCACATTCAAGAGTCACCAGAGCCATTTGGGCTGCCTAATAGTGTTAACACAGGGAGACAGGTTAATAACAGCAGTATTTCATCACTAAAATACATTTAACATTTTAAAAGCAGCAACATAGCACTGCTAAGATTCAGTGAATTTAGTCCACATCCGTCTATTCAGTGTACTGTTACATCTGTAGCCGGAGCCATCGGCCCTGGTGAAGACTAAAATGAGACAAAGAAGTTACTGGTCCTATAATAAACTAGTCAAAAATGTCACTTCTATCGTTTAGGTCTGCATTATTATTTTAAAGACTTTTTTAAGGTCATTCAGTTTTACATTTAAAACTTTTACAAATATAAATTGCCCTCTGAATGGTAATGATTTCTTTTAATATCTCCATGTCTATGATTTTCAACTGAAACACTGTGCCTTACTACAAATAGCTTATTATCACGTATGACACAGGCTCAGATAACAGCTTTTAGCTGACATTGACTGAGAGAGAGACTCTGAGGCATTCAGGGCTGGTACCTTTGCACCCTCATAAACTTCTAACTTCAGGCTTTATCTACCATCTTTTAGCCCAGCTTAAGGCATCTTTTCCATAAATTACATGTATTTACAATACAAGCATAATTTTTTTATAGTTTTCTTTTGCCCCAGCACACACCAGATTCAGATAAGCAAATTGTTTCAGCCAAATCACAAGCTTATTTTCTAAAATCAACACATCAGCTTCTTCTTTCATGGTCAACACTAACAAGCTTTTGTTTAAAACTGTCACCTGCCCGTATACGGGCAACCTAAATTTACTTCACTATATTACTATTAAATCCTAATCTAGTCATGACAAACTATATATCGTTGGAAAGGTCAAAGACTCCTAAATAGATATTTTAGCGCTGTTTTTTTCTTACAAATTATGAATGAACAGTAATATATGAATTTATGACAAGAGTGCGCCTCAAAAAATCGACGTCATTACAGGAGTTTCTGACCTTTGTCACAAAAAGTCGACGCACACACTTTTAATAATTGAAACTTTGGTTTTTAGTGCTAAAAGTTCATAATAAAACATAATCTAGTATTTGTCAATAAAAAAAGATAAAATTTTATTTTAAAAAGTAAAGTAAGAAGTCCTCTAAAAAGAATAATATATATTATATATATATATAATTTTGTTATTATTATTATATCACATATTTTAATAGTTATCATAAATTAGGTATCAATTGAAAGCTCACAAACTCAGAATTCATCCTGTGAAAACCGTTTTGAAATTGGACATTGCGTTACCATAGAAACGGTATTTTGTATTAGGCCCCTCCCCTTTTGGGCATCATCTTTCATAATTTATTATCAAAACCTTTTCTAATCTTGACAAAACACATATTGTCAGAAAGGTCTGAGTCTCAAGGTTCCATATTTAGTGACAGAAGTGATATTTGGACAGAAATTTATTAATTTGTTATGGCAGAATGCATACAATTAAATTCAATGGAATTCAATGGCACCCGGTGGCTATTTTTGGTACTACGCCTAAACAAAATCTCATGGGAACTTTAATTTTTTTTATATCAACTTTAAATTTGGAACACAACTTGGTTAGATATATAGCTTTCATTTTATAGTAATTTTATAGTAAAAAATTTTTTGTAAAATATTTATTTTATATTAAAAAATATATATTAATAAAGTATATTTGATTTACTGTAAATTATAACTTCCATAACTTTTTCATACTTTAATTATTTGAAGTGCTTTCACTTCAGGAATAATCTGCTGATTGTTTTCTTTAAAACAAGACCAAACTTAGCTCTATATTCCAAAGCATTCTTGAATTACAACCATTTAAGTTTGTATAGTGCATTTTAATGTCAATTATCAAAAGGGGGTGTGACAGGTAAAGGGTTAATCAAATGCCTTTTTACACATTTTACATCTAGCAACTGTTAATCCCCTAACACTGCTTTTGCTTAACTTATTCATTTTTATAAACAATAATAATGTTTCAAATTTCATCTAAATTTTAGTTGTCAGGTTCTCAATTGCCATAATTTAATACCCGACTTCAATGTTTTCTCTAGGAGTTTATCAATCTGCTTCTATGATTAATACTAACTTTTGAGGCTGCGCTCTCTGCTTGTGATACATTTTTATTATCACTATAAATAATTCGTTAGATTTGTCTCTCTATATCATCTAAAACCTTATCAAAGCGTTTCATTCAAAACACAATCATCCTTTTATTTACCGGTACCTTTAAAATACTTTACAACTTATTTAGTCTTATCTGTAATTTTACATCAACCGGTACTTTTTTAAATTCTTTCCCTTCAAAAGGAATTCCTTACACTTAAATCTTTCAATCTTCTTACAACTTTCAAAAGTTCCATCTATCAACTTTCTTTTCACTTTCCTTAGTTCCTTCTCAGAACAAAACTTCAATATTGTCATTTAAATACTGTTGTACTTTCAAACCCACATCAATATCCCTACCGAGCATTTACAGTCACACAAAATGTCCCCCGCTGACTGCAATAAAAACACTCTCTTTCATCTGTTTGGTTCGCGTGTCAGCCCCAACTACAGAGACCCTGCCCATGGTTTGGTCACTGTGAGTTTGCAAACGGCTCCAACTTACTATTTATCCCCCAAGCAGTGTGTCCCATTCAGGAATGTAAACAGAGCCACTGATAAGCAGTTCTCTGCCTTCCTTTGACCATCCACCAGTGGTGGATTCAATCACAATAGCCAAATCATAATCCTCATCATTACCATTATCATTGGCATCATTATTTTATCATTAAAATATAGAATTGTTCCCCATTTTGCTTAATGAAACATTCCTTATCTATATATCACATTAATCCCTGTTAATCATACTCAATGCCTTATTTTATTATGAGACTCACTTTTCATACCATTTAAACAGTTAATTTGACTTCCATAAATTCTGTCAGACATTTTATTTTCATCACATATAGTTTTCTACTATATTTCTTCTCAATCTTTCCCTACATGCCAGTTCCTTCTGTATCCTCTCCTTTCTTTCCCTACATGCCAGTTCCTTCATTATCTAACCAGTACATTCATCACATATAGTTTTCTACTATATTTCTTTTTAATCTTTCCCTACATGCCAGTTCCTTCTTCATATTCAGTTCTACATGTTAATTCTTTCTGCATTTGTTTTCTTAGTGGCTGTTTGTAAAACCCTGTGCTCTCAGATTGCCACACATTCTTGTCAGTGGCTGGAAACCAATCTGTTAATGAGTCACATTGCTTCACAAACTGCCCCAAATCTTTCCACTCAGCAGTGTGTGGCTTTGCAAGAGAGATGTGTGGGACGGCCCCCATCACATCATACAGCGCAAGCTGACTATCAGTCAATTCAATCTTTACAACACACCACTTATCTGACCAGAATAGCTCTGAGGACTGCAGTTCCTCAATCTCTATTTCAGTCCCTTTTTCAGCAAAAATTTAATCTGGCTCACTGCTGACGTGACATGTACAATGCAAATCACTTTCTTCCATGAAATCATGGTTAGGAGACATCCTATTTGTGGCTTTGATTTTTAGCCCTCTTTGAGGAGTGCTCCATTCAAACACATACAATATTTCAGCAGGCATTTGTATCATAGTCATATCAGCAGTGAGGCCATAGTCATCACAGTACAAATTCAACTTCAGCTTACACATTAAATATCTGCCCAGCAGATTACACGGACAAGTTTTTGTCACAAGAAAAGCGTGCGCAAATAAGTGATCACCAATCTGACAAGACAAATCTGTATTATATGGTTCCCTCACCAGATGCCCTGTGGCACTCCTGGAGGTTGCCCATTTACCAGATAATAGTTAAATCAGGCAATTCTGTATGTTTAATTACGGAGTTTGTTGCTCCTGAATCAATTAAAAACTTAACTTTTCTGCCCTCAACCTTTACTTCAATCATTGGTAATCTAGCAGATGCTTTATACATTTGTACAGTGTTTGCAAGCAAGATTTCTTCATTGCAAGAAGCAGAAATAGAAATGAGATTAGACATATTTACCTCCTGGGAGTCAGACCTCTCACCGTCGCTCCCCTCCCCCTCTCAATCTCCTTGCTTCTCTGGTTGTTGATGTTGCTGAACTCCTTTTTTCCTTGGACGATATGGACAGTCATTTTTCCAATGTCCCTTTTGTCCGCAGTTAAAACAGGCTTCAGAGTCTATTGTGGGTCTGTTACCCACTCCTCGTCCTTTTCCTCCTCGCCCTCTTCCTCTTTTACCTCCATCTCCACCTCTTCTCGGATGATTTTCCATCAACATACTTCCCATTTTCAGCAGAGCAAGTTGAGTGTCTTTGTCAGTCTTTTTCTGCTTAGTTTTTGCTTGATCTCTCAGCAGCTGTTGTTGATGGGTTGCGTGTCGTCGGATTTCTTCCAGGCGCGCTTGATGATAGCCCACGCAAGATGTTTCCACCTTTTTCCCTATTTCAGGGTCCAGGCCATCTAGGAAAACAGTTTTTAAATATTCTTCATACGTACTTATGCCGGGCGGGACCACAGCTCCCTTGGCTGGTGGACCTGGTTCAGTCAAACCACTGCACCGGTCAAATTCTGCTTTCAGTCTTTGAAAGAAATCTTCGGTGTCCTCTCCATCTTTCTGCTTACACGCTCTGATCTTGTCGGTGTGGACGTGAGTTGGAAAAGCTGTTGCAAGTGAGGTTTTTAGCTCGTTGATTTTGTCCACATAGGCAGCGTTGCCCGCGTCCTCCCAGATTGGGTTCACCAAGCGTGCGTCTGTGGGCCAGCGCCCAGTCATTTTTGACAGTTTGGTAGGACCATGTTTTAGTTTCAAAAGTCTTATCAGTTCATCAATGGTTGGTCTGAATTCTTTGCAGAATGCTTCAATTTCCTCACCCAGTTGTTTTCCTCCTGCGTCCAGTTCAGACAAATGACAGGCTGCTTCTTTGATGTCCGCCTGTGTCCATGGTCTGTGGATCAGGATTGGACCTTCGTGTCCCGCGACTTCGATCATGGGTGCTCTGATCATCATCTCCTCATACTCCTCATCTTCCTCCTCCGCTGTGTTCCAATCGTCCTCCGCATTCAGGATCAGGAATCTTTTTCCTGAATCACCTCTTGTCAATGATCTTGTTTGGGGTCTAATAACTCCTCTACCTCGACCTGTCCTTGGTGGTTTGTCCTGGAGTCCTCTTTTGAGTCCTTCTTTTGTCGGTGATTTAGAATCAGCAAAACTTTGTGTTGGAGGAGCATAGGCAGGAGGGGCAGAGGGAAAAGTACCTGAAGCTGTCAGGTTTGGATATACGGGTGTTGACTTGTCCTTTTCTTTGTCATCTTCGTCAGGGTCTTGTCCTCCAGCCGCCTCTGGCTGTCTTTGCGGTTCATTGTCGACTGGCAGTTGCGGTTGGTAGGGGGAGCGGTGAGCCGGACAGCGGTCATCCTCAGCCAGGCAGGTTTTCATGTATCTCATTTCCTCGGAAAAATAAGAAACAGAGTTTATAAAGTTTTTCTGACCTCTTCTGCCTTTTCATTTTTATTATCTGCATTTCCTAATGGTGCTAATGCTGCATTTATCTGTTTTCTTTGTCTGATAATTGCCTCATTTAACCATATATCTATAATTTGACCATCGAGGTCATAATTATCTTTTTCTTTTCTTTTTGGACTTGTTTTTGTCCAATTTTCTTTAGTCTTTTGCAGATGGCTTACACTCAAACCCCCATTATACCCATATTTTTTAATCATTTGTGGTATCCTGTGATGCCACCATGTTCCATTTTTTTTTTTTTAACTATAATTTCCTTTCGAGAAATTCACTGTCTCCAACGACCTTTTACTATTACTACTACCCATTTTTTTTACATTAATTAGCCTTTTTCCAGAGTATACCTTTCCGGAAATTTTCCGGTGTGGCCACCACACCCCGCCTAGTAGTCCGTCACTGCTTGGTCTTTACTTTGAGACTTTCCCAGTGCGGCCACCGCACCCCGCCAATAATCGTCACTATTGGTCTTTACTGAGACTCCCACGTCTCACTGGCCCTTTTGGGAAATGTGCACGTCTCACTGGCCCTTTTAGAAATATCTTATTAATGTAAAAAAAAATTCTCACCGTGCTTTTTGCAGCGTGATTTCTTTTAATCAAGATCGCGTCCACCTAGGCCTTCCGTGGTGTCCACAATTCTCCCGTCCCTCAAAGTTGGGGGTTTGGAGCCATAGACTTTTTGTCTTTGGGGTGATCAGTCAATTGTTTCTCCCACGGAGGTCATCAGTTTTGCGATCCCATCCCTCGTCGCCAGATTGTCGTGGAAATTCTTTTATCAACACCTTATACAACAGTTGAAGAAGAAATGAAGATCTCGAAAGTTATAAGTATACGTATTTATTTCTTGCAAGAAAGGCAGTTCACACACAGACAGAGTCTGACATGAGAAGGGCAAAAGTCTTCTCTTTTCACAGAGTTTATATACCCAAAAGATCACCCCTCCTCTGAAGATCTTTGGACTAAGGCCCCTGCACGTGGACAGTTTTTCAGTTCCCCTATTCTCTAACACCCCTTATCTATGCATCTCCACAGTCAGCACAAATGTCACTTTAAGAAACACCTAACCAAACATGTCTCGCTCTTGATGCACTCTAAGTTATCTATTGCTAAGAAAAACTAATCATTCTGTCCCCTTGGACTGTCCCTTTGACCTCTTTGCAAAGAAGACACCATTGAACTATTTGCAAAGAAGATTAATGCATCCTGCAACTTCCTCAACACATCTATGTTTTGTAAAACACACAAGCAGATATAAGTTTCAAAAGATACTTTCAAAAGAAATTTCCATTACATTTGGCAGGATGATTTTCGTATCATTTTGAAGCAAAAATCCGAGGCGAGAACATCCATTAGTCAAAAGTCTTGTGGACACATATTTAGTATGTGTTTTGTGGCCTTATTTCAGAGAATTTTAAGTTTTAGTTTTTTTCAATAACCATGCATAAACAATATTCTCTCAAAAGTACAAACATGTACATACATCTTGCTCACATATTATGGTAGCCCTGTTTGTGCTATATAGAGTGAATTTACACCTTTGCCATTAACATGTTTATAAATAACTGAAAAAAGCACAAATGTCAGAGCATGTCAGAACACCTCCAGGACCCAGAAAACCCCTCCGACCCCAGAGGGTTAAAAGGTCATATTTCATAAATAAAGTGGTTATTTGTGGTCAAACCTACTCTACACCACTCAGGGACCACAATGCAACACACTGATGTACATTACAGACATTTATTGTGCATAATTTGCATAAAATTCAACCGTCCAGGGGGAAGCCTATAGGGCGCCCGTCAAATAGGTTACAGGTGGGATGCTGTTTTCTGACTTAGAAATTTTCAGCGGGTGAATCCCCGTAAAGAATTGGGGATTTCAGCACATGTGCTGAAGATCCAGTGAGTAACTTATTAAGCTACAGGTGGGATGCCAATACATCTAAAGGTTATATTTCATAACTACAGTGGTTTTATGAGGTGAAACCTACTGTACACCACACAGGGGACACTACACAACACACTCATGTACATTACAGTCATTAATTATGCACAATTTGCATAATATTCAACTGTCCACAGACAGCCTATAGGGCGCCCGTCAAATAGGTTACAGGTGGGATGCTGACTTTGACCGGGTGTATCTCGAGAACCAAGCCGAATTTTGGCTCCATACTCTGGGGTCATGGGGGTACCCATGCCCGGAGTATGGAGCTCCAAGTCGGCTTGGTTTCCAAGATACACCCAGTCAAAGTCCCATCTTTGACCGGGCATAACTCAGGGACCAAGCCGAATTGGGGCTCCATACTCTGGGGTTATGGGGGGCCCATGGGTACCTACCCATGCCTGGAGTATGGAGCTCCAAGTCAGCGTGGTTTCCGAGATACACCCGGTCAAAGTCCCATCTTTGACCGGGCATAACTCAAGAACCAAGCCGAATTTCGACTCCATACTCTGGGGTCATGGGGGGCCCAAGGGTACCTACCAATGCCAGCTCCATGGAGCTCCAACTCGGCTTGGTCAACGAGATACACCCGGTCAAATTTCGGAGCCCACCTGTAACTTATTCGACAGAGCCCCTATATGCTTCCCCTGGACAGTACATTAAAAGGTCATATTTCATTATTACAGTGTTTTTTTTAGGTAAAGACTACTGTACACCACACAAGGACCACAATGCAACACACTGATGTACATTACAGCTATTAATTATGCAAAATTTGCATAATATTCAACTGTCCACAGACAGCCTATAGGGCGCCCGTCAAATAGGTTACAGGTGGGATGCTGTTTTATATTTTGATGTCATGATTAATAAAAAAGCATAAAAATTATTAAATATCAATTTTATGTTAATCTTTGGGCCCCCCTGACCGATTTGCAGCCTTCAGAACCCAAAAATTCCACTGTCCACGAACAGCCTAAATTTTTGAATGGGATAGTTTGTAGATGGGACGTCCAGATCTCAGCCTCTGGACAGAATTTCAAGCTGAAACCTGCGCTCCTGCGCTCGTCTGGACGTGCCCCGACAGTGCTGTGAATTTCAGGGAGTTTCTGACTGATGAAGAATAGGCACTTAGGTGGACGAATAGGCTGTTCGTTGGACGAGAGGAAGACTACGGTGAAGAGTAGTCACTTAGGTGGCACTTTAGGCGCTCTGTGGACGAATTAATGAAAATAGGCGCCTAGGTGGACGAATAGGCTGTTCGTGGGACGAGAGGAAGACTACGGTGAAGAGTAGTCACTTAGGTGGCACTTTAGGCGCTCTGTTGACGAATTAATGAAAAATAGGCGCCTAGGTGGACGAATAGGCTGTTCATGGGACGAGAGGAAGACTACGGTGAAGAGTAGTCACTTAGGTGGCACTTTAGGCGCTCTGTGGACGAATTAATGAAAAATAGGCGCCTAGGTGGACGAATAGGCTGTTCGTGGGACGAGAGGAAGACTACCGTGAAGAGTAGTCACTTAGGTGGCACTTTAGGCGCTCTGTGAACGAATTAATGAAAAATAGGCGCCTAGGTGTACGAATAGGCTGTTCGTGGGATGAGAGGAAGACTACCGTGAAGAGTAGTCACGTAGGTGGCACTGTAGGCGCTCTGTGGACGAATTAATGAAGAATATGCGCCTAGGTGGACGAATAGGCTGTTCGTGGGACGAGAGGAAGACTACGGTGAAGAATAGGCAGTTAGGTGGCACTTTAGGCGCTTGATGGACATAATGATGAAGAATAGGCACTTAGGTGGACGAATAGGCTGGTCGTGGGATGAGAGGAAGACCACGATGAAGAGTAGTCACTTAGGTGGCACTTTAGGCGCTTCGTTGGACGTCCCCGCCCCCCTCCGCCGTCATTGGACGAATCTTCAGGGGGGCGGGGAAGGTTCTGTTCATTTACGCTGCTAGGGGACAAATAGGCGCTTCGTGGACGCCATGCCACAACCTATTTGACGCCCGTCAAATAGATTGCCTGTGGGATGGCGTGCTGCCGCCTTGTGGCGATTCCCCGAACTGCAGCATTTTGCAACTTCACCAGGGGGAACTTTGGGGCCCCCTAGCGGGGCCCCCGGGGGGGCTAGGAGTGGGGGACAAAGTCCCAGGGCCTCAGGGGGCGGGGGCCGACAGACCCAGGGCGGCCCCGGGCCCCCCAAAAATCATCTAGGGGGCGGCGCGCAGCGTCCACGAACTGCCTGCCACAGACAGCCTAGTAACCTACAAGACGGCGACAAGTACCCTAAGGCGGGTTAGGTCACATGTGAACTACGAGGAAGGAGCAACCTCAGCAGCAGGAGGGATGTAAAGGTCAGTAAGCTGGGCTGAGTTGAGTGGGGGACGGAGGGGGTGACTCTGGGACGCCAGAGTCACTGTCGAGCCCTCTTGAGGTGTCGTGGGCTAGTCGACGAAACACTGAGGACGGAAGGTGCCCACTTGAAGACCCTAGAGATGTCCCCTACTCTGCTCAATCCAGACGGTTGTCATGAAGGGACCGCACTGTGGTTGCAGCCGTTGTGTGTGTATTAACACCAGACAGAAGGAGATTCACATCACCATTTGGAAAGAAGTGTAAATGGATGGAGAAGCATAGGTTACTGTAAAGCTACGTCTTAGTTGGTGCTTATCTTGGCGAAAGCCAAGTACTAATCAGCATGAAGTTTTAACATCTACTCTCGTGTAATGGAAATCATGAAGATCTGGATACGTCCAGTGACTGCGGTGAATAGTGCTGCTGGGAACAAGGGAAAGACCTTGCGACAGCCTGGAGAGACAGCTGACAGGAGGAAAGAGACCCCAATGGGGCTGGTAAGGGTTAGCTACTGCGTTTACAGGATGCTGGAGACACCCGCCCAAGGCTTCTGAGAAATTAAAGAGGAAAATACCCCTAGAGTCTGCAAGAGCGGGGGCGGAAGACGACTCAATGTTGGACAACATGGTTAACGACTTTGGAATGGAAACGGATATGAGTATGGAGAGTACTTCACAAAAGACTAGTTCAGGTTCTGCAGTTAGCAAAGTCATTGAACTCCAAGCTTGTGTCTGTGGCTGGAGCAAGGCGAAGACGGTCAGGGGTTTGAAGATTCATCAAGGGAAAATGAAATGCTTGAGAGAGAAGGGACAAGGGCCTCGCATTGATCAGTACTTCTTACGAAGTCAGTCAAGTCAGTCGAATGAAATCCAGCGACAGGAAGCAAACCACAGTTCGCAGGATATCAGCACCCCTGTCATAGAGGAGAGGAGGGTTTGCACAGTTAGTGATGAACACATTGATACTTGTGAACCCGGTCAGATTAACCAGCAAAAGAGAGAAAAGAACCTCAACGGGCATAGGCCTGGAGTTAGATGGCCAAGAGCTTGTGAGAAAACTGCATGGGACACGTTAAACACAGATCTATGCTTTGCATTGGAAAGATTAACTGGTACAGTTGAAAAGAAGCTGGATAAATTTGGGGACATCATTTACGCATATGGAAGTGAGAGGTTTGGTGTGGAAAAAAGGAAGGAAAAAGTACAAACTACTCCTAGAACTACTCTAGACGGCAGCAGAAAATTGAAGGGTTAGTTAGAGAAAGGAGGCAGCTGAGGAAGCAATGGAAAAGAGCAGAACAAGGTCAGAAGGAGGGACTCAATCTCTTACATAGGGCCATAAAAGATAAGCTTGCAACATTACGCAGAGCTGAGCGCCTACGGAAACGCTACAAAAAGAAGGAGCGTGCGAGGGCTAATTTTTATAAAGACCCATTCAAATTCGTAAAGAAGTTATTCACCAGTGAGAAGAATGGCACTTTAAAAGCATCAAGGGTTGAGCTAGAGAGATATTTGGAGGAAACGCATACAGATGCAAAAAGGCATGAGCCTATGTCAATTCCGTCAGATATCCCACCTATCAATCCACCAGAATACCAAATGGAGGTCTGTGCACCTAAGTGGAAAGAGATAGAGCAGGCTGTGAGAAAGGCAAGGGCTTCATCATCTCCAGGGCCTAATGGAGTTCCATACAGAGTGTACAAGAGTGCTTCAGGAGTTCTACAAATTCTGTGGAAATTGATAAAAGTGGCATGGGAAAAGCAGGTTGTACCTAGAGCATGGCGCCGAGCAGGTGGAGTCTTTATACCTAAAGAAAATGATGCTACAAGCAGCAGTCAGTTTCGTCCTATTTCACTATTAAACGTTGAAGGTAAGATTTTCTTCAGCATTATTGCTCAGAGATTGTCAACCTACCTATTAAAGAATGGCTTCATTGACACTTCAGTTCAAAAAGCGGGCATTCCAGGGTTCTCAGGATGCTTAGAACACATCAATGTTATCTGGCAACGAATTCAATCAGCTAAAAAGGAGAGGAAGGAGCTCCATGTGACATTCCTGGATTTGGCTAATGCATATGGTTCAGTGCCACATGAGCTTCTTTGGGCAGCATTTGATTTTTTCAGGGTACCGATGTCAATAACAAATTTAGTGAAAGCCTATTTTGGAGATTTGCAATTTAGTTTCTCAACTCCAGAATTCAGCACTACATGGCAATGCTTAGAGGTTGGAATAATGGCAGGATGCACAATTTCTCCACTGGCTTTTACCATGGCAATGAAAGTAATCATTAGGGCATCAAAATGGGTAGTAGTAGGAGAGCGCTTGGCTTCTGGGATGCGACTACCACCAATCAGAGCATACATGGATGACATGACAACCATGACTACAACAGTAGCCTGCACTAATCAGTTATTGGGTAAGTTAACCGATAACATTGAATGGGCACGAATGCAATTTAAGCCCTCTAAATCAAGGAGCATCTCGATAATTAAAGGCAAGGTGGTAGATAAAACATTCTTCATTAATGGTGAGGCAATACCAACAGTTTCTGAGAAGCCAGTGAAGAGTCTTGGGAGATGGTACGATGGGGATCTAAAGGACACAGTTCGAGTGGGAGAAGTTAGGCGACAAGCAGTGGAAGGGTTGAAGAGCATAAACAGCTGCGCTCTACCAGGGAAACTAAAACTCTGGTGCTTTCAGTTTGGTCTACTGCCGAGGTTACTGTGGCCACTGACTGTGTACGAGGTTTCTTTGACAACAGTGGATAAGCTTGAAGCGTTAATAAGTTCATATATCAGGAAATGGTTGGGAGTTCCACGCTGCCTCAGCAGAGTGGGACTTTATAGTAAAGGAATATTGCAGCTGCCAGTCTCTGCTTTAACCGAGGAGTTTAAGTGCGCCAAGGTCAGACTGGAAATGACCTTAGTAGAGTCAAGCGACAAATGTGTAAGGGAGGCAGCACCTGTGTTAAAAACTGGTAGAAAGTTGTCAGCAAAGAAATCTGTGGAAGAGGCAAAGGCTGCCCTTCAAATTGGTGATATCGTGGGGCAGGTACAGCATGGAAGAGGGGGTTTTGGGCACAGTTTAGCTCCTCCTAAATGACACAAGGCAGCCCCAGCTCAAAGGAGGAAGCTCGTAGTCAACGAGGTGCGAAAACAGGAGGAGAGGATGAGGTGTATAAAGGCCATTTCCCAGGCCAAGCAGGGAGAGTGGATGAGATGGGAGAGTGTGGAACAACGCAAGATGGGCTGGCAAGACCTTTGGTCAATGGAAGAGAGTAGGATCAGTTTCCTTATCAGGTCAACATATGATGTTCTCCCATCACCACAGAACCTAAACCTCTGGGTAGGAGAGGATCCCTCTTGTCCTTTGTGTTAATCACCTGCCACATTAAGGCACATTTTGACAGGATGTAAGGTGGCTCTTAGCCAAGGTCGGTTTACTTGGCGACATGACCAAGTACTCAGATGTTTGGCTTTAGCATTGGAAGACAAGCGTAACATGACCAATAAGTTACCACCTGTTCTAGCAAAACATTACACACAGAAGACAATATTCCTCCGCCCAGGTGAGCAACCACCAAGAAAAGGTTTTAAAACCAATTCTCGCTCAGGACAACTGGAAGCTGCTAGGGACTGGAAAATGCTGGCTGATCTTGATCAATGGCTTATTTTTCCACCTGAGATTGCCACCACTAATCTCCGACCAGATATTGTTTTGTGGTCTGGATCAGCATGCATTGTTCAACTGATAGAGTTAACAGTGCCATGGGAGGATGCTGTAGATGAGGCATATGAGAGGAAGAAACTGCGGTATGCTCAGCTGGCCACTGAAGGATGGAGAGCGAGGATGGAGAGTCCGGGTTTATCCAGTGGAAGTGGGTTGTCGAGGATTTGTGGCACACTCCACAACCCGGTTCCTCAGAGATGTCGGATTCAGTGGCCAAGAGTTGCATCGCACAGTAAAGAACTTATCTAAAGCAGCAGAGAGGAGCAGCAACTGGCTGTGGTTGAGACGGAAAGAGTCTGG
This sequence comes from Gila orcuttii, assembly GCA_026230005.1. NCBI lineage: Eukaryota > Metazoa > Chordata > Actinopteri > Cypriniformes > Leuciscidae > Gila > Gila orcuttii. Next base: position 27,481,486 of record JAPDVR010000005.1, on the reverse strand, counting down.
CTGGCTGTGTACAGGCCGCCATGCTACGGTTTTGAAAAATTCTTGAAAATTTGAAGAGTCTGTTGGTTTATTTGTATAGTTTGCATAGTAATTACAGTTATTACGTTCGTGTGTATTTTGCATGAATGAGGATTGGTGTTTGGACAGGTAGTATGCCATACGGAACCGTTGCCACTGTTGTGGGAAAATTAATATTTTAGTTTAACCTGAAATTGTGTGGCTTTTACTTTAATTCAATCATGTATTTTCTCTCCTGTAATATTTGCATATACCCAGCAGGAACAAAGGGTCACACACATAGCATATGGAGACAGTAAAAGCCCAGGGGGGTTAGGAAGGGCCATTGTATCTCTAACAAAACCTGCTTTTACTGATATTTCTGGGGAACTGAAATTTACAGAAAAGGGGATTCTGAAGGGGGTATAAAGGCTGTATGCTTTCTGTGTGATTCAGGTCTGTGTTCCTACATGGGGTAGCTGCCATTTACGAACCAGTCTCCTTTAAAAGAATAAACTTTCTTTTAAAGTACAATTTGAATCTAATGTCTCTTACTATGATGTTGTTTGTTAATTAAATTGTTTTTGCCACAACAATTTTGGTGTCAGAAAGTGAGGATCTCACGGCAGTTCTTTCTGGTCCTGAGACGGATTTGACGGAGTGAATCGCCCCGGTACCAGGCTACTGGTCTCATACCTCGGCGGTTTGAGAGAGAACTTAACAGATTACGAGAGAGAGAGCCAAATCCCGATTTTTCAGGGCCAGAAGGGACTCTGAGATCTGAAAAGAGCCCGGTGGCAGTGAAACATCTTGGTAAGAGACCTAAAATTTATTTTATTTTATTTTTGTTTTTCGTATGGTGTAATTTGATATAACTATTAGGCGAACCATAGTGGCTGAACTATATCTTTGGTCGGGCAGAGAAGGTTTTCGAGGGGTGAATTGAGGTAGTGACGGGCAGCCCGGCTCTTAGAAATAAGTTTAAAAAATAAATAATAAATTTATAAGAACTGGCACGTAACAAAATTTTAATTGGCACCTGAGGAAGTCGGACGAATTTTATGCCGAAAACTGAAATTTGAACCTGAATAAGTCGGATCTATTTCTTACAATCGGAAAGATTTGTTACTATGCTATAACCAGTAATTGTAACACGTGAACCAACACGAACTTTCCCATCACTACAAGTCAATTTTATGCCGAAAACTAGCCCGTAAGGCGGACGAAGGAGCCGCTGTGGCTGATTATGGGCTTACAAAATTTTTAATTGGCACCTGAGGAAGTCGGACCAATTTTTATGAAATTGTAAAAAACTGGCACGTAACAAAATTTTAATTGGCACCTGAGGAAGTCGGACCAATTTTTATGAAATTGTAAAAAACTGGCACGTAACAAAATTTTAATTGGCACCTGAGGAAGTCGGACCAATTTTATACAACCATAATTACAGAGCATATTTGCTAAACCTTGCCGAATCGAGGTGACAGAATCGGATCTGTGAAAACGTTTGACAGATTAAGACGCGTTGAAATTAAAAATCCAAGAGAGAATGTGATGCTACTTTGGACCAAGAGCATCAGAGAGGTCCACTCCCAAATATACTTTAGAATGAGCTCATCCCCAAAGTGGCTTAATTATCATAAGAGATGAAGAAAGTGAAGTTATTTTGTTTCTTCACCATTTGGGATTGAACACATCCTGAACAAAATGCTAGTCAATTTGTAGAATGGGATTGGGTGTGTAACACAGATAATCTCTTCGGACAATGGAGTGTTTCAACTTCATTAACATACAGACGAAAGCTGCTGATATGTCAGTTGCCTTAAGGGCAAGGACTTTTCTATTAAAATGCAGAGATGCCAGTGTATCAGACATGACTAAAGCTAAAGGAAAACATGATGGTGACTAAAAGTCAAAGTTTAGTGTAAGGAATTTACCCTGTCTAAATTACAGTCTTAGGAGGCTGATTGAAAAGATTATTCATTTGTTCGAGAGAGAGAGACTGCTTGAAGGAGAAAGGGTTGGTACTCTGTCTTTTGTTTCCATTCAGACAAAGAAGCTGAAGCAATTTATTGAAAATGAATCAAAACAAACACAGCTGACTTTTCTAAAATCAAATGAATAATGAACAAACATGTTTTGAAACTATAGTTAAGAGGCCATAGAAAAAAATTAGATAAAAGCTATAGGAATATGCAAGGTTTAAAATATCATTTAAACTGTAAAAAACATTTTTAGAGAAAAGATAAGAATAAGAAATATGAGCGGTTCATATTTAGATATATTTGATGGTGATTGCACTTTATGTCTTGATAAGAGTGAGTTTAGGGAGGAGCTACTCTGTCTGAATAGTGTATGTCATTTAATCGCTAGAAAAGAGTGTTTTTATCATCACTGATGAGTCAAGGCAAATGCCAAATTAGAGAGAGGTTGATAATTTTGACTTAATCTGATCATGGAGCTTTATCTGTTAGTCATTCATTTTGGTCATTTGTGACGTACAGTAGATTTGAATTACTTTCTGGATCAGTTTAAGTATTGATGGAAACAATACAGAGAATTTTGTGATAAAAAGTTGAAAAGTTATAGATGGCTGATAGATTTGATATTGTTTTGAAACATTACAGCGACACAGTGGCTAAATAAATATAAATTTATCCAGAGAACCCTTAATATTTATGTGAACAAAGAAGGAGAATGACTTATGACTGACTTTGACAAAATCTGGACTGAGAAACACCTCGACTCGACGGCAAGAATTGATGACAAACCATTATGATAAAATTGATACACAAGTAGAATTGTGCATCAAAAGAGGGGAGGGGTTTGCTGAAAGACATCGCACTAAATGCTGAGAGTCGTACAAAATGTCTGTCTGTAAGTGTGCTAATGACAAAAATTGTTTCAGCAGGGGAAAAAGCCAAAGCAGATGCAGCAGCAAAAGGCTTTGGGTACAGCAGTACAAACAGTGCCTAACATTGCGCAGCGACGAATTGCATCAAACAGAACTGATTCTGCTCCAAATGCATAAATATTGTTTTGTTAACATAAGCAAAATGGGTTAATTGTTTTCCAGGAGAAAAGGACCCTGAGTGTTAATAACTGAGCAATACCTTATCCAGTGATAATATTTCAGGTTGTTGATTCCACAGGTCACACCAAATGGGACTAGCGACCAGACAGGCGATCACTAACAAAATTCTTAAGGTCTCCATTCACAGGTGACAGGTGACAGCAGGCAAGAAAATGGTTTACTCCAGTGGGGGTGTGGTCATGATTTAAGGGAAAACCTTCTAAGGATCAGAAAATGGTTGGAGAATACGACACCTGGGTCCAAGTTTCTCACCTTAGACTATACCGACAAGCTTCAAATCATCCAATAAGAACAGAAAGTGAGGGGTCAAAGGCTGTGCTAGAAACAGACCTCCTTCACCGACGAGGGAAGACCATGACTACGGCACGCAAAGTGTCAACATGGTGAAGACGGAATGTCCATGGGCGAACGAGATGATCATCACACCTGCAGAAAGATGCGGACCAACTAATGTTCAAGTTTAGCAGAAGAATCTGTTTTTGTGATGATTATGAGAGCGACGAGAGTGTTGACATTTACAAAGAAATGTGATAGAGTTGAAATGAGGGATTTTCTTTATTTTTTTATTTATTATTTTTTTTTTATGTTTATATTTTTTATCTTATTTTAATTATTATTTTTATTTATTCTTACTATGCTTTAAACTATGTCTGAGATGACTGAGGGTCTGATTTTATGTCAGAAATGCAGTAACAGTGTTTACTCGTTTAGCCCGATTTCAGATAAAGTGCTTATACCTATTTGATACAAACTTTTTTTTTTTTTTTTTTTTTTAAATGTTTACCTATTCTTTCAAAATATTCTTTCCAAAATTCAACTGATGATGTAAAGACTTGAAATGATTATAACCATGTATGGGGTTGATGTATTGATGTCTTTATCTATTCATTTTTTTTTATTTCATTTTATTATATTTATCTTTTTTTTTTATTATTATCTTTTGAATGATAAATAGGAGGGATTGTTGTGGGAAAATTAATATTTTAGTTTAACCTGAAATTGTGTGGCTTTTACTTTAATTCAATCATGTATTTTCTCTCCTGTAATATTTGCATATACCCAGCAGGAACAAAGGGTCACACACACACACATAGCATATGGAGACAGTAAAAGCCCAGGGGGGTTAGGAAGGGCCATTGTATTTCTAACAAAACCTGCTTTTACTGGTATTTCTGGGGGAACGGAAATTTACAGAAAAAGGGATTCTGAAGGGGGTATAAAGGCTGTATGCTTTCTGTGTGATTGAGGTCTGTGTTCCTACATGGGGTAGCTGCCATTTACGAACCAGTCTCCTTTAAAAGAATAAACTTTCTTTTAAAGTACAATTTGAATCTAATGTCTCTTACTATGATGTTGTTTGTTAATTAAATTGTTTTTGCCACAACACCACTGACCGCTTTAACGTCCGCAGTGGGGCTCGACAGCCTTAGTCAAACGGGTTGGCGCGTATGGTTGGGTTGTGGAGAGGTTGTGAGATTGTGGTTAGGTCACATGTGAACTACGAGGAAGGAGCAACCTCAGCAGCAGGAGGGATGTAAAGGTCAGTAAGCTGGGCTGAGTTGAGTGGGGGGCGGAGGGGGGTGACTCTGGGACGCCAGAGTCACTGTCGAGCCCTCTTGAGGTGTCGTGGCCTAGTCTACGAAACACTGAGAACGGAAGGTGCCCACTTGAAGACCCTAGAGATGTCCCCTACTCTGCTCAATCCAGACTGTTGTCATGAGGGGACCGTACTGTGGTTGCAGCCGTTGTGTGTGTATTAACACCAGACAGAAGGAGATTCACATCACCATTTGGAAAGAAGCGTAAATGGATGGAGAAGCATAGGTTACTGTAAAGCTACGTCTTAGTTGGTGCTTATCTTGGCGAAAGCAGAGTACAAATCAGCATGAAGTTTTAACATCTACTCTCGTGTAATGGAAATCATGTAAATATAGAAGCCCAGTATTTATCTGGAGGTCTTTGTACAGGTTTATTAATGCAATTTTATTTTACGTTTATGTGTTCTATGATATACAATGGAAGTAAATTGTAATGTTTAACATGGGTGTATTCACAACACATAGCATACGATATAATATCTTAAGATTATTGTTTTGAAATGGGGTTGGATAAATATGTTTTGCTTTCAAAACAGTGTGCGTGTGCGCGTGTGTGTGTTTTTGGTTGGGTGACAGTTGTAGGTTACAGTTTGACAAGAGTTTAGAGTGTGACAAAAGCACAATGTTTTGTTTTATTGCGAGTGTACACAAATATAAGTAAACAATTTGCAGTTTGAATGATGTCCTGTATGAACAAAATGACAGAGTATGTTTTTGTTTCCACTGTTCGATCGCGCCCGCGTCTCTCTCTCTCTCTCACTCACACACACAGTTCGATCACTCCCGCGCCTCTCTCTCTCTCTCTCTCTCTCTCTCTCACACACACACACACACACACAGTTCGATCGCGCCCACGCCTCTCTCTCTCTCTCTCTCACACACACACAGTTCGATCTCGCCCGCGCCTCTCTCTCTCTCTCTCTCTCTCTCTCTCACACACACACACACACACACACACAGTTTGATCGCGCCTGCGCGCCATGAGCGCACACACACACTACAGCTTTGCAATCTTGACATCGCAACCAGTTCATTATGCTGCGTTCACACCAAACGCGAATAGAGCGAAATTTATCGCTATTTAGACTATTCTGTCCTCAGTGTGTGTGACTGTACACAAATTGACAGATAGCTAACAGGCTTCAAGAGAAAGTCAGAGGCTGGAGTAAAGTTCAAGGCTCTTTACTGTTGTCGTAATTCTCATGAAGGAATTTTTGTAAAACTGAAATGATACAGAAAGATAGCACCAATCACTGAATGCTATTCAAACACATCATACATTAACAGACATAAAATAATATACTTTTAAGCTACAAAGTTGTAACATGTATTATATTACATTCAGCTGGTATGCTTATAGCTGTAAATAACTTGTAAATATAGTATGTGCAGCTCAACAGCCAAACTAACAAACTATTGGCTACCTCTTAGTTGAAAGGCTATAGCTACAATAGCAGTTTCACATGTTGACAAATAAATATTCAAGTAACATCACAGAACGTCTTACATGACACTTGAATATCAATGTAATTAACTATAAATTTAAATACAACTTACAAGCGATGCTTTCCCAAGGCACAAACAGAGTGGGAACAGGATAAGGTGACTGAAGCTGCAAGCTGACCGCATGGAATATAACTACTAATGTTTCCTGATCAGACTGCACCATGTGATAAAATCAACCAATGAAAGCAATGTAAGAATTATATACGAACACAATGAATTACTCCCAGATGACCACTAGGGGGAGAAAGTTGCAAACTAAATGCAAAGGTCTTACAGAACATAACATAGACTGAATAGATGATGAAGGAATATTTTGTGTAAAAGCGCCTATTTAAGCGAATCTGTCATTATACTCTTTTGTTGTTGTGTTTTCCATGAAGAATAATAGGCTATTGAACTCACAATTCAAGCAATCAGCCCCAGAAAAATGTTTTGAAATGAAACTAACGGCTGTACGGGCATTTATAACGGTGCGCGTCCACGGCGATGAGCGAGCAGAACAGAGCGAACATTTTTTAGTTCATTCCTACTTCTATAGGAATTCCATCGAGCACTCTGCACACGCAACACCATTATCAATATCCGTGTGGACGTCCGAATTTAAAAGCTCTCGCTGGTGTCACACGTCAATTTACCGGTGGGAATATACCCTCAGCCACATACCAAATATATGTATATATAAATATAATTTTGGACACAAGAGGGCAGTATGGCCCTATGCATGATTTTGTGTTTAAACTAAACTATCACTCGAAGAGCCCCTCCCCACACAGACACACACACACACACACACACACACACACACACACACACACACACACACACACACACAGAATAGCAGGGTGCATTCTCTTTGTCAGAGAGAGAGACAGAGGGAGAGAAAATGCTCAGAATGCTCATTCAAACCAAAATATCTGACTTCATGTTGGTCGGAGCTAATGACTGTAAATTAGAAAGCTGTTTGGCTTGACGAGAACAATATGCACGCCAAGTTTTGTAACTGTAAGTAAAACTACCTAAGTAATAACACACTTTATGTGTCCTTTTATAGTCATAAATTCATTTCCTTGCCACGGCCAAACCGTTCGAGATATTAAAAATCCGTCCGCAATTTAGCATCCTCAATGTCTTGACTTCACGCTGACCGAGTTTGGTGACAATTGAATGAATTGCCTTGGAGGAGAAGTTAAAATTCCAGAGCAAGCGTTCTCCAAACAACCCATAATAGCCGACTTCCTGTTGGGCTGGCGTAAAACTTGACCAAGGGAAAGTTGTTCGGCCCGATGAGATCTATGTGTGTACTGAGTTTCATATTAATTCATGCAAGCGTTTTTGATATATGGACCAAGTTTTCAGACCCAGTTCAAGGGGGCGCTGTTGAGCCCCCCTGCCACGCCCGGGTACCAGCTTCAGCCTGGCCCTGATGGCCGTGGGCTCTGACCTGTGTGCAAAGTTTCAAGAGTTTTCGAGCAGGTTAAGGGCCCCAAAAGCCCCTGAAACCTTGAAAACCTTTAAAAGCAATAGACAAATTCCCCAAACCCCCCACACACACAGAGACAGAGGGAGAGGGAGGGAGAAAATTTTCCTGAAAATCACATTCAAACCAAAATATCTGACTTCCTGTTGGTCGGAGCTAATGACTGTAAATTAGAAAGTTGTCCGGTTTGAGGAGAACAATATACATACCGGTTTTGTTACTGTAGGTAAAACTAATACCCAATTTTTACCCATTATACAGATGAAGTTTGAAGCAAATCGGGTAAAAATAAGAGGGTGATTTCAAAGCATTTTGAAAGTGAAAGTACCAGCTTCAGCCCGGCCCTGATGGCCGCGGATTCTGACCCGTGTGCAAAGTTTCAAGAGTTTTCGAGCACGTTAAGGGCCCCAAAAGTGCCCAAAAGGTAGTAAAATAATAATAAATATAGCTGCGAGCAGCGATTACGGGCCCAAGCCGGTGGCGGGGTGGCGGTGGCACCTGCTCGGGCCCTTTATCGCTGCTTGCAGCTATATTTATACAGGTCCTTCTCAAAAAATTAGCATATTGTTAGCATTATTTTCTATAATGTAATGATAAAAATTAAACTTTCATATATTTTATATTCATTGCACACCAACTGAAATATTTCAGGTCTTTTATTGTTTTAATACTGATGATTTTGGCATACAGCTCATGAAAACCCAAAATTCCTATCTCAAAAAATTAGCATATCATGAAAAGTTTCTCTAAACGAGCTATTAACCTAATCATCTGAATCAACTAATTAACTCTAAACACCTGCAAAAGATTCCTGAGGCTTTTAAAAACTCCCAGCCTGTTTCATTACTCAAAACCGCAATCATGGGTAAGACTGCCGACCTGACTGCTGTCCAGAAGGCCATCATTGACACCCTCAAGCAAGAGGGTAAGACACAGAAAGACATTTCTGAACAAATAGGCTGTTCCCAGAGTGCTGTATCAAGGCACCTCAGTGGGAAGTCTGTGGGAAGGAAAAAGTGTGGCAAAAAACGCTGCACAACGAGAAGAGGTGACCGGACCCTGAGGAAGATTGTGGAGAAGGACCGATTCCAGACCTTGGGGGACCTGCGGAAGCAGTGGACTGAGTCTGGAGTAGAAACATCCAGAGCCACCGTGCACAGGCGTGTGCAGGAAATGGGCTACAGGTGCCGCATTCCCCAGGTCAAGCCACGTTTGAACCAGAAACAGCGGCAGAAGCGCCTGACCTGGGCTACAGAGAAGCAGCACTGGACTGTTGCTCAGTGGTCCAAAGTTCTTTTTTCGGATGAAAGCAAATTTTGCATGTCATTCGGAAATCAAGGTGCCAGAGTCTGGAGGAAGACTGGGGAGAAGAAAATGCCAAAATGCCTGAAGTCCAGAGTCAAGTACCCACAGTCAGTGATGGTCTGGGGTGCCATGTCAGCTGCTGGTGTTGGTCCACTTTGTTTTATCAAGGGCAGGGTCAATGTAGCTAGCTATCAGGAGATTTTGGAGCACATGCTTCCATCTGATTTCATTTTTCAGCACGACCTGGCACCTGCTCACAGTGCCAAAACCACTGGTAAATGGTTTACTGACCATGGTATTACTGTGCTCAATTGGCCTGCCAACTCTCCTGACCTGAACCTCATAGAGAATCTGTGGGATATTGTGAAGAGAAAGTTGAGAGACGCAAGACCCAACACTCTGGATGAGCTTAAGGCCGCTATCGAAGCATCCTGGGCCTCCATAACACCTCAGCAGTGCCACAGGCTGATTGCCTCCATGCCACGCCGCATTGAAGCAGTCATTTCGGCAAAAGGATTCCAGACCAAGTATTGAGTGCATAACTGAACATAATTATTTGAAGGTTGACTTTTTTTGTATTAAAAACACTTCTTTTATTGGTCGGATGAAGTATGCTAATTTTTTGAGATAGGAATTTTGGGTTTTCATGAGCTGTATGCCAAAATCATCAGTATTAAAACAATAAAAGACCTGAAATATTTCAGTTGGTGTGCAATGAATCTAAAATATATGAAAGTTTAATTTTTATCATTACATTATGGAAAATAATGAACTTTATCACAATATGCTAATTTTTTGAGAAGGACCTGTATATATATATATATATATATATATATATATATATATATATATATATATATATATATATATATACAAATGGTTTATCTAGCCCCCCCCCCCCTCCCCCTCACACACACACACACACACAGAGACACAGACAAAGAGACATAGACACACAGAGAGAGAGAAAATGACCACATTCAAACCAAAATATTTGACTTCCGGTTGGTCGGAGCTAATGACTGTAAATTAGAAAGTTGTCCGGCTTGATGAGAGCAATATACGTACAGAGTTTTGTTACTGTGGGTAAAACTTACCCCCCCAATTATTGTCAAAAGTATTTGGAAAGTGACACACTTCCTGCTGCCAGTTGGGGGCGCTATAAATTTGTCTCACAATAGTCGCATCCATCTGATCGGCCTCTTATCAAGAACACACTGCTGAAGTTTCATCAAGATCAGTTAATGTATGCAAAAGTTATAAGACTTTGTGTTTCTCTTTTCTCGCCATAAATTAATTTCCTTGTCACGGCCAAACCGTTGGAGATATCAAAAATCCGCTGGCAATTTTTCATCCTCAATGTCTTGACTTCACGCTGACCGAGTTTCGTGGCGATTGGTTGAATTCTCTAGGAGTAGTATATCAAATTCCAGGGGCATGCGTTTCCAAATAAACCATAATAGCCGACTTCCTGTTGGGCTGGCGTAAAACTTAGAGCACGAAAATTGTTCGGCCCGATGAGTTCTATATGTGTACCGAGTTTCATATTATTACATGCAAGCGTGTTTGATTTATGGACCAAGTTTACGGACCCCGTTCCAGGGGGCGCTGTCGAGCCCCCCTGCCACGCCCGGGTACCAGCTTCAGCTCGGCCCTGATGGCCGCGGGTTCTGACCCGTGTGCAAAGTTTCAAGAGTTTTTGAGCACGTTAAGGGCCCCAAAATTGCTGAAAAAAGGTAGTAAAATAATAATAAATATATATAAATATAGCTGCGAGCAGCGATTGCGGGCCCAAGCCGGTGGCACCGCAACCACGGTGCCTTTAGTTACCTAAATCGCTTCAGATTAGATTAGTTATCTTCATCACTGCTCGCAGCTATATATATATATATATATATATATATATATATATATATAAACAAGCCGCTGCCACCCCGCTGCCTTTAGGGTTACTGTGCACGACGTGCAAAAACGTAACCCCGCTTTCACTGTCGCCCTACGGTCTCATGGATTTAATGGACACATGAAATTAGTACACAAGACCGAAAATTCATATGAAGTGTTCCATTTTGGACAGGGCCTATGATCGTGAATCACAATAACCACATATATGAGATAATTTAAATTTAGAATAATTTTTAATGTCATAGGATGTCATAGGTCAATCTGTTTTGCAGCACTTAAATGTGTAAATCCAGAAGCCCAGTATTTATCTGGAGGTCTTTGCCTTTTGCCTGTCAACCTGGTTTGTCTCTGCCTTTTCTGTTCTGCCCTGTTTGCCATTGCTCACCCTGCCTGTCTTGACCTTTCTTAATAAAAAGCTGCAAATGGATCCCCCTGGCCTGACCCTGCCTCGTTACAACACATATGCTGCATCTGCTCGCTATCTGCCGAACGGCTCTGGTAGTTCCGCTTCAGCACTGATGATGTTGTAGGAATAGCGCGCTCTGGTTGGTCTGGATTATTCGGGATTTTTTATTTTATACAGAAATAAGTTATTTATAATTTAGATGAGAATAAAGTTAGTGTTGATTAAAATGAAGGAAAACAAATATATTGATCTAAAATATAGCACATAAATTTTAAATTAATTTAGGTTAAATGACCAAACATACAATCTTAATTTAATTTAAAGCAAACAATACATTTAAATAAATTTAAATTATGACTAGTCAGAATGACGTTGTAGATATCTCAAACTGGAGTTAGGGATAGTCATAATTTAATTGTAGATATCTATTATCAAGTTATAGATATCTTGAAATTAATTTTGATTAGAGATATCTGAAATTTGATATCTGTAACTTTCATTTTATTGGGTTAGCTATGCGCATTGTGATTGGCTCATCGTGTTTGGGGCCGTGGCTTAGCCATAGGTCAATTACGTTACAGATATCTTAAATGGTAATACAAACTATCCAAAATATAATTACGACTTGTCAGAAAGACGTTGTTGATATCTACAATGTTAATTCCGGATAGTTAAACTTAGCTTTTAAATGTTAACAGGGCTTGCCATACAGAGACGTAGGCTCAGAGAGAGGCTCACCCTATTCAAACCAAAATATCTGACTTCCTGTTGGTCGTAGCTAATTACGGTAAATTAGAAAGTTGTCCGGCTCGAAGAGTACAATATATATATACCGAGTTTTGTTACTGTAGATAAAACTAACCCCCCCACTTTTGTCAAAAGCATTTAGAAAGTGACACACTTCCTGCTGCCAGTTGGTGGCGCTATAACTTTGACTCACAATAGTCACATCCATGTGATCGGCCTCTTACAGCGAACACACTGCTAAAGTTTCATCAAGATCAGTTAATGTATGCTGAAGTTATAACACACTTCCTGTTTCCATTATTCGCCATAAATTTGTTTCCTCGCCACGGCCAAACCGTTCGAGATATCAAAAATCCCCTGGCAATTTTTCATCCTCAATGTCTTGACTTCATGCACACCGAGTTTGGCGATGATTGAATGAATTCCCTAGGAGAAGTGTTTTAAATTCCTGAGAATGCGTTTCCAAACAACCCTAAATAGCCGACTTCCTGTTGGGCTGGCGTAAAACTTAGAGCACGAAAGTTGTTCGGCCCGATGAGATCTATATGTGTACCGAGTTTCAGATTATTACATGCAAGCGTGTTTGATATATGGACAAGTGTTCAAACCCCATTCCAGGGGGCGCTGTCGAGCCCCCCTGCCACGCCCGGGTACCAGCTTCAGCCCGGCCCTGATGGCCGCGGGTTCTGACCCGTGTGCAAAGTTTCAAGAGTTTTCGAGCACATTAAGGGCCCCAAAAGTGCCCGAAAGTTGAAAAAAAAATATATAAATATATATATATATATATATATAAAGCCGGTGGCACCGCCACCCTGGTGCCTTTAGGGTTATTGTGCACGGCGTGCAAAAACGTAACCCTGCTTTCACTGTCGAAAGAAGTGTGCTGTAGAGCTTGTATCAGTGTGGGCTCTGCAAAAGTGCGCATTGAGGGCACATATCAACCACAAAGTATGCGTGAGCAACCTTCTGAAAGGTCAGGTCTACATCCAGGTCTACATCTGCCGTGTGTTTACATCATAGTAGTGAAGTTTGAAGCAATCAGGTAAAAATAAGAGGGTGATTTCAAAGCTTTTTGAAAGTGACAGACTTCCTGCTGCCTACATATATATATATTAGTGGTGAGCAGAAACAAAGCTCAAAGCCTTTCATTAAAGTGAATTTCGTTTTGTATTAATCGTATCTTAATTTTTAATCAATGTTTCATCAACTAATTGCCTGGATTTAATTAATAAGAAATAAATATAGCAGACAATAGATAATCACGACACAGAGGGGCTGGCGCGTGAACTGAAGCTCGTCTTGTGAGTCATAAATGAACCGAAACACAGCGTATAAGGCAGGCCTACTTGCCTCAGGAGTACAGTGGGTGCCATGCGGTGCGAATGTATAATGTAGAGAATAATTACGAAAATGGAGAGAAAATATAAATCGGGTGCATTAAAGGAAAAGAACGAGATAGATTTTGTGTTTTATTTAACATAAGCTTATTTGGCTCAACAAGTGGCACATTATTACATATGCATTCATCAGATATTTTACGTTTTTTTTTTTTACGGTTTTAATTTTAAAATGACTTGGTAGCAGAGAGCCCCATGATGAAGCTCCGCCCCAACTGTACTGAGAGTCTAGCTCCGCCCCTGCCCATATTACAAACTACCTGCGAGGTTATTTATTTGGGTAGCATACATATTCTGAATGCCTTCGCCAGAATTCAAATGAGCCATTTTAATCTAGATTAATTCAAAGATTACAGTGAGATTAATCTAGATAAAAAAAAAAAAAAACTATGCCCACCACTAATTTATATATAAATACAATAACCATACCTGATAAAAAAGTTTTATGTACTATGTTGATATCATTTTGGACACAAGAGGCCCTATATATAGCCCTATGTATGATTTTTTTTTTTGTTGTTCAACCAAATAGCACTAAATAGCCTTTTTTAAACTTTTTCATACAACTTGAATTGAAAAAATTGAATAAAATGAGTTTAGTTCTAATATTTGTATAATTTTATATAAAAATAAATGGTGTATAATTACATTTTTAGAAGATATGAGACGTTTCCTGATTCTTTTTTTGACATAATCCCTCGCCATAGCAAAACCGTTTGAGATATTCAATATCTGTTAACAATTTAGCATCTTTAATGTACTTTCATCATTTTGAAAAAGTTTGGTGGGAATAAAATAAACCACTTAAGAGGAGTGAGTAAAAATGTAAAGGCTGATTTTTCAAAACATCCACATTCAGACCAAAATAGCCGACTTCCTGTTGGGCTGGCTTAAAGTTGTTTGGCCCGATGAGATCTATATGTGTACGGAGTTTCATATTATTACATGCAAGTGTGTTTGATTTATGGACCAAATTTTCAGACCAAGTTTATTGACCAAGTTAATTTAATTAATAAACTAATTATATAAAACTATTGTCAATGCACTACAATTAAACTGGTTATATGCCTTTACATTATTTAAAAAAAAAACTTATTTAAAAAATACAAGGCTTAAGACATTTATTTTCTTTTTTAATACAGGCCAAACAACACAGCAGTGAAATGGTTAATCTAGCCCCCCTTCTCCTCCCCCTACAAACACAAACACACACACACACACACACACACACACACACACACACACACACACACACACACACACACACACACACAGACAGGCACAGACACAGGGAAGTAGGCTCAGAGATAGAATAACCACATTCAAACCAAAATATCTGACTTCCTGTTGGTCGTAGCTAATGACTGTAAATTAGAAAGTTGTCCGGCTCGATGAGAACAATATACTTACCAAGCTTTGTTACTGTAGAAAAAACTAACCCCCCAACTTTTGTCAAAAGCATTTAGAAAGTGACACACTTCCTGCTGCCAGTTGGTGGCGCTATAACTTTGACTCACAATAGTTACATCCATCTGATCGACCTCTTACCACGAACACACTGCTGAAGTTTCATCAAGATTAGTTAATGTATGCAGAAGTTATAACACTTCGTGTTTCTCTTTTCTCGCCATAAATTCGTTTCCTCGCCACGGCCAAACCGTTCGGGATATCAAAAAACCGTCCGCAATTTAGCATCCTCAATGTGTTGACCTCAAGCTGACCGAGTTTGGTGGTAAACGGATGCAATCTCTAGGAGAAGTACTTCAAATTCCAGAGCAAGCGTTCTCCAAACAACCCATAATAGATGACTTCCTGTTGGGCTGGCGTAAAACTTGACCGAGGGAAAGTTGTTTGGCCCGATGAGATCTATATGTGTACTGAGTTTCATATTAATTCATGCAAGCGTGTTTGATCTATGGACCAAGTTTTGGGGACCCCGTTCAAGGGGGCGTTGTTGAGCCCCCCTGCCACGCCCGGGTACCAGCTTCAGCCCGGCTGTGATGGCCGTGGGCTCTGACCTGTGTGCAAAGTTTCAAGAGTTTTCAAGCAAGTTAAGGGCCCCAAAAGCCCCTGAAACCTTGAACACCATTAAAATAATAGACAAATTCCCCAAACCCCCCACACACACAGAGACAGAGGGAGAGGGAGGGAGAAAATTCTCCTGAAAATCACATTCAAACCAAAATATCTGACTTAGTGTTGTTCGGAGATATCTTGAAATTCATTTTGATTAGAGATATCTGAAATTTGATATCTGTAACTTTCATTTTATTGGGTTAGCTATGCGCATTGTGATTGGCTCATCGTGTTTGGGGCCGTGGCTTAGCCATAGGTCAATTACGTTACAGATATCTTAAATGATAATACAAACTATGCAAAATATAATTACGACTTGTCAGAAATACGTTATTGATATCTACAATGTTAATTCCGGATAGTCAAACTTAGCTTTTAAATGTTAAAAGGGCTTGCCATACAGAGACGTAGGCTCAGAGAGAGGCTCACCATATTCAAACCAAAATATCTGACTTCCTGTTGGTCGTAGCTAATTACGGTAAATTAGAAAGTTGTCTGGCTCGAAGAGTACAATATACATATCGAGTTTTGTTACTGTAGATAAAACTAACCCCCCCACTTTTGTCAAAAGCATTTAGAAAGTGACACACTTCCTGCTGCCAGTTGGTGGCGCTATAACTTTGACTCACAATAGTTACATCCATCTGATTGGCCTCTTACCACGAACACACTGCTGAAGTTTCATCAAGCTCAGTTAATGTATGCAGAAGTTATAACACTTCGTGTTTCTCTTTTCTCGCCATAAATTCGTTTCCTCGCCACTTCCAAACCGTTCGAGATATCAAAAATCCGTCCGCAATTTAGCTCAAGCTGACCGAGTTTGGCGGTAAACGGATGCAATCTCTAGGAGAAGTACTTCAAATTCCAGAGCAAGCGTTCTTCAAACAACCCATAATAGACGACTTCCTGTTGGGCTGGCGTAAAACTTGACCGAGGGAAAGTTGTTCGGCCCGATGAGATCTATATGTGTACTGAGTTTCATATTAATTCATGCAAGCGTGTTTGATCTATGGACCAAGTTTTGGGGACCTCGTTCAAGGGGGCGCTGTTGAGCCCCCCTGCCACGCCCGGCTACCAGCTTCAGTCCGGCCCTGATGGCTGTGGGCGCTGACCTGTGTGCAAAGTTTCAAGAGTTTTCAAGCACGTTAAGGGCCCCAAAAGCCCCTGAAACCTTGAAAATCCATTAAAAGCAATAGACAAATCCCCCACACCCCACACACACAGAGACAGAGGGAGAGGGAGGGAGAAAATTCTCCTGAAAATCACATTCAAACGAAAATATCTGACTTTGTGTTGTTCGGAGCTAATGACTGTCAATTAGAAAGTTGTCCGTCCGAGGAGAACCATTTACATACCGATTTTTGTTACTGTAGGTAAAACTAATACCCCATTTTTGACTAAAGGTGGTGCTACTGAGCCCCTCACCACGCCCGTTTCTGTAACTTTGGACATGTCTACTAGCTAATAATTGAGATGTGTCTGTCGAGTTTCATGCAATTTCAAGCATGCTAAGATGCTTTGCCAAAGAAGTTTGATGCGTTGCCATGGCAACATTATCTTAGATATTAAATAATCCTTCACAGGCCTACATCTGGCGTGTGTTTACATTATACAGATGAAGTTTGAAGCTAATCGGGTAATAATAAGAAGGTGATTTCAAAGCATTTTGAAAAAGTGACACACTTCCTGCTGCCAGTTGGTGGCGCTATAACTTTGACTCACAATAGTCACATCCATGTGATCGGCCTCTTACAGCGAACACACTGCTGAAGTTTCATCAAGATCAGTTAATGTATGTAGAAGTTATAACACACTTCCTGTTTCCATTATTCGCCATAAATTCGTTTCCTCGCCATGGCCAAACCGTTCAAGATATCAAAAATCCCCTGGCAATTTTTCATCCTTAATGTCTTGACTTCATGCACACCGAGTTTGAAGACGAACGGCGGAATTCCCTAGGAGAAGTGTTTCAAATTCCTGAGCATGCGTTTCCAAACAACCCTAAATAGCCGACTTCCTGTTGGGCTGGCGTAAAACTTAGAGCACAAAAGTTGTTCGGCCTTATGACATCTATATGTGTACCGAGTTTCAGATTATTACATGCAAGGGTGTTTGATATATGGACAAGTGTTCAAACCCCGTTCCAGGTGGCACTGTCGAGCCCCCCTGCCACGCCCGGGTACCAGCTTCAGCCCGGCCCTGATGGCCGCGGGTTCTGACGCGTGTGCAAAGTTTCAAGAGTTTTTGAGCACGTTAAGGCCCCCAAAAGTGCCCAAAAGGTAGTAAAATAATAATAATAATAAAGAAGAAGAATAATAAAGAAATATAGCTGCGAGCAGCGATTACGGGCCCAAGCCGGTGGCACCGCAACCCCGGTTCCTTTAGTTACCTAAAGGCACCGGGGTGGCGGTGCCGCCGGCTTTGGCCCTTCATCGCTGCTCGCAGCTATATTTATATATATATATATATATATAAAGAAGCCGGTGGCACCGCCACCCTGGTGCCTTTAGGGTTATTGTGCCACGACGTGCAAAAACGTAACCCTGCTTTGACTGTCGAAAAGAAGTGTGCTCAGTGTGGGCTCTGCAAAAATGCGCATCGAGGGCACATATCAACCACAAAGTATGCGTGAGCAACCTTCTGAAACCTACAATGAAAAATGAGACGCCCTACGGTCTCATAGATTTAACGGACACATGAAATAAGTACACAAGACCGAAAATTCATATCAAGTGTGCCATTTGGGACAGGGCCTATGATCGTGAACCACAATAGCCACATATATGAGATAATTTAAATACAGGTCCTTCTCAAAAAATTAGCATATTGTGATAAAGTTCATTATTTTCCATAATGTAATGATAAAAATTAAACTTTCATATATTTTAGATTCATTGCACACCAACTGAAATATTTCAGGTCTTTTATTGTTTTAATACTGATGATTTTGGCATACAGCTCATGAAAACCCAAAATTGGGTGCTAATTTTTTTAGATAGGAATTTTGGATTTTCATGAGCTGTATGCCAAAATCATCAGTATTAAAACAATAAAAGACACACACGCACACACACAGAGTTCGATCGCGCCAGCGCGCCTCTCTCGGGCACACACACACACTCCAGCTTGAGAGAGAGGCGCGCGCGATCGAACTGTGTGTGCGCTCGTGTGTGTGTGAGAGAGAGGCGCGCGATCGGACTGTGTGTGTGTGTGTGTGTGTGTGTGTCCTCAATGTCTTCAATGTCATCCTCAATGTCTTGACTTAATGCTGACTGAGTTTCGTGGCATTTGTTTGAATTCTCTAGGAGGAGTACTTTAAATTCCATTGCATGCGTTTTCCAAACAACCCTAAATAGACGACTTCCTGTTGGGCTGGGGTAAAAAGTAAGAGTATGAAGGATATATGAACCGATGAGATCTATATGTGTACCGAGTTTCATATTATTACATGCAAACGTGTTTGGTTTATGGACCAAGTTTTTGACCCCGTTCCAGGGGGCGATGTTGAGCCCCCCTGCCACGCCCGGGTACCAGCTTTAGCTCAGCCCTGATGGCCGCGGGTTCTGATATAATAATAATAATTCCATAATAAATTATATGAATATTATTAATGTTACAATATTAATGTATAAGAAAGGTAATCATTTCTGAGGGAAAATAAATAAGGTTGAGGCCAATATAAACTCTACTTTTTTTCTGTTTGGTATTGTAACTTGACTTCGACTTGACTTGGCCCTTAGCAGGACTCGACTTGACTTGCTTGAAGTGAACCACTGACTTGACTTGACTTGACTTGACTTGGTTGTGTGTACTGCGACTTAGACTTGCTTGAGACTTGATGGTAGGGACTTGAGACTTACTTGTGACTTGAACATGTGTGACTTACTCCCACCTCTGCCGTCTATGGCCGAAATAGGTAAATATGTTCATTTGTTTTTAATTTATATGAAAAACATTTTAAATGAAAATACAGACACTTTTAGGAAAAGTCAGGTACCAGCAGGATTTTATTTATTTTTTCAACAAAGTTATTGCAGATATAAAATTCAAAACGGTCAAAATGACCGTCATGGTCGTTCTAGTGTTAAAAGATATTATATACAGGTCCTTCTCAAAAAAAATAGCATATTGTGATAAAGTTCATTATTTTCCATAATGTAATGATAAAAATTAAACTTTCATATATTTTAGATTCATTGCACTCCAACTGAAATATTTCAGGTCTTTTATTGTTTTAATACTGATGATTTTGGCATACAGCTCATGAAAACCCAAAATTCCTATCATATCCTATCATATCATGAAAAGGGTCTCTAAACGAGCTATTAACCTAATCATCTGAATCAACTAATTAACTCTAAACACCTGCAAAAGATTCCTGAGGCTTTTAAAAACTCCCAGCCTGTTTCATTACTCAAAACCGCAATCATGGGTAAGACTGCCGACCTGACTGCTGTCCAGAAGGCCATCATTGACACCCTCAAGCAAGAGGATAAGACACAGAAAGAAATTTCTGAACAAATAGGCTGTTCCCAGAGTGCTGTATCAAGGCACCTCAGTGGGAAGTCTGTGGGAAGGAAAAAGTGTGGCAAAAATTGCTGCACAACGAGAAGAGGTGTCCGGACCCTGAGGAAGATTGTGGAGAAGGACTGGAGTCTGGAGTAGAAACATCCAGAGCCACAGTGCACAGGCGTGTGCAGGAAATGGGCTACAGGTGCCGCATTCCCCAGGTCAAGCCACTTTTGAACCAGAAACAGCGGCAGAAGTGCCTGACCTGGGCTACAGAGAAGCAGCACTGGACTGTTGCTCAGTGGTCCAAAGTACTCTTTTTCGGATGAAAGCAAATTTTGCATGTCATTCGGAAATCAAGGTGCCAGAGTCTGGAGGAAGACTGGGGGGAAGGAAATGCCAAAATGCCTGAAGTCCAGTGTCAAGTACCCACAGTCAGTGATGGTCTGGGGTGCCATGTCAGCTGCTGGTGTTGGTCCACTGTGTTTTATCAAGGGCAGGGTCAATGCAGCTAGCTATCAGGAGATTTTGGAGCACTTCATGCTTCCATCTG
The DNA here is from genome assembly GCA_026230005.1 of Gila orcuttii. NCBI lineage: Eukaryota > Metazoa > Chordata > Actinopteri > Cypriniformes > Leuciscidae > Gila > Gila orcuttii. Next base: position 27,460,916 of record JAPDVR010000005.1, on the reverse strand, counting down.
CTGAAAAGCTTTATGGAGATGAAGATTTCATTTTTCAGCACGACCTGGCACCTGCTCACAGTGCCAAAACCACTGGTAAATGGTTTACTGACCATGGTATTACTGTGCTCAATTGGCCTGCCAACTCTCCTGACCTGAACCCCATAGAGAATCTGTGGGATATTGTGAAGAGAAAGTTGAGATATAGAATTTTTTGAGATAGGAATTTTGGGTTTTCATGAGCTGTATGCCAAAATCATCAGTATTAAAACAATAAAAGACCTGAAATATTTCAGTTGGTGTGCAATGAATCTAAAATATATGAAAGTTAAATTTTTATCATTACATTATGGAAAATAATGAACTTTATCACGATATGCTAATTTTTTTAGAAGGACCTGTATATATATATATATATATATATATATATATATATATATATATATATATATATATATATAAAGTAACAATATGAAGCCAGACTTAAATAAAACTAAATCTTTTGTGTTTCTCGTCCAATGATTGCTTTTTTAGTGTTTCTCTCTGGATGTAAAATAATGATGTAGCACTTTGGAGCAAATATGGCCACCAGTAATCCAAAACTTGAAGACAGAATGGCAAAAATCTCAACAGCAACAGCATATTTCCCTGGTGAGCTCACATATGCTGGAACAAACGCAATCCACACAGCAAAGAAGATCAACATGCTGAAAGTGATGAACTTTGCTTCATTAAAATTATCTGGAAGGTTTCTCGCCAGGAAGGCTAACAGGAAACTTACTGCTGCCAACAGTCCAATGTATCCCAGCAGTAGAGAAAAACCAGCCACTGAGCCAATAGCACATTCATATACTATTTTAGAGCGGATATACTGGTTGTTTTTATGGGGTGTTGGAGATGCAGTTGATAGCCAGACTGCACATATCACAACCTGGAGGGCTGTTAGGACCATAACTGTGCATCTTTGTTGAGCTGCTCCAAACCATTTCATCGCTCCTTTGCTCTCTGGTCGAGATGACTTGAACACCGCTATTACCACCATAGTCTTAACCAGGATGCAGGATATGCACAGGACAAAGCTTATGCCAAACACAGCATGTCTTAACTGACATGTCCACAACTGTGGCTGACCAATGAACAGTAGCACACACAGGAAACACAGTTTGAGTGACAACAGCAGCAGGAAGCTGAGCTCTGAATTGTTGGCACGTACTATGGGAGTGTTCCGGTGATGTGCAAAGATGACCATCACAAGAGCGCAAAAGCAGGTGCCAAGCAGAGATGCAGTGGAAAAAGAGATGCCCAGAGGATCCTCATAGGACAGAAACTCAACTTCTTTGGGGACACATTGATCCTTATCCGGATTGGACCAGAACTCATCTGGACACAACATGCACTCAACAGCATCTGTGGGTAAGAAAAAGAAAGAATGCAAGATTTTAAAGAGAAAATAACTACCAAATTATATTCAAATTTTGGCAGCAATCTCCTCACCAGTTGCATTAGAAATCTCTCCATCTCCGCAAGGCAGGCAGTCAAAACAGCAGACAGGAAGGCCCTTCTTTGTAGCTCTTCTGGTTCCTAGTGGGCAGCTCTCACTGCACACAGACTGTGGGGGCTAATAGAGACATCATCATGTGTGTCATCTACTTTAATGGAAAAGCCAAGCTTGTCATTATGTAATTTATTCTCATTTGTCTTATCATAGCTTTGATTAGAATTTTAGCTGCAAAAATTATTACATTTAAAATTCAAAGTTAATTACTTTTTTTTTCTCAAAGTTCCAGTAAAATGCATCCTCATCCAGCATGAGCATCATCCCTGATGCTGCCCCTTCATTTACTACACCGACCTTGTGGATCTTTATTGACCCATCAGAGCTTGGCTGCCAGTTCAACACATCATAGATAGCCAGAGCATCTCCATTTTTATCAAATGACACGTGATCCCCAAAGCCTGTGGTGAAGTTCACTTGCTGTAGGTAGTGAACCAGCTGTACAGTTTGTAGACAGGACATGTGTTATATGTTTATCTGAAATTTGAATTAATATAGAGCACATATTTTGCTTCTCCACAGTCAGCTCATTTATATGCCTGGAGAAAATCTCCACTATACGTGTGAGTCTTACCTGCCAGGGTTTCAGGTTGATTATGTTGGCACAACTGTTCCCACCGAATGGTCCTCTCCCCTCTTCACACTGCATCAGGTCATGAAGCGCATGTGCTAGGGCATAAACTGCTTTATACACATTATAAGATGCTCTCAACCCGGAAACATCAGTGTATGGTGAGTTTGTGGTGCTCAGATCCTCCTGTCCTGTACAGACCTTTTTCACTTGCTCTCCTTCTGTCTCTTTACCCCCTGTTTCAAATCTGCACCCAAACAGTTTCTCCCAAAAGATCCTCACTATATTATTTCTTTGATCATTGTTAGGCCGAACACGTAACAGAAAGTCATGAAGCCCCTCAATCTCCCCACGCCGGATAGCAATTCCCAGTGTGCCTCCCAGGAAGGACAGGAAACGTGGTGTGCGAAACACAGGTGAGGTGGCCCAAGCTTCACTTGCAATCCATTGCCTGCCTGTCATGTTCTGCAACACAACTTTATCCATCAAAGGTATCAGTAAGGATGAAGCAGAAAAAACAACCACCACTCTAGCTGTAGAAGCCTGAATTACTCCCATTATACGTTGAATATCTCTGGGGTTATTATCATTGGGCAGTATTTCAGAAAAAGCAACACAATGTCAAAACAGCTGCATTTCCTGCTGAAAGGACTGAGCAGCGTAGATGCCATAGTCATTATCACTGTAGATGAGACCAACCCAGGTCCATCCAAAATGTCTCAAGATCTGAACCATAGTACGCACCTGGAAGGCATCACTGGGGATTGTCCTGAAGAAAGAGGGGTACTTTTTCTTGTCACTTAAACAGGAGCAGGTGGCATAATAGCTAACCTAATTAGAAATGAAGAGCGGAGACAAGAGACAGAGAAAGATAAACAAATCTTATCAGTTCTAAAGCCATTATGTTTTTTTAATGTATGTATTTATTTATTTATTTACTGTGAAGCAGGTTTGTTATATTTGCACACAATGTTCTGCTATTATGAATGAAAACATTACATAGTAGATAATAAAATATGTGTTCTTAAAGAATCATTTGGTAAGACTTTTTCTGAACGAAAAAAATAAAAAAGGTTTTAAATATCATACCATAGGCAGTCGAAACAACCCCAGGACACTGGAAATTGCAATAGAATGAGTAGAACCTGGATCACCTATGATTCCAATCACCGGTGGTGGTCCTTTGCAGTTGAGGTCAGAGACGGTCTCCTCTGTCCCACTAACCAGAGCTGTGGCACCACGGAATGCCACTCCAAGCCTTAAACAGTTGTCAAAGATCTGGTAACCAAGCGTGATGTTAGGAAGGAGGTTGGGATTGTTATTAATCTCACTGATGGCATAAACCATTGTTAGTGCTTGCTGGAAGCTTGTCATATAGAAGCTAGAGGAGACAATACAAAATAAAAATATTCAAAAATTGTCATTAACTTTGTTATTCTAACAGTAAAAGTAGATAAATGAATAATAAAAGATTACCTGAATTTCATGACACAATATTTCCAAATGTATACTTTGTTAAAAAAAAAAAAAAAAAAAAATATATATATATATATATATATATATATACACATGTATGTATATATATATATATATATATATATATATATATATATATATATATATATATATATATATATATATATATATATATATATATGTGCGTGTGTGTGTGTGTGTGTGTGTGTTTTCAGTTTTTTTCAGTCCTGAAACCAGTCATGAAACATGATATCAGTTGCCTTGACTAAATTTTCTAAAAATGATTGTTTTCTTTAGTCGGTGTAGTTCAGACTCACATCTCACATTGTGGTAGTTTTGGCTCTGTTCTGAAGCTCAGCTCAGGGAATACTTTGAGGTACCTCTGAACCTCAAACAGACCACCAATGAGAAGGTCTCCATCCTGGAACATCCCATTCAATGTAAAGTGTCCCTGGAGCTGACAGGTACCTGAACTGACCATCAAAGCAACACAGATATAGTTACAAGACAGGAACAAACACATATACAGAATTACCCACATCCCTCTCTCCTTATCGGTCTGTCACTCTTCACTCAGCTCACTGATTTAACATATAAGTAATTTTTTTTATATATATAGCAGGCGGTGCCACTGGTCTGTTTGGAAATGAGGACGTCACGTTTGCTATTTTGGAACCCTCCACCTCCACCTCCACCAAGTACAACAAATATTATATAAAACAATTATCAATATTTTAGACTTTTACTAATACTTATTAATTAGAATGTATCTTACTCTATAAGGCCTGCTTTAAAACAATATGTGCTGTACTCAAAGATATGTGACAAATATGAAATTTGTCTTGTTTAAACTAATAAACTCATCTATCTATGGCACTTATCTATCTACACTTAAACTATTAAACTCATAATAAATTAATAAACTCTAAACTTGAAGTCTTAAACTTATTTAAACTTATAAACTCTAAAGTCATAAACTCACACACTTATAAACTCATACACATATAAACTCATGAATTCAAACACTTATGAACTCTTAAACTCGTAAATTAATAAACTCTAAACTCTTACTCATTTAAACTTATAAACTCTAAACTCATAAACTTGTACACTTGTAAACTAATGAATTCATACACTTATGAACTCAAACTCATAAATGAATAAACTCTGAACTCTTGAACTCATTTAAACTTATAAACTCTAATCTCATAAACTTGTACACGTATAAACTCATGAATTCATACACTTATGAACTCATGAATTCATAAACTTATAAACTCATACACTTATATACTCATGAATTCATACACTTATGAACTCAAACTCATAATTGAATAAACTCTGAACTCTTACTCATTTAAACTTATAAACTCTAAACTTATAAACTCATGAATTCATACACCTATGAACTCAAACTCATAAATGAATAAACTCTGAACTCTTGAACTCATATAAACTTATAAACTCTAATCTCATAAACTCGTACACTTATAAACTCATGAATTCATACACTTATGAACTCATGAATTCATAAACTTATAAACTCATACACTTATATGCTCATGAATTCATACACTTATGAACTCAAACTCATAAATGAATAAACTCTGAACTCTTACTCATTTAAACTTATAAACTCTAAACTCAAACTCGTACATTTATGAACTTATACACTTATAAACTCATAAACTTATAAACTCATGAATTCATACACTTATGAATTTTAATGAATTCATACACATGAATTTTCATGAATTCATACACTTATGAACTTTTAAATTCATAAATAGTTCACCATAGCAACCACCCAGAACACCCTAGCAACCACCCAACATACCTTACAACACCCTAGCAACACCATAGCAACCACACAAAATACCCTAGAACACCCTAGCAACACCATAGCAACCACCCAAAATATCCTAGAACACCCTAGCAACACCATAGCAACCACCCAGAACAGCCTAGCAACTGCCTAGCAACCACCCAGAACACCCAAGCACCCACCCAAATACCTTAAAACACCCTAGCAACACTATAGCAACCACCCAAAATACCCTAGAACGCCCTAGCAACTGCCTAGCAACCACCCAGAACACCCTAGCAACCACCCAAAATACATTAAAACACCCTAGCAACACCATAGCAACCACCCAAAATACCCTAGAACACCCTAGCAACTGCCTAGCAACCACCCAGAACACCCTAGCAACCACCCAAAATACCTTAAAACACCCTAGCAACACCATATCAACCACCCAAAATACCCTAGAATACCCTAGCAACTGCCTACCAACCACCCAGAACACCCTAGCAACCACCCAAAATACCTTAAAACACCATAGCAACACCATAGTAACCACCCAGAACACCCTAGCAACCACCCAAAATACCTTAAAACACCCTAGCAACACCATAGCAACCACCCAAAAAAGCCTAGAACACCCTAGCAAGACCATAGCAACCACCCATAACACCCTGGCAACCACCCAAAAGGCGTTAGAACACCCTAGCAACCACCCAGAAAACCCTAGCAACCACCTAGAAACCACCCAGAACACCCCAGCTACCACCTAGCAACCATCCAGAACAACCTAGCAACCACCTAGCAACACCTAAGCAACAACCCTGAACTCCCTAGCAACCACCTAGCAACACCATAGCAACCACCCTGAACACCCTAGCAACCACCTAGCAACACCCTAGCGACCACCCAGAATACCCTAGCAACCACCTAGCAAACCCATAGCAACCACCGAGAACAACCTAAACTATACTTTAAACTTTAAACTACTTTAAACTTTAAACTATTTAAAAACGAATGCTTCAAGCATTCACACTATTGAAATCCAAATCTTTATTATTATTCCGTATTCTTCCGTGGTCGCTTTCTTCTCCTCTCTACTTTGTGCTACAAAAACCATTAAACTATCAAAATGTTCAGCTTTTAAATGACTTGTGTGCTATTACTTTTCTTTTTGATGTGACTTTCAGATTTCTTAAAAATTAATATTACAAACCATAAAAATCCCATTGACTTTCATTGCAACATGTCCAAATTGAGCCAAGACTACGGTGGCCCAGTAGTGTACAACACAAAAACTCAAATCTAAACTCCCTGAAGCCAAAACTCAATTAAACTACCATTCTATATGTACTAATGAACTTATCTATCTTTCTTTCTTTCTAACTAATCTTTCTTTCTTTCATTCTTTCTTTCTTTTTTCTACCTAATCTTTCTTTCTTTCTTCCTAATCTTTCTTTCTACCTAATCTATCTTTCTTTCTTTCTTTCTCTCTCTCTTTCTCTCTACCTAATCTTTCTTTCTTTCTTTCTCTTTCTTTCTAATCTTTCTTTCTTTCTAACTAATCTATCTTTCTTTCTTTCGAACTAATCTATCTATCTTTCTTTCTTTCTAACGAATCTATCTTTTTTCTTTCTCTCTAACTAATCCATCTTTCTTTCTTTCTAACTAATCCATCTTTCTTTCTTTCTAACTAATCCTTCTTTATTTTTCTTTCTTTCTTTCTTTCTTTTTTTCTACCTAATCTTTCTTTCTCTTTCTACCTAATCTTTCTTTCTACCTAATCTATCTATCTTTCTTTCTTTCTATCTAATCTATCTTTCTTTCTAACTAATCTATCTTTCTAACTAATCTATCTTTCTTTCTTTCTAACTAATCTATCTATCTTTCTTTCTTTCTAACTAATCTTTCTTTCTTTCTTTCTAACTAATCTATCTATCTTTCTTTCTTTCTAACTAATCTTTCTTTCTTTCTTTCTTTCTTTCTTTCTTTTTTCTACATAATCTTTCTTTCTTTCTTTCTTTCTTTCTAATCTTTCTTTCTTTCTTTCTAACTAATCTATCTTTCTTTCTTTCGAACTAATCTTTCTTTCTTTCTTTCTTTCTTTCTTTCTTACTTTCTTACTTTCTAATCTTTCTTTCTTTCTTTCTTTCTTTCTTTCTTTCTTTCTAATCTTTCTTTCTTTCTAACTAATCTATCTTTCTTTCTTTCGAACTAATCTATCTATCTTTCTTTCTTTCTAACGAATCTATCTTTTTTCTTTGTCTCTAACTAATCCATATTTCTTTCTTTCTAACTAATCCATCTTTCTTTCTTTCTAACTAATCCTTCTTTATTTTTCTTTCTTTCTTTCTTTTGTTCTACCTAATCTTTCTTTCTCTTTCTACCTAATCTTTCTTTCTACCTAATCTATCTATCTATCTATCTATCTATCTATCTATCTATCTATCTATCTATCTATCTATCTATCTATCTATCTTTCTTTCTTTCTTTCTCTTTCTACCTAATCTTTCTTTCTACCTAATCTATCTTTCTTTCTTTCTATCTATCTAATCTATCTTTCTTTCTAACTAATCTATCTTTCTAACTAATCTATCTTTCTTTCTTTCTAACTAATCTATCTATCTTTCTTTCTTTCTAACTAATCTTTCTTTCTTTCTTTCTTTCTTTTTTCTACCTAATCTTTCTTTCTTTCTTTCTTTCTTTCTAATCTTTCTTTCTTTCTTTCTAACTAATCTATCTTTCTTTCTTTCGAACTAATCTTTCTTTCTTTCTTTCTTTTTTCTACCTAATCTTTCTTTCTTTCTTTCTTTCTTTCTTTCTTTCTTTCTTTCTTTCTTTCTTTCGAACTAATCTATCTTTCTTTCTTTCTTTCTTTCTTTCTAACTAATCTATCTTTCTTTCTTTCGAACTAATCTATCTATCTTTCTTTCTAACGAATCTATCTTTTTTCTTTCTCTCTAACTAATCCATCTTACTTTCTTTCTAACTAATCAATCTTTCTTTCTTTCTTTCTTTCTTTCTAACTAATCCATCTTTCTTTCTTTCTAACTAATCCTTCTTTATTTTTCTTTCTTTCTTTCTTTCTTTCTTTCTTTCTTTCTTTCTTTCTTTCTTTCTTTTTCTTTCTTTCTTTCTACCTAATCTTTCTTTCTTTCTTTCTTTCTTTCTTTCTTTCTTTCTTTCTTTCTTTCTTTCTTTCTTTCTTTCTTTCTTTCTTTCTCTTTCTACCTAATCTTTCTTTCTACCTAATCTATCTTTCTTTCTTTCTATCTAATCCATCTTTCTTTCTAACTAATCTATCTTTCTAACTAATCTATCTTTCTTTCTTTCTAACTAATCTATCTATCTTTCTTTCTTTCTAACTAATCTTTCTTTCTTTCTCTTTCTTTCTTTCTAACTAATCTATCTATCTATCTTTCTTTCTAACTAATCTTTCTTTCTTTCTCTTTCTTTCTTTCTACCTAATCTATCTTTCTTTCTTTCTTTCTTTCTTTCTTTCTTTCTTTCTTTCTTTCTTTCTTTCTTTCTTTCTTTCTTTCTTTCTTTCTCTCTCTCTCTACCCAATCTTTCTTTCTTTCTTTCTTTCTTTTTTCTACCTAATCTTTCTTTCTTTGTTTCTTTCTTTCTTTCTTTCTCTACCTAATCTTTCTTTCTTTCTACCTAATCTTTCTTTCTACCTAATATATCTTTCTTTCTTTCTCTCTACCTAATCTTTCTTTCTTTCTGACTACCATTAAAAGAGATCAAAGGGATATCTCAGGATATGTGTCATATAAACATGAGGGTGGGCTTGTTTGACTCGGGCCAGCAAACAGCCAATCCTGAATCACCTCAACACTTACTGGCCACGCCCTAGCAACCATTGTCGAGCACCTTAGCAACCAAAATCCAAAGAGGGATATCTTCCATTCTGAATGTCACAGAGGCATGGGAGTTGGTTTATATCATTTATACTTACAAGCAGCCTTTGGGGTTTCATGATTGGCAGCTGCCAAGCCACTCCCTAGCAACCAAACAGAGTACCCTAGCAACCATTTTGCAAGACCTATATCTCTGCATCAAAACATCGTATAGAGATGGGGGTTGGTTTATACATTCACATTGACTTTGGAGCTTCATGATTGGCAGCTGCCAAGCCACTCCCTAGCAACCAAACAGAGTACCCTAGTAACCGTTTTGCAAGACCTATATCTCTGCATCAAAACATCGTATAGAGATGGGGGTTGGTTTATATCTTTCACACTGACAATAAGCCTTTGGAGTTTTATGATTGGCAGCTGCCAAGCCACTCCCTAGCAACCAAAGAGAGTACCCTAGCAACCATTTTACAAGACCTATATCTCTGCATCAGAACATTGTATAGAGATGGAGGTTGGCTCTTTTGACTCATGCTAGCAAACAGGACTTCCAACATGCTACACATGCTAGCTGTGAATAGCTACATGCTAATGGCGATTAGGTAAGTGCTAAATCATGCCATAAAATGTTAAGAATACCCTATCAACTGCCTAGCAACGCCCTAGCAACCACCCAGAATTCCCTAGCAACCACCCAGAACACCCTAGCAACCGCCTGGCAACCACCCAGAACACCCTAGCAACCACCAAGCAACACTCTAGCAACCATCCAGAATACCTTAGCAACCGCCTAGCAACCACCCAGAATACCCTAGCAACCGCCTAGCAACTACCCAGAACACCTTAGCAACCGCCTAGCAACCACCCAGAACACCCTAGAAACCACCTAGCAACACCCTAGCAACCGTCCAGAATACCTTAGCAACCAGCTAGCAACACCCTAGCAACCACCCAGAATACCCTAGCAACCGCCTATCAACCACCCAGAACACCTTAGCAACCACCCAGAACACCCTAGCAACCGCCTATCAACAACCTAGCAACCATCCAGAATACCTTAGCAACCACCTAGCAACACCATAGCAACCACCCAGAATACCCTAGCAACCGCCTAGCAACGCCCTAGCAACCAATCTTTCTTTCTTTCTTTCTCTTTCTACCTAATCTTTCTTTCTTTCTTTCTACCTAATCTTTCTTTCTACCTAATCTATCTTTCTTTCTTTCTTTCTTTCTTTCTTTCTTTCTTTCTTTCTTTCTCTCTCTCTCTCTCTCTCTGTCTGAGTTTGGGGTGTGTGAGTTTCTCATGGGTGAGAGGAGCGATTTAAATGTTTTTCCTTATTTTCTTCTTTTTTTTCTCTTCTATTTTTTTCTGATATTTATTAATATATTTTTTTTCCTTTACTGTTTGCAAAGTGTTTTTCTTTTTGGTTTTCTTAAGAAAGCTTTAGGTGAGTGGTTTTTCTTTGTTTGATCGCGTGACGGGTGTTTGAGATGGAGGCTCGCCCGAGAGGGTGTGACTCCTCTCTCTCACTCCGTCATGGCGTTAGATGTGTACCTGAGGCCGGCGTTTCAGTGGAAGAAGTGCTCGTGGCGATAGGCGAACAGGTGGGGTACGACAACGTTGTTTCAGCTTCACGGATGAATAAGGCCGTTGTGGTCTTTCTGAAGGAATGGAACCTAACTAGTCGGTTGGTTGAGAGCGGCATTTGGGTGAGTGGCGTTTATACTGTTATTTCCCCGCTGGTGTCTCAATCGAGCCGTGTAACAATCTCGAATTGTCCCCCTTTTATACCAAATCAAGACAGAGAAAAGGAATTGTTGAGATTTGGGAAAATAGCTAGTGGAATCAAAACTGTTCCGCTAGGATGTAAAAACGAGTCACTGAAACATGTCATGTCTTTTAGACGCCAAGTGTTTATGTTTTTAGATTCAACGGCTCTTGACATTTCCTTTCGAGTTCTGTGTGAAGGCAAGTCCTACATGCTTTATGCAAGTGCCGGGAGTTTAAAATGTTTTGAATGCGGTGAAATAGGACACAAAAAAATGCGTGCCCTAATAAAACGAACACTGAAAACGAGTTGGACAGTGAAGTAGCAGGACCGAGTGGGTTAAATGGAATCCCTGGGCCGAGTGGGTCAAAAGCGAATGATGGTGAGAAAGAGGACAGTGTAGGAAGGAATTTAGGTGAAACGGAAAAGAAGGGAGATGAATCAGAAAGGAATGAAACACAGAATAACCAGGATGTAAGTTGTGAAGAAACAGTTGAAAAACTTTGTGCTGAGAGAGTTGAGGAAACGTCTCGGTTACGTATGTAACCCTCGTTCCCTGAGTAGGGAACGGAGACGTTACGTCGGATGACGACGAATGGGGTTTCGCTTAGAAAGCCTATCAACTTCGAGTATTACAAAACGAGCCAATGGCAAAGAAATGCCATGGGTCTGCGGAATTTGCATGACGTAACTCCGCCCCACCTCGTGGGTATAAAAGGAGGAAGTCCGCAACAGCAGTTTATGTTTCTTCGCTGAGGAGCCAAGACTGAGCTCAGGCGATCCCCGCGGTACAGCGGAAAGTGGCAGGCAGACGTAACGTCTCCGTTCCCTACTCAGGGAACGAGGGTTACATACGTAACCGAGACGTTCCCTTTCGTTGTCACTCCGAGTTACGTCTGATGACGACGAATGGGGTTACCAGTCTAATCACGCCACCTTCTCAGCTGTCTTCCAGTGCCCTGCGTAAATCGAGATCCCTGTCATAGACTGGACGAAGGACTCCATTTAACACAGGAATACCAAGGTACACTGGGAAGCATATCCCAAGCTAGGGGAAGTATGCAATTAATGCCAACCCAGAGGGGGGGGACTTAGAGAATACACATATGACCCGAAGGAAACATATGGAGAACACTGGGGTGTCCAGCCGCAGGTGGAATATTTCAACCCCAGGGGTGGCAAGGTGGCTTGCCAAGGGAAATACACATGCTCAGAGAGGCTTACAGTGGAAATACACATGTGGGGGTCGCTCAGGGGAGGGACCATGCACACGGGAGGCACCTAGCCGACGCGCAGGCAATAGACACTGGCGCCGACGTCAGGAGTGCTGGAGGAACTCAGGGCTTTCAGGGAAGCTCACCTGAGGAGAATATCGCACGTATCCAGTCCGTGGAGTGGAATGGCGAGCAAGCGAAGACACCTGAGCGGGTCCGGTACTAGCTAGTTGAAGCGAGTACATGAGAGGACACTGGCTCCACTCGGAGATTATAGAATCTGGCGAATGTGTTAGGTGTCGCCCAGCCTGCAGCTCTGCAGATGTCTGTTAGTGAGGCGCCATGCGCTAGAGCCCAAGAGGATGCCACACTCCGGGTGGAGTGGGCCGTCACACCAAGGGGGCACGGTCGACCTTGCTGCTGGTAAGCCAAGGCAATGGCGTCCACTATCCAGTGAGACAACCTTTGCTTGGAGAGAGCCTTTCCCTTCAGCTTCCCACCATAACAGACAAAGAGCTGGTCTGAGGTCCTGAAACACCGCGTCCTGTCTACATAGGCGCGAAGAGCGCGTACTGGACAGAGCAGTGCCAAGGCTGGGTCTGCCTCCTCCGGGGGCAGCGCTTGCAGGTTCACCACCTGGTCCCGAAAGGGAGTGGTAGGAACCTTGGGCACATATCCGGGCCGGGGTCTCAGGATCACGTGAGAGAAAGCCGGTCCGAATTCCAGGCACGCTTCGTCGACGGAGAAAGCGTGCAGGTCCCCTACCCTCTTGATGGAGGCCAGTGCAACCAGGAGCGCTGTCTTCATTGACAGGAACTTAAGCTCGACTGACTGCAGGGGCTCAAAGGGAGCACTCTTCAGGGCAGTTAGAACCACTGAGAGGTCCAAAGAGGGAACGAGAGGAGGGCGAGGAGGATTTAGTCTCCTCGCTCCTCTCAGGAACCTGATGACCAGGTCGTGCTTCCCTACCGACTTACCTTCGACTAGGTCATGGTGTGCGGCAATGGCGGCAACATAGACCTTAAGGGTGGAGGGAGACAGCCTTCGCTCCAACCCCTGCTGAAGGAAGGAAAGCACAACGCTGATCGAGCATCTCCGGGGGTCTTCTCGGTGAGAAGAGCACCAGACGACGAAGAGGTTCCACTTCAACGCGTAGACGTGTCTTGTGGACGCCGCTCTAGCGGAAGTGATGGTAGCCGCCACCGCTGGTGGAAGGGTACTCAAACCTACCTCGAGCCGTCCAGGAGCCACACGTGGAGGCTCCAGAGATCGGGGCGAGGGTCCCACAGGGTGCCCCGTCCCTGAGAAAGAAGGTCCTTCCTCAGAGGAATGGGCCAGGGAGGTGCTGTCGCGAGGAGTGCAAGTTCGGGGAACCAGGTCCGGCCGGGCCTATACGGCGCGACCAAAATGACCTGCTCCTCGTCCTCCCTGACCTTGCGCAAGGTCTGCGCAAGAAGGCTCACTGGGGGAAACGCATATTTGCGGCCCGGCGGCCAGCTGTGCGCCAGTGCATCCGTGCCGAGCGTGCCCTCGGTCAGGGAAAAATACAGGGCGCAATGGGTCGAGTCGTGAGAGGCAAACAGATCTATCTGTGCTTCCCCGAACTGGTCCCAAATCAGCTGAACCGACTGGGGATGGAGTCGCCATTCTCCAGGGAGGGGCTGAAGCCGTGAGAGCTCGTCGGCTGCACAGTTCAGGGCTCCGGGAATGAGAATGGCTCGAAGCGACCTCAGATGCTTCTGACTCCATAGAAGGAGGTGGCGGGCGAGTTGTGACATACGGCGGGAGCGTAGACCACCTTGATGGTTGATGTACGCTACAGTAGCGGTATTGTCTGAGCGGACTAGTACGTGTTGACCCCTGAGCAACGCCCGGAAGCGGTGCAGGGCAAGGCGTACTGCCAACAACTCGAGGCAATTGACATGCCATAGCCGCTGGTGTCCTGTCCAGGAGCCCGCAGCAGCATGTCCATTGCACATGGCGCCCCAGCCCGTGGTGGAGGCATCCGTGGAGACCACAACATGCCGGGAAGCTCGTTCCAGGGGGACACCCGCCCTGAGAAAACTGAGGTTCGACCACGGCAGGTCGGAGTAACTGGTACCCGGAGCGTGCCTTGATGCCATGCCCACCTCGGGACTCGGTCGCGAAGCCAAAGCTGAAGCGGTCTCATATGAAGCAATCCGAGCGGCGTGACCGCGGCTGCCGATGCCATATGCCCCAGGAGCCTCTGAAAATGTTTCAGTGGAACCGCATTCTTGCTCCTGAGATGTCTCAGGCAAGTCAGCAGTGACTGCGCGCGCTCGCTCGTAAGCTGCGCGGACATGGCGACCGAGTCGATGTCCATACCGAGAAAAGAGATCCTCTGCACGGGGCAAAGTTTGCTCTTCTCCCAGTTGACCCGAAGGCCCAGACGAGCTAGGTGCCGGAGCACTAGGTCCCTGTGTTCGCAAACCTGATCTCGAGAGTGAGCTAGGATCAGCCAGTCGTCGATATAACTCAGGATGCGAACCCCGTGTTCCCGAAGGGGAACAAGGGCAGCCTCGACGACCTTCGTGAAGGTGCGAGGAGACAGGGCTAGCCCGAAAGGGAGAACCGCGTACTGGTATGCCTGCCCCTCGAAAGCAAACCGTAGGAACGGTCTGTGTCGAGGAAGAATGGAGACATGAAAGTAGGCGTCCTTCAGGTCGATCGCTGCAAACCAATCCTGGGGCCGCACGCATTCGAGAATGCGTTTGGCGGAGAGCATCTTGAACGGCAGCCTGTGAAGGGAGCGGTTCAGCACGCGCAAGTCCAGGATTGGCCGTAACCCACCGGTTTTCTTGGGGACAATGAAGTAGGGGCTGTAGAAGCCGGACCTCATCTCGGCTGGAGGGACAGTCTCGATCGCACCCTTCGCCAGCAGGGTGAGAATCTCAGCTCTCATGATGGGGGCATTGCCACCGACAACAATGGAGCGGACTCCCCGGAAGCGGGGAGGAGACCGTACGAACTGAATCGCATAGCCGAGCCTGATGGTGCGCGCGATCCAGCGGGACAGATGGGGAAGCTCTAACCAGGCTCCCAGGAACTGAACCAGCGGGATCAAGCGGACGACAGGCGTCCCCCCGGAGGGGCAGCGAAGCGGAGTAACTGGCCCAGACGTGGACGGCATAGCGGCCCGGTGTGGGGGCACAGTTAGCAACCGCGCCCTGACAGAGGGGGCCAGGGGAGGACCATGCTGGTCGTCCCGCGGGGGCCTGCTCTGGCAGGGGTCTGGCGACAGAGGGGGACAGGGGCGAAGCGGTCCGTGGACGGCACGCCGTGTCAAGCACCTCTGGGACAGAGGGGGACGAGGAGAGCACGGCTTGTGGGCGACGCTCTGTGTCGTCCGAGAACTCTGTCTTCCCAGAGACGGGAGAGTCAGTTCTTAGGAGAATAAGGATTTTTCCCCGGCCCTCCATCGGGGAAAGGAGTGGTCCTGCTACCAACTCCTGGAAGAACTGAGTCCCATCTCTGTGGAGCCCGTCTCAGGAGCGTCGCTTAACCCGGCACGTAGCGGGGGGCGGGGCTGGAGAGGGCTGTGGCGTCCGCGGGGGGGGCGCCTTCGGCAGTGGGCAGACCGAGGGATCTGAGCGGACGGCGGGCCATCGGGACAGAATCACGTCAGTCTGCACATGGGCGGTTGAGAGCTGTTGGGCGAAGTTCTCAACCGCACCGCCAAAGAGGCCGACCTGGGATATGGGAACGTCGGACAGACGGGGCCGCGCGACATTCAGCACATCAGACAGGTTCAGCCACAGAATGGTAGGCATCACCTGACCCAGGGAGCGTACGGCCACTTTCGTCGCTCGGAGAGCAAGGTCAGTGGCGGCGCGCAACTCAGTGAAGAGCCCTGGGTCAGTCCCGCCCTCGTGCAAGTCCATGAGCATCTGGGTCGAGGACCAGCAGAATGGCCATGGCCTGCAGAGAGGCGGCTGCCAGTCCCGTGGTGCTATAGGATCTCACCACAAATGTAGAAGAAAACCATAGACCACGGGCGGCTGCTTAGGATTGCGCCAAGAAGAAGCACTCTGAGGACACATAGCATCGCAACAGAGCGTTCAGCCGGGGGAACCCCAGTGTACCCGTGACAGCGGCCCCATCGAGGGGGGAAAGGCGGATGAGATCAGCGAGCAGTCCCGAGAAAACCAGGGGGTCTTCTGGGACTTCGAGATCTCATCATGCACGTCCGGGAGGGAAGGTATTGGGGTTTGCCGTGGACGAGGGTCGGCGGCCTTACCCAAAAACCAATCGTCCCAGGAAAGCATGGCCGTCATCTCTGGATCAGACTCAGGCACAGCCGTATGCACACCAGAGGGTGGCAGCTGTGACGAGTCGTCACTTCGCAGAGAATCAAACCCACCTTGTGAAGCTGCTACAAACATAGTATCATCCTCTGTAGCTTTAAATGAAACACACGGGCCACCAGAGGGTAGACTCGTGGGAATCACCTATTCACTAGCGGGCACCGCCGTTGAGGGGAGGCTGGGGTCACGGACACGGAGTCGGCGCCTTGTTCCAGACCAACACCCTCAGGTCACCCTGGCCACCAGCCGAAGATCGGGGGGTGGATGAGGGGACTCTCACTCTTGCGAGTTCACCGAGTCTCGACCTATATGACGCGATGATCATGTTCCCACAGAGAGAACATGAGTCATCCACGAGCGCTGCTCTAGTATGATCAAGCCCAAACATACCAGACAACGCTCGTGCCCATCAGAGTCCGATACCAAGCTGCCGCAACCATTCGTTTTTTTTTTTTTTTTTTTAAATGCACGGGCGAGCCGTCTTTAAAAAGACGTGCCGCGTGCGCTCTTTTAGAGAGAAAACTCAAGTGTTGAAGCGCCCGGGGAAGCACGCGCTCTCTGATGAACCACTGCAGAGATAAGCAGGAAGCACGCACTCGCCGGAGATCGCCGTCACACCAACACTCGAGGCACTCGTTCGTGAAGCTGATAATTCAGAGTTGGCTTGTGGAGAGAAGAATACACTTGGCTCCGAAGCGAAAACATAAACTGCTGTTGCGGACTTCCTCCTTTTATACCCACGAGGTGGGGCGGAGTTACGTCATGCAAATTCCGCAGACCCATGGCATTTCTTTGCCATTGGCTCGTTTTGTAATACTCGAAGTTGATAGGCTTTCTAAGCGAAACCCCATTCGTCGTCATCCGACGTAACTCGGAGTGACAACGAAAGGGAACTGAGGTGATTGTTTCTCAATGTGAAGATGAAACTGGAGATAGGAACGATCATGAAGGTGCTGGAGAGGTTGGTGATAGAGATGATGAAATGGAGGAGATGGGGGATGAGGACAGTCTTTCAGAAATGTCTGACATTATTTCTCAGAGTGGTGACGATCAGTTATACACAGTGAATGAAATTAATGATTTCTTGGATGAAACTTTTGGAAAGACATTTGATGTCAAGAGTTTTTTTCCTGATGTTGAAAGATTCGTGAAATCGGTATTTAAAATACAGAAGAGTGTGGGATTTGAAGAACTGAGCCGAAGGAAAAGATTTAGACTGAAGAATATTGTGACAAAAATACGGAAAGGGAAAGAGTGGGTTAAAAGGCAATATACATAATGGTTAAGTCACAAAGGGTGTTTTTCTCTTTTTGTTCTCTTCTGATTGTTTGTCTTTATCTTTTTTCTCTTTTTATGGAGAGCATAAAAATAGGGACAATTAATATCAATGGAGGAAGGGATTATAGAAAAAGAGCCGCTTTGTATGAATTGATTCAAAACAAACATATGGATATAATTTTTTTGCAAGAAACCCATAGTGATCTAGGTAATGAAGTAGAGTGGAAGATGTGGTGGGAGGGTCAGATCTTCCTAAGTCATGGTTCTAATCTAAGTGGAGGTGTTGCAATTCTGTTTTCAAAGAAGCTGAATATGACTAATGCATATTCTTATGAGATAGATAAGGGCAGAATTCTGATTGTACAAGTGGAGCTAATGGGGTTTCCATTTCTTTTTATGAATGTTTACTCACCAAATAATGGAGCAGAAAGGGTAGAATTTTTTACAAAATTATCTAGTGAATTTAAAAAAAATGATAATGCATGTATGGTTCTTGGGGGTGACTGGAATTGTACTTTAGATTTTACATTAGACTGAAATGGTGAAGAACCGTATCCTCAGTCAGCTAATTCATTAAGCAGTATTATAAAGAAATATGACTTGTCTGATGTATGGAGGGAGAAACATCCAGCAGTGAAACAATATACATGGGTTAAAGCCTCTCATGATCACATTAGTGCTGCAAGGTTGGATAGGTTTTATGTAAGTAAAAATAATTCTAATAGAGTTTTGAAAGCTAATATTTTTCCGAATGGTTTTACTGATCATCATTTGTGTATGATTGAAATGAGTTTAAAAAAGTCACAGCATTGTAGTTATTATTGGCATTTTAATTTGAATCTGTTGCATGACTCTATATTTTGTGAAAAATTTGGGTTATTTTGGTCTAAATGGCAAAAACAAAAAAATGACTATGAAGATTTAGTGCAATGGTGGGAGATTGGAAAAGCACAAATAAGAATTTTCTGCCAGAACTATACAGCACACTCAAATAGACATGTAAAGAACACTATTAAAATACTTGAAAAAGAGATAACTGAAATCGAAAAAGGAATCATTGAAGAAAATTCAGAAGAAGTGGAACAATTAAGAGAAAAAAAGACTGTTTTGGCTTCTTTGTTCAATGAAAGAGCAAAAGGGGCTTTAATAAGAGCCCGTTTTTCTTCACTACGAGAAATGGATGCTCCAAGCTCTTTTTTTTCAACTTGGAGAGGAAAGAAGGAGAAAGAAAACTTATGTTACATTTGAAGTTACCAGATGGGACTTTAACAACAAATCCAAATGAAATGAGAAATCATGCAAAACTTTTATACTGATTTATTTAAAGCAAGAGACTGTGACATTAATTGCATGGAAGACCTACTAAGAGACTTGCCAAAGATCACTGATGATCAGAGACAATTGCTTGATGCCGATATTCAATTGGATGAAATATCAGAGGCGGTAAAGAAACTCTCCAATGGTCGGTCCCCTGGCATTGATGGACCTCCTTCTGAATTCTATAAGCAATTCTGGACTATTTTAAAAGATGATATACTTGATGTTTTTAGACTTTCTCATAGGAAAAATGAACTGCCAACTAGTTGTAGAAGAGCAGTTTTATCTTTATTACCAAAAAAAGGTGACCTCGGACTGTTAAAGAACTGGAGACCAGTAGCCTTACTGTGTACTGATTATAAAATTCTAGCTAAGTGTCTTGCAAATAGATTAAAACATTTTTTAGAGTATGTTATTAATGATTTTCAAACGTATTGTGTGCCAAAAAGAACAATAATGGACAATCTCTATCTTGTGCGTGATATAATGAATTTAGCAAATGCTGGTAATGAGGATGTAGGTTTTCTGTCAATTGATCAAGAGAAAGCTTTTGATAAAGTGGATCATTTTTATTTATTTGAGACTCTTAAAAGCTTTTGGTTTTGGTAAGAATTTTATCTCTTGGATCAAACTGTTATACACTGGAGCTTCTGCATTGTTAAAGGTTGGAGGTGGGCTTAGTTATCCAGTATTAATTCATAGAGGCATAAGACAAGGATGTCCTTTGTCAGGGCAGTTGTACTCACTAGCAATTGAGCCTTTACTATATAAACTTAGGGAGAAATTACAAGGTTTTTTAGTGAAAGGTTGTGAAAAAAACAGACCAATCACTCTTTCGGCCTATGCTGATGACATCACTGTTTTTATAAGAAGTGATAAAGATGTAATGAATTTAACAAATGCTTTAACTATTTACGAAAAGGCTTCGTCAGCTAAAGTAAATTGGGAAAAGAGTGAAGGATATTTATTAGGAGACTGGCAGGGAAGGGCCCCCCCTGTGCTTCCAGGGGGTGTTAAATGGGGAAGAGCTGGTTTGAAGATGTTGGGAGTGTTTTTAGGGTCAGATCAGTATAGGCAGAAGAACTGGGAGGGTATGGTGGAGAAGATGTGTGACCGGTTGTCTCGATGGGCGTGGGTGCTGCCCCAGCTATCGTACAGGGGCAGGGTTTTGGTCACCAACAATCTGGCAGCATCTGCACTATGGCACAAAATGAAAGTTCTGGATCCTCCGGAAAGTGTCGTTGATGAGCTCCAAAGAAAGCTAATTGACTTTTTCTGGGATGGGCAGCATTGGAAAAAATCTGCTGTTCTTTTCCTGCCTATTCAAGAGGGAGGACAAGGCCTGATGGATATTAGGAACAGAATAAAGACATTCCGACTTCAGGCGGCACAAAGATTGCTGTATGCCGAGTCGTGCTGGGCTGATATAGCGCGTGCTGTGTTGAGGAAAATGAATATTCCCTTTCGAAGGGAACTCAACAATACGTCAACGACGTTATGGGGAACGCCTCAGGCGTGACAGGTGTCTGAAATCACTATCAAATCACGTCAATCATATTGACCGGCGACAGCCCGTGAATCATTAGCGTGAATGATTAACGTGCGACCTGGAAGTATAAAAGGGCGCCTTGCAAACATGACAAATCATCTCATCGTCTTCAGGGACTGTCTGTTTGAAAACGCTACTCAATGAAACGGTAAGAAAATTAAATGTACAGCACACGAGTGTGCTTTTCCTGCCTGGGAGAAGAGCACGCACGGGAGGTTCTCGAGGGAATCCTCTGTGTGAACTGTGAGCGTTTTTCTCTTAAAACGCTCCGCTCTCGTCTGGCCCTCTTCTCGAGTGAAGGGGGTTCAACGTCTGGTCCTCGTGGTCCCGCTCGTGGCGAGGCAGAGCGGCGACTTGCATCATGGGCTTCCAGATAGAGCTCGTCGATCATCTTGAGAGTGCTGTAAACCTCTCAGATGATTCGACGGCTGACGAGGGCGAAGCAGGTGCTCTTGCTGCTCTTCAGGACGAGCAGGAGATGGCTGAGGAGGTTTATAATCAGGTAGATCCTGAACCCTCTCAGCCACCCTGCCCCGTGTATGCAGGTCTGGTGAATGTTGTGGAGCGCGCCGCCAACAGGCTGTAGCTGCCATGGCAACGCACTAGAGGAGAGACCGCTCGCGGTAGGCTCGCGATCGGTTTCTCCCCGGCCATACACCACCAGCTCAGGTGAGCCTAATCCATTCCTTCCTGATCTTCACACAGAGATCTAGAGGGCATGGAAGAGCCCATTCTCTGCCAGTATTCACTGACATCAGCGGGTTAATTTCGCTGATGTTGAGGGGATCGCAGAGCATGGGTATGTGTCGATGCCGCCCATTTGACGAGTCGTTTGCGAACTATCTCATGTCTGGGCAGGCGTCGACACTGAGAGCTCCATTTCTGCCATCCAAACCGCTAGAGACAACAGCGCGTTTGAATGGCAGAGCATACACGGCAGCAGTTCAGGCTGGTGCTTCCCTGCACACCATGGCGGTGCTGCAGGC
Organism: Gila orcuttii; assembly: GCA_026230005.1. Classification (NCBI taxonomy): domain Eukaryota; kingdom Metazoa; phylum Chordata; class Actinopteri; order Cypriniformes; family Leuciscidae; genus Gila; species Gila orcuttii. Next base: position 27,439,233 of record JAPDVR010000005.1, on the reverse strand, counting down.
ATACCAGGCCGACCTGCTGCAGGATCTCGACCAGGGGGCAGGGATGTCCCCTGAGGCGGTTACTGAGCTGCGCTGAACCACGGTTCTTGCGCTCCGGGCCACCAAACAGACTGCTGCCACGATCAGTCGGTCGATGGCGGCGATGGTGGCCATGGAGAGACAGCTTTGGTTAAACCTGGCCGACGTTGAGGAGAAAGAGAAGGCCTTTCTCCTCGACTCGTCGGTTTTGCCCTCTGAACTCTTTGGCCCCTCCGTGGAGGCGGTGCTTGGGAAGTTCAGGGAGGCGAAGGCGCGCTCAGCTGCTTTTAGGACCTGCATACCACTGAGATCCGGTTCCACGCCCAGGCAGGCGGGAGGGCCTGGCCCTTCACGGTCTGAGGACCGTAGACAGGGCCAGAGAGCCAGTGTCGCCTCTCGTGCGCCCCCTCCGTGGAGGAACAGGGCGCAGAAAAGGCGTGACTCCCGCAAGAAGAGGGATCTGAGGGAGGTTATCCAGCACAAGCGCATACAGCGTCGCTGATGGATAATCTCCCCGGAGGGCTTCATTAAAAAGAAATCCAGCCCTCTCCTCTCTTCTGACTCCCCAGACGTTCATTACATCAGGCCTGGGGCTGGGCCTGTGATAAGAACGATGTTCCAATGGCCCGCCTAGGCTTGGTTAGTAGAAACGCCTCTTTCAGGCATGTAAAGTGGGGACCCCAGGTTCATAAAGAACTATCTGGCGAGTCTTCACTCCGCATGCCGCAGGTGAGCTGACTGGTCTTTTCAAGAGTAAATTTTTGTGAATTAAAATTCCGAAATGTATCTCTCTACAGAACTCGTTCCCTGTATAGAGCTATGGGGTCATGTCATTTGCCATGTCATCAGGTAATAAGGTAAGAGAGTTTCCTGGATTATTAGGGCCCTGAAGTTCCCCATTAGGTGGCCAGAACGATAACTATGTTAGCCTTCGGGCTGTTAGCCACCTCAGGGTAGAGTAGTTGGTCTCTCTCTTAGAATTTGTTACTTAGAGTGTTGACTGTCGCTAGAGCTTCAGATAGATCTTATGTCCGGCCCACGGGTCCGTTTGACTTCTTCCTGAGTATTTCGCCCCTTGAGCTCTGTTTGGGTTTTCATTAGGCTGAGCGATCTTCAGCCTTTGTATGGAATAATACAGACTATATTCTTTAGTAAGGCTGTGGCTCCTCCGAGCCCTCAGATAGATCTATGCCTGCAGGCTGGCCCTCACCAGGGCCGCCTCTGTAGCTGGCCTAGGCTGTGCCAGGGATAATAAAGGCGCTCTGCTAAAAATTTAGCATTGCTTCCTCTGAACCTTCACTTTGTGAATGTAGGTTTCTAGCATCCCTGTATAAACAGCCTCCTCCCATGGGAGTCGTTAGGCCAAGGCCCGCCCCCTTCTCTGCATTCTGGGGTGACTAGAGTAATGCAGCGTGGTGCAGAGGATGGTTTGTAAGGACATGGTAGGCCTCAAACAGGCCTCCGTGGTATTTATGTCTTCATTGAGCAGGGTTAGGCCGTCTTTCGCTTCACGAAGAAGACTGGGTTTCCTGCCCGACCCTGCCATGCAGAACTGGCCTACGGATTTAGGCCGCCAGTTTAGGCTTCACTCACCTCGCTGAGCTACTGCTCGAGCACTAGGTTGTAGGTGGTTGGCTTTCATTCAAGCCCCACTCCCCTAGGTTGGGCACAGATAAATTTCTGTCACCCCTAGAGCCGCTGGCAGGCCCGCACCCTGGTAACCTCAGGGTGAGGTGTGAGTATCCCCCTGTGATACAGGGTAGGTCTGAGCACTTCACTCCCAGTTCTGTTTTATCCTACCTCGCACCACTATGGCTCGGGTCGAGTATGAAGTGAGCTTCACTTCTTCTTTGGTCGAAGTACGCTCCCCTGAAGCCAGAGCATTGCCCTGAGCTGACGCCCATGCATAGATGGTGGGCCCCTGACTAACTGGGGCCTCCGTTGAGGCAGAGTGGCGTATGTTGTACTCCCCTTGTTTTGAGGGTGCTAGCTTTCTTGCGGAGTACACTGCCATGGGCAATGTGATTAGGCACCAAGATGCTGTAGGCGCTGTGTAAACAGCTTTTCTGCCAACGAAGGCTGCGCCATTAGGTAGTAGGCCTCAGCAGGCCTCCTTGATTGGACAGCCCCCTAGAGGGCACTGTAGGCCAGCTCACTTTACGTGGTTGGCCTTGGTGGTTCGGGCAGTTGACTCACTGATGGGTAGTAGGCCTTTAAACAGGCCTCCTCGGAGGTGAGTCCCAACATTGTGGGACAGCTTGTGTAGTATGGTTCCCAACAGTGTACTTTATGGCAGAATATGACTTGCTATTAGCTAGTAGGCCCGACCAGGCCTCCCTGATAGGCAAGTCCCCAGCTGGCTGGCCTAGCAGGCCACCTTATACTATCACCCGGACTCAGGGCTCAAAGCTACCAGTGGTTATCAGGTAGTAGGCCACTCAGGCCTCCCTGAAGGTGAATTCCCACTTAAGATGGTTATCAGGTAGTAGGCCTCACCCGGCCGCCCTGAAGGCGAATTCCCACTTACGTTGGCTATCAGGTAGTAGGCCTCTCTGAATGTGAGCTCCCAAATATTGTGGCTGTCAGGTAGTAGGCCGCTCTTGGCCTCCCTGAATGTGAGCTCCCAAATATTTTGGCTGTCAGGTAGTAGGCCTCACCAGGCCTCCCTGAAGGTGAGTTCCCACATGCTGTGATTATCAGGTAGTAGGCTCCTCCAGGCCTCCTTGAATGAGTACGGTCAGGTAGTAGGCCTCACCAGGCCTCCCTGAAGGTGAGCTCCCCACATACTGTGGTTGTAAGGTAGCAGGCCTCACCGGGCCTCCCTGAAGTTGAGTTCCCACGTACTGTGGTTATCAGGTAGTAGGCCTCTCTTGGCCTCTCTGAAGGTGAGCACCCCACATACTGTGGTTTTCAGGTAGTAGGCCTCTCTGGGCCTCCCTGAAGGTGAGCACCCCACTTACTGTGGTTATCAGGTAGTAGGCCTCACGGGCCTCCCTGAAGGTGAATTCCCACTTACGTTGGCTATCAGGTAGTAGGCCTCTCCGGGCCTCCCTGTAACGTTCCCTAGTGGTGCTGGGTTTATGAAGCTAGTGGTCTCTTGCTATCAGTTTCAGCTAGCCTTAATAGGCAGCTTCTGAAGGCGAGCTTGCGCCCTGGCTCGCTAAAGTGTTCATTCTCTGCTATTGGTTCCCTCTCAGAACTTTTTCTGCCTACAGCCTGGTTCGCCTACCAGGCAGACCTGTGCTCCCCTCACCGAGGGTCTCTATAAGCATGCGGTTTCCTGAGTCTGGTCAGACGGTCGTAGGCCTCTCGTGAGGCCTCCCAGTTAGATCAGCCCTTAGGCCTTCACAGGCCTCCTCAGTGGTTTGAAACACAGACACTGGGTTGATCCGTGGATCGAGTAGAGAAACTCCCCTCGCTAGCAAGGGTTGGAAAGCACTATGCTGAGTCATACTCTCCGGGATATCCCGTCTCTGAGATCCGGGCCGAGTGGTTCACTGCCAGCTTCGCAGTCCCTCGGGTTGGATGCCTTTCTTAAGGCTTTGTTGTCCAGAGGCTCTGTCTTCAGACAGACAGGATTTGGCCAGACTAGTGTCTATGTACTGACGCCAGGTCAGGCCGTCCTGGTGGCATTTCGGGGTGAGTACGTTCCCCTGAATAGTGACTGGCTGGGGTTTCTTCGGGTTCCCTAGCCACATTCCCTAGAAGGGACCCCTTCTAATTGGAAGCTGTGGTTCCAGGCCCGGAGCCGGCCCAGGTAGACCTTTCATTTAACCATGTTTATGAAGGTTTTTTCTGTGAGGCTGTAGCTTGGGCTATGACCGTAGGGAATGCTGTCACTGACAGCCCAGTGTGACCTGAGGGTGAGTGGTTCTAGCGTTTCATTTGAAGTTGCTGGTTCTGACAGTTGTCACTGCCACTTGGCACGCACTCCCCTTAGCATGGCGGAGTTGGTATATCGTTCCCCATAACGTCGTTGACGTATTGTTGAGTTCCCTTCGAAAGGGAACGTCTCAGGTTACGACTGTAACCTATGTTCCCTGAGAACAGGGAACGAGACAATACGTCTCCCTGCCATGCCTCGGGGCTTGCCTACCGTACAGTCCCTTCAGACGATAAGGTGATTTGTTATGTTTGCAAGGCGCCCTTTTATACTTCCAGGTCGCACGTTAATCATTCACGCTAATGATTCACGGGCTGTCGCCGGTCAATATGATTGACGTGATTTGATAGTGATTTCAGACACCTGTCACGCCTGAGGCGTTCCCCATAACGTCGTTGACGTATTGTCTCGTTCCCTGTTCTCAGGGAACATAGGTTACAGTCGTAACCTGAGACGTTTTCAAGTATGATGTGCAATTGTTTTTGATCAAATTGGACAACATGGACTTGAGGAATGTTTCTCCTTTCTACAAGGCAGTTTTGAGAGCATGGACTTCAACTTTTAAGGTTAAGAGAGTTCTCTCAAATATTGGACTCTGGACAGAGAATGAACCTCTTTTTAATAACCCGCTGATACCAGCACCGGCACTGGAGCCCAGGAGCATTCAGAACGTGATGGCAAGAGCAGGGTGTACAAGAATCTCTGACCTAAAGACTGGTGAAAACTGGAAGAGTCCAGAGGAGATGTGCAACAAGACAGGTATCAAGTCTACCTGTATAAGGATAATAAAGAGAATAATGGATGGAATTGTTTCCGCATTGCCTTCTGTCTTCAGACAGAGCTCAGAGGAAAAAGCGGTTCCTGAACAGAATGAGGAGAGTTTTTTTCCCCAAGTGGAGGTTTCAGCAGCGGTGGATGAAGAGCCAGAGGAAGGTTCTCTTCTACATTTCAGGACTCCGGTGCTGGAAGGTTTTGAGACCGTCTCAAAAAAGGCACTGTACAATATTTGCGTGAAGGTGTCCCATTATAACGTGCTCAAAGATTGTAAAGAGACAAAGTGGTCAGATGTGTTGGGACCAGACTCTTCCCCTAGGTACTGCTGGAGGTCCCTGTACAAGCCTCCTATAGAGAAACGCACTGCGGATCTCCAATGGAGGGTTGTTCACTGGGCGGTAGCTACAAACAGGCACGTGGCACACATTGACCCCACTGTAGGGAAGGAATGTCCTTTTTGTGGCACTGAAGAGTCGGTAGATCATTTGTTTTTAAGTTGTTTAAGATTAAGAGAATTGTTTCAGATATTAGATGGGTGGGTTAGAGATTTTGGAGTAGGTTTTAATAACGAATTTTTTATTTTTGGACCAAAGTATGTTGCATCAGACAGGAAAAAAATCTCGTTAATTAATTTTGTGGTTGGAGGAGCAAAGATGGTAATATGGCTCACAAGGAAAAGGAAACTGAAAGGAGAGGGGGAAGTAGGTCCTGAGGTGGCCTTAAAGGCTCTTATAGCAACTAGAATTAAGGCAGAGTTTGCATATTTTAAACTAATGAATAATATGGACAGATTTATTGAAATTTGGGCTTTGAATGATGTTTTGTGCACAGTGGATTATGAAAATGAGCTGGTGTTAAATCTATGAGCTTTTGTGGAATAAAAAAAAAATAAAAAAAATAAGTTTAAATGAACATTGTAATTTTTATTCAATAGTTTGTTACGTTTTTATGAGATCGTATGAGTTTTTGAGTGGGTATATATGTGTATTTACCAATGTACATCTGAGAAAATAGATGTTAAAAAGGAATGTCTATATAGTGTATGTATAAATAAAGGTGTGTTAAAGGTCAAAGGTCTCTCTTTCTCTCTACCTAATCTTTCTTTCTTTCTAATCTTTCTTTCTTTTTTTCTAACTAATCTATCTTTCTTTCTTTCTTTCTAACTAATCTATCTATCTTTCTTTCTAACAAATCTATTTTTTTTCTTTCTAACTAATCTATCTATCTTTCTTTCTTTCTAACTAATCTATCTTTCTTTCTTTCTCTCTAACTAATCCATCTTTCTTTCTAACTAATCCATCTTTCTTTCTTTCTAACTAATCCTTCTTTATTTTTCTTTCTTTCTTTCTTGCATTTCAGTTAAGCATTTCAAGCATTCACACGCATGTTCCGCAGGAAATGCAATTTTTCTAGTTATTATTATTATTATTATTCTGGACAAAGTTTGGCGCGTAACTCGTCCCGCAAATTTTGTCACAGACCCCTGAGTGAGGCGTCAAATCGTGCGGCTCATTGAGGAGAGGTGTGCTATGACTTTTCTAAGCGATCGGGTGTACGATGTTCGCACAGCGGACGAAAAAGCGGCAAAAAAAATCCCATTGACTTAACATTGCGGAATGTTCAGAAATTCAAATCCCAACTGTCACTTTCACACACACCCACAGAAAAGGACCACTTATGAACTTATACACTTATAAACTCATAAACTTATAAACTCATGAATTCATACACTTATGCACTTATTCAGAACACCCTAGCAACCGCCTAGCAACGCCCTAGCAACCACCAAGAATACCCTAGTAACCGCCTAGCAACCACCCAGAATACCCTAGCAACTACCTAGCAACGCCATAGCAACCACCCAGAACACCCTAGCAACCGCCTAGCAATGCCCTAGCAACCACCCAGAATACCCTAGCAACCGCCTAGCAACACCATAGCAACCACCCAGAATACCCTAGCAACCGCCTAGCAACGCCCTAGCAACCACCCAGAATACACTAGCAACCACCTAGCAACACCATAGCAACCACCGAGAACACCCTAGCAACCGCCTAGCAACCACCCAGAACACCCTAGCAACCGCCTAGCAACGCCATAGCAACCAACCAGAATACCCTAGCAACCACCTAGCAACACCATAGCAACCACCCAGAACACCCTAGCAACCACCAAGAATAGCCTAGCAACTGCCTAGCAATGCCCTAGCAACCACCCAGAATACCCTAGCAACCGCCTAGCAACCACCCAGAACACCCTAGCAACCACCTAGCAACGCCCTAGCAACCACCCATAATACCCTAACAACCACCTAGCAACATCCTAGAAACCACCCAGAATACCCTAGCAACCGCCTAGCAACCACCCAGAACACCCTAGCAACGCCCTAGCAACCACCCAGAATATCCTAGCAACCGCCTAGCAACGCCCTAGCAACCACCCGGAATACCCTAGAAACCACCCAAAACACCCTAGCAACCACCTGAACAACATGAATAAGCCATATCTCAGCACCAGAACATCGTACAGACATGTTTTTTGGCTCGTATGCAATCATGTACCACACCCTAGCAACCGAGTGGTGAGTTTTGCCACTGCAAGCACCACTTCACATTTTCTTCTGGAAATGTACATTCTAGTTATTATTCTTCTTCTTCTTAGCAGTGACATTTCTATATCTAACTCCTCCTAGAGCTTTAACTCCACATACTCCAAACTCGGCTCGGACACTCAAACTGTCCTGACTCGAGTTGCTATATCTTTTCAGACTGATCGGACTTACGGTTTTCCTAAAAATGACGATCAAAACTCGAAAAAAAAAACATTTGAAAATCCCATTGACTTAACATTGCGGAATGTTCAGATTTTCAAACTCCCCAACTGTCAAAAATTCAAATCTAAATACCTTGAAGCCCTAGACTGAATCAAACTGCCATTCTATACACTATATGAGCCATTGAGACTCATTTAAACTAATAAACTCATCTATCTATGACACTTATCTATCTATCTATCTATCTATCTATCTATCTATCTATCTATCTATCTATCTATCTATTCTTTCTAATCTTTCTTTCTTTCTCTTTTTCTTTCTCTCTTTCTTTCTTACTAATCTTTCTATCATCTAACTATTTCTGTCTATCTATCATCTATCTATCTTATCTATCTATCTATCTATCTATCTATCTATCTATCTATCTATCTATCTATCTATCTATCTATCTATCTATCTATCATCTGACTATTATATCTATCTATCTATCTATCTATCTATCTATCTATCTTTTTCTTTCTTTCTAACTAATCTATCTTTCGTTCTTTCTTTCTAACTAATCTTTCTTTCTTTCTAACTAATCTTCTTTCTTTCTTTCTTTCTAACTAATCTATCTTTCTTTCTATCTTTCTTTCTTTCTAACTAATCTTTTTTTTTCTTCTAACTAATCTATCTTTCTTTCTTTCTTTTCTAACTAATCTATTTCTTTCTAAATAATCTTTCTTTCTTTCTTTCTAATTAATCTTTCTTTCTTTCTAACTAATCTTTCTATCTTTCTTTCTTTCTTTCTCTCTTTCTTTCTAATCTTCCTTTCTAACTTTCTTTCTTTCTAACTAATCTTTCTTTCTAACTTTATTTCTTTCTAACTAATCTTTCTATCTTTCTTTCTTTCTTTCTCCCTTTCTAATCTTTCTTTCTAACTAATATTTCTTTCTTTCTTTTCTAACTAATCTATTTCTTTCTAACTAATATATCTTTCTTTCTTTCTAACTAATCTTTTTATCTTTCTTTCTTTCTTTCTTTTTTCTCTCTTCCTTTCTTTTTTCTCTCTTCCTTTCTAATCTTTCTTTCAATCTTTCTTTCTTTCTTTCTTTCTAACCAATCTTCCTTTCTAACAGTCTTTCTTTCTAACTAATCTTTCTTTCTAACTAATCTTTCTTTCTTTCTAACTAATCTTTCTATCTTTCTTTCTTTCTTTCTTTCTAATCTTTCTTTCTAAATAATCTATCTTTCTTTCTTTCTTTTCTAACTAATCTATTTCTTTCTAACTAATCTTTCTTTCTTTCTTTCTAACTAATCTTTCTTTCTAACTTTCTTTCTAACTAATCTTTTTTTCTAACTAATATTTCTTTCTTTCTAACTAATCTTTCTATCTTTCTTTCTTTCTTTCTCTCTTTCTTTCTAACTAATCTTTCTATTTTTCTTTCTAATCTTTCTTTCTTTCTTTCTAACTAATCTTCCTTTATAACTTTCTAATCTTTCTTTCTAACTAATCTTTCTTTCTTCCTTTCTTTCTAACTAATCTTTCTTTCTAACTAATCTATCTTTCTTTCTTTTCTAACTAATCTTTCTTTCCCACTAGAAACACCCTAGCAACTTTAAATTACTTCAAACTATACTTTAAACTTTAAACTACTTTAAACTATGTAAAACATTAAACTAATTCAAACTTCAAACTAATTTAAACTTCAAACTCCTTTAAAATTCAGACTAATTTAAACTTTAAACTAATTTAATCTTTAAACTACTTTAAACTTTAAACTACTTTGAAATTCAAACTAATTTAAACTGTAAACTACTTTAAACTTCAAACTTCTTCAGACTTATTGGTCCAAACTTTCACAAGCCAACTTAAAGTTTGTCTCGACAAACTTTGTCTAATTATTATTATTATTCTTACTCAAAAATTTCTATATCTAACTCCTTCTAGAGCTTTAACTCTACAAACTCCAAACTCGGGTCAGACCTTCAGACTGTTCTGACTCGAGTTGCTATATCTTTTCAGACTGATTTGACTTTCAGATTTCTTAAAAATTAATATTAAAAACCATAAAAATCCCATTGACTTTCATTGCAACACGTTCAAATTGAGCCAAGACTACGGTGGCTCAATTTCTTTCTTTCTAACTAATCAATCTTTTTCTTTCTGACTTCTCTATCTTTCTTTCTTTCTAACTAATCTAAATATCTTTCTTTCTAACTAATCAATCTTTTTTCATTCTGACTAATCTATCCATATTTCGTTCTTTCTAACTAATCAATCTTTTTTCTTTCTGACTAATCTATCTATCTTTCTTTCTTTCTAACTAATCTATCTTTCTTTCTAACTAATCTATCTATCTTTCTTTCTAACTAATCTATCTTTCTTTCTTTCTAACTAATCTATCTTTCTTTCTTTCTAACTAATCTATCTATCTTTTTTCTTTCTAACTAATCTATCTTTCTTTCTAACTATCTATCTATATTTCTTTCTTTCTTTCTAACTAATCTATCTTTTTTCTTTCTGACTAATCTATCCATATTTCTTTCTTTCTAACTAATCTATCTTTCTTTCTAACTAATCTATCTTTCTTTCTTTTTTAACTAATCTATCTATCTTTTTTTTCTTTATAACTAATCTATATTTCTTTCTTTCTAACTAATCTATATTTTTCTTTCTGACTAATCTATCCATATTTCTTTCTTTCTAACTAATCTATCTTTTTTCTTTGTAACTAATCTATCTTTTTCTTTCTGACTAATCTATCCATATTTCTTTCTTTCTAACTAATCTATCTTTTTCTTTCCGACTAATCTATCCATATTTCTTTCTTTCTAACTAATCTATCTTTTTTCTTTATATCCAATCTATCTTTCTTCTTTCTAACTAATCTATCTTTCTTTCTTTCTTTCTTTCTTTCTTTCTTTCTAACTAATCAATCTATCTTTCTTTTTAACTAATCTAACTATCTTTATTTCTAACTAATCAATCTTTTTTCTTTCTGACTAATCTATCTATCTTTTTTCTTTCTAACTAATCTATCTTTCTTTCTAACTAACTTATCTTTCTTTCTTTCTTCCTAACTAATCTATCTTTTTTCTTTCTAACTAATCTATCTATCTTTCTTTCTAACTAATCTATCTATCTTTCTTTCTTTCTAACTAATCTATCTATCTTTCTTTCTAACTAATCTATCTTTCTTTCTTTTTTCTTTCTTTCTAACTAATCTATCTTTCTTTCTTTCTTTCTAACTAATCTGTCTTTCTTTCTAACTAATCTATCTATCTTTTTTCTTTCTAACTAATCTATCTTTCTTTCTAACTAACTAATCTATCTTTCTTTCTTTCTAACTAATCTATCTTTTTTTCTTTCTGACTAACTTATCTATCTTTCTTTCTTTCTAACTAATCTATCTTTCTTTCTAACTAATCTATCTTTCTTTCTTTCTTTCTGACTAATCTATCTTTCTAACTAACTAATCTATCCTTCTTTCTTTCTTTCTTTCTAACTAATCTATCCATATTTCTTTCTTTCTAACTATTCTATCATTTTTTCTTTCTAACTAACTTAGCTATCTTTCTTTCTTTCTAAATTATCTATCTTTCTTTCTAACTAGTCTATCTATCTTTTTTCTTTCTAACTAATCTATCTTTCTCTCTTTCTGACTAATCTATCTTTCTTTCTAACTAACTAATCTATCCTTCTTTCTTTCTTTCTTTCTTTCTAACTAATCTCTTTCTTTATTCTAACTAATCTATCTTTCTTTCTTTCTAACTAATCTATCTTTCTTTCTTTCTAACTAATCTATCTTTCTTTCTAACTAATCTATCTTTCTTTCTTTCTGAATAATCTTTCCATATTTCTTTCTTTCTAACTAATCTATCTTTCTTTCTTTCTTTCTAACTAATCTATATTTCTTTCTAACTAATCTATCTTTTTCTTTCTAAGTAATCTATATTTCTTTCTAACTAACTAATCTATCTATCTTTCTTTCTAACTAACTAATCTATCTATCTTTCTTTCTTTCTAACTAATCTCTTTCTTTCATTCTAACTAACTTATCTATCTTTCTTTCTTTCTAACTAATCTATGTTTCTTTCTAACTAATCTATCTATCTTTTTTCTTTCTAACTAATCTATCCTTCTTTCTTTCTTTCTTTCTAACTAATCTCTTTCTTTCATTCTAACTAATCTATCTTTCTTTCTTTCTAACTAATCTATCTATCTTTCTTTCTAACTAATCTTTATTTCTTTCTTACTAATCTATCTTTCTTTCTAACTAATCTATCTTTCTTTCTTTCTAACTAATCTATCTTTCTTTCTTTCTAACTAATCTATCTATCTTTTTTCTTTCTAACTAGTCTATCTTTCTTTCTTTCTAACTACTCTATCTTTCTTTCTAACTAACTAATCTATCCTTTTTTTCTTTCTTTCTTTCTTTCTTTCTTTCTTTCTTTCTTTCTTTCTTTCTTTCTTTCTTTCTTTCTTTCTTTTTCTTTCTTTCTTTCTTTCTTTCTTTCTTACTTTCTTTCTTTCTTTCTTTCTTTCTTTCTTTCTTTCTTTCTTTCTTCCTTTCTGAGTAATCTATCCATAATTCTTTCTTTCTAACTAATCTATCTTTCTTTCGTTCTTTCTTTCTGTGGAGGAGTCTTTCTTTCTTTCTTTCTTTCTAACTAATCTATCTTTCTATCTATCTTTTTTCTTTCTAACTAATCTATCTTTCTTTCTTTCTAACTAACTAATCTATCTATCTTTCTTTCTTTCTAACTAATCTATATTTCTTTCTAACTAATCTATCTTTCTTTCTTTCTAACTAATCTATCTTTCTTTCTTTCTTTCTGACTAATCTATCTTTCTTTCTAACTAACTAATCTATCCTTTTTTCTTTCTTTCTTTCTTTCTTTCTTTCTTTCTTTCTAACTAATCTATCTTTCTTTCTTTCTAACTAATCTCTTTCTTTCTTTCTTTCTAACTAATCTATCTTTCTTTCTAACTAATCTCTTTCTTTCTTTCTTTCTAACTAATCTATCTTTCTTTCTAACTAATCTATCTTTCTTTCTTTCTTTCTAACTAATCTATCTTTCTTTCAAACTAATCTATCTATCTTTTTTCTTTCTAACTAATCTATCTTTCTTTCTTTCTTTCTTTCGGACTAATCTATCTTTCTTTCTAACTAATCTATCCTTCTTTTTCTTTCTAACTAATCTCTTTCTTTCATTCTAACTAATCTATCTATCTTTCTTTCTTTCTAACTAATTTTTCTTTCTTTCTTTCTAACTAATCTATCTTTCTTTCTAACTAATCTATCTTTCTATCTATCTTTTTTCTTTCTAACTAATCTATCTTTCTTTCTTTCTTTCTAACTAACTAATCTATCTATCTTTCTTTCTTTCTAACTAATCTATATTTCTTTCTAACTAATCTATCTTTCTTTCTTTCTGACTAATCTATCTTTCTTTCTAACTAACTAATCTATCATTTTCTTTCTTTCTTTCTTTCTTTCTTCCTTTCTGAGTGATCTATCCATAATTCTTTCTTTCTAACTAATCTATCTTTCTTTCTTTCTTTCTTTCTTTCTTTCTTTCTTTCTTTCTTTCTTTCTTTCTGTGGAGGAGTCTTTCTTTCTTTCTTTCTTTCTAACTAATCTATCTTTCTATGTATCTTTTTTCTTTCTAACTAATCTATCTTTCTTTCTTTCTTTCTTTCTAACTAACTAATCTATCTATCTTTCTTTCTTTCTAACTAATCTATATTTCTTTCTAACTAATCTATCTTTCTTTCTTTCTGACTAATCTATCTTTCTTTCTAACTAACTAATCTATCCTTTTTTCTTTCTTTCTTTCTTTCTTTCTTTCTTTCTTTCTTTCTTTCTTTCTTTCTTTCTTTCTTTCTAACTAATCTCTTTCTTTCATTCTAACTAATCTATCTTTCTTTCTTTCTAACTAATCTCTTTCTTTCTTTCTTTCTTTCTTTCTAACTAATCTATCTTTCTTTCTAACTAATCTATCTTTCTTTCTTTCTAACTAATCTATCTTTCTTTCAAACTAATCTATCTATCTTTTTTCTTTCTAACTAATCTATCTTTCTTTCTTTCTTTCTGACTAATCTATCTTTCTTTCTAACTAATCTATCCTTCTTTTTCTTTCTAACTAATCTCTTTCTTTCTTTCTTTCTTTCTTTCTAACTAATCTCTTACTTTCATTCTAACTAATCTATCTTTCTTTCTTTCTAACTAATTTTTCTTTCTTTCTTTCTAACTAATCTATCTTTCTTTCTAACTAATCTATCTTTCTTTCTTTCTGAGTAATCTATCCATATTTTTTTCTTTCTAACTAATCTGTCTTTCTTTCTTTCTTTCTGACTAATCTATCTTTCTTTCTAACTAACTAATCTATCCTTTTCTTTCTTTCTTTCTTTCTTTCTTTCTTTCTTTCTTTCTTTCTTTCTTTCTTTCTTTCTTTCTTTCTAACTAATCTTTCTTTCTTTCTAACTAATCTATCTTTCTTTCTAACTAATCTATCTTTCTTTCTTTCTGAGTAATCTATCCATATTTCTTTATTTCTAACTAATCTATCTTTCTTTCTAACTAATCTTTCTTTCTTTCTTTCTGAGTAATCTATCCATATTTCTTTTTCTAACTAATCTATCTTTCTTTCTTTCTTTCTTTCTTTCTTTCTTTCTTTCTTTCTAACTAATCTATCTTTCTTTCTAACTAATCTATCTATCTTTTTTCTTTCTAACTAATCTATCTCTCTTTCTTTCTAACTAACTAATCTATCTATCTTTCTTTCTTTCTAACTAATCTATCTTTCTTTCTAACTAATCTATCGATCTTTTTCTTTCTAACTAATCTATCTTTCTTTCTTTCTGACTAATCTATCTTTCTTTCTAACTAACTAATCTATCCTTCTTTCTTTCTTTCTTTCTTTCTTTCTTTCTTTCTTTCTTTCTTTCTTTCTTTCTTTCTAACTAATATCTTTCTTTCATTCTAACTAATAACTTTCTTTCTTTCTTTCTAACTTATCTCTTTCTTTCTTTCTTTCTTTCTTTCTTTCTAACTAATCTATCTTTCTTTCTAACTAATCTATCTTTCTTTCTTTCTTTCTAACTAATCTATCTTTTTTCTAACTAATCTATCTATCTTTTTTCTTTCTAACTAATCTAGCTTTCTTTCTAACTAATCTATCTATCTTTCTTTCTTTCTAACTAATCTATCTTTTTTCTTTCTGACTAACTTATCTATCTTTCTTTCTTCCTTTCTAACTAATCTATCTTTCTTTCTAACTAATCTATCTTTCTTTCTTTCTTTGTAACTAATCTATCTTTTTTCTTTCTTTCTGACTAATCTATCTTTCTTTCTAACTAACTAATCTATCCTTTTTCTTTCTTTCTTTCTTTCTTTCTTTCTTTTTCTTTCTTTCTTTCTAACTAATCTATCCATATTTCTTTCTTTCTAACTATTCTATCATTTTTTCTTTCTAACTTATCTATCTTTCTTTCTAACTAATCTATCTTTCTTTCTAACTAATCTATCTATCTTTTTTCTTTCTAACTAATCTATCTTTCTTTCTTTCTTTCTTTCTTTCTTTCTTTCTGACTAATCTATCTTTCTTTCTAACTAAATAATCTATCCTTCTTTCTTTCTTTCTTTCTTTCTTTCTTTCTTTCTTTCTTTCTTTCTTTCTTTCTTTCTTTCTAACTAATCTTTCTTTCATTCTAACTAATCTATATTTCTTTCTTTCTAACTAATCTATCTTTCTTTCTTTCTTTCTAACTAATCTATCTTTCTTTCTTTCTTTCTAACTAATCTATCTTTCTTTCTTTCTTAGTAATCTATCCATATTTCTTTCTTTCTAACTAATCTATCTTTCTTTCTTTCTTTCTTTCTAACTAATCTATCTTTCTTTCTTTCTAACTAATCTATCTTTCTTTCTTTCTGAGTAATCTATCCATATTTCTTTCTTTCTAACGAATCTATATTTCTTTCTTTCTTTCTAATTAATCTATCTTTCTTTCTTTCTTTCTTTCTAACTAATCTATCTTTCTTTCTTTCTTTCTAACTAATCTATCTTTCTTTCTAACTAATCTATCTATCTTTTTCTTTCTAACTAATCTATCTTTCTTTCTAACTAACTAATCTATCTATCATTCTTTCTAACTAATATTTCTTTCTAACTAATCTATCTTTCTTTCTAACTAATCTATCTTTCTTTCTTTCTAACTAATATTTCTTTCTAACTAATCTATCTTTCTTTCTTTCTAACTAATCAATCTTTCTTTCTTTCTAACTAATATTTCTTTCTTTCTAACTAATCTATCTTTCTTTATTTCTAACTAATCTATCTATCTTTCTTTCTAACAAATCTATCTTTCTTTCTCACAAATCTATCTTTCTTTCTTTCTAACTAATATTTCTTTCTTTCTAACCTATCTATCTATCTAATCCATCTTTCTTTCTTTCTAACTAATATTTCTTTCTTTCTTTCTAACCTATCTATCTAATCCATCTTTCTTTCTTTCTAACAAATCCATATTTCTTTCTTTCTTTCTTTCTTTCTTTCTTTCTTTCTTTCTTTCTTTCTTTCTTTCTTTCTTTCTTTCTTTCTTTCTAACGAATCTATATTTCTTTCTTTCTTTCTAATTAATCTATCTTTCTTTCTTTCTTTCTAACTAATCTATCTTTCTTTCTTTCTTTCTAACTAATCTATCTTTCTTTCTAACTAATCTATCTATCTTTTTCTTTCTAACTAATCTATCTTTCTTTCTAACTAACTAATCTATCTATCATTCTTTCTAACTAATATTTCTTTCTAACTAATCTATCTTTCTTTCTAACTAATCTATCTTTCTTTCTTTCTAACTAATATTTCTTTCTAACTAATCTATCTTTCTTTCTTTCTAACTAATCAATCTTTCTTTCTTTCTAACTAATATTTCTTTCTTTCTAACTAATCTATCTTTCTTTCTTTCTAACTAATCTATCTATCTTTCTTTCTAACAAATCTATCTTTCTTTCTCACAAATCTATCTTTCTTTCTTTCTAACTAATATTTCTTTCTTTCTAACCTATCTATCTATCTAATCCATCTTTCTTTCTTTCTAACTAATATTTCTTTCTTTCTTTCTAACCTATCTATCTAATCCATCTTTCTTTCTTTCTAACAAATCCATATTTCTTTCTTTCTTTCTTTCTTTCTTTCTTTCTTTCTTTCTTTCTTTCTTTCTTTCTTTCTACCAAATCTATCTTTCTTTCTTTCTAACTAATCCATCTTTCTTTCTTTCTAACTAAACTATCTATCTTTCTTTCTAACTAATCAATCTATCTATCTTTCTTTCTAACAAATCCATCTTTCTTTCTTTCTAACTGATCCTTTCTTTCTAACAAATCCATCTTTCTATCTTTCTAACTAATATATCTTTATTTCTTTCTAACTAATCTATCTTTATTTCTTTCTTTCTAACTAATCTATCTTTCTTTCTTTCTTTCTAACTAATCTATCTATATTTTTTTTTCTGACTAATCTCTTTCTTTCTAACTAACTAATCTATCCTTCTTTCTTTCTTTCTTTCTTTCTTTCTTTCTAACTAATCTCTTTCTTTCATTCTAACTAATCTATCTTTCTTTCTAACTAATCTTTCTTTCTTTCTTTCTTTCTAACTAATCTCTTTTTCTTTCTTTCTTTCTAACTAATCTATCTTTCTTTTTTTCTAACTAATCTATTTCTTTCTTTCTGAGTAATCTATCCATATTTCTTTCTTTCTGAGTAATCTATCCATATTTCTTTCTTTCTATCTAATCTATCTTTCTTTCTTTCTTTCTAACTAATCTATCTTTCTTTCTAACTAATCTATCTATCTTTTTTTCTTTCTAACTAATCTATCTTTCTTTCTAACTAACTAATCTATCTATCATTCTTTCTAACTAATATTTCTTTCTTTCTAACCTATCTATCTATCTAATCCATCTTTCTTTCTTTCTAACTAATATTTCTTTCTTTCTTTCTAACCTATCTATCTAATCCATCTTTCTTTCTTTCTAACAAATCCATATTTCTTTCTTTCTTTCTTTCTTTCTTTCTTTCTTTCTTTCTTTCTTTCTTTCTTTCTTTCTTTCTTTCTTTCTTTCTTTCTTTCTTTCTACCAAATCTATCTTTCTTTCTTTCTAACTAATCCATCTTTCTTTCTTTCTAACTAAACTATCTATCTTTCTTTCTAACTAATCAATCTATCTATCTTTCTTTCTAAAAAATCCATCTTTCTTTCTTTCTAACTGATCCTTTCTTTCTAACAAATCCATCTTTCTATCTTTCTAACTAATATATCTTTATTTCTTTCTAACTAATCTATCTTTATTTCTTTCTTTCTAACTAATCTATCTTTCTTTCTTTCTTTTTAACTAATCTATCTATATTTTTTTTTCTGACTAATCTCTTTCTTTCTAACTAACTAATCTATCTTTCTTTCTTTCTTTCTTTCTTTCTTTCTTTCTTTCTTTCTTTCTTTCTTTCTTTCTAACTAATCTCTTTCTTTCATTCTAACTAATCTATCTTTCTTTCTAACTAATCTTTCTTTCTTTCTTTCTTTCTAACTAATCTCTTTTTCTTTCTTTCTTTCTAACTAATCTATCTTTCTTTTTTTCTAACTAATCTATTTCTTTCTTTCTGAGTAATCTATCCATATTTCTTTCTTTCTGAGTAATCTATCCATATTTCTTTCTTTCTAACTAATCTATCTTTCTTTCTTTCTTTCTAACTAATCTATCTTTCTTTCTAACTAATCTATCTATCTTTTTTTCTTTCTAACTAATCTATCTTTCTTTCTAACTAACTAATCTATCTATCATTCTTTCTAACTAATATTTCTTTCTAACTAATCTATCTTTCTTTCTAACTAATCTATCTTTCTTTCTAACTAATCTATCTTTCTTTCTTTCTAACTAATATTTCTTTCTAACTAATCTATCTATCTTTCTTTCTAACTAATCAATCTTTCTTTCTTTCTAACTAATATTTCTTTCTTTCTAACTAATCTATCTTTCTTTCTTTCTAACTAATCTATCTATCTATCTTTCTTTCTAACAAATCTATCTTTCTTTCTCACAAATCTATCTTTCTTTCTTTCTAACTAATATTTCTTTCTTTCTAACCTATCTATCTATCTATCTAATCCATCTTTCTTTCTTTCTAACTAATCTATCTTTCTTTCTAACTAATCTATCTTTCTTTCTTTCTAACTAATATTTCTTTCTAACTAATCTATCTTTCTTTCTTTCTAACTAATCAATCTTTCTTTCTTTCTAACTAATATTTCTTTCTTTCTAACTAATCTATCTTTCTTTCTTTCTAACTAATCTATCTATCTTTCTTTCTAACAAATCTATCTTTCTTTCTCACAAATCTATCTTTCTTTCTTTCTAACTAATATTTCTTTCTTTCTAACCTATCTATCTATCTAATCCATCTTTCTTTCTTTCTAACTAATATTTCTTTCTTTCTTTCTAACCTATCTATCTAATCCATCTTTTTTTCTTTCTAACAAATACATATTTCTTTCTTTCTTTCTTTCTTTCTTTCTTTCTTTCTTTCTTTCTACCAAATCTATCTTTCTTTCTTTCTAACTAATCCATCTTTCTTTCTTTCTAACTAAACTATCTATCTTTCTTTCTAACTAATCAATCTATCTATCTTTCTTTCTAAAAAATCCATCTTTCTTTCTTTCTAACTGATCCTTTCTTTCTAACAAATCCATCTTTCTATCTTTCTAACTAATATATCTTTATTTCTTTCTAACTAATCTATCTTTATTTCTTTCTTTCTAACTAATCTATCTTTCTTTCTTTCTTTTTAACTAATCTATCTATATTTTTTTTTCTGACTAATCTCTTTCTTTCTAACTAACTAATCTATCTTTCTTTCTTTCTTTCTTTCTTTCTTTCTTTCTTTCTTTCTTTCTAACTAATCTCTTTCTTTCATTCTAACTAATCTATCTTTCTTTCTAACTAATCTTTCTTTCTTTCTTTCTTTCTAACTAATCTCTTTTTCTTTCTTTCTTTCTAACTAATCTATCTTTCTTTTTTTCTAACTAATCTATTTCTTTCTTTCTGAGTAATCTATCCATATTTCTTTCTTTCTGAGTAATCTATCCATATTTCTTTCTTTCTAACTAATCTATCTTTCTTTCTTTCTTTCTAACTAATCTATCTTTCTTTCTAACTAATCTATCTATCTTTTTTTCTTTCTAACTAATCTATCTTTCTTTCTAACTAACTAATCTATCTATCATTCTTTCTAACTAATATTTCTTTCTAACTAATCTATCTTTCTTTCTAACTAATCTATCTTTCTTTCTAACTAATCTATCTTTCTTTCTTTCTAACTAATATTTCTTTCTAACTAATCTATCTATCTTTCTTTCTAACTAATCAATCTTTCTTTCTTTCTAACTAATATTTCTTTCTTTCTAACTAATCTATCTTTCTTTCTTTCTAACTAATCTATCTATCTTTCTTTCTAACAAATCTATCTTTCTTTCTCACAAATCTATCTTTCTTTCTTTCTAACTAATATTTCTTTCTTTCTAACCTATCTATCTATCTAATCCATCTTTCTTTCTTTCTAACTAATATTTCTTTCTTTCTTTCTAACCTATCTATCTAATCCATCTTTCTTTCTTTCTAACAAATCCATATTTCTTTTTCTTTCTTTCTTTCTTTCTTTCTTTCTTTCTTTCTTTCTTTCTTTCTACCAAATCTATCTTTCTTTCTTTCTAACTAATCCATCTTTCTTTCTTTCTAACTAAACTATCTATCTTTCTTTCTAACTAATCAATCTATCTATCTTTCTTTCTAACAAATCCATCTTTCTTTCTTTCTAACTGATCCTTTCTTTCTAACAAATCCATCTTTCTATCTTTCTAACTAATATATCTTTATTTCTTTCTAACTAATCTATCTTTATTTCTTTCTTTCTAATTAATCTATCTATATTTTTTTTCTGACTAATCTCTTTCTTTCTAACTAACTAATCTATCCTTCTTTCTTTCTTTCTTTCTTTCTTTCTTTCTTTCTTTCTTTCTTTCTTTCTTTCTTTCTTTCTAACTAATCTCTTTCTTTCATTCTAACTAATCTATCTTTCTTTCTTTCTAACTAATCTCTTTCTTTCTTTCTTTCTAACTAATCTATCTTTCTTTTTTCTAACTAATCTATTTCTTTCTTTCTGAGTAATCTATCCATATTTCTTTCTTTCTGAGTAATCTATCCATATTTCTTTCTTTCTAACTAATCTATCTTTCTTTCTTTCTTTCTAAATAATCTATCTTTCTTTCTAACTAATCAATCTTTCTTTCTTTCTAACTAATATTTCTTTCTTTCTAACTAATCTATCTTTCTTTCTTTCTAACTAATCTATCTATCTTTCTTTCTAACAAATCTATCTTTCTTTCTCACAAATCTATCTTTCTTTCTTTCTAACTAATATTTCTTTCTTTCTAACCTATCTATCTATCTAATCCATCTTTCTTTCTTTCTAACTAATATTTCTTTCTTTCTTTCTAACCTATCTATCTAATCCATCTTTCTTTCTTTCTAACAAATCCATATTTCTTTCTTTCTTTCTTTCTTTCTTTCTTTCTTTCTTTCTTTCTTTCTTTCTTTCTTTCTTTCTTTCTACCAATTCTATCTTTCTTTCTTTCTAACTAATCCATCTTTCTTTCTTTCTAACTAAACTATCTATCTTTCTTTCTAACTAATCAATCTATCTATCTTTCTTTCTAACAAATCCATCTTTCTTTCTTTCTAACTGATCCTTTCTTTCTAACAAATCCATCTTTCTATCTTTCTAACTAATATATCTTTATTTCTTTCTAACTAATCTATCTTTATTTCTTTCTTTCTAACTAATCTATCTTTCTTTCTTTCTTTCTAACTAATCTATCTATATATTTTTTTTCTGACTAATCTCTTTCTTTCTAACTAACTAATCTATCCTTCTTTCTTTCTTTCTTTCTAACTAATCTCTTTCTTTCATTCTAACTAATCTATCTTTCTTTCTAACTAATCTTTCTTTCTTTCTTTCTTTCTAAGTAATTTCTTTCTTTCATTCTAACTAATCTATCTTTCTTTCTTTCTAACTAATCTCTTTCTTTCTTTCTTTCTAACTAATCTATCTTTCTTTTTTTCTAACTAATCTATTTCTTTCTTTCTGAGTAATCTATCCATATTTCTTTCTTTCTGAGTAATCTATCCATATTTCTTTCTAACTAATCTATCTTTCTTTCTTTCTTTCTAAATAATCTATCTTTCTTTCTAACTAATCTATCTATCTTTTTTCTTTCTAACTAATCTATCTTTCTTTCTAACTAACTAATCTATCTTTCTTTCTTTCTAACTAATCTTTCTTTCTTTCTAACTAATCTATCTTTCTTTCTTTCTAACTAATCTATCTATCTTTCTTTCTAACAAATCTATCTTTCTTTCTCACAAATCTATCTTTCTTTCTTTCTAACTAATATTTCTTTCTTTCTAACCTATCTATCTATCTAATCCATCTTTCTTTCTTTCTAACTAATATTTCTTTCTTTCTTTCTAACCTATCTATCTAATCCATCTTTCTTTCTTTCTAACAAATCCATATTTCTTTCTTTCTTTCTTTCTTTCTTTCTTTCTTTCTTTCTTTCTTTCTTTCTTTCTTTCTTTCTTTCTACCAATTCTATCTTTCTTTCTTTCTAACTAATCCATCTTTCTTTCTTTCTAACTAAACTATCTATCTTTCTTTCTAACTAATCAATCTATCTATCTTTCTTTCTAACAAATCCATCTTTCTTTCTTTCTAACTGATCCTTTCTTTCTAACAAATCCATCTTTCTATCTTTCTAACTAATATATCTTTATTTCTTTCTAACTAATCTATCTTTATTTCTTTCTTTCTAACTAATCTATCTTTCTTTCTTTCTTTCTAACTAATCTATCTATATATTTTTTTTCTGACTAATCTCTTTCTTTCTAACTAACTAATCTATCCTTCTTTCTTTCTTTCTTTCTAACTAATCTCTTTCTTTCATTCTAACTAATCTATCTTTCTTTCTAACTAATCTTTCTTTCTTTCTTTCTTTCTAAGTAATTTCTTTCTTTCATTCTAACTAATCTATCTTTCTTTCTTTCTAACTAATCTCTTTCTTTCTTTCTTTCTAACTAATCTATCTTTCTTTTTTTCTAACTAATCTATTTCTTTCTTTCTGAGTAATCTATCCATATTTCTTTCTTTCTGAGTAATCTATCCATATTTCTTTCTAACTAATCTATCTTTCTTTCTTTCTTTCTAAATAATCTATCTTTCTTTCTAACTAATCTATCTATCTTTTTTCTTTCTAACTAATCTATCTTTCTTTCTAACTAACTAATCTATCTTTCTTTCTTTCTAACTAATCTTTCTTTCTTTCTAACTAATATTTCTTTCTTTCTAACTAATCTGTCTTTCTTTCTTTCTAACTAATCTATCTATCTTTCTTTCTAACAAATCTATCTATCTTTCTTTCTAACAAATCTATCTGTCTTTCTTTCTAACTAATATTTCTTTCTTTCTAACCTATCTATCTATCTAATCCATCTTTCTTTCTTTCTAACTAATATTTCTTTCTTTCTAACTAATCTGTCTTTCTTTCTTTCTAACTAATCTATCTATCTTTCTTTCTAACAAATCTATCTATCTTTCTTTCTAACAAATCTATCTATCATTCTTTCTAACTAATATTTCTTTCTTTCTAACCTATCTATCTATCTAATCCATCTTTCTTTCTTTCTAACTAATATTTCTTTCTTTCTTTCTAACCTATCTATCTAATCCATCTTTCTTTCTTTCTAACAAATCCATATTTCTTTCTTTCTTTCTTTCTTTCTTTCTTTCTTTCTTTCTTTCTTTCTTTCTTTCTTTCTTTCTTTCTACCAAATCTATCTTTCTTTCTTTCTAACTAATCCATCTTTCTTTCTTTCTAACTAAACTATCTATCTTTCTTTCTAACTAATCAATCTATCTATCTTTCTTTCTAACAAATCCATCTTTCTTTCTTTCTAACTGATCCTTTCTTTCTAACAAATCCATCTTTCTATCTTTCTAACTAATATATCTTTATTTCTTTCTAACTAATCTATCTTTATTTCTTTCTTTCTAACTAATCTATCTTTCTTTCTTTCTTTTTAACTAATCTATCTATATTTTTTTTTCTGACTAATCTCTTTCTTTCTAACTAACTAATCTATCCTTCTTTCTTTCTTTCTTTCTTTCTTTCTTTCTTTCTTTCTAACTAATCTCTTTCTTTCATTCTAACTAATCTATCTTTCTTTCTAACTAATCTTTCTTTCTTTCTTTCTTTCTAACTAATCTCTTTTTCTTTCTTTCTTTCTAACTAATCTATCTTTCTTTTTTTCTAACTAATCTATTTCTTTCTTTCTGAGTAATCTATCCATATTTCTTTCTTTCTGAGTAATCTATCCATATTTCTTTCTTTCTAACTAATCTATCTTTCTTTCTTTCTTTCTAACTAATCTATCTTTCTTTTTTTCTAACTAATCTATTTCTTTCTTTCTGAGTAATCTATCCATATTTCTTTCTTTCTGAGTAATCTATCCATATTTCTTTCTTTCTAACTAATCTATCTTTCTTTCTTTCTTTCTAACTAATCTATCTTTCTTTCTAACTAATCTATCTATCTTTTTTTCTTTCTAACTAATCTATCTTTCTTTCTAACTAACTAATCTATCTATCATTCTTTCTAACTAATATTTCTTTCTAACTAATCTATCTTTCTTTCTAACTAATCTATCTTTCTTTCTAACTAATCTATCTTTCTTTCTTTCTAACTAATATTTCTTTCTAACTAATCTATCTATCTTTCTTTCTAACTAATCAATCTTTCTTTCTTTCTAACTAATATTTCTTTCTTTCTAACTAATCTATCTTTCTTTCTTTCTAACTAATCTATCTATCTATCTTTCTTTCTAACAAATCTATCTTTCTTTCTCACAAATCTATCTTTCTTTCTTTCTAACTAATATTTCTTTCTTTCTAACCTATCTATCTATCTATCTAATCCATCTTTCTTTCTTTCTAACTAATCTATCTTTCTTTCTAACTAATCTATCTTTCTTTCTTTCTAACTAATATTTCTTTCTAACTAATCTATCTTTCTTTCTTTCTAACTAATCAATCTTTCTTTCTTTCTAACTAATATTTCTTTCTTTCTAACTAATCTATCTTTCTTTCTTTCTAACTAATCTATCTATCTTTCTTTCTAACAAATCTATCTTTCTTTCTCACAAATCTATCTTTCTTTCTTTCTAACTAATTTTTCTTTCTTTCTAACCTATCTATCTATCTAATCCATCTTTCTTTCTTTCTAACTAATATTTCTTTCTTTCTTTCTAACCTATCTATCTAATCCATCTTTCTTTCTTTCTAACAAATACATATTTCTTTCTTTCTTTCTTTCTTTCTTTCTTTCTTTCTTTCTTTCTACCAAATCTATCTTTCTTTCTTTCTAACTAATCCATCTTTCTTTCTTTCTAACTAAACTATCTATCTTTCTTTCTAACTAATCAATCTATCTATCTTTCTTTCTAACAAATCCATCTTTCTTTCTTTCTAACTGATCCTTTCTTTCTAACAAATCCATCTTTCTATCTTTCTAACTAATATATCTTTATTTCTTTCTAACTAATCTATCTTTATTTCTTTCTTTCTAACTAATCTATCTTTCTTTCTTTCTAACTAATCTATCTATATTTTTTTTTCTGACTAATCTCTTTCTTTCTAACTAACTAATCTATCCTTCTTTCTTTCTTTCTTTCTTTCTTTCTTTCTTTCTTTCTTTCTTTCTTTCTTTCTTTCTTTCTTTCTTTCTTTCTTTCTAACTAATCTCTTTCTTTCATTCTAACTAATCTATCTTTCTTTCTAACTAATCTCTTTTTCTTTCTTTCTTTCTAACTAATCTATCTTTCTTTTTTTCTAACTAATCTATTTCTTTCTTTCTGAGTAATCTATCCATATTTCTTTCTTTCTGAGTAATCTATCCATATTTCTTTCTTTCTAACTAATCTATCTTTCTTTCTTTCTTTCTAACTAATCTATCTTTCTTTCTAACTAATCTATCTATCTTTTTTTCTTTCTAACTAATCTATCTTTCTTTCTAACTAACTAATCTATCTATCATTCTTTCTAACTAATATTTCTTTCTAACTAATCTATCTTTCTTTCTAACTAATCTATCTTTCTTTCTAACTAATCTATCTTTCTTTCTTTCTAACTAATATTTCTTTCTAACTAATCTATCTATCTTTCTTTCTAACTAATCAATCTTTCTTTCTTTCTAACTAATATTTCTTTCTTTCTAACTAATCTATCTTTCTTTCTTTCTAACTAATCTATCTATCTTTCTTTCTAACAAATCTATCTTTCTTTCTCACAAATCTATCTTTCTTTCTTTCTAACTAATATTTCTTTCTTTCTAACCTATCTATCTATCTAATCCATCTTTCTTTCTTTCTAACTAATATTTCTTTCTTTCTTTCTAACCTATCTATCTAATCCATCTTTCTTTCTTTCTAACAAATCCATATTTCTTTTTCTTTCTTTCTTTCTTTCTTTCTTTCTTTCTTTCTTTCTTTCTTTCTTTCTTTCTTTCTTTCTACCAAATCTATCTTTCTTTCTTTCTAACTAATCCATCTATCTTTCTTTCTAACTAAACTATCTATCTTTCTTTCTAACTAATCAATCTATCTATCTTTCTTTCTAACAAATCCATCTTTCTTTCTTTCTAACTGATCCTTTCTTTCTAACAAATCCATCTTTCTATCTTTCTAACTAATATATCTTTATTTCTTTCTAACTAATCTATCTTTATTTCTTTCTTTCTAATTAATCTATCTATATTTTTTTTCTGACTAATCTCTTTCTTTCTAACTAACTAATCTATCCTTCTTTCTTTCTTTCTTTCTTTCTTTCTTTCTTTCTTTCTTTCTTTCTTTCTAACTAATCTCTTTCTTTCATTCTAACTAATCTATCTTTCTTTCTTTCTAACTAATCTCTTTCTTTCTTTCTTTCTAACTAATCTATCTTTCTTTTTTCTAACTAATCTATTTCTTTCTTTCTGAGTAATCTATCCATATTTCTTTCTTTCTGAGTAATCTATCCATATTTCTTTCTTTCTAACTAATCTATCTTTCTTTCTTTCTTTCTAAATAATCTATCTTTCTTTCTAACTAATCTATCTATCTTTTTTCTTTCTAACTAATCTATCTTTCTTTCTAACTAACTAATCTATCTTTCTTTCTTTCTAACTAATCTTTCTTTCTTTCTAACTAATATTTCTTTCTTTCTAACTAATCTGTCTTTCTTTCTTTCTAACTAATCTATCTATCTTTCTTTCTAACAAATCTATCTATCTTTCTTTCTAACAAATCTATCTGTCTTTCTTTCTAACTAATATTTCTTTCTTTCTAACCTATCTATCTATCTAATCCATCTTTCTTTCTTTCTAACTAATATTTCTTTCTTTCTAACTAATCTGTCTTTCTTTCTTTCTAACTAATCTATCTATCTTTCTTTCTAACAAATCTATCTATCTTTCTTTCTAACAAATCTATCTATCATTCTTTCTAACTAATATTTCTTTCTTTCTAACCTATCTATCTATCTAATCCATCTTTCTTTCTTTCTAACTGATCCTTTCTTTCTAACAAATCCATCTTTCTATCTTTCTAACTAATATATCTTTATTTCTTTCTAACTAATCTATCTTTATTTCTTTCTTTCTAACTAATCTATCTTTCTTTCTTTCTTTCTAACTAATCTATCTATATATTTTTTTTCTGACTAATCTAGTTCTTTCTAACTAACTAATCTATCCTTCTTTCTTTCTTTCTTTCTAACTAATCTCTTTCTTTCATTCTAACTAATCTATCTTTCTTTCTAACTAATCTTTCTTTCTTTCTTTCTTTCTAACTAATTTCTTTCTTTCATTCTAACTAATCTATCTTTCTTTCTTTCTAACTAATCTCTTTCTTTCTTTCTTTCTAACTAATCTATCTTTCTTTTTTTCTAACTAATCTATTTCTTTCTTTCTGAGTAATCTATCCATATTTCTTTCTTTCTGAGTAATCTATCCATATTTCTTTCTAACTAATCTATCTTTCTTTCTTTCTTTCTAAATAATCTATCTTTCTTTCTAACTAATCTATCTATCTTTTTTCTTTCTAACTAATCTATCTTTCTTTCTAACTAACTAATCTATCTTTCTTTCTTTCTAACTAATCTTTCTTTCTTTCTAACTAATATTTCTTTCTTTCTAACTAATCTGTCTTTCTTTCTTTCTAACTAATCTATCTATCTTTCTTTCTAACAAATCTATCTATCTTTCTTTCTAACAAATCTATCTGTCTTTCTTTCTAACTAATATTTCTTTCTTTCTAACCTATCTATCTATCTAATCCATCTTTCTTTCTTTCTAGCTAATATTTCTTTCTTTCTAACCTATCTATCTATCTAATCCATCTTTCTTTCTTTCTAACAAATCCATCTTTCTTTCTTTCTTTCTTTCTAACTAATCTATCTTTCTTTCTTTCTAACTAATCTCTTTCTTTCTTTCTTTCTAACTTATCTATCTTTCTTTTTTCTAACTAATCTATTTCTTTCTTTCTGAGTAATCTATCCATATTTCTTTCTTTCTGAGAAATCTATCCATATTTCTTTCTTTCTAACTAATCTATCTTTCTTTCTTTCTTTCTAAATAATCTATCTTTCTTTCTAACTAATCTATCTTTTTTCTTTCTAACTAATCTATCTTTCTTTCTTTCTAACTAATCCATCTTTCTTTCTTTCTAACTAATCTATCTATCTTTCTTTCTAACTAATCAATCGATCTATCTTTCTTTCTAACAAATCCATCTTTCTTTCTTTCTAACTGATCCTTTCTTTCTAACAAATCCATCTTTCTATTGTTCTAACTAATATATCTTTATTTCTTTCTATCTAATCTGTTTCTTTCTTTCTTTCTAACTAATCTTTCTTTCTTTCTTTCTAACTAATCTATGTTTCTTTCTAACTAATCTATCTATCTTTTTTCTTTCTGACTAATCAATCTTTCTTTCTAACTAACTAATCTATCCTTCTTTCTTTCTTTCTAACTAATCTCTTTCTTTCATTCTAACTAATCTATCTTTCTTTCTTTCTAACTAATCTATCTTTCTTTCTAACTAATCTATCTTTCTTTCTTTCTGAGTAATCTATCCATATTTTTTTCTTTCTAACAAATCTATCTTTCTTTCTAACTAATCTATCTATCTTTTTTCTTTCTAACTAATCTATCTTTCTTTCTTTCTTTCTTTCTAACTAATCTATCTTTCTTTCTAACTAATCTATCTATCTTTTTTCTTTCTAACTAATCTATCTTTCTTTCTAACTAACTAATCTATCTATCATTCTTTCTAACTAATATTTCTTTCTAACTAATCTATCTTTCTTTCTAACTAATCTTTCTTTCTTTCTTTCTAACTAATCTTTCTTTCTTTCTAACTAATATTTCTTTCTTTCTAACCTATCTATCTAATCTATCTTTCTTTCTTTCTAACTAATATTTCTTTCTTTCTAACCTATCTATCTATCTAATCCATCTTTATTTCTTTCTAACAAATCCATATTTCTTTCTTTCTTTCTTTCTTTCTTTCTTTCTAACTAATCCATCTTTCTTTCTTTATAACTAATCTATCTATCTTTCTTTCTAACAAATCCATCTTTCTTTCTTTCTAACTGATCCTTTCTTTCTAACAAATCCATCTTTCTATCTTTCTAACTAATCCATCTTTCTTTCTAACAAATCCATCTTATTTCTTTCTAACTAATCTTTCTTTCTTTTCTACTGATCTGTCTTTCTTTCTAACTAATCTTTCTTTGTTTCTTTCTTTCTTACTAATCTATCTTTCTTTCTAACTAACTAACTAATCTTTCTTTCTTTCTAACTAATCCGTATTTTCTAACAAATCCATCTTTCTATCGTTCTAACTAATATATCTTTATTTCTTTCTAACTAATCTATCTTTCTTTCTTTCTAACTAATCTTTCTTTCTTTCTTTCTAACTAATCTATGTTTCTTTCTAACTAATCTATCTATCTTTTTTCTTTCTGACTAATCTATCTTTCTTTCTAACTAACTAATCTATCCTTCTTTCTTTCTTTCTTTCTTTCTAACTAATCTCTTTCTTTCATTCTAACTAATCTATCTTTCTTTCTTTCTAACTATTCTATCTTTCTTTCTAACTAATCTATCTTTCTTTCTTTCTGAGTAATCTATCCATATTTTTTTCTTTCTAACTAATCTATCTTTCTTTCTTGCTTTCTAACTAATCTATCTTTCTTTCTAACTAATCTATGTATATTTTTCTTTCTAACTAATCTATCTTTCTTTCTTTCTTTCTAACTAATCTATCTTTCTTTCTAACTAATCTATCTATCTTTTTTCTTTCTAACTAATCTATCTTTCTTTCTAACTAACTAATCTATCTATCTTTCTTTCTTTCTTTCTTTCTTATTGATCTATCTTTCTGTCTTTCTTTCTATTCTATTCTATTCAGAGCGGCTGTTATATATAAAGTGGGAACGCGTCTAATTAAAATACAAATATGTGAGAAGGCAAAGAAAGAAAATAACCAGAGAATCGAAAACAACCTTACCTTGTGCTAGATAATACACTGAAACAACAGGAGAACTGGATATTCAGAAAAACGACTTGCGCGCTCTTGTCTTGTTCACGGACTGACCGCTTGTCCTGGCCTTGTTCTGGATCACTTCGACTTTATATCTGTTTTACAGTTGCTGTTTCTGACCAGCAATTAACACAGCAAACGCAAATTACCCGAATAATGGGAGAAATCGAAACTGGCTGTTGGACAGCGCTCACTTAAAGGGTTAGTTCACCCAAAAATGAAAATTATGCCATTAATGACTCACCCTCATGTTGTTCCAAGCCCGTAAGACCTCCGTTCATCTTCGGAAAACAGTTTAAGATATTTTAGATTTAGTCCGAGAGCTTTCTGTCCCTCCATTGAAAATGTATGTACGGTATACTGTCCTTGTCCAGAAAGGAAATAAAAACATCATCAAAGTAGTCCATGTGTTACAGTGGGTTAGTTAGAATGTTTTGAAGCATCGAAAATACATTTTGGTCCAAAAATAACAAAAACTACGACTGTATTCAGCATTGTATTGTCTTCCGGTTCTGTTGTGGATCGGCGTTCAGTGACGCTGCTGACGTAAGACGAGCTGACGTGTTATCTGGTGCGCCCGAGCTTCGTTTACAGTCTGAGGGAGACGCACGCTGGAAACAAAACAATCTTCGCAAACATGTCTAAGGATTTCGACACAGAGGAAGACTTGCATTTTTTTTGCCCAGCCATATTTATTTGAATCCGAATACAAGGGCGCACCAGATACACGTCAGCAGCGTCATACGTCAGCAGCGTCACTAAAGCGGATTGA
Organism: Gila orcuttii; assembly: GCA_026230005.1. Lineage (NCBI taxonomy): Eukaryota > Metazoa > Chordata > Actinopteri > Cypriniformes > Leuciscidae > Gila > Gila orcuttii. The sequence continues at coordinate 27,408,286 of JAPDVR010000005.1, read as the reverse complement.
CAACAGAACCGGAAGACAATACAATGCTGAATAAAGTCGTAGTTTTTGTTATTTTTGGACCAAAATGTATTTTCGATGCTTCAAAACATTCTAACTAGCCCACTGATGTCACATGGACTACTTTGATGATGTCTTTATTTCCTTTCTGGACAAGGACAGTATACCGTACATACAATTTAAATGGAGGGACAGAAAGCTCTCGGACTAAATCTAAAATATCTGAAACTGTGTTCCGAGGATGAACGGAGGTCTTACGGGCTTGGGATAACATGAGGGTGAGTCATTAATGACATCATTTTCATTTTTGGGTGAACTAACCCTTTAAGTGCTATAAAATTTAAACTGCAATACTATTCAGAGCGGCTGTTATATATAAAGTGGGAACGCGTCTAATTAAAATACAAATATGTGAGAAGGCAAAGAAAGAAAATAACCAGAGAATCGAAAACAACCTTACCTTGTGCTAGATAATACACTGAAACAACAGGAGAACTGGATATTCAGAAAAACGACTTGCGCGCTCTTGTCTTGTTCACGGACTGACCGCTTGTCCTGAACAAGATCTATCTAATCTTAAACTCATAATAAATTAATAAACTCTAAACTTGAACTCTTAGACTAATTTAAACTTATAAACTAAACTCATAAACTCGTACACTTATAAACTCATACACTTATAAACTCATGAATTCAAACTCTTATGAACTCAGTCTCATAAATTAATAAACTCTGAACTCTTACTCATTTAAACTCACAAAACTTATGAACTCATGAATTCATAAACTTATAAACTCATACACATATAAACTCATGAATTCATACACTTATGAACTCAAACTCATAAATGAATAAACTCTGAACTCTTACTCATTTAAACTTATAAACTCTAAACTCATAAACTCATACAATTATAAACTCATGAATTCATACACTTATGAACTCAAACTCATAAATTAATAAACTCTGAACTCTTACTCATTTAAACTTATAAACTCGTAAACATAAACTCATAAACTTATAAACTCATGAATTCATACACATGAATTTTCATAAATTCATACACTTATGAACTTTTAAATTCATAAATAGTTCACCATAGCAACCACCCAGAACACCCTAGCAACTGCCTAGCAACCACCCAAAATACCTTAAAATACCCTAGCAACACCAAAGCAGCCACCCAAAATAGCCTAGAACACCCTAGCAACACCATAGCAACCACCCAAAATACCTTAAAACACCCTAGCAACACCATAGCTACCACCCAGAACACCCTAGCAACCACCCGAAATACCTTAAAACACCCTAGCAACACCATAGCAACCACCCAAAATAGCCTAGAACACCCTAGCAACACCATAGCAACCACCCAAAATACCTTAAAACACCCTAGCAACACCATAGCAGCCACCCAAAATACCCTAGAACACCCTAGCAACTGCCTAGCAACCCCCAGAACACCCTAGCAACTGCCTAGCAAGCACCCAGAACACCCTAGCAACCACCCAAAATACCTTAAATCACCCTAGCAACACCATAGCGACCACCCAAAATACCCTCGAACACCCTAGCGACACCATAGCAACCACCCAGAACACCCTAGCAACTGCCTAGCAACAAACAAGAACACCCTAGCATTCACCCAAAATACCTTAAATCACCCTAGCAACACCATAGCAACCACCCAAAATACCCTTGAACACCCTATCAACTGCCTAGCAACCCCCAGAACACCCTAGCAACTGCCTAGCAACCACCCAGAACACCCTAGAAACCACCCAAAATACCTTAAATCACCTTAGCAACACCATAGCAACCACCCAAAATACCCTTGAACACCCTAGCAACCACAATAACACTCTAGCAACTGCCTAGCAACCACCCAGAACACCCTAGAAACCACCCAAAATACCTTAAATCACCCTAGCAACACCATAGCAACCACCCAAAATACCCTAGAACACCCTAGCAACACCATAGCAACCACCCAGAACACCCTAGCAACCACCCAAAATACCTTAAAACATCCTAGCAACACCATAACAACCACCCAAAATACCCTAGAACACCCTAGCAACACCATAGCAACCACCCAAAATACCGTAAAACATCCTAGCAACACCATAGCAACCACCCAAAAAAGCCTAGAACACCATAGCAACACCATAGCAACCACCCAGAACACCCTAACAACTGCCTAGCAACAACCCAGAACACCCTAGCAACCACCCAAAAGGCGTTAGAACACCCTAGCAACACCATAGCAACCACCCAGAACACCCTAGCAACTGCCTAGAACACCCTAGCAACTGCCTAGCAACCACCCAGAACACCCTAGCAACTAATATAAATTTCAAACTACTTTAAACTTTAAACTAATTTAAACTTTAAACTAATTTTAACTATAAACTAATTTAAACTTCAAACTACTTCAAACTACTTTAAACTTTAAACTAATTTAAACTTCTAACTACTTTTAACTTTAAACTAATTTAAACTTATTTAAACTAAACTAATTTAAACTATAAACTAATTTAAACTTCAAACTACTTTAAACTTTAAACTAATTTACACGTTAAACTAATTTACATATTAAACTAATGTAAACTTCAAACTACTTTAAAATTCTTTAAACTTTCTGGTCCAAACTTTCACAAGCCAACTTAAAGTTTGTCTCGACAAATTTTTTCTAGTTATTATTATTCTTCTTCCTCAGAAATTTCGAGTTTTAACTCTACAAACTCCAAACTCGGGTCAGACCTTCAGACTGTTCTGACTTGAGTTGCTATATCTTTTCAGACTGATTTGACTTTCAGATTTTTTTAAAATTAATATTAAAAATCATAAAAATCCCATTGACTTTCATTGCAACAGTTCAAATTGAGCCAAGACTACGGTGGCCCAGTAGTGTACAACACAAAAACTCAAATCTAAATTACCTGAAGCCCTAGACTCAAATAAACTACCATTCTATATGAACTTATCTATCTATCTATCTATCTATCTATCTATCTATCTATCTATCTATCTATCTATCTATCTGTTACAGAATATATATATATATATATATATATATATATATATATATATATATATATATATATATATATCTTCTTTCTTTCTAACTAATCTATCTTTCTTTCTCTCTAACTTATCTATCTTTCTTTCTTTCTAACTAATCTATCTTTCTTTCTTTCTAACTAAACTATCTTTCTTTCTTTCTAACTAATCTATCTTTCTTTCTAACTAATCTATCTTTCTTTCTAACTAAACTAATCTATCTTTCTTTCTAACTAATCTATCTATCTTTCTTTCTAACTAATCTATCTTTCTTTCTAACTAATCTCTAACTAATCTCTAACTAATCTTTCTAACTAATCTTTCTTTCATTCTTTCTAACTAAACTATCTTTCTTTCTTTCTAACTAATCTATCTTTCTTTCTAACTAATCTATCTTTCTTTCTTTCTAACTAATCTATCTTTCTTTCTAACTAATCTATCTTTCTTTCTAACTAATCTATCTATCTTTCTTCCTTTCTAACTAAACTATCTTTCTTTCTTTCTAACTAATCTATCTTTCTTTCTAACTAATCTATCTTTCTTTCTAACTAAACTAATCTATCTTTCTTTCTAACTAATCTATCTATTTTCTTTCTAACTAATCTATCTTTCTTTCTAACTAACTAATCTATCTTTCTTTCTAACTAATCTTTCTTTCTTTCTAACTAATATTTCTTTCTTTCTAACTAATCTATCTTTCTTTCTTTCTAACTAATCTATTTATCTTTCTTTCTAACAAATCTATCTATCTTTCTTTCTAACAAATCTATCTGTCTTTCTTTCTAACTAATATTTCTTTCTTTCTAACCTATCTATCTATCTAATCCATCTTTCTTTCTTTCTAGCTAATATTTCTTTCTTTCTTACCTATCTATCTATCTAATCCATCTTTCTTTCTTTCTTTCTTTCTTTCTTTCTTTCTTTCTAACTAATCTATCTTTCTTTCTTTCTAACTAATCTCTTTCTTTCTTTCTTTCTAACTTATCTATCTTTCTTTTTTCTAACTAATCTATTTCTTTCTTTCTGAGTAATCTATCCATATTTTTTTCTTTCTGAGTAATCTATCCATATTTCTTTCTTTCTAACTAATCTATCTTTCATTCTTTCTTTCTAAATAATCTATCTTTCTTTCTAACTAATCTATCTATCTTTTTTCTTTCTAACTAATCTATCTTTCTTTCTTTCTAACTAATCCATCTTTCTTTCTTTCTAACTAATCTATCTATCTTTCTTTCTAACTAATCAATCGATCTATCTTTCTTTCTAACAAATCCATCTTTCTTTCTTTCTAACTGATCCTTTCTTTCTAACAAATCCATCTTTCTATCGTTCTAACTAATATATCTTTATTTCTTTCTGTCTAATCTGTTTCTTTCTTTCTTTCTTTCTAACTAATCTTTCTTTCTTTCTTTCTAACTAATCTATGTTTCTTTTTTCTTTCTGACTAATCTATCTTTCTTTCTAACTAACTAATCTATCCTTCTTTCTTTCTTTCTAACTAATCTCTTTCATTCATTCTAACTAATCTATCTTTCTTTCTTTCTAACTAATCTATCTTTCTTTCTAACTAATCTATCTTTCTTTCTTTCTGAGTAATCTATCCATATTTTTTTCTTTCTAACTAATCTATCTTTCTTTCTAACTAATCTATCTTTTTTCTTTCTAACTAATTTATCTTTCTTTCTTTCTTTCTAACTAATCTATCTTTCTTTCTTTCTTTCTGACTAATCTATCTTTCTAACTAACTAATCTATCCTTCTTTCTTTCTTTCTTTCTTTCTAACTAATCTATCCATATTTCTTTCTTTCTAACTATTCTATCATTTTTTCTTTCTAACTAACTTAGCTTTCTTTCTTTCTAAATTATCTATCTTTCTTTCTAACTAATCTATATATCTTTTTTCTTTCTAACTAATCTATCTTTCTTTCTTTCTGACTAATCTATCTTTCTTTCTAACTAACTAATCTATCCTTCTTTCTTTCTTTCTAACTAATCTCTTTCTTTATTCTAACTAATCTATCTTTCTTTCTTTCTAACTAATCTATCTTTCTTTCTTTCTGAATAATCTTTCCATATTTCTATCTTTCTAACTAATCTATCTTTCTTTCTTTCTTTCTAACTAATCTATATTTCTTTCTAACTAATCTATCTTTTTCTTTCTAACTAATCTATCTTTCTTTCTAACTAACTAATCTATCTATCTTTTTTTCTAACTAACTAATCTATCTATCTTTCTTTCTTTCTAACTAATCTCTTTCTTTCATTCTAACTAACTTATCTATCTTTCTTTCTTTCTAACTAATCTATGTTTCTTTCTAACTAATCTATCTATCTTTTTTCTTTCTAACTAATCTATCTTTCTTTCTTTCTTTCTGACTAATCTATCTTTCTTTATAACTAACTAATCTATCCTTCTTTCTTTCTTTCTTTCTAACTAATCTCTTTCTTTCATTCTAACTAATCTATCTTTCTTTCTTTCTAACTAATCTATCTATCTTTCTTTCTAACTAATCTTTCTTTCTTTCTTACTAATCTATCTTTCTTTCTAACTAATCTATCTTTCTTTCTTTCTAACTAATCTATCTATCTTTCTTTCTTTCTAAATAATCTATCTATCTTTTTTCTTTCTAACTAGTCTATCTTTCTTTCTTTCTAACTACTCTATCTTTCTTTCTAACTAACTAATCTATCCTTTTTTTCTTTCTTTCTTTCTTTTTCTTTCTTTCTTTCTTTCTTTCTTTCTTTCTTTCTTTCTTACTTTCTTTCTTTCTTTCTTTCTTTCTTTCTTTCTTTCTTTCTTTCTTTCTTTCTGTGGAGGAGTCTTTCTTTCTTTCTTTCTAACTAATCTATCTTTCTATCTATCTTTTTTTCTTTCTAACTAATCTATCTTTCTTTCTTTCTAACTAACTAATCTATCTATCTTTCTTTCTAACTAATCTATATTTCTTTCTAACTAATCTATCTTTCTTTCTTTCTAACTAATCTATCTTTCTTTCTTTCTGACTAATCTATCTTTCTTTCTAACTAACTAATCTATCCTTTTTTCTTTATTTCTTTCTTTCTTTCTTTCTTTCTTTCTTTCTTTCTTTCTTTCTTTCTTTTTTTCTAACTAATCTCTTTCTTTCATTCTAACTAATCTATCTTTCTTTCTTTCTAACTAATCTCTTTCTTTCTTTCTTTCTAACTAATCTATCTTTCTTTCTAACTAATCTCTTTCTTTCTTTCTTTCTTTCTAACTAATCTATCTTTCTTTCTTTCTTTCTTTCTAACTAATCTATCTTTCTTTCAAACTAATCTATCTATCTTTTTTCTTTCTAACTAATCTATCTTTCTTTCTTTCTTTCTTTCTTTCGGACTAATCTATCTTTCTTTCTAACTAATCTATCCTTCTTTTTCTTTCTAACTAATCTCTTTCTTTCTTTCTTTCTTTCTTTCTTTCTTTCTAACTAATCTCTTTCTTTCATTCTAACTAATCTATCTTTCTTTCTTTCTAACGAATTTTTCTTTCTTTCTTTCTTTCTAACTAATCTATCTTTCTTTCTAACTAATCTATCTTTCTTTCTTTCTGAGTAATCTATCCATATTTTTTTCTTTCTAACTAATATCTTCCTTTCTTTCTTTCTTTCTAACTAATCTATGTATCTTTCTAACTAATTTATCTATCTTTTTTCTTTTTAACTAATCTATCCTTCTTTCTTTCTGACTAATCTATCTTTCTTCCTAACTAACTAATCTATCTTTCTTTCTTTCTTTCTTTCTTTCTTTCTTTCTTTCTAACTAATCTCTTTCTTTCATTCTAACTAATCTATCTTTCTTTCTTTCTAACTAATTTTTTTTTCTTTCTTTCTAACTAATCTATCTTTCTTTCTATCTAATCTATCTTTCTTTCTTTCTGACTAATCTATCTTTCTTTCTAACTAACTAATCTATCCTTCTTTCTTTCTTTCTTTCTAACTAATCTCTTTCTTTATTCTAACTAATCTATCTTTCTTTCTTTCTAACTAATCTATCTTTCTTTCTTTCTTTCTTTCTAACTAATCTATCTTTCTTTCTAACTAATCTATCTTTCTTTCTTTCTGAATAATCTTTCCATATTTCTTTCTTTCTAACTAATCTATCTTTCTTTCTTTCTTTCTAACTAATCTATATTTCTTTCTAACTAATCTATCTTTTTCTTTCTAACTAATCTATCTTTCTTTCTAACTAACTAATCTATCTATCTTTTTTTCTAACTAACTAATCTATCTATCTTTCTTTCTTTCTAACTAATCTCTTTCTTTCATTCTAACTAACTTATCTATCTTTCTTTCTTTCTAACTAATCTATGTTTCTTTCTAACTAATCTATCTATCTTTTTTCTTTCTAACTAATCTATCTTTCTTTCTTTCTTTCTGACTAATCTATCTTTCTTTATAACTAACTAATCTATCCTTCTTTCTTTCTTTCTTTCTAACTAATCTCTTTCTTTCATTCTAACTAATCTATCTTTCTTTCTTTCTAACTAATCTATCTATCTTTCTTTCTAACTAATCTTTCTTTCTTTCTTACTAATCTATCTTTCTTTCTAACTAATCTATCTTTCTTTCTTTCTAACTAATCTATCTATCTTTCTTTCTTTCTAAATAATCTATCTATCTTTTTTCTTTCTAACTAGTCTATCTTTCTTTCTTTCTAACTACTCTATCTTTCTTTCTAACTAACTAATCTATCCTTTTTTTCTTTCTTTCTTTCTTTTTCTTTCTTTCTTTCTTTCTTTCTTTCTTTCTTTCTTTCTTTCTTTCTTTCTTTCTTTCTTTCTTACTTTCTTTCTTTCTTTCTTTCTTTCTTTCTTTCTTTCTTTCTGTGGAGGAGTCTTTCTTTCTTTCTTTCTAACTAATCTATCTTTCTATCTATCTTTTTTTCTTTCTAACTAATCTATCTTTCTTTCTTTCTAACTAACTAATCTATCTATCTTTCTTTCTAACTAATCTATATTTCTTTCTAACTAATCTATCTTTCTTTCTTTCTAACTAATCTATCTTTCTTTCTTTCTGACTAATCTATCTTTCTTTCTAACTAACTAATCTATCCTTTTTTCTTTATTTCTTTCTTTCTTTCTTTCTTTCTTTCTTTCTTTCTTTTTTTCTAACTAATCTCTTTCTTTCATTCTAACTAATCTATCTTTCTTTCTTTCTAACTAATCTCTTTCTTTCTTTCTTTCTAACTAATCTATCTTTCTTTCTAACTAATCTCTTTCTTTCTTTCTTTCTTTCTAACTAATCTATCTTTCTTTCTTTCTTTCTTTCTAACTAATCTATCTTTCTTTCAAACTAATCTATCTAACTTTTTTCTTTCTAACTAATCTATCTTTCTTTCTTTCTTTCTTTCTTTCTTTCGGACTAATCTATCTTTCTTTCTAACTAATCTATCCTTCTTTTTCTTTCTAACTAATCTCTTTCTTTCTTTCTTTCTTTCTTTCTTTCTAACTAATCTCTTTATTTCATTCTAACTAATTTATCTTTCTTTCTTTCTAACGAATTTTTCTTTCTTTCTTTCTTTCTAACTAATCTATCTTTCTTTCTAACTAATCTATCTTTCTTTCTTTCTGAGTAATCTATCCATATTTTTTTCTTTCTAACTAATATCTTCCTTTCTTTCTTTCTTTCTAACTAATCTATGTATCTTTCTAACTAATTTATCTATCTTTTTTCTTTTTAACTAATCTATCCTTCTTTCTTTCTGACTAATCTATCTTTCTTCCTAACTAACTAATCTATCTTTCTTTCTTTCTTTCTTTCTTTCTTTCTAACTAATCTCTTTCTTTCATTCTAACTAATCTATCTTTCTTTCTTTCTAACTAATTTTTTTTTCTTTCTTTCTAACTAATCTATCTTTCTTTCTATCTAATCTATCTTTCTTTCTTTCTGAGTAATCTATCCATATTTTTTTCTTTCTAACTAATCTGTCTTTCTTTCTTTCTTTCTGACTAATCTATCTTTCTTTCTAACTAACTAATCTATCCTTTTCTTTCTTTCTTTTTTCCTTTCTGAGTAATCTATCCATAATTCTTTCTTTCTAACTAATCTATCTTTCTTTCTTTCTTTCTTTCTTTCTTTCTTTCTTTCTTTCTTTCTTTCTTTCTGTGGAGGAGTCTTTCTTTCTTTCTTTCTAACTAATCTATCTTTCTATCTATCTTTTTTCTTTCTAACTAATCTATCTTTCTTTCTTTCTTTCTAACTAACTAATCTATCTATCTTTCTTTCTTTCTAACTAATCTATATTTCTTTCTAACTAATCTATCTTTCTTTCTTTCTGACTAATCTATCTTTCTTTCTAACTAACTAATCCATCCTTTTTTCTTTCTTTCTTTCTTTCTTTCTTTCTTTCTTTCTTTCTTTCTTTCTTTCTTTCTAACTAATCTCTTTCTTTCATTCTAACTAATCTATTTTTCTTTCTTTCTAACTAATCGCTTTCTTTCTTTCTTTCTTTCTTTCTTTCTTTCTAACTAATCTATCTTTCTTTCTAACTAATCTCTTTCTTTCTTTCTTTCTTTCTTTCTTTCTTTCTAACTAATCTATCTTTCTTTCTAACTAATCTATCTTTCTTTCTTTCTAACTAATCTATCTTTCTTTCAAACTAATCTATCTATCTTTTTTCTTTCTAACTAATCTATCTTTCTTTCTTTCTTTCTGACTAATCTATCTTTCTTTCTAACGAATCTATCCTTCTTTTTCTTTCTAACTAATCTCTTTCTTTCTTTCTTTCTTTCTTTCTTTCTTTCTTTCTTTCTTTCTAACTAATCTCTTTCTTTCATTCTAACTAATCTATCTTTCTTTCTTTCTAACTAATTTTTCTTTCTTTCTTTCTTTCTTTCTTTCTTTCTAACTAATCTATCTTTCTTTCTAACTAATCTATCTTTCTTTCTTTCTGAGTAATCTATCCATATTTTTTTCTTTCTAACTAATCTCTTTCTTTCTTTCTTTCTTTCTAACTAATCTATGTTTCTTTCTAACGAATTTATCTATCTTTTTTCTTTTTAACTAATCTATCTTTCTTTCTTTCTGACTAATCTATCTTTCTTCCTAACTAACTAATCTATCTTTCTTTCTTTCTTTCTTTCTTTCTAACTAATCTCTTTCTTTCATTCTAACTAATCTATCTTTCTTTCTTTCTAACTAATTTTTCTTTCTTTCTTTCTTTCTAACTAATCTATCTTTCTTTCTAACTAATCTATCTTTCTTTCTTTCTGAGTAATCTATCCATATTTTTTTCTTTCTAACTAATTCTTTCTTTCTTACTTTCTTTCTTTCTTTCTTTCTTTCTTTCTTTCTTTCTTTCTTTCTTTCTTTCTTTCTTTCTTTCTTTCTTTCTGTGGAGGAGTCTTTCTTTCTTTCTTTCTAACTAATCTATCTTTCTATCTATCTTTTTTCTTTCTAACTAATCTATCTTTCTTTCTTTCTAACTAACTAATCTATCTATCTTTCTTTCTTTCTAACTAATCTATATTTCTTTCTAACTAATCTATCTTTCTTTCTTTCTAACTAACCTATCTTTCTTTCTTTCTGACTAATCTATCTTTCTTTCTAACTAACTAATCTATCCTTTTTTCTTTCTTTCTTTCTTTCTTTCTTTCTTTCTTTCTTTCTTTCTTTCTTTCTTTCTTTCTTTCTTTCTAACTAATCTCTTTCTTTCATTCTAACTAATCTATCTTTCTTTCTTTCTAACTAATCTCTTTCTTTCTTTCTTTCTAACTAATCTATCTTTCTTTCTAACTAATCTCTTTCTTTCTTTCTTTCTTTCTTTCTTTCTTTCTAACTAATCTATCTTTCTTTCAAACTAATCTATCTATCTTTTTTCTTTCTAACTAATCTATCTTTCTTTCTTTCTTTCTTTCGGACTAATCTATCTTTCTTTCTAACTAATCTATCCTTCTTTTTCTTTCTAACTAATCTCTTTCTTTCTTTCTTTCTTTCTTTCTAAATAATCTCTTTCTTTCATTCTAACTAATCTATCTTTCTTTCTTTCTAACGAATTTTTCTTTCTTTCTTTCTTTCTAACTAATCTATCTTTCTTTCTAACTAATCTATCTTTCTTTCTTTCTGAGTAATCTATCCATATTTTTTTCTTTCTAACTAATATCTTCCTTTCTTTCTTTCTTTCTAACTAATCTATGTATCTTTCTAACTAATTTATCTATCTTTTTTCTTTTTAACTAATCTATCCTTCTTTCTTTCTGACTAATCTATCTTTCTTCCTAACTAACTAATCTATCTTTCTTTCTTTCTTTCTTTCTTTCTTTCTAACTAATCTCTTTCTTTCATTCTAACTAATCTATCTTTCTTTCTATCTAATCTATCTTTCTTTCTTTCTGAGTAATCTATCCATATTTTTTTCTTTCTAACTAATCTGTCTTTCTTTCTTTCTTTCTGACTAATCTATCTTTCTTTCTAACTAACTAATCTATCCTTTTCTTTCTTTCTTTTTTCCTTTCTGAGTAATCTATCCATAATTCTTTCTTTCTAACTAATCTATCTTTCTTTCTTTCTTTCTTTCTTTCTTTCTTTCTTTCTTTCTTTCTTTCTTTCTTTCTGTGGAGGAGTCTTTCTTTCTTTCTTTCTAACTAATCTATCTTTCTATCTATCTTTTTTCTTTCTAACTAATCTATCTTTCTTTCTTTCTAACTAACTAATCTATCTATCTTTCTTTCTTTCTAACTAATCTATATTTCTTTCTAACTAATCTATCTTTCTTTCTTTCTGACTAATCTATCTTTCTTTCTAACTAACTAATCCATCCTTTTTTCTTTCTTTCTTTCTTTCTTTCTTTCTTTCTTTCTTTCTAACTAACCTCTTTCTTTCATTCTAACTAATCTATCTTTCTTTCTTTCTAACTAATAGCTTTCTTTCTTTCTTTCTTTCTAACTAATCTATCTTTCTTTCTAACTAATCTCTTTCTTTCTTTCTTTCTTTCTTTCTTTCTTTCTTTCTTTCTAACTAATCTATCTTTCTTTCTAACTAAACTATCTTTCTTTCTTTCTAACTAATCTATCTTTCTTTCAAACTAATCTATCTATCTTTTTTCTTTCTAACTAATCTATCTTTCTTTCTTTCTTTCTGACTTATCTATCTTTCTTTCTAACGAATCTATCCTTCTTTTTCTTTCTAACTAATCTCTTTCTTTCTTTCTTTCTTTCTTTCTTTCTTTCTTTCTTTCTTTCTTTCTTTCTAACTAATCTCTTTCTTTCATTCTAACTAATCTATCTTTCTTTCTTTCTAACTAATTTTTCTTTCTTTCTTTCTTTCTAACTAATCTATCTTTCTTTCTAACTAATCTATCTTTCTTTCTTTCTGAGTAATCTATCCATATTTTTTTCTTTCTAACTAATCTCTTTCTTTCTTTCTTTCTTTCTTTCTAACTAATCTATGTTTCTTTCTAACGAATTTATCTATCTTTTTTCTTTTTAACTAATCTATCTTTCTTTCTTTCTGACTAATCTATCTTTCTTCCTAACTAACTAATCTATCTTTCTTTCTTTCTTTCTTTCTTTCTAACTAATCTCTTTCTTTCATTCTAACTAATCTATCTTTCTTTCTTTCTAACTAATTTTTCTTTCTTTCTTTCTTTCTAACTAATCTATCTTTCTTTCTAACTAATCTATCTTTCTTTCTTTCTGAGTAATCTATCCATATTTTTTTCTTTCTAATTCTTTCTTTCTTACTTTCTTTCTTTCTTTCTTTCTTTCTTTCTTTCTTTCTTTCTTTCTGTGGAGGAGTCTTTCTTTCTTTCTTTCTAACTAATCTATCTTTCTATCTATCTTTTTTCTTTCTAACTAATCTATCTTTCTTTCTTTCTAACTAACTAATCTATCTATCTTTCTTTCTTTCTAACTAATCTATATTTCTTTCTAACTAATCTATCTTTCTTTCTTTCTAACTAATCTATCTTTCTTTCTTTCTGACTAATCTATCTTTCTTTCTAACTAACTAATCTATCCTTTTTTCTTTCTTTCTTTCTTTCTTTCTTTCTTTCTTTCTTTCTTTCTTTCTTTCTAACTAATCTCTTTCTTTCATTCTAACTAATCTATCTTTCTTTCTTTCTAACTAATCTCTTTCTTTCTTTCTTTCTAACTAATCTATCTTTCTTTCTAACTAATCTCTTTCTTTCTTTCTTTCTTTCTTTCTTTCTTTCTTTCTTTCTTTCTTTCTAACTAATCTATCTTTCTTTCTTTCTAACTAATCTATCTTTCTTTCAAACTAATCTATCTATCTTTTTTCTTTCTAACTAATCTATCTTTCTTTCTTTCTTTCTTTCGGACTAATCTATCTTTCTTTCTAACTAATCTATCCTTCTTTTTCTTTCTAACTAATCTCTTTCTTTCTTTCTTTCTTTCTTTCTTTCTAACTAATCTCTTTCTTTCATTCTAACTAATCTATCTTTCTTTCTTTCTAACGAATTTTTCTTTCTTTCTTTCTTTCTAACTAATCTATCTTTCTTTCTAACTAATCTATCTTTCTTTCTTTCTGAGTAATCTATCCATATTTTTTTCTTTCTAACTAATATCTTCCTTTCTTTCTTTCTTTCTAACTAATCTATGTATCTTTCTAACTAATTTATCTATCTTTTTTCTTTTTAACTAATCTATCCTTCTTTCTTTCTGACTAATCTATCTTTCTTCCTAACTAACTAATCTATCTTTCTTTCTTTCTTTCTTTCTTTCTTTCTTTCTTTCTTTCTTTCTTTCTTTCTAACTAATCTCTTTCTTTCATTCTAACTAATCTATCTTTCTTTCTTTCTAACTAATTTTTTTTCTTTCTTTCTAACTAATCTATCTCTCTTTCTATCTAATCTATCTTTCTTTCTTTCTGAGTAATCTATCCATATTTTTTTCTTTCTAACTAATCTGTCTTTCTTTCTTTCTTTCTGACTAATCTATCTTTCTTTCTAACTAACTAATCTATCCTTTTCTTTCTTTCTTTTTTCCTTTCTGAGTAATCTATCCATAATTCTTTCTTTCTAACTAATCTATCTTTCTTTCTTTCTTTCTTTCTTTCTTTCTTTCTTTCTTTCTTTCTTTCTTTCTTTCTTTCTTTCTGTGGAGGAGTCTTTCTTTCTTTCTTTCTAACTAATCTATCTTTCTATCTATCTTTTTTCTTTCTAACTAATCTATCTTTCTTTCTTTCTTTCTAACTAACTAATCTATCTATCTTTCTTTCTTTCTAACTAATCTATATTTCTTTCTAACTAATCTATCTTTCTTTCTTTCTGACTAATCTATCTTTCTTTCTAACTAACTAATCCATCCTTTTTTCTTTCTTTCTTTCTTTCTTTCTTTCTTTCTTTCTTTCTTTCTTTCTTTCTTTCTAACTAATCTCTTTCTTTCATTCTAACTAATCTATCTTTCTTTCTTTCTAACTAATCGCTTTCTTTCTTTCTTTCTTTCTAACTAATCTATCTTTCTTTCTAACTAATCTCTTTCTTTCTTTCTAACTAATCTATCTTTCTTTCAAACTAATCTATCTATCTTTTTTCTTTCTAACTAATCTATCTTTCTTTCTTTCTTTCTGACTAATCTATCTTTCTTTCTAACGAATCTATCCTTCTTTTTCTTTCTAACTAATCTCTTTCTTTCTTTCTTTCTTTCTTTCTAACTAATCTCTTTCTTTCATTCTAACTAATCTATCTTTCTTTCTTTCTAACTAATTTTTCTTTCTTTCTTTCTTTCTAACTAATCTATCTTTCTTTCTAACTAATCTATCTTTCTTTCTTTCTGAGTAATCTATCCATATTTTTTTCTTTCTAACTAATCTCTTTCTTTCTTTCTTTCTTTCTAACTAATCTATGTTTCTTTCTAACGAATTTATCTATCTTTTTTCTTTTTAACTAATCTATCTTTCTTTCTTTCTGACTAATCTATCTTTCTTCCTAACTAACTAATCTATCTTTCTTTCTTTCTTTCTTTCTTTCTTTCTTTCTTTCTAACTAATCTCTTTCTTTCATTCTAACTAATCTATCTTTCTTTCTTTCTAACTAATTTTTCTTTCTTTCTTTCTTTCTAACTAATCTATCTTTCTTTCTAACTAATCTATCTTTCTTTCTTTCTGAGTAATCTATCCATATTTTTTTCTTTCTAACTAATTCTTTCTTTCTTACTTTCTTTCTTTCTTTCTTTCTTTCTTTCTTTCTTTCTTTCTTTCTTTCTGTGGAGGAGTCTTTCTTTCTTTCTTTCTAACTAATCTATCTTTCTATCTAACTTTTTTCTTTCTAACTAATCTATCTTTCTTTCTTTCTAACTAACTAATCTATCTATCTTTCTTTCTTTCTAACTAATCTATATTTCTTTCTAACTAATCTATCTTTCTTTCTTTCTAACTAATCTATCTTTCTTTCTTTCTGACTAATCTATCTTTCTTTCTAACTAACTAATCTATCCTTTTTTCTTTCTTTCTTTCTTTCTTTCTTTCTTTCTTTCTTTCTTTCTTTCTTTCTTTCTTTCTTTCTTTCTTTCTAACTAATCTCTTTCTTTCATTCTAACTAATCTATCTTTCTTTCTTTCTAACTAATCTCTTTCTTTCTTTCTTTCTAACTAATCTATCTTTCTTTCTAACTAATCTCTTTCTTTCTTTCTTTCTTTCTTTCTTTCTTTCTTTCTTTCTTTCTAACTAATCTATCTTTCTTTCTAACTAATCTATCTTTCTTTCTTTCTTTCTTTCAAACTAATCTATCTATCTTTTTTCTTTCTAACTAATCTATCTTTCTTTCTTTCTTTCTTTCTAACTAATCTATCTTTCTTTCTTTCTTTCTTTCGGACTAATCTATCTTTCTTTCTAACTAATCTATCCTTCTTTTTCTTTCTAACTAATCTCTTTCTTTCTTTCTTTCTTTCTTTCTTTCTAAGTAATCTCTTTCTTTCATTCTAACTAATCTATCTTTCTTTCTTTCTAATGAATTTTTCTTTCTTTCTTTCTTTCTAACTAATCTATCTTTCTTTCTAACTAATCTATCTTTCTTTCTTTCTGAGTAATCTATCCATATTTTTTTCTTTCTAACTAATATCTTCCTTTCTTTTTTTCTTTCTAACTAATCTATGTATCTTTCTAACTAATTTATCTATCTTTTTTCTTTTTAACTAATCTATCCTTCTTTCTTTCTGACTAATCTATCTTTCTTCCTAACTAACTAATCTATCTTTCTTTCTTTCTTTCTTTCTTTCTTTCTTTCTTTCTTTCTTTCTTTCTTTCTTTCTAACTAATCTCTTTCTTTCATTCTAACTAATCTATCTTTCTTTCTTTCTAACTAATTTTTTTTCTTTCTTTCTAACTAATCTATTTTTCTTTCTATCTAATCTATCTTTCTTTCTTTCTGAGTAATCTATCCATATTTTTTTCTTTCTAACTAATCTGTCTTTCTTTCTTTCTTTCTGACTAATCTATCTTTCTTTCTAACTAACTAATCTATCCTTTTCTTTCTTTCTTTTTTCCTTTCTGAGTAATCTATCCATAATTCTTTCTTTCTAACTAATCTATCTTTCTTTCTTTCTTTCTTTCTTTCTTTCTTTCTTTCTTTCTTTCTTTCTTTATTTCTTTCTGTGGAGGAGTCTTTCTTTCTTTCTTTCTAACTAATCTATCTTTCTATCTATCTTTTTTCTTTCTAACTAATCTATCTTTCTTTCTTTCTTTCTAACTAACTAATCTATCTATCTTTCTTTCTTTCTAACTAATCTATATTTCTTTCTAACTAATCTATCTTTCTTTCTTTCTGACTAATCTATCTTTCTTTCTAACTAACTAATCTATCCTTTTTTCTTTCTTTCTTTCTTTCTTTCTTTCTTTCTTTCTTTCTTTCTAACTAATCTCTTTCTTTCATTCTAACTAATCTATCTTTCTTTCTTTCTAACTAATCGCTTTCTTTCTTTCTTTCTTTCTAACTAATCTATCTTTCTTTCTAACTAATCTCTTTCTTTCTTTCTAACTAATCTATCTTTCTTTCTAACTAATCTATCTTTCTTTCTAACTAATCTATCTTTCTTTCTTTCTAACTAATCTATCTTTCTTTCAAACTAATCTATCTATCTTTTTTCTTTCTAACTAATCTATCTTTCTTTCTTTCTTTCTGACTAATCTATCTTTCTTTCTAACGAATCTATCCTTCTTTTTCCTTCTAACTAATCTCTTTCTTTCTTTCTTTCTTTCTTTCTAACTAATCTCTTTCTTTCATTCTAACTAATCTATCTTTCTTTCTTTCTAACTAATTTTTCTTTCTTTCTTTCTTTCTAACTAATCTATCTTTCTTTCTAACTAATCTATCTTTCTTTCTTTCTGAGTAATCTATCCATATTTTTTTCTTTCTAACTAATCTCTTTCTTTCTTTCTTTCTTTCTAACTAATCTATGTTTCTTTCTAACGAATTTATCTATCTTTTTTCTTTTTAACTAATCTATCTTTCTTTCTTTCTGACTAATCTATCTTTCTTCCTAACTAACTAATCTATCTTTCTTTCTTTCTTTCTTTCTTTCTTTCTAACTAATCTCTTTCTTTCATTCTAACTAATCTATCTTTCTTTCTTTCTAACTAATTTTTCTTTCTTTCTTTCTTTCTAACTAATCTATCTTTCTTTCTAACTAATCTATCTTTCTTTCTTTCTGAGTAATCTATCCATATTTTTTTCTTTCTAACTAATATCTTCCTTTCTTTTTTTCTTTCTAACTAATCTATGTATCTTTCTAACTAATTTATCTATCTTTTTTCTTTTTAACTAATCTATCCTTCTTTCTTTCTGACTAATCTATCTTTCTTCCTAACTAACTAATCTATCTTTCTTTCTTTCTTTCTTTCTTTCTTTCTTTCTTTCTTTCTTTCTAACTAATCTCTTTCTTTCATTCTAACTAATCTATCTTTCTTTCTTTCTAACTAATTTTTTTTCTTTCTTTCTAACTAATCTATCTTTCTTTCTATCTAATCTATCTTTCTTTCTTTCTGAGTAATCTATCCATATTTTTTTCTTTCTAACTAATCTGTCTTTCTTTCTTTCTTTCTGACTAATCTATCTTTCTTTCTAACTAACTAATCTATCCTTTTCTTTCTTTCTTTTTTCCTTTCTGAGTAATCTATCCATAATTCTTTCTTTCTAACTAATCTATCTTTCTTTCTTTCTTTCTTTCTTTCTTTCTTTCTTTCTTTCTTTCTTTCTTTCTGTGGAGGAGTCTTTCTTTCTTTCTTTCTAACTAATCTATCTTTCTATCTATCTTTTTTCTTTCTAACTAATCTATCTTTCTTTCTTTCTTTCTAACTAACTAATCTATCTATCTTTCTTTCTTTCTAACTAATCTATATTTCTTTCTAACTAATCTATCTTTCTTTCTTTCTGACTAATCTATCTTTCTTTCTAACTAACTAATCTATCCTTTTTTCTTTCTTTCTTTCTTTCTTTCTTTCTTTCTTTCTTTCTTTCTAACTAATCTCTTTCTTTCATTCTAACTAATCTATCTTTCTTTCTTTCTAACTAATCGCTTTCTTTCTTTCTTTCTTTCTAACTAATCTATCTTTCTTTCTAACTAATCTCTTTCTTTCTTTCTTTCTTTCTTTCTTTCTAACTAATCTATCTTTCTTTCTAACTAATCTATCTTTCTTTCTTTCTAACTAATCTATCTTTCTTTCAAACTAATCTATCTATCTTTTTTCTTTCTAACTAATCTATCTTTCTTTCTTTCTTTCTGACTAATCTATCTTTCTTTCTAACGAATCTATCCTTCTTTTTCCTTCTAACTAATCTCTTTCTTTCTTTCTTTCTTTCTTTCTAACTAATCTCTTTCTTTCATTCTAACTAATCTATCTTTCTTTCTTTCTAACTAATTTTTCTTTCTTTCTTTCTTTCTAACTAATCTATCTTTCTTTCTAACTAATCTATCTTTCTTTCTTTCTGAGTAATCTATCCATATTTTTTTCTTTCTAACTAATCTATTTCTTTCTTTCTTTCTTTCTAACTAATCTATGTTTCTTTCTAACGAATTTATCTATCTTTTTTCTTTTTAACTAATCTATCTTTCTTTCTTTCTGACTAATCTATCTTTCTTCCTAACTAACTAATCTATCTTTCTTTCTTTCTTTCTTTCTAACTAATCTCTTTCTTTCATTCTAACTAATCTATCTTTCTTTCTTTCTAACTAATTTTTCTTTCTTTCTTTCTTTCTAACTAATCTATCTTTCTTTCTAACTAATCTATCTTTCTTTCTTTCTGAGTAATCTATCCATATTTTTTTCTTTCTAACTAATCTGTCTTTCTTTCTTTCTTTCTGACTAATCTATCTTTCTAACTAACTAATCTATCCTTTTCTTTATTTCTTTCTTTCTTTCTTTCTAACTAATCTTTCTTTCTTTCTTTCTAACTAATCTATCTTTCTTTCTAACTAATCTATCTTTCTTTCTTTCTGAGTAATCTATCCATATTTCTTTATTTCTAACTAATCTATCTTTCTTTCTAACTAATCTTTCTTTCTTTCTTTCTGAGTAATCTATCCATATTTCTTTTTCTAACTAATCTATCTTTCTTTCTTTCTTTCTTTCTTTCTTTCTTTCTAACTAATCTATCTTTCTTTCTAACTAATCTATCTATCTTTTTTCTTTCTAACTAATCTATCTCTCTTTCTTTCTAACTAACTAATCTATCTATCTTTCTTTCTTTCTAACTAATCTATCTTTCTTTCTAACTAATCTATCTATCTTTTTCTTTCTAACTAATCTATCTTTCTTTCTTTCTGACTAATCTATCTTTCTTTCTAACTAACTAATCTATCCTTTTTTCTTTCTTTCTTTCTTTCTTTCTTTCTTTCTTTCTAACTAATATCTTTCTTTCATTCTAACTAATATCTTTCTTTCTAACTAATCTCTTTCTTTCTTTCTTTCTTTCTTTCTTTCTTTCTTTCTAACTTATCTCTTTCTTTCTTTCTTTCTTTCTTTCTTTCTAACTAATCTATCTTTCTTTCTAACTAATCTTTCTTTCTTTCTTTCTTTCTTTCTAACTAATTTATCTTTTTTCTAACTAATCTATCTATCTTTTTTCTTTCTAACTAATCTAGCTTTCTTTCTAACTAATCTATCTATCTTTATTTCTTTCTAACTAATCTATCTTTTTTCTTTCTGACTAACTTATCTATCTTTCTTTCTTCCTTTCTAACTAATCTATCTTTCTTTCTAACTAATCTATCTTTCTTTCTTTCTTTGTAACTAATCTATCTTTTTTTCTTTCTTTCTGACTAATCTATCTTTCTTTCTAACTAACGTCTCAGGTTACTATTGTAACCATAGTTCCCTGAGAACAGGGAACGAGACGATGCGTCGATCGACGCCATGGGAATGCCCCCAGCGTGACTGCGTCTGAAGCATCTATGTCAACTAGTCCAATGGAAAGAATGAGCGTCACGGGCGGGTGACGTCATGACCAGGAAATGATAAAAGCACATCCGGTGCAAACCGGCATTAGCTTAGAAAATTGCCGAAGCAAGCCGATCACAGGGATGCAGGAAGTATGGCAGGGTGACGCATCGTCTCGTTCCCTGTTCTCAGGGAACTATGGTTACAATAGTAACCTGAGACGTTCCCTTACGAAGGGAACTCAACGATGCGTCGTTAGACGCCATGGGAACGAGAATACCCAAAGCGCCAGAATTCCAAGTACCTGAGTGTTAGTCTGTTGTAACTAAGCACTAAGCACCTGAGAACCTGGGGCAGCATCCAGGTCCAGGCAGTAAAACCTAATGAATGTGAGCGGTGAGGACCAGCCTGCCGCATCACACACGTCTTGAAGAGAAACTCCAAGTAATAAGGCTTTAGAGGCCGCCATACACCTCGTAGAGTGAGCTCTGACCGCCAAAGGACACGGCTGGTCAGAGTACTCGTATGCAAGTGAAATAGCCTCAACTATCCACTTACTAACCGTCTGTTTAGAAGCAGGAAGACCCTTCTCAGGTGATCCAAGCAAATAAATAACTGGTCGGACTTCCTCATTGAAGATGTCCGATAAACATAAGTATCCAGTGCTCGCACTGGACACAAGAGGTTCAGCCTTTCCTGGTCCGCAGTGTGCCACGAAGGAAACGTGAAATCAGGGGGTCTCAACCCAACGATGTACCCCCCACAGGGCGTGGTAAGCCGCAATGGCCGCCACGTAGACCTAAAGCGTGGAAGGGCATAGACCTGACGTAAAGCGCTCCTGCAGGAACTCGAGTACTGTGTTCACAGAACAGTTAACCGGATCCCACTGATGTCGGTGACACCATACAGAAAAAACTTTCCATTTAAGCGCATATAGTTTCCTAGTAGCTGGAGCTCTGGAGCTTAGAATGGTCTCAACAACCTCAGTTGAGAGACCACTCTCTATGAGTTGGGCCCCCTCAGAGGCCAAACCCACAGGTTCCAAATCTCCAAATATTGTGCCCCCGGCCTGAGACAGAAGGTCTCTCCTGATCGGGATTTCTCCAAGGGAGGACCGTCTAAGAGATGGATCAGGTCCGCAAACCAGATCCGACTCGGCCAGCGTGGTGCTACTAGCAGTAGGCTTATTCCGTACTGGCGAACTCGCTCCAGAACTCCTGGGTGCAGAGCAACAGGGGGAAATGCGTACAGACGTAGCCTCGGCCACGTCTGCACCATAGCATCCAGCCCAGGGGGCTGGGTGAGTAAGGGAGAACCAAAGTGGACAGTGCGTCGTATGCTGAGACGCAAACAGATCCACCTCTGCTTGGCCGTAAAACTCCCAAATAATCCCCTGGCCTCAGCTCCTGCCTCGACAGGATGTCTGCTCCAATATTTTGGTCCCCAAGAATATACACTGCCCTCAGGGAGAGTACCTTCCCCAGAGACCACAGGAGGATCCTCAGACCCCCCTGACGGTTCAGATAAGAGACCACCGATGTGTTGTCTGTACGGACGAGCACATGATGACCCCTCAGGTCTGGGAGGAATTGCTTCAACGCATTGAAGACAGCCATCATCTCCAGGCAATTTATGTGCCACGAGAGATGATGACTCTTCCACAGACCCTGAACCGAGCGGCCTTCCATTACCGCTCCCCAGCCGGTGAGGGAAGCATCTGTCGAGATAGTAACTCGATGGCAAAGAGCTCCAAACACCGGACCCTGGGTTAAGAACCAGTGCTTCCTCCATATAACTAAGGCACGAAAGCAACGCCGCGTGACCTTGATCATACGAAGTGGGTTTCCCCTCGGGGAGAACCCTCTGGTCCTGAGCCACCACTGTAAAGGCCTCATGTACAGCAGGCCAAAAGGTATCCCGTTGGACGCTGCTGCCAAAAGACCCAACAGTCTCCCGAACTGTTTTACAGTGTGTGACTGGCCTAGCTTCAGCTCTTTTGTGGCTGACAGGATAGCAGCTACACGAACGGGCGATAGGGTGGCCCGCATCGTCACTGAATCCCATACCACACCAAGGGAAGTGGTTCTCTGTACTGGAGAAAGCACACTCTTCTTGGTATTGAGCCTCAACCCCAACATCTGCATATGAGCGAGAACGACACCTCGGTGCCGAACCGCCAACTGCTCTGATTCCGCTAGAATCAGCCAGTCGTCGATGTAGTTCAGAATACGTATGCCCTGCAGCCTGAGCGGGGCTAGAGCTGCATCTACGCATTTCGTGAACGTGCGGGGTGATAGAGCTAGACCGAAAGGAAGTACCCAATACTGGTATTCTTTGCCCCCGAAAGAAAACCTTAGGAACCTCCTGTGCTGAGGGAGGATGGAGACATGGAAGTAAGCGTCCTTCAGATCTATCGTGACAAACCAGTCCTCGGATCTGATTTGAGTCACGATCTGTTTGAGTGTCAGCATCTAGAACTTGAGTTCCTGTACTGAACGATTTAACAGACGAAGATCTAAAATGGGACGCAACTCTCCATCCTTTTTTGGAACAATGAAATAACGGCTGTAAAAACCCGACCTCGGTCGGGTGAGTACACCTGTTCTATAGCTTCTTTCGCTAACAGGGCCTTTACCTCTTGCTCCATTACCAGAGCCTGCTCGGGATGCACCACTGTGGGCAACACCCCGCTGTAACGAGGAGGACGTGAACCAAACAGGATTCTGTATCCTTTCTCTACAATCTGCAGGACCCAACGAGAAATATTCGGCAGAAGCTTCCACGCTGCCAGAAAATTTACTAAGGGAACCAGCCTCTCGAGGCTGGTCTCTGGTGTTAACGAGACAGCCAGTCCCGGAGCCTGAAACATAATGGCAGGAACTACCTGAACTGGCTGCTCTAAAACCCCCCTCAGAGGGCGCGAAACCGATGCAGTGCCGCAGCATAGCATCAGCGACTCGCTGGAGACCGCTGCGCCCCGAAGCACCAAGGGTGACGGGGTTGGCAGAACGGTCCCGTGAGGACCCCGAAGTGGAACGGGCACCGTATTCTGAGGTGTACACCGCTCCACTTCGGTCGGGGCTGTCCTCACAGGTCTGACGCCAGTGAGGTCAGGACCTCTTTTTTTTTTTTTTTTTTTTTTTTTTGAGCCGAAGTCTTCTTCGCCTGAAGAACGGTCCTCAGATCCGGCTTCGACTTAGAAGACTTCGACTGAGAGTGTTGCGCCTGTTTCCATTGTTTATGTGGAGGTGCACGAGACGAAACACTCTCTTTCTGTTGCACATGATATGATGAGCTCGACGGCTGGGGCTGCTCACGCCCAGCAGCCCCAGGGGGCTGGACACGGCGAGGGATAAACTTTTTAAAAGCGTCAGCTTGCTTCTTAGACTCCTGAAATCGCTCGACGACCGCATGGACTGCGTCGCCAAAGAGACCAGAAGGTTCAAGCGGAGCATCTAATAAAAAAGCTCGATCTTTTTCTTTAATCTCTGACAGATTTAACCATAAGTGTCTCTCAGTAGCTACCAAGGCTGCCATAGACCGCCCAATTGCTCTGGCGGTCTCCTTAGTAGCCCTGAGAGAAAGATCGGTAGCACGACAAAGTTCTCGAATATCGTCATGAGTAATTCCCTCACTACTATCCAGATCCCCAGCAGGTCAGCTTGATACGCCTGTAGCACTGCCATTGTATGCAGACATGCTCCAGCTTGACCTGCTGCCGTATAAGCTTTGCCCACTAAAACCGAGGTGGCTTTAAGCGGTCTAGTGGGCAAAGCCGAGGCTTTCAGGGACGATGCGGGACCAGGCGAAAGATAGCTGGCTAAATTCTGTTCCGCCTGGGGCATCGCCTCATAACCATACTCTTTTAGCCCTCTTATTCTCGAATAAGTGTTAACTTGAGGGCTAAAAAGTCGTGAAGAGTAAGGTTTATTCCACGATTTCGATATTTCATTGTGAAGATCGGGAAAAAAGGGAAGCTCTCGTGGTGGAGATAATGTAGTGGACGATAAAAAGCGCTCATCTAATTTACTTTTAGGACGAGCGCCTTTATTCTCAGATGGCCATACAATATTTAATTTTTCTACAGCCCGTGACATAACATCCACCAGCTCATCATATGCTGGGGAAATAAATTGTGAATCTTTTTCCCCCCTGTGTGTGCTTTCACTCTCCATACTCATAACATCGACCTCCTCGGAGGAAGAGCATTGAAGTAATGGAGGGCTCTCTCCCCGGGCGGAAGAAACCGCAGAGCGTGCTTCCGACACCGGGGGGAGAGCGCTGGATCTTCCGGGTAAGGAAGGAGAAAAGGCCAAGAGACCCGTCTCCAACCCCTCCGAAAGATCCTTCCGCGATCCCCAGGAATGCATTCTCCGCGCCGCCTCGGCAGACGCGGGCCCTGATCCCTGAGGATCGCGAGCCTGCCCACTCTTTACATCAAAGAGTGACAGGCGAGAGCGGAGCATGCGGAGCGGTAGCATTTCACAGTGTTGACACTCAGCCTCCTCGAAGGCTGAGACCGCATGCTCCACTCCCAAACAAATGACACAAAGCTCGTGTGTGTCCCCACCCGTTAAATAACGCGGGCAGGGAGGAACACACTGCTTGTACACTTGTTTCGCCATAACGTTTCCGAATAAATTGCAACAGACAACAATAAATAGACAGAGACAGTATATACACAGATCGCTTGCTGAGTGTCACGGTTCACACATTCATTGACTCGCTCTGATGTTGTGTTTTTGTATGCACGTGGGCGGAGCCGCTGATCAGTCCCTGATTATCATCAGCGCCAGCTGTAACTGATCAGCGGTTCCTATTTAAGCACTTAGTCTTTCGTCTTGTGTTTGTCAGATCGTTGTTGGATGTTTCCCGTCCCTGGTGTCTGATCCCTCTCGTGTCTCCGTGTTCCTGCCTGTGTTGCCGTGTGTTTGTGGAGTCGCTGGATGTGTTCATTCTATTCTTGTGAGTCTCTGTCTGCACCGCCTGACTTCTCTGGATTACTTCACTCGTGAGTCTCTGTCTGCACCGCCTGACTTCTCTGGATTACTTCACTCGTGAGTCTCTGTCTGCACCGCCTGACTTCCCTGGATTACTTCACGCATTCACCGTCTCGAGTGCTGGGTTGCCTACCCGCATGCCTGCGTCACCAAGGAGTCATCAGTTTGCTTCGCCAGAGTTCAGAGACTGTTCCCGAGTTCATCCAATTGCCTTACTGTTTATTGGTCAATAAACTGAGTTACTTGCTATTGTCTCCGCTATTTTCTGTGCCATAACAGAACGATCTGACCAACATGGAGACAGCAAGGACACCTGAACTTTCTGAGTTTCTCGCCCGCAACATGTCTCGGATGGATCAGCAGGAGGAGAATCTCGCCATGACTGGCCGGGCGGTTCAAGCATTGGTGGCACAGGTATCCGAGCGCACCCAGCAGATTCAACAACTTACCACACCCACTGCGCCAACCCCACCGCCGCTTTCCCCCACCCCTCCTTCAGCCGGTCGTCAACAGGAGCCGCGTTTACCCACCCCTGAGAGCTATTCGGGTGAGGCCAATTACTGTCGAGCCTTCCTGACTAAATGTTCGATGTTTTTTGCCCTACAGCCTCTGACTTTCTCCACTGAGGATGCTAAGGTGGCTTTCGTACTCACATTGTTGACTGGACGTGCGGCCTTGTGGGGGACGGCGGTGTGGGAGAACCAACGACCATGCTATTCCTCGTTCCAGGCACTCTCACAAGAGATGAGGAGGGTGTTCGATCGGGCGGTCGCCGGTAAGGAAGCTGCACGACAACTCGCAGATCTTCACCAGGGGAACCGAACCGTTGCCGATTACTCCATTGAGTTTCGCACCCTCGCCGCTGAGTGCCGCTGGAACGAGGAGGCGCAGTGGGATAAGTTCCTGCATGGGCTGGCTGATCGTATCCACCGGGAGATCTATACCCTGGACCTACCAACGGGTCTCGATGGACTAATTGAGCTGGCCCTGCGAGTAGACGCTCGCCTACATCGTCTTGAGCAACGCACTCGTACTGTCCCGGGTCCTAGGACTTTCGGAACCCCCCAGGCCAGCGGTAGTGATACGGTCAGTCCCGTCGACGATCACGAGCCCATGCAGGTGGGTCGAGCTCGGCTCTCCCGGGAGGAGAGGGAGAGAAGGAGATCCCGTGGATTATGTCTCTACTGTGGCGGAGCGGGTCACTTTCTCAACCAGTGTCCAGTAAAAGAAAGGGCTCGGCAGTAGAGAAGGGGATACTGTCGGGCGGGATCTCCACATCCATCGCCTCTTCCACACTCCTCCCGGTGAGACTGCAGTGGGCAACCCGAACTCATCACTGTCAGGCACTTTTGGACTTTGGAGCCGAAGGAAATTTTATGGACTGGACATTAGCACGTAAGCTCCAAATACCCATCACACAACTCACTAACAAGATTTCTGTTAATGCACTTAATGGTCAAGAACTTCCTGCTATATCATTCACCACCACTCAGTTGACCCTTATCACTTCTGGCAATCATTCCGAAGAACTGTCTTTTCTGCTTCTGGACTCCCCTCATGTTCCCATTGTCCTCGGACACCCCTGGCTAGTTCAGCACAACCCCCGGGTGGACTGGGGACATAACTCGGTTTCTACCTGGAGCACTCAATGTTATGCGTCTTGTTTGGTGTCTGCTTGTTCGTCCGTGTCCAGTACTGTTTTTCAGGAGGAGTCGGTGAATGTGTCTAACATGCCCCGTGAGTACCTCGACCTGAAGGAAGTGTTCAGTAAGTCCCGGGCTGCTTCTCTCCCTCCGCATCGTCCCTATGACTGTGCTATAGATCTTCTGCCAGGTACGTCTCCGCCTAAGGGCAAGTTATACTCTCTTTCAGTTCCTGAGAGGGAGGCCATGGAGAAATACATTTCTGATTCTCTGGCATCCGAGTTCATCCTTCCTTCTTCTTCTCCAGCGGGGGCGGGGTTCTTTTTTGTGGGGAAGAAGGATGGCTCCCTGCGACCGTGTATTGATTACCGAGGGCTGAACAACATCACGGTAAAGAATACTTATCCTTTGCCGTTGATGTCTTCAGCTTTCGAGCGGTTACAGGGAGCATCAGTCTTCACAAAATTGGATTTACGTAATGCTTATCATTTGGTCCGCATCAAGAAGGGGGATGAATGGAAAACCGCGTTTAACACCCCCAGGGGTCACTTTGAATATTTGGTCATGCCGTTCGGGCTGTCCAACTCCCCAGCGGTTTTCCAGGCACTCGTCAATGACGTGCTGAGAGACATGGTTGACCAATTCATCTATGTTTACCTGGATGACATATTGATTTTTTCTTCGTCTCTCCAGGAACACGTTCAGCACGTCAGACGAGTGCTTCAGAGGTTGCTAGAGAATGGGCTTTTTGTCAAGGCGGAGAAATGCGCTTTTCATGCACAGTCTGTTCCTTTCTTAGGTTACATCATCTCGTCTGAGGGGGTGCGTATGGATCCTGACAAGGTTAAGGCTGTGATGGATTGGCCAAGTCCAGATTCCCGTAAGGCCCTACAGAGGTTTCTGGGGTTCGCCAATTTTTATCGGCGTTTTATTCGCAACTTCAGCCAACTAGCCACTCCTCTGACTGCCTTGACCTCCCCCAGAACGACGTTCAGGTGGTCCGATACAGCGGAGGCTGTATTCGCTAACCTCAAGAGCTGCTTCAGTTCAGCTCCCATCCTTATCGCCCCTGATCCATCACGTCAGTTCGTGGTGGAGGTCGACGCGTCAGAGGTGGGGGTAGGTGCAGTTCTATCTCAACGCTCCTCCACAGACGACAAGATGCACCCTTGCGCGTTTTTGTCTCATCGTTTATCTCCTGCCGAACGTAACTATGACATTGGTAACAGAGAGTTGTTGGCAGTTAAGTTAGCACTGGAGGAGTGGCGTCATTGGTTAGAAGGGTCGGGGGTACCTTTTGTCGTTTGGACCGATCATAAGAACCTAGTATACATTAGATCTGCTAAAAGACTCAACTCCAGGCAGGCTCGGTGGGCACTTTTTTTCGGACGTTTTGATTTTTCTCTATCGTACCGCCCGGGTTCCAAGAACATCAAACCCGATTCCTTATCTCGTATTTTTGACCAATCCGAACGCCCGGTTACTCCCGAGTGCATTTTACCCGAGAAGCTAGTTATCTCCACACTCACATGGGAGGTCGAATCGAAGGTCAAGACGGCCTTAGAAGGGGTAACGCCTCCGTCCGGTTGTCCACCAAGTCGATTATTTGTGCCAGAGGGGTTACGGTCCGACGTTATTCGATGGGGTCATTGTTCCAGTGTGGCTTGTCATCCAGGAGTTAACCGTACCAGTTTTTTGGTCAAGCAACGATTCTGGTGGCCATTAATGGCTCGCGACATTCGGAATTTTGTTTTGGCTTGCTCGAATTGTGCCACTGGTAAGACTTCCAATCGACCCCCAGATGGGTTACTCCAACCGCTGTCAGTCCCTTCGAGACCCTGGTCCCACAATGCGCTAGATTTTGTCACCGCCCTCCCACCCTCCCAGGGTAAGACGGTCGTTTTGACCGTAGTGGACCGGTTCTCGAAGGCGGCTCATTTCATCCCCTTGCCCAAATTACCCTCTGCCAAGGAGACAGCGGTAGCTGTCATAGATCACGTCTTTCGCTTACATGGCCTCCCGATGGACGTGGTCTCTGACAGGGGGCCCCAATTTGTGTCCAGATTCTGGAAGGAGTTTTGTAAAGTACTGGGAGCGACTGTAAGTCTGTCTTCGGGTTATCATCCCCAGAGCAATGGCCAAACCGAGAGAGCCAACCAAGATTTAGAGAGAATGTTGAGATGTTTGGTGTCTAAGAATCCTTCCTCCTGGAGCCAACAACTTTCAATGGTTGAGTACGCTCATAACTCCTTACCAGTGTCATCCACGGATCTATCTCCGTTTGAGTGTAGCTTAGGGTACCAGCCACCAATTTTTTCTAACCTGGAATCCGAGGTCGCGGTTCCCTCCGCCCACGCCTTTATCCAGAGGTGTCACCGCACCTGGACCAGAGCCCGTGAGACTCTGCTCCAGGTGAGGGCGCGCACCAAGGTCAAGGCCGATCGCCACCGGTCAAGACCTCCCGTATACGTCGTCGGTCAAAAAGTGTGCCTTTCTACCAAGAACATTCCGCTCCGTTCCGTATCTAATAAATTAGCTCCCAAATTCATTGGCCCGTTTACTGTCACCAAGATCCTTAGTCCGGTGACAGCCCGCCTCAAACTCCCTCCTGCGTACAGGAGAATTCATCCCGTGTTCCATGTTTCCAAATTAAAGCCCGTATTTCGTTCTCCCCTTAATCCGCCAGCCCCGGTTCCCCCACCGCCGCGACTCGTAGATGGGGAACCCACTTATTCGGTCAACCGTATTCTGGATTCTAGACGGAGGGGACGCGGATTCCAGTATTTGGTGGACTGGGAGGGTTACGGTCCGGAGGAGAGAAGTTGGGTTCCTGCTAGGGACATCCTGGATCAATCCCTTATTGATGATTACAATCGACAGGTAGGTCCCTCTGGGAGCGCCGAGAGGCGCTCTTAGAGGGAGGGGTACTGTCACGGTTCACACATTCATTGACTCGCTCTGATGTTGTGTTTTTGTATGCACGTGGGCGGAGCCGCTGATCAGTCCCTGATTATCATCAGCGCCAGCTGTAACTGATCAGCGGTTCCTATTTAAGCACTTAGTCTTTCGTCTTGTGTTTGTCAGATCGTTGTTGGATGTTTCCCGTCCCTGGTGTCTGATCCCTCTCGTGTCTCCGTGTTCCTGCCTGTGTTGCCGTGTGTTTGTGGAGTCGCTGGATGTGTTCATTCTACTCTTGTGAGTCTCTGTCTGCACCGCCTGACTTCTCTGGATTACTTCACTCGTGAGTCTCTGTCTGCACCGCCTGACTTCTCTGGATTACTTCACTCGTGAGTCTCTGTCTGCACCGCCTGACTTCTCTGGATTACTTCACTCGTGAGTCTCTGTCTGCACCGCCTGACTTCTCTTGATTACTTCACTCGTGAGTCTCTGTCTGCACCGCCTGACTTCCCTGGATTACTTCACGCATTCACCGTCTCGAGTGCTGGGTTGCCTACCCGCATGCCTGCGTCACCAAGGAGTCATCAGTTTGCTTCGCCAGAGTTCAGAGACTGTTCCCGAGTTCATCCAATTGCCTTACTGTTTATTGGTCAATAAACTGAGTTACTTGCTATTGTCTCCGCTATTTTCTGTGCCATAACACTGAGGCAACAGAAGCTAATGCCGGTTTGCACCGGATGTGCTTTTATCATTTCCTGGTCATGACGTCACCCGCCCGTGACGCTCATTCTTTCCATTGGACTAGTTGACATAGATGCTTCAGACGCAGTCACGCAGGGGGCGTTCCCATGGCGTCGATCGACGCATCGTTGAGTTCCCTTCGTAAGGGAACTAATCTATCCTTTTTCTTTCTTTCTTTCTTTCTTTCTTTCTTTCTTTCTTTCTTTCTTTCTTTTTCTTTCTTTCTTTCTAACTAATCTATCCATATTTCTTTCTTTCTAACTATTCTATCATTTTTTCTTTCTAACTTATCTATCTTTCTTTCTAACTAATCTATCTTTCTTTCTAACTAATCTATCTATCTTTTTTCTTTCTAACTAATCTATCTTTCTTTCTTTCTTTCTGACTAATCTATCTTTCTTTCTAAATAATCTATCCTTCTTTCTTTCTTTCTTTCTTTCTAACTAATCTTTCTTTCATTCTAACTAATCTATCTTTCTTTCTTTCTAACTAATCTATCTTTCTTTCTTTCTTTCTAACTAATCTATCTTTCTTTCTTTCTTTCTAACTAATCTATCTTTCTTTCTTTCATTCTAACTAATCTATCTTTCTTTCTTTCTTAGTAATCTATCCATATTTCTTTCTTTCTAACTAATCTATCTTTCTTTCTTTCTTTCTAACTAATCTATCTTTCTTTCTTTCTTTCTAACTAATCTATCTTTCTTTCTTTCTGAGTAATCTATCCATATTTCTTTCTTTCTAACGAATCTATATTTCTTTCTTTCTTTCTAATTAATCTATCTTTCTTTCTTTCTTTCTTTCTTTCTAACTAATCTTTCTTTCTTTCTTTCTTTCTAACTAATCTATCTTTCTTTCTAACTAATCTATCTATCTTTTTTCTGTCTAACTAATCTATCTTTCTTTCTAACTAACTAATCTATCTATCATTCTTTCTAACTAATATTTCTTTCTAACTAATCTATCTTTCTTTCTAACTAATCTATCTTTCTTTCTTTCTAACTAATATTTCTTTCTAACTAATCTATCTTTTTTTCTTTCTAACTAATCAATCTTTCTTTCTTTCTAACTAATATTTCTTTCTTTCTAACTAATCTATCTTTCTTTCTTTCTAACTAATCTATCTATCTTTCTTTCTAACAAATCTATCTTTCTTTCTAACAAATCTATCTTTCTTTCTTTCTAACTAATATTTCTTTCTTTCTAACCTATCTATCTATCTAATCCATCTTTCTTTCTTTCTAACTAATATTTCTTTCTTTCTTTCTAACCTATCTATCTAATCCATCTTTCTTTCTTTCTAACAAATCCATATTTCTTTTTCTTTCTTTCTTTCTTTCTTTCTTTCTTTCTTTCTTTCTTTCTTTCTTTCTTTCTTTCTTTCTTTCTACCAAATCTATCTTTCTTTCTTTCTAACTAATCCATCTTTCTTTCTTTTTAACTAAACTATCTATCTTTCTTTCTTTCTAACTAATCAATCTATCTATCTTTCTTTCTAACAAATCCATCTTTCTTTCTTTCTAACTGATCCTTTCTTTCTAACAAATCAATCTTTCTTTCTTTCTAACTAATCTATCTTTCTTTCTTTCTTTCTAACTAATCTCTTTCTTTCATTCTAACTAATCTATCTTTCTTTCTAACTAATCTTTCTTTCTTTCTTTCTAACTAATTTCTTTCTTTCATTCTAACTAATCTATCTTTCTTTCTTTCTAACTAATCTCTTTCTTTCTTTCTTTCTTTCTTTCTTTCTAACTAATCTATCTTTCTTTTTTTCTAACTAATCTATTTCTTTCTTTCTGAGTAATCTATCCATATTTCTTTCTTTCTGAGTAATCTATCCATATTTCTTTCTTTCTGAGTAATCTATCCATATTTCTTTCTTTCTAACTAATCTATCTTTCTTTCTTTCTTTCTAAATAATCTATCTTTCTTTCTAACTAATCTATCTATCTTTTTTCTTTCTAACTAATCTATCTTTCTTTCTAACTAACTAATCTATCTTTCTTTCTTTCTAACTAATCTTTCTTTCTTTCTAACTAATATTTCTTTCTTTCTAACTAATCTATCTTTCTTTCTTTCTAACTAATCTATCTATCTTTCTTTCTAACAAATCTATCTATCTTTCTTTCTAACAAATCTATCTGTCTTTCTTTCTAACTAATATTTCTTTCTTTCTAACCTATCTATCTATCTAATCCATCTTTCTTTCTTTCTAACAAATCCATCTTTCTTTCTTTCTTTCTTTCTAACTAATCTATCTTTCTTTCTTTCTAACTAATCTCTTTCTTTCTTTCTTTCTAACTTATCTATCTTTCTTTTTTCTAACTAATCTATTTCTTTCTTTCTGAGTCATCTATCCATATTTCTTTCTTTCTGAGTAATCTATCCATATTTCTTTCTTTCTAACTAATCTATCTGTCTTTCTTTCTTTCTAAATAATCTATCTTTCTTTCTAACTAATCTATCTATCTTTTTTCTTTCTAACTAATCTATCTTTCTTTCTTTCTAACTAATCCATCTTTCTTTCTTTCTAACTAATCTATCTATCTTTCCTTCTAACTAATCAATCGATCTATCTTTCTTTCTAACAAATCCATCTTTCTTTCTTTCTAACTGATCCTTTCTTTCTAACAAATCCATCTTTCTATCGTTCTAACTAATATATCAATATTTCTTTCTATCTAATCTATGTTTCTTTCTTTCTTTCTAACTAATCTATGTTTCTTTCTAACTAATCTATCTATCTTTTTTGTTTCTTACTAATCAATCTTTCTTTCTTTCTAACTAATATTTCTTTCTTTCTTTCTAACCTATCTATCTAATCCATCTTTCTTTCTTTCTAACAAATCCATATTTCTTTCTTTCTTTCTTTCATTCTTTCTTTCTTTCTTTCTTTCTTTCTTTCTTTCTTTCTTTCTTTCTTTCTACCAAATCTATCTTTCTTTCTTTCTAACTAATCCATCTTTCTTTCTTTCTAACTAAACTATCTATCTTTCTTTCTAACTAATCAATCTATCTATCTTTCTTTCTAACAAATCCATCTTTCTTTCTTTCTAACTGATCCTTTCTTTCTAACCAATCCATCTTTCTATCTTTCTAACTAATATATCTTTATTTCTTTCTAACTAATCTATCTATCTTTTTTCTTTCTAACTAATCTATCTTTCTTTCTAACTAACTAATCTATCTTTCTTTCTTTCTTTCTAACTAATCTCTTTCTTTCATTCTAACTAATCTATCTTTCTTTCTAACTAATCTTTCTTTCTTTCTTTCTAACTAATCTATCTTTCTTTCTAACTAATCTCTAACTAATCTCTAACTAATCTTTCTAACTAATCTTTCTTTCATTCTTTCTAACTAAACTATCTTTCTTTCTTTCTAACTAATCTATCTTTCTTTCTAACTAATCTATCTTTCTTTCTTTCTAACTAATCTATCTTTCTTTCTAACTAATCTATCTTTCTTTCTTTCTAACTAATCTATCTATCTTTCTTTCTAACAAATCTATCTTTCTTTCTAACAAATCTATCTTTCTTTCTTTCTAACTAATATTTCTTTCTTTCTAACCTATCTATCTATCTAATCCATCTTTCTTTCTTTCTAACTATTATTTCTTTCTTTCTTTCTAACCTATCTATCTAATCCATCTTTCTTTCTTTCTAACAAATCCATATTTCTTTCTTTCTTTCTTTCTTTCTTTCTTTCTTTCTTTCTTTCTTTCTTTCTTTCTTTCTTTCTTTCTTTCTACCAAATCTATCTTTCTTTCTTTCTAACTAATCCATCTTTCTTTCTTTTTAACTAAACTATCTATCTTTCTTTCTTTCTAACTAATCAATCTATCTATCTTTCTTTCTAACAAATCCATCTTTCTTTCTTTCTAA
Organism: Gila orcuttii; assembly: GCA_026230005.1. Classification (NCBI taxonomy): domain Eukaryota; kingdom Metazoa; phylum Chordata; class Actinopteri; order Cypriniformes; family Leuciscidae; genus Gila; species Gila orcuttii. Next base: position 27,373,721 of record JAPDVR010000005.1, on the reverse strand, counting down.
CTGATCCTTTCTTTCTAACAAATCAATCTTTCTATCTTTCTAATTAATATATCTTTATTTCTTTCTAACTAATCTATCTTTATTTCTTTCTTTCTAACTAATCTATCTTTCTTTCTTTCTTTCTAACTAATCTCTTTCTTTCATTCTAACTAATCTATCTTTCTTTCTAACTAATCTTTCTTTCTTTCTTTCTAACTAATTTCTTTCTTTCATTCTAACTAATCTATCTTTCTTTCTTTCTAACTAATCTCTTTCTTTCTTTCTTTCTTTCTAACTAATCTATCTTTCTTTTTTTCTAACTAATCTATTTCTTTCTTTCTGAGTAATCTATCCATATTTCTTTCTTTCTGAGTAATCTATCCATATTTCTTTCTTTCTGAGTAATCTATCCATATTTCTTTCTTTCTAACTAATCTATCTTTCTTTCTTTCTTTCTAAATAATCTATCTTTCTTTCTAACTAATCTATCTATCTTTTTTCTTTCTAACTAATCTATCTTTCTTTCTAACTAACTAATCTATCTTTATTTCTTTCTAACTAATCTTTCTTTCTTTCTAACTAATATTTCTTTCTTTCTAACTAATCTATCTATCTTTCTTTCTAACAAATCTATCTATCTTTCTTTCTAACAAATCTATCTGTCTTTCTTTCTAACTAATATTTCTTTCTTTCTAACCTATCTATCTATCTAATCCATCTTTCTTTCTTTCTAGCTAATATTTCTTTCTTTCTAACCTATCTATCTATCTAATCCATCTTTCTTTCTTTCTAACAAATCCATCTTTCTTTCTTTCTTTCTAACTAATCTATCTTTCTTTCTAACTAATCTCTTTCTTTCTTTCTTTCTTTCTAACTTATCTATCTTTCTTTTTTCTAACTAATCTATTTCTTTCTTTCTGAGTAATCTATCCATATTTCTTTCTTTCTGAGTAATCTATCCATATTTCTTTCTTTCTAACTAATCTATCTGTCTTTCTTTCTTTCTAAATAATCTATCTTTCTTTCTAACTAATCTATCTATCTTTTTTCTTTCTAACTAATCTATCTTTCTTTCTTTCTAACTAATCCATCTTTCTTTCTTTCTAACTAATCTATCTATCTTTCCTTCTAACTAATCAATCGATCTATCTTTCTTTCTAACAAATCCATCTTTCTTTCTTTCTAACTGATCCTTTCTTTCTAACAAATCCATCTTTCTATCGTTCTAACTAATATATCAATATTTCTTTCTATCTAATCTATGTTTCTTTCTTTCTTTCTAACTAATCTTTCTTTCTTTCTTTCTTTCTTTCTAACTAATCTATGTTTCTTTCTAACTAATCTATCTATCTTTTTTGTTTCTGACTAATCAATCTTTCTTTCTTTCTAACTAATATTTCTTTCTTTCTTTCTAACCTATCTATCTAATCCATCTTTCTTTCTTTCTAACAAATCCATATTTCTTTCTTTCTTTCTTTCTTTCTTTCTTTCTTTCTTTCTTTCTTTCTTTCTTTCTTTCTACCAAATCTATCTTTCTTTCTTTCTAACTAATCCATCTTTCTTTCTAACTAAACTATCTATCTTTCTTTCTAACTAATCAATCTATCTATCTTTCTTTCTAACAAATCCATCTTTCTTTCTTTCTAACTGATCCTTTCTTTCTAACAAATCCATCTTTCTATCTTTCTAACTAATATATCTTTATTTCTTTCTAACTAATCTATCTAACTTTTTTCTTTCTAACTAATCTATCTTTCTTTCTAACTAACTAATCTATCTTTCTTTCTTTCTTTCTAACTAATCTCTTTCTTTCATTCTAACTAATCTATCTTTCTTTCTAACTAATCTTTCTTTCTTTCTTTCTAACTAATCTATCTTTCTTTCTAACTAATCTCTAACTAATCTCTAACTAATCTTTCTAACTAATCTTTCTTTCATTCTTTCTAACTAAACTATCTTTCTTTCTTTCTAACTAATCTATCTTTCTTTCTAACTAATCTTTCTTTCTTTCTTTCTAACTAATCTATCTTTCTTTCTAACTAATCTCTAACTAATCTCTAACTAATCTTTCTAACTAATCTTTCTTTCATTCTTTCTAACTAAACTATCTTTCTTTCTTTCTAACTAATCTATCTTTCTTTCTAACTAATCTATCTTTCTTTCTTTCTAACTAATCTATCTTTCTTTCTAACTAATCTATCTTTCTTTCTAACTAATCTATCTATCTTTCTTCCTTTCTAACTAAACTATCTTTCTTTCTTTCTAACTAATCTATCTATCTTTCTTTCTAACTAATCTATCTATCTTTCTTTCTAACTAATCTATATTTCTTTCTAACTAATCTATCTTTCTTTCTTTCTAACTAATCTGTTTCTTTCTTTCTAACTAATCTATATATCTTTCTCTCTAACTAATCTATCTTTCTTTCTAACTAATCTATCTTTCTTTCTAACTAATCTATCTTTTTTCTTTCTAACTAATCTATCTTTCTTTCTTTCATTCTTTCTAACTAATCTATCTATCTTTCTTTCTAAATTAATCTATCTTTTCTTTCTAACTAATCTATCTTTTCTTTCTTACTAATCTTTCTTTCATTCTTTCTAACTAATCTATCTTTCTTTCTTTCTTTCTTTCTTTCTTTCTTTCTTTCTTTCTTTCTAACTAATCTTTCTTTCTTTCTAACTAATCTCTTTCTTTCATTCTAACAAATCTATCTTTTCATTTCTTTCTTTCTGACTAATCTATCTTTTTTCTAACTAATCTTTCTTTCTTTCTAACTAATCTATCTTTCTTTCTTTCTAACTAATCTTTCTTTTTTCTAACTAATCTATCTTTCTTTCTAACTAACTAATCTTTCTTTCTTTCTTACCAATCTTTCTTTCTTTCTTTCTTTCTACCAAATCTTTCTTTCTTTTTTCTTTCTTTCTTTCCTTCGAACTAATCTTTCTTCCTTTCTTTCTTTCTTTCTGATCTATCTTTCTTTCTTACATCTTTCTTTCTAACTAATCTTTCTTTCTTTCTAACTAATCTATCTTTCTTTCTAAATTAATCTATCTTTTCTTTCTAACTAATCTATCTTTTTTCTTTCTTACTAATCTTTCGTTCATTCTTTCTAACTAATCTATCTATCTTTCTTTCTTTCTTTCTTTCTTTCTTTCTTTCTTTCTTTCTTTCTTTCTTTCTAACTAATCTTTCTTTCTTTCTAACTAATCTGTTTCTTTCTTTCTAACTAATCTATATATCTTTCTCTCTAACTAATCTATCTTTCTTTCTAACTAATCTATCTTTCTTTCTAACTAATCTATCTTTTTTCTTTCTAACTAATCTATCTTTCTTTCTTTCATTCTTTCTAACTAATCTATCTATCTTTCTTTCTAAATTAATCTATCTTTTCTTTCTAACTAATCTATCTTTTTTCTTTCTTACTAATCTTTCTTTCATTCTTTCTAACTAATCTTTCTTTCTTTCTTTCTTTCTTTCTTTCTTTCTTTCTTTCTAACTAATCTCTTTCTTTCATTCTAACAAATCTATCTTTTCATTTCTTTCTTTCTGACTAATCTATCTTTTTTCTAACTAATCTTTCTTTCTTTCTAACTAATCTATCTGTCTTTCTTTCTAACTAATCTTTCTTTCTTTCTAACTAATCTTTCTTTTTTTCTAACTAATCTATCTTTTTTTCTAACTAACTAATCTTTCTTTCTTTCTTACCAATCTTTCTTTCTTTCAACCAAATCTTTCTTTCTTTTTTCTTTCTTTCTTTCCTTCGAACTAATCTTTCTTCCTTTCTTTCTGATCTATCTTTCTTTCTTACATCTTTCTTTCTAACTAATCTTTCTTTCTTTCTAACTAATCTTTCTTTCTTTCTAACTAATCTTTCTATCTTTCTTTCTTTCTTTCTGACTAATCCATCTTTCTTTGACTAATCCATCTTTCTTTCTAACTAATCTTTCTGTCTTTCTTTCTTTCTTTCTTTCTAACTAATCTATCTTTCTTTCTTACTGATCTATCTTTTCTTTCTATCTTTCTTTCTTTCTAACTAATCTATCTTTCTTTCTGATCTATCTTTCTTTCTAACTAATCTTTCTTTCTTTCTTTCTTACTAATCCATCTTTCTTTCTTACTGATCTATCTTTCTTTCTAACTAATCCATCCTTCTTTCTTTCTGACTAATCCATCTTTCTTTCTTTCTTTCTAACTAATCCATCCTTCTTTCTTTCTGACTAATCCATCTTTCTTTCTTTCTTTCTTTCTTTCTAACTAATCTTTCTTTCTGATCTATCTTTCTTTCTAACTAACGTCTCGGGTTATGACTATAACCCTTGTTCCCTGAGAAGGGAACGAGACACTGCGTCGAGAATCGACTCTTTGGGGACTCTCCCTTAGCGTGCGCCTCTGAAGTAAGAATGAAACTAATCCAATAATGATTGGTGTTGCGTTGTGACGTAACATGTGACGGCATAACCGGATGCATAAAAGTGACGCCGACACACACACACATCAGCTCCGCGATGAAGCAAGACGCTCTAAGGCCTCGAGCGGCGTGGCAGGATGACGCAGTGTCTCGTTCCCTTCTCAGGGAACAAGGGTTATAGTCATAACCCGAGACGTTCCCTTTCGAGGGAACTCAACACTGCGTCGAGAATCGACTCTTTGGGGAACGAATGCCCACTAGGCCACGCACCGAAACAGGCCTGCCCAGGAGTGAAACTGATTTAGGCACTCAGCAGGACAAGAGCACACGTGAGCCAGGCGTACTGGGGAGGTGCAGACTATAGAACCGTACAAAAGTGTGTGGGGTAGCCCACCGGCTGCATCACAGATCTCCTTGATGGGAACTCCCGAAAGGAGGGCCCTAGAGGACGCCATGCCTCTAGTAGAATGAGCCCTAACGGCCAAAGGTGAAGGGAAATTCCGCACCTTGTAGGCCTACTTATGGTTTGTATAGCCGGGAGCCCCTAATAGGTGATCCAAACACACTACAGTAGGTCCGACCTCCTCCAAGAAGAGGACCTCTCAAGGTAATACTCGGAACTCTGACTGGCAGAGCAAGGTTCCTCTCCTTTTGCCGACACATGAGGTGGAGGATGAAATACCTGAGGACCATGGACCTAGCCATGATAAATTGCACTTAAGGCACATAGCTGGGTCTCGGATGCAGGATGGCCTTAACTCCGCCGGGGGCACACCCCAAGCAAGCTGGCGATAATGCCAGGGCTTGGAGATCTCCCAGTCTCTTTAAAGAAATAGCTAAGAGAAAGGCTATCTTGAACGTGAGGTCCTAGGCGAAGCCAACTGGAGGTATTCGAAGGGAGCCAGGGATAGCCCTTCGAGAACCACCGCCAGGTCCCAGGGTGGAACCCTGGACCTGACTGTCGGTCTCATCCTCCAATACCATGGAGAAATAGTATGACCAGTTGGTGCCTCCCCAAAGGCCCAACATTTAGTGGTGCATGGAACGCCGCAATGGCAGCCACGTACACCCTACGTGTGGATGGGGAGAGATTCGCAGAGAAACGATCTTGAAGAAACTCCAGAACTGAAGCCATTGGGCAGTTAACTGGGTCTAACTCAAGTCCTCTACACCAAGTAGAAAAATATTCCACTTGAGGCCATATAATCTCCTAGTAGACGGAGCCCTAGAGATAAGTATGGTTTCGACCACCCCAGATGATAGACCAGCATCTAGGTACTGAGCCCCCTCAGAGGCCAGACCCACAATTTCCACAGCTCTGGATGAGGATGGAATATAGTGCCCTCCGCCTGAGACAACAGACCCCTCCTCTGAGGAATCTGCCATGGCGGAGCTATCAGGAGTGAAATTAAGTCTGAAAACCATACTCGGGCTGGCCAAAACAGGGCTATCAGAAGAAGACTGATGCCCTCCTGACGGACCCTCTCCAGGACTCCCGGGAGCAGAGCGATCAGGGGAAAAAGCGTACAGGCGAAGCCTCGGCCAGGCCTGTACCATGGCATCCAACCCCAGCGGGGCTGGAGGAGTGAGGGAGAACCAAAGTGGACAGTGGGATGGAAGTCCCTCGAGACGCAAACAGATCCACTTCCACTGGTCCAAACCTCTGCCATATAAACTCCACCACCTCTGGATGGAGTCTAAATTCCCCGGGCCTCAGCCCCTGCCTCGACAGGATGTCTGCTCCCTGATTCAGAACCCACGGGACATATATGTGACCCTGCCTGTGAAAACCCAGCTAAAGTCATTTTTTTGTGATTCACTGTTTTCTACATAAAATCATCCTACATAATGTAAAGAACATTCTGTGAAAATATAACCTTGATATCTTTAATATTGACTGAGTAAGGCTATGTCAAAGATTTGCTGAATTTCGGGCTCAGAAAATCATGTTTTTGAGAAATTCCAATTTAAAAAAAAGCTTATTTTTAAAACTGCAACACATTTGATCCATAATTATCCTCCATATGTGCCATATACCACATTAAAGCTGAGATTCTCCCCTTTTTAGTGATATAGGACACATTTATGGGAAAATTCTTAAAGTTTTGTAAAACAGGCCTATTTATTATGATGCGCATGTCCAAAAAGCTAAAAGCATAAAAACATTGAAACGAATGGGGGTACCAGAAGAGCTTGATTGTAACAACAATTACCATGTCAATTCAGTTGAATGATTTGTATAACTTTATTAGTAAAATGAAATATCAGAGAAAATATAATATCAGACTAATAGCTTGGGGTTCAATCACCAAAACTGGCTCGTCCTCATCATCATGTTGGTCACTGCCTGAAAAAACAAGGAGAATTGTTTCAATTCAAAGCAAGAGACCTAAATGGAGACCTAAACATGCAGGGGGAGGGGGGTTATCCATTTTAAATCCACATTTAAAATGGATAATGAAGCATTTTATATGAAGATATCAGACTGGATCTGATTAATTGAGGGGAGGGCATAGGGACAAGAAACAGGTATGGATATGGCCATGGCTTCAATTCAGAGTGTAATCAAACAAATAAACATCATGTCATAAACGTAATTAATTTAAACTGACTCAATCCCAATCAACAAATGTAATAAACATTTAAATCCACTATTTTTGCATCACAGGATGATTTCTGTGTTAGCATTACATTGGCTGAACACTGACAGTAGGCCTATGTTACATATTCAGCATAAAAAAAAAATAATGACAAAAACTTACCGTCAAATTCCTCGTCAGTTTCGTCAAAGAATGTGTCCTGTTCATCATCACCATCATCCTCCAGAAAATAATCCGCTATAAAACCGGTTAAATCATAATTTGGGGCAATTCCACCGAGATTAATATCTAACAAGCTGTTAGCAATCAGCTATTTTACGTTCCTGCTCATGCTTCGGTGCTGCCATGTCAGATGTCAAAACAACGCAGTAAATTACCATCCAGCAAACGAATTATATTACTGACACTTAGCAGGCCTAAAATGTCCTTAAAATAAGATTAATATTATTGGCAGAATACTGAGCTACAAAACAAATAAGCTGTTCTTAAATGTTTGTCGATGACACGAAACAATCTCCTCAGACATCTGAACCCGGCTTAAGTCGCATTTTTTTTTCATTGCGTTGACCTGTTTGCCGCTCGTGCGGATTGATATTAAGGTCTGTTCACTCTTTCTAATAGAAATAAGTAGAAAAGAAGTTCCTGAACTGAATGATATAAGAATCAGCAGGTGTTGTTGCGCCAAAAAATAAACCCAGAGACGATTGAAATGTATAGAAAGCCCACGTCCGGTATTTTTTTTTTGGCGCAAAAGTATAACGTAGTGTCAATAAAATCATTAATTTTAGTATTTATCATGTTATAAATGAAAATGTGAGTATTGCATCTCAAAACCCTTGGTATAATCTATCATTTACAGCAATAAACACACATTACCTATTTTTGTCATTTTTATGGCTATGACTACTTTGACGCTCTTTTACTCATAGATTCTGCGACTTTAGCCGGGGGTTCACAGGCGGGGTCACATATTGCTCTTATAGATAATATTTTCCCTTGGGGCCATAAAATGATCTGATGCGCCAATCTGGATAGAGGGCGCGATCTGAGTGTCCTTTGTTGGTTTAGATAAGCTACCACTGAGACGTGGTAACCTTTAATGTCTGTGAGGAAGCTCCTCAGAGCCCTGAACACAGCCAACATCTCTAGGCAATTTATATGCCAAGAATGATGATGGTCCTGCCACAGACCCCTGGCAAAACGGCCGTCAGAGACCGCGCCCCAGCCAGCGAGGGAAGCGTCTGTCGAAACAGTTTCCCGGCGACTTGACGCCCCTACCACTAGCCCTTGGGACAAGAACCAAGGTTTCTTCCATATTAATAGGGAACGAAGGCATCTGCGCGTAACCTTTATTATACGGAACGGATTCCCCTTGGGGAAAAAAAAACTTGGCTTTGAGCCACCACTGAAGGGGCCTCATGTGAAACAGGCCCAAAGGAATTATGTTGGATGCCGCTGTTATGAGGCCCAGCAGTCCTTGAAATTGCTTTACAGTGATGGCCTGGCCTAGCTTTATCCCGGACACCGTGGCCAGGATGGATTCGATATGAGCGGGAGACATACGTGCCCGCATCGTAACCGAATTCTATACCACGCCCAGAAGAGTAGTCTTCTGAGCTGGGTCCAACACATTTTTCTTAGTGTTGAGCCTCAACCCCCGGTTCTGAATGTGGCCAAGGACGACATCTCGATGCCGAACTGCCATTTCTCGAGACTGGGCCAATATGAGCCAGTCGTCGATGTAATTCAGTATACGGATGCCCTGAAGCCTCAGTGGAGCCAGAGCCGCATCCATACACTTTGTGAACGTGCGGGGAGAGAGTGCTAGGCCGAACGGAAGAACCCGATATTGGTATGCTTCGCCCCCGAGAGCAACCTCAGGAACCTCCTGTGACATGGAAGGATGGAGACATGAAATAAGCGTCTTTTAGATCCATCGTGACAAACCAGTCCTCGGATCTGATATGGCTCACGATAATGGGAATAGTAAGCATTTTGAACCTGAATCTCCTCAAAGAACGATTCAAAAGCCCTACATCTAAAATTGGCCTCAGTCCGCCATCCTTCTTTGGAACTATAAAGTACCGGCTGTAAAACCCAGACTCCCTGTCTGGTAGGGGAACACATTATATGGCCCCTTAATTCCAGTAGAGTCTGTACCTCTTGTTCCATAACCCGAGCCTGTTCTGGAATCACTGCAGTCGGTACCACCCCAGCAAACTAGGGAGGTTGGTGACCGAACTGCAATCTGTACCCATATTTTATAATATTTTATAATATACAGGACCCATATAGATATATTCGGAAGGCGTTGCCATTTTTCTACAAAATATACTAAGGGAACCAGCCCCTCGAGACTGGCCTCGGGTGTTTTCCGAGGTGTTTTCACTTAGATCTTTAAGAAGATCGGCCTGGTACGCCTGCAAAACCGTATAGAGTGCAGGCACGCACCAGCCTGACCTTTTCTTTTCTAAATATTTTACCAAAGGAACCAGGCTCTCGAGCCTGGCTTCGGGTATTAATCGGGATCTGTTCTCGACCCCCTGAAGCGGGTTTCCGGCAGGGCTGGACCGAAAATGATTCTCGATTGGCGAACGCGAATGCTGCCTGGCCGCAAAAATGTGGGGCGGACAGTGCAGCCTGCGTTCGCTGGAAACCGATGTGTCCCGAAACGTTTTTAAACGGCGGAAGAGCAACATTGATTTCCTGCACCATATAAGCCCAGCCAACCAGTGCAGAGGTGTTCCCGCACGGTTTGTTGGGCAGTGGCGGGGCTTAAAGTGAAGATGCCGGATCAGGAGACAGATAGCTTGTTTTCTCTAAAGCTCCCTCCATCTGCGGCATCTTGCCATAACCCGACTCTCTCGCACCCACCACATTCGAATAAACATATAATGAATGTGGTGAGATACGTAAAGAGTGGGGTTTTTCCCAGGATCTACACATATATATTTATATTTTTATAAAGATCTGGGAAAAACAGTAAGCCCTGGCTCTGAGGTTGTGAACGGTGCTGCAGGAATCTCTCGTCTAGTTCATTTTGACGGGGATCATCCTGCTTATTTTGTGGCCAGCTCATATATTTTATATATATATATATGTTTATTTATATATTTATTTAGTCTGGCCACAGCACGCATCACAACCTCCACGAGCTCTACATAAGCAGATACATAAGCCGGCGAGTGTGACTCATGTTGCTCGTTCCCTATGCTGAGCACATCTACTTCCTTATAAAAGATAGCTCGAGCACTGGGCACTCGTCACGGGCAGAAGAAGCCACATCGCGGGCTTCTGCGTCGTGAACGAGTGTCATAGAATCTGCGGATGATGAGAGAAAAGGTGCCTCAGCAGTCTCGTTCTCATCCGCGAGATCCTTCTGCGATCTCCACGATCTAAGCCGTCGCGCCGCCTCAATGGACGCGGGACCCGAACCGCGGGGATCGCGAGCCTGGCCATCATCAGGAAATAATATAGCCAAGCGGGAGCGCAGCACTCTAATAGGAAGTGCTTCACAGTGTGCACAGGCAGCCCTCGCGAGAGCTGACAGTGCGTGCTGCGCCCCTGAACAATACACAGACACACAGCTGATGCGTGTCCCCACCTGTGGCATATATATTATCTTGGGCAGGGGTGCACACACTTAGTGTATTGTTCACTCGCCATAATACAGAGCTTTGCACAGACAAACAACACCAAATAAGACAGACAGTTTCACAGAGAGCGCTTGCTGAAGAGCTAAAGCTGATGTGTGTGTGTGTCGGCGTCACTTTTATGCATCCGGTTATGCCGTCACATGTTACGTCACGACGCAACACCAATCAGGATTGGATTAGTTTCATTCTTACTTCAGAGGCGCACGCTAAGGGAGCGTCCCCAAAGAGTCGATTCTCGACGCAGTGTTGAGTTCCCTCGAAAGGGAACTAATCTTTCTTTCTAACTGATCCATCTTTCTTTCTTTCTTTCTAACTAATCCATCTTTCTTTCTTTCTAACTAATTATCTTTCTTTCTTTCTTTCTAACTAATCCATCCTTCTTTCTTTCTGACTATTTCATCTTTCTTTCTTTCTTTCTTTCTTTCTTTTTTGTAACTAATCTTTCTTTCTTTATTTCTAACTAATCTATCTTTCTTTCTTTCTTTCTGATCTATCTTTCTTTCTAACTAACTAATCTTTCTTTCTAACTGATCCATCTTTCTTTCTTTCTTTCTTTCTTTCTAACTAATCCATCTTTCTTTCTTTCTAACTAATTATCATTCTTTCTTTCTAACTGATCTATCTTTCTTTCTTTCCAACTAATCTATCTTTCTTTCTTTCTTTCTTTCTTTCTTTCTTTCTTTCTTACTGATCTATCTTTCTTTCTTTCTAACTAATCTTTCTTTCTTACTGATATATCTTTCTTTCTAACCAACTAATCTTTCTTTCTAACTGATCCATCTTTCTTTCTTTCTAACTAATCCATCTTTCTTTCTTTCTAACTAATTATCTTTCTTTCTTTCTTTCTAACTAATCCATCCTTCTTTCTTTCTGACTATTTAATCTTTCTTTCTTTCTTTCTTTCTTTCTTTCTTTCTTTCTTTCTTTCTTTCTTTCTAACTAATCTTTCTTTCTTTATTTCTAAATAATCTATCTTTCTTTCTTTCTTTCTGATCTATCTTTCTTTCTAAGTAACTAATCTTTCTTTCTAACTGATCCATCTTTCTTTCTTTCTTTCTTTCTTTCTTTCTAACTAATCCATCTTTCTTTCTTTCTAACTAATTATCTTTCTTTCTTTCTTACTGATCTATCTTTCTTTCTTTCTAACTAATTATCTTTCTTTCTTTCTTACTGATCTATCTTTCTTTCTTTCCAACTAATCTATCTTTCTTTCTTTCTTTCTTTCTTTCTTTCTTTCTTTCTTTCTTTCTTTCTTTCTTACTGATCTTTCTTTCTTTCTTTCTTTCCAACTAATCTATCTTTCTTTCTTACTGATCTATTTTTCTTTCTTTCTTTCTAACTAATCTTTCTTTCTTTCTGTCTGATCTTTCTTTCTATCTTTCTTTCTAACTAATCTATCTTTCTTTCTTTCTTTCTTTCCAACTAATCTATTTTTCTTTCTTTCTTTCTAACTAATCTATCTTTCTTTCTTTCTAACTAATCTATCTTTCTTTCTTTTTTTCTTTCTTTCTAACTAATCTATTTTTCTTTCTTTCTTTCTAACTAATCTATCTTTCTTTCTTTCCAACTAATCTATCTTTCTTTCTTTCTTTTTTTCTAACTAATCTATCTTTCTTTCTTTCTAACTAATATATCTTTCTTTCTTTCTAACTAATCTATCTTTCTTTCTTTCTAACTAATATATCTTTCTTTCTTTCTAACTAATCTATCTTTCTTTCTTTCTAACTAATATATCTTTATTTCTTTCTAACTAATCTATTTTTCTTTCTTTCTTTCTAACTAATCTATCTTTCTTTCCCTTTCAAGGGAACTCGAGCTGCGTCAAGCTGTGGGAAAGCCTCTGCGTGTGTGCGTCATGAAGCACGTATGGACTCAGTCCAATGGAGAGACGGAACGTCATAGGCGGGTGACGTCATCGACCAGGAAACTATAAAGCACCCACTGGCGTCAGGATGCTGAGGGTGGTCCCTGCCGTGGGAGAGAGGTGTTCACCGCATTACACGGTGCCCGCTCTTCTTCGGTGCCCTCAGGGGCCCGTTCCGCCAACCCCGCCTTCATGCCGGGGCACAGACGGTCCCAGCGAGCGCTTTCCCGAGGGACGCTCGCCCCCTCTGAGGAGGGTCTCAGAGCAGTTAAGCCAGTCGTTCCTTGCCGGTGCGCCGTTACAGGGCGCTGGGTTTGCTGCTCAAGTTACACCAGAGGCCAGTCTCGAGAGACTGGTACCCTTAGTAGTATTTCTGGCAGAGTGGAAAAACCTTCCAAAAATATCTCAGTGGGTTCTGCACATAGTAGAAAAAGGTTATGCTATCCAATTCAGGTGTCGTCCACCAAAATTCAGAGGGGTTCTGCCCACAGTGGTGGGCCCCGAGCAGGCTCTGGTAATGGAACGAGAGGTGAAAGCGCTCCTTCAGAAGGAGGCTATAGAACGGGTTCCTCCTCCCAGTTTGGAGTCGGGTTTTTACAGCCGACATTTTATCGTTCCAAAGAAGGATGGGGGGTTGCGTCCAATTTTAGATCTGCGCCTGTTGAATCGCGCGGTAGGGAAGCTAAAATTCAAGATGCTCACTATCAAGCAGATTGTGGCACAAATCAGATCCGAGGACTGGTTTGTCACGATAGATCTGAAGGACGCGTACTTCCATATTTCCATCCTTCCACAGCACAGGAAGTTCCTGAGGTTCGCCTTCGGGGGCGAGGCGTACCAGTACAAGGTTCTTCCATTTGGCCTAGCTTTATCTCCCCGCACTTTCACGAAATGCATGGATGCAGCTCTAGTGCCCCTGAGGCTTCAAGGCATTCGTATCCTCAATTACATCGACGATTGGTTGATTTTAGCTCAGACGGAGCAGATGGCGGTTCGGCATCGAGATGTCGTTCTCGCTCATATAAGAAAGTTGGGGTTAAGGCTGAACGCGAAGAAAAGTGTGCTATCTCCTTCTCAGAAGACCGCTTTTCTGGGCGTCGTTTGGGATTCGGTCTCGATGCGGGCACGGCTCTCCCCGACCCGCATCGCTTCGATTCTCGCAGCCGTGAAACAAATAAAGCTAGGCCAGCTACTCACTGTAAAACAGTTTCAGAGACTGTTGGGTCTGATGGCAGCAGCTTCCAACGTTATACCTTGCGGCCTGCTGTACATGAGACCACTGCAGTGGTGGCTCCGGACCAGGGGATTCTCCCTGAGGGGAAATCCCCTCCGCACGATCAAAGTCACGCGGCGCTGCCTTCGTGCTCTGGTCATGTGGAAAGAAACCTGGTTCCTATCCAAGGGGCCTGTGTTGAGGGCTCTTTGTCGTCGCGTGACGCTAACAACGGATGCTTCCCTCACAGGGTGGGGGGCGGTCATGAGTGGCCGTCCAGCCCAAGGTCTGTGGCAGGACCATCATCTATTATGGCATATAAATTGTCTAGAGATGTTGGCGGTGTTCCAAGCTTTGAAACACTTCCTAGCAGACCTCAGAGGTCATCACGTGCTAGTTCAGTCAGACAACATGTCGGTGGTCTCGTATATAAATCATCAGGGGGGCCTGCGGTCGCGTCCACTTTACAAGTTGGCCCGTCAGATCCTCCTGTGGTCCCAGGGGAGATTACAGTCTCTGAGAGCTATGTATCTTCCTGGTTATCTGAATGTGGTAGCAGACTCCCTGTCGAGGCAGGGTCCGAGGCCGGGAGAATGGAGGCTCCACCCCGAGGTGGTGGAGCTCCTTTGGTTGAGTTTCGGTCGCGCCGAGGTGGACCTATTCGCTTCCAAGGAGACAACGCACTGTCATCTGTGGTTCTCCATCAGTCAGCCAGCCCCTCTGGGGTTGGACGCTCTGGTACAGCCGTGGCCGAGGTCACGTCTGTATGCTTTTCCCCCCATTGCTCTGCTACCAGAAGTTCTGGAGAGGGTTCGCCGGGACGGGGTCAGCCTACTTCTAGTAGCCCCGTTCTGGCCGGCCCGAGTATGGTTCACGGACCTAATATCTCTTCTGGACGGCTCTCCCTTGGAGATTCCGATCAGGAGGGATCTACTCTCTCAGGAGGGCGGTACGATATTTCACCCCCGCCCAGAGTTGTGGAAACTGTGGGCTTGGCCTCTGAGGGGGCCCAGCTCATAGAAACTGGTCTCTCATCTGAGGTTGTTGAGACCATCCTTCACTCCAGAGCTCCGTCCACGAGGAAGTTATATGCCCTGAAGTGGAAACTTTTCACTTCTTGGTGTGCAGAACACCGGCAGGACCCAGTTAACGGCCCAGTGGGTGCAGTGCTGGAGTTCCTGCAGGAGCGTTTCTCTGCAGGGTTATCCCCCTCCACACTAAAGGTGTATGTGGCGGCACTAGCTGCTTACCATGTCCCTTTCAGTGGAGTTTCTCTTGGGAGACACCCACTTATAACTCGCTTCCTTCGTGGTACTTTGAGGCTGAGGCCTGCAGTTCGCATGAGGGTGCCGACTTGGGATTTGTCCATTGTATTAGAGGGCCTCTCTTTGGCCCCCTTTGAACCTATTGAGGAAGTTTCTGAGAAATTCCTCACATATAAGACTCTCTTTCTGCTTGCAATATCCTCAGTTAAAAGAATCGGAGATTTGCAGGCTCTGTCGGTTGCACCCTTGTGCCTGGAGTTTTCGCCTGGTATGGTTAAGGCTTTTCTATACCCTAGACCAGGTTATGTCCCTAAGGTCCCTACTAATGCTGTTAGACCTACAGTGCTGCAGGCTTTCTATCCTCCTCCTTTCGTGTCATCAGATCAGGAGAAACTTAACCTTCTCTGCCCTGTTAGGGCGTTAGACGCTTATGTCCACAGAGCTGCCCTGTGGAGGAAATCAGAACATTTATTTGTGTGCTTTGGGCCACCCAGGAAGGGGTGTCCCGCGTCTAAACAGAGAATGAGTAAGTGGGTGGTTGATGCTATCTCACTTGCTTATGAGTCGGCTGGTCAGCCTTCACCTTTGGCTGTACGAGCCCACTCTACTAGGAGTATGGCTGCCTCTAAGGCATTATTGTCAGGAGTATCGCTGAGTGATGTTTGTGATGCGGCTGGGTGGTCCTCACCGCATACATTTGTTAAGTTCTACGAATTGGACTTGAGTTCCACTCCTGGGGCGCAGGTGCTCTCGTCCTCTGTGCGCTAGTTCCCACATGACGGTCATTTGCTCCTATGGCGACGTGGGTATGGGCGTTCCCACAGCTTGACGCAGCTCGAGTTCCCTTGAAAGGGAACGTCTCGGTTACGTATGTAACCCTAGTTCCCTGATAGGGAACGAGACGCTGCGTCGTTCTGCCATACTCCCAGCATGCCCGTTAGCGCTTCCTTCAGGCCTATCAGAAGCTGTCGCGCTTGTGTTTTGGGGGTGCTTTATAGTTTCCTGGTCGATGACGTCACCCGCCTATGACGTTCCGTCTCTCCATTGGACTGATTCCATACGTGCTTCATGACGCACACACGCAGAGGCGTTCCCACAGCTTGACGCAGCGTCTCGTTCCCTATCAGGGAACGTCTCAGGTTACGACTGTAACCTATGTTCCCTGAGAACAGGGAACGAGACAATACGTCAACGACGTTATGGGGAACGCCTCAGGCGTGACAGGTGTCTGAAATCACTATCAAATCACGTCAATCATATTGACCGGCGACAGCCCGTGAATCATTAGCGTGAATGATTAACGTGCGACCTGGAAGTATAAAGGGGCGCCTTGCACACATGACAAATCACCTTATCGTCTGAAGGGACTGTACGGTAGGCAAGCCCCGAGGCATGGCAGGGAGACGTATTGTCTCGTTCCCTGTTCTCAGGGAACATAGGTTACAGTCGTAACCTGAGACGTTCCCTTTCGAAGGGAACTCAACAATACGTCAACGACGTTATGGGGAACGATATACCAACTCCGCCATGCTAAGGGGAGTGCATGCCAAGTGGCAGTGACAACTGTCAGAACCAGCAACTTCAAATGAAACGCTAGAACCACTCACCCTCAGGTCACACTGGGCTGTCAGTGACAGCATTCCCTACGGTCATAGCCCAAGCTACAGCCTCACAGAAAAACCTTCATAAACATGGTTAAATAAAAGGTCTACCTGGGCCGGCTCCGGGCCTGGAACCACAGCTTCCGATTAGAAGGGGTCCCTTCTAGGGAATGTGGCTAGGGAACCCGAAGGAACCCCAGCCAGTCACTATTCAGGGGAACGTACTCACCCCGAAATGCCACCAGGACGGCCTGACCTGGCGTCAGTACATAGACACTAGTCTGGCCAAATCCTGTCTGTCTGAAGACAGAGCCTCTGGACAACAAAGCCTTAAGAAAGGCATCCAACCCGAGGGACTGCGAAGCTGGCAGTGAACCACTCGGCCCGGATCTCAGAGACGGGATATCCCGGAGAGTATGACTCAGCATAGTGCTTTCCAACCCTTGCTAGCGAGGGGAGTTTCTCTACTCGATCCACGGATCAACCCAGTGTCTGTGTTTCAAAACACTGAGGAGGCCTGTGAAGGCCTAAGGGCTGATCTAACTGGGAGGCCTCACGAGAGGCCTACGACCGTCTGACCAGACTCAGGAAGCCGCATGCTCATAGAGACCCTCGGTGAGGGGAGCACAGGTCTGCCTGGTAGGCAAACCAGGCTGTAGGCAGAAAAAGTTCCGGGAGGGAACCAATAGCAGAGAATGAACACTTTAGCGAGCCAGGGCGCAAGCTCGCCTTCAGCAGCTGCCTATTAAGGCTAGCTGAAACTGATAGCAAGAGACCACTAGCTTCATAAACCCAGCACCACTAGGGAATGTTACAGGGAGGCCCGGAGAGGCCTACTACCTGATAGCCAACGTAAGTGGGAATTCACCTTCAGAGAGGCCCGTGAGGCCTACTACCTGATAACCACAGTAAGTGGGGTGCTCACCTTCAGGGAGGCCCAGAGAGGCCTACTACCTGAAAACCACAGTATGTGGGGTGCTCACCTTCAGAGATGCCAAGAGAGGCCTACTACCTGATAACCACAGTACGTGGGAACTCACCTTCAGGGAGGCCCGGTGAGGCCTGCTACCTTACAACCACAGTATGTGGGGAGCTCACCTTCAGGGAGGCCTGGTGAGGCCTACTACCTGACCGTACTCATTCAAGGAGGCCTGGAGGAGCCTACTACCTGATAATCACAGCATGTGGGAACTCACCTTCAGGGAGGCCTGGTGAGGCCTACTACCTGACACCCAAAATATTTGGGCGCTCACATTCAGGGAGGCCCAGAGAGGCCTACTACCTGATAGCCAACTTAAGTGGGAATTCGCCTTCAGGGCGGCCGGCTGAGGCCTACTACCTGATAACCATCTTAAGTGGGAATTCACCTTCAGGGAGGCCTGAGTGGCCTACTACCTGATAACCACTGTTAGCTTTGAGCCCTGAGTCCGGGTGATAGTATAAGGTGGCCTGCTAAGGCCAGCCAGCTGGGGACTCGCCTATCAGGGAGGCCTGGTCGGGCCTACTAGCTAATAGCAAGTCATATTCTGCTATAAAGTACACTGTTGGGAACCATACTACACAAGCATAATTTACTAATGGGCTTCCAGTAGCGCTATAAGGTATGTCCCACAATGTTGGGACTCACCTCCGAGGAGGCCTGTTTAAGGCCTACTACCCATCAGTGAGTCAACTGCCCGAACCACCAAGGCCAACCACGTAAAGTGAGCTGGCCTACAGTGCCCTCTAGGGGGCTGTCCAATCAAGGAGGCCTGCTGAGGCCTACTACCTAATGGCGCAGCCTTCGTTGGCAGCAAAGCTGTTTACGCAGCGCCTACAGCATCCTGGTGCCTAATCACATTGCCCATGGCAGTGTACTCCGCAAAAAAGCTAGCACCCTTAAAACAAGGGGAGTACAACATACGCCACTCTGCCTCAACGGAGGCCCCATTAGTCAGGGGCCTACCATCTATGCATGGGCGTCAGCTCAGGGCAATGCTCTGGCTTCAGGGGAGCGTACTTCGACCAAAGAAGAAGTGAAGCTTACTTCATACTCGACCCGAGCCATAGTGGTGCGAGGTAGGATAAACAGAACTGGGAGTGAAGTGCTCAGACCTACCCTGTATCACAGGGGGATACTCACACCTCACCCTGAGGTTACCAGGGTCCGGGCCTGCCAGCGGCTCTAGGGGTGACAGAAATTTATCTGTGCCCAACCTAGGGGAGTGGGGCTTGAATGAAAGCCATCCACCTACAACCTAGCGCTCGAGCAGTAGCTCAGCGAGGTGAGTGAAGCCTAAACTGGCGGCCTAAATCCGTAGGCCAGTTCTGCATGGCAGGGTCGGGCAGGAAACCCAGTCTTCTTTGTGAAGCGAAAGACGGCCTAACCCTGCTCAATAAAGACATATATACCACGGAGGCCTGTTTGAGGCCTACCATGTCCTTACAAACCATCCTCTGCACCATGCTGCATTACTCTAGTCACCCCAGAATGCAGAGAAGGGGGCGGGCCTTGGCCTAACGACTCCCATGGGAGGAGGCTGTTTATACAGGGATGCTAGAAACCTACATTCACAAAGTGAAGGTTCAGAGGAAGCAATGCTAAATTTTAGCAGAGCACTTCTATTATCCCTGGCACAGCCTAGGCCAGCTACAGAGGCGGCCCTGGTGAGGGCCAGCCTGCAGGCATAGATCTATCTGAGGGCTCGGAGGAGCCACAGCCTTACTAAAGAATATAGTCTGTATTATTCCATACAAAGGGCTGGATGATCGCTCAGCCTAATGAAAACCCAAACAGAGCTCAAGGGGCGAAATACTCAGGAAGAAGTCAAACGGACCCGTGGGCCGGACATAAGATCTATCTGAAGCTCTAGCGTCAGTCAACACTCTAAGTAAAAAATTCTAAGAGAGAGACCAACTACTCTACCCTGAGGTGGCTAACAGCCCGAAGGCTAACATAGTTATCGTTCTGGCCACCTAATGGGGAACTTCAGGGCCCTAATAATCCAGGAAACTTCTCTTACCTTATTACCTGATGACATAGCAAATGACATGACCCCATAGCTCTATACAGGGAACGAGGTCTGTAGAGAGATACATTTCGGAATTTTAATTCACAAAAATTGACTCTTGAAAAGACCAGACAGCTCACCTGCGGCGTGCGGAGTGAAGACTCGCCAGATAGTTCTTTATGAACCTGGGGTCCACCACTTTACATGCCTGAAAGAGGCGTTTCTACTAACCAAGCCTAGGAGGGCCATCGGAACATCGTTCTTATCATAGGCCCAGCGCCAGGCCTGATGTAATGCACGTCTGGGGAGTCAGAAGAGAGGAGAGGGCTGGATTTCTCTTTTTAATGAAGCCCTCCGGGGAGATTATCCATCAGCGACGCTGTATGCGCTTGTGCTGGATAACCTCCCTCAGATCCCTCTTCTAGCGGGAGTCACGCCTTTCCTGCGCCCTGTTCCTCCACGGAGGGGGCGCACGAGAGGCGACACTGGCTCTCTGGCCCTGTCTACGGTCCTCAGACCGTGAAGGGCCAGGCCCTCCCGCCTGCCTGGGCGTGGAACCGGATCTCAGCGGTATGCAGGTTTTTTCCTAAAAGCAGCTGAGCGCGCCTTCGCCTCCCTGAACTTCCCAAGCCCCGCCTCCACGGAGGGGCCAAAGAGTTCAGAGGGCGAAACCGACGAATCGAGGAGAAAGGCCTTCTCTTTCTCCTCAACGTCGGCCAGGTTTAACCAAAGCTGTCTCTCCGTGGCCACCATCGCCGCCATCGACCGACTGATCGTGGCAGCAGTCTGTTTGGTGGCCCGGAGCGCAAGAACCGTGGTTCGGCGCGGCTCAGTAACCGCCTCAGGGGATATCCCTGCCCCCTGGTCGAGATCCTGCAGCAGGTCGGCCTGGTATGCCTGCAGCACCGCCATGGTGTGCAGGGAAGCACCAGCCTGAACTGCTGCCGTGTATGCTCTGCCATTCAAACGCGCTGTTGTCTCTAGCGGTTTGGATGGCAGAAATGGAGCTCTCAGTGTCGACGCCTGCCCAGACATGAGATAGTTCGCAAACGACTCGTCAAATGGGCGGCATCGACACATACCCATGCTCTGCGATCCCCTCAACATCAGCGAAATTAACCCGCTGATGTCAGTGAATACTGGCAGAGAATGGGCTCTTCCATGCCCTCTAGATCTCTGTGTGAAGATCAGGAAGGAATGGATTAGGCTCACCTGAGCTGGTGGTGTATGGCCGGGGAGAAACCGATCACCAAGCCTACCGCGAGCGGTCTCTCCTCTAGTGCGTTGCCATGGCAGCTACAGCCTGTTGGCGGCGCGCTCCACAACATCCACCAGACCTGCATACACGGGGCAGGGTGGCTGAGAGGGTTCAGGATCTACCTGATTATAAACCTCCTCAGCCATCTCCTGCTCGTCCTGAAGAGCAGCAAGAGCACCTGCTTCGCCCTCGTCAGCCGTCGAATCATCTGAGAGGTTTACAGCACTCTCAAGATGATCGACGAGCTCTATCTGGAAGCCCATGATGCAAGTCGCCGCTCTGCCTCGGCACGAGCGGGACCACGAGAACCAGACGTTGAACCCCCTTCACTCGAGAAGAGGGCCAGACGAGAGCGAGCGTTTTAAAAGAAAAACGCTCACAGTTCACACAGAGGATTCCCTCGAGAATCTCCCGTGCGCGCTCTTCTCCCAGGCAGGAAAAGCACACTCGTGTGCTGTACATTTAATTTTCTTACCGTTTCATTGAGTAGCGTTTTCAAACAGACAGTCCCTGAAGACGATGAGATGATTTGTCATGTGTGCAAGGCGCCCCTTTATACTTCCAGGTCGCACGTTAATCATTCACGCTAATGATTCACGGGCTGTCGCCGGGCAATATGATTGACGTGATTTGATAGTGATTTCAGACACCTGTCACGCCTGAGGCGTTCCCCATAACGTCGTTGACGTATTGTTGAGTTCCCTTCGAAAGGGAAAGATTAGTTAGAAAGAAAGAAAGAAAGATAGATTAGTTAGAAAGAAAGAAAGATTAGAAAGAAAGAAAGAGAGAAAGAAAGAAAGAAAGAAAGATTAGAAAGAAAGAAAGAAAGAAAGATTAGTTAGAAAGAAAGATAGATAGATTAGTTAGAAAGAAAGAAAGATAGATTAGTTAGAAAGAAAGCAAGATAGATTAGGTAGAAAGACAGATTAGGTAGAAAGAGAAAGAAAGAAAGAAAGAAAGAAAGAAAGAAAGAAAGAAAGAAAGAAAGAAAGATAGATTAGGTAGAAAGAAAGATTAGGTAGAAAGAGAAAGAAAGAAAGATTAGGTAGAAGAAAGAAAGAAAGAAAGAAAGATTAGAAAGAAAGATAGATAGATAGATTAGTTAGAAAGAAAGAAAGAGAAAGAAAGAAAGATTAGTTAGAAAGAAAGAAAGATAGATAGATTAGTTAGAAAGAAAGAAAGATAGATTAGTTAGAAAGATAGATTAGTTAGAAAGAAAGATAGATTAGATAGAAAGAAAGAAAGAAAGAAAGAAAGAAAGAAAGAAAGAAAGAAAGAAAGAAAGATAGATTAGGTAGAAAGAAAGATTAGATAGAAAGAAAGAAAGATTGGGTAGAGAAAGAAAGAAAGAAATAAAAAAGAAAGATTAGGTAGAACAAAGAAAGAAAGAAAGAAAGAAAGAAAGAAAGAAAGAAAGAAAGAAAGAAGGAAAGAAAGAAAGATTGGGTAGAGAGAAAGAGAGAAAGAAAGAAAGATAGATTAGGTAGAAAGAAAGAAAGAGAAAGAAAGAAAGATTAGTAAGAAAGAAAGAAAGATAGATAGATTAGTAAGAAAGAGAAAGAAAGAAAGAAAGAAAGAAAGAAAGAAAGAAAGAAAGTAAGAAAGATAGATAGATTACGTAGAAAGAAAGATTAGGTAGAAAGAAAGAAAGATTAGGTAGAAAGAGAAAGAAATAAAGATTAGGTAGAAAAAAAGAAAGAAAGAAAGAAAGAAAGAAAGAAAGAAAGAAAAATAAAGGATTAGTTAGAAAGAAAGAAAGATGGATTAGTTAGAAATAAAGATGGATTAGTTAGAAAGAAAGAAAGATGGATTAGTTAGAGAGAAAGAAAAAAGATAGATTCGTTAGAAAGAAAGAAAGATAGATAGATTAGTTAGAAAGAAAGAAAGATAGATTAGTTAGAAAGAAAGAAAGAAAGATTAGAAAGAAAGAAAGAAAGATTAGGTAGAAAAAAGAAAGAAAGAAAGAAAGAAAGAACGAAAGAAAGAAAGAAAGATAGAAAGATTAGCTCGAAAGAAAGAAAGATAGATTAGTTAGAAAGAAAGAAAGATAGATTAGTTAGAACGAAAGAAAGAAAGATTAGGTAGAAAAAAGAAAGAAAGAAAGAAAGAAAGAAAGATTAGTTAGAAAGAAAGAAAGATAGATAGATTAGTTAGAAAGAAAGAAAGATAGATTAGTTAGAAAGATAGATTAGTTAGAAAGAAAGATAGATTAGATAGAAAGAAAGAAAGATAGAAAGATTAGGTAGAAAGAAAAAGAAAGAAAGAAAGAAAGAAAGATTAGGTAGAAAGAGAAAGAAAGAAAGATGGATTAGTTAGAGAGAAAGAAAAAAGATAGATTCATTAGAAAGAAAGAAAGATAGATAGATTAGTTCGAAAGAAAGATAGATTAGTTAGAAAGAAACATTAGAAAGAAAGAAAGAAAGAAAGAAAGATTAGAAAGAAAGAAAGAAAGAATGAAAGATTAGGTAGAGAGAAAGAGAGAGAGAAAGAAAGAAAGATAGATTAGGTAGAAAGAAAGATTAGGAAGAAAGAAAGAAAGATAGATTAGTTAGAAAGAAAGAAAGATAGATTAGTTAGAAAGAAAGAAATATAGATTAGGTAGAAAGACAGATTAGGTAGAAAGAGAAAGAAAGAAAGAAAGAAAGAAAGAAAGAAAGAAAGAAAGAAAGAAAGAAAGAAAGATAGATTAGGTAGAAAGAAAGATTAGGTAGAAAGAAAGATTAGGTAGAAAGAGAAAGAAAGAAAGATTAGGTAGAAGAAAGAAAGAAAGAAAGAAAGAAAGAAAGAAAGAAAGAAAGATAGATAGATAGATAGATTAGTTAGAAAGAAAGAAAGAGAAAGAAAGAAAGATTAGTTAGAAAGAAAGAAAGAGAAAGAAAGATTAGTTAGAAAGAAAGAAAGATAGATAGATTAGATAGAAAGAAAGAAAGATAGATTAGTTAGAAAGATAGATTAGTTAGAAAAAAAGATAGATTAGATAGAAAGAAAGAAAGAAAGATAGATTAGGTAGAAAGAAAGATTAGATAGAAAGAAAGAAAGATTGGGTAGAGAAAGAAAGAAAGAAAGAAAGAAATAAAGAAAGATTAGGTA